>CM066166.1:17280487-18480487 GCA_033629205.1 Lithocarpus polystachyus | reverse complement strand
GCGAGCACTGACCAATCTTGAAGCTGCCGGACGAATGGTGCTATGGACAATAAAGTTAAGCGAATTCGACATACAATACCACCTGTGTACGGCTATTAAGGGACAAGTGGTTGCCGATTTCATTGCAGAGTTTACTAGTTTAGAAGACTAAGGAGTAGACGAACGTCCTCCAAGGAATGTCTACACGGACGGATCATCCAACAAACAAGCAGGTGGAGTGGGCATTGTACTGCGTTCTTCGGAAGGCAACAAGGTTGAATGCATGGTTCGCCTCGAGTTTCCTACGACCAACAATGAGGCAGAGTATGAAGCTTTAATGGCAGGATTGGACCTCGTCAAAGCAGCAAGGGCCACAAAAGCAATTGTTCACTGTGACTCTTAGATCGTCACCAATCAAGTGAATGGTGAGTACGAATATAGAGGCACGAGGACGAGGAAGTACCTGGAGCAGGGAAAAAGAAAGATGGACTACTTGCAAGCAAAGATTGTGCAGATCCCGAGAGGAGAAAATGAGTAGGCCGATTGCCTCGCAAAGGCTGCATCAGCAGATCACATGATCATCCTCAATAAGATACTTTCCTTTGTTCAACTTTCATCCTGAATTGATGCCATCGATATGCGGAAGATAGATTTCGAAAGAAACTGGACCACACCAATAATCGCCTACTTGAGGGCTGGCATAGTACCAGACACCAAAGAAGTTGCAAGGAAGCTGAAGTTCCAAGCAGCATGGTTAGTCTTGATAAAGGATGTCCTATATAAGAGAGGCTTCTCACTCTCGTACTTAAGGTGCCTAGGTCCCGAGGAAGCAGACTACGTCATGAGAGAAGTACATTAAGGGGTTTGAGGGAATCATTCTGGGTTGCGGTCGTTAGTCCACAAGTTGATCCGAGTTGGGTACTATTGGCCTACTATGCAGAAGGACGCCTAAGTATACGTCAGAGCTTGCGGCAAGTGCTAGAGATTTGGCAATTTCATAAGAAAACCAATAGAGGAACTCACACCGATGACGGCTCCATGGCCGTTCGCTCAATGAGGTTTGGACATTATGGGTCCCTTCCCAACAGTAGCTAGACAGTTGAAATTCCTAGTAGTCGGCATTGACTACTTCACCAAATGGATGGAGGTAAAGGCACTGGCTACCATCACAGAAAAGAATGTGCGCAACTTTGTGTGTAAGAACATTATTTGCAGGTACGGTATACCAAGGGTCTTAGTCTTAGATAACGGGAAGCAGTTCGACAATGACTCCTTTAGGAAATTTTGTTTAGAACTTGGAATTAAGAACCATTACTTATCCCCCGCACACCCTCAAGCCAACGGACAGGTTGAAGTCACGAATCGATCCTTGCTAAAGATTATCAAGACCCGGCTCGAGGGGGCAAAGGGTATATGGCTAGAAGAACTTCCAAGCATACTGTGGGCGTATAGGATGACAGCTAGGACACCCATGGGAGAGACACCATTCAGATTAGCGTACGGAAGTGAAGT
This sequence comes from Lithocarpus polystachyus, assembly GCA_033629205.1. Lineage (NCBI taxonomy): Eukaryota > Viridiplantae > Streptophyta > Magnoliopsida > Fagales > Fagaceae > Lithocarpus > Lithocarpus polystachyus. The sequence continues at coordinate 18,478,996 of CM066166.1, read as the reverse complement.
GGTTATCCCAGCTGAAGTAGGACTCGCAAGCTATAGGGTGAACAATCACAATGAAAGGAAGAACGACAAGGCTATGCGTATACAACTCGATCTAATAGATGAGATCAGAGCAACAGCTAAGCAAAGGCTTGGACGATACTAGGACCTCATGGCCAAGCACTATAACTCCAAGATTTGGCACAGAGACTTCAAAGTGGGAGATATTGTTTTAAGGAAAGCTCGGACCCAACTCGGAAGGCCCCTATAGAATCACCTCATGGGTAATAAAGGACACCTACCACCTTGAGACCCTAGACGGACGAAGGTTGTACCACCCATGGAACACCGAGCATCTCAAAAAATACTACCAGTAGAGATGGCAGTAGATATAGAGCAATGCTTATTCGCTTACTTTTCCCCTTAGTTTTAAATTCAATATTCATTAAAGGTTTATTAAATTTTTGCTACAATGCTTTTTAAGCCCAAAAGGCAATTTTCAATCTTTTTATAATAAGAGTTTATTTAGATATAGTTGTGTACTTTTTCTACTTTTGCTGAGCTACGACCTATCTACAAAGTCCACAATTGAACGTATACATACAAGTGGATGGATACATCCGATGAGGGTGTAAAAATTACCAAGTCCATACAAGTGGATGGATACATCCTATGAGGGTGTAAATATTAACAAGTCCATATGAGTGGATGCATACATCCTATGAGGATGTAAAATTATCAAGTGGACGGATACATCCTATGAGGGTGTAAAAATTAACAAGTCCATACGAGTGGACGGATACATCCTATGAGGATGTAAAATTATCAAGTCTATACAAGTGGACGAATACATCTTATGAGGGTGTAAAAATTATCAAGTCTATACGAGTGGACGAGTACATCCTATGAGGGTGCGAACACTATCAAGTCCATACATCCTATGAGGGTGTAAAAATTATCATGTCCATACAAGTGGACGAATACATCTTATGAGGATGTGAAAACTACAAAACCCATACAAGTGAACAGATACATCCTATAAGGATGTGAAAGTTGCAGTCCATGTAAATAGACAGATACATCTTATAAGGATGTAAAAATTAGTACATACAAGTGAACGTATAAGGGCGAAAATTACAGCCCAACAAGTGGATCCCATAAGTGGACGAACCAATCAAAATTTAGTTATCTTATAAGGGACGGACCCAAATCAGGGCCGTGTCTGGACAGATCTAACATCACAAAACAGGACGGATTCAAGAGATGTTCATATAATATATGATCGACGGACACAAGTAAGACGAGAAAAATTTTGCAAATCCATAAATTGGACGGATTCAAGGATACAGATGCATTTTCAACAAAATGTAGAAGTAAACAAGTGAAGCAATTGCTTAAATTGAAACAAACAAGGGGAAATTGTTTACAACGGTATGAAAATAGTTCTTAAACAAATTTTTTACAAGTTGAAAAAAAAAATCATCAAAACTACTGAATGGGAGGATCATCGGCCTTCTCAGTTGCAACATCTCTAGATTGACAGGGATCAACTTCAAGAGTCTGGACTTGGGGGGCAGACTCACCATCACCATGAGGATCATCACCATGGGTACCGTCACCAAAAAGTTGGTCAGTACTTTCTGATTGAATAGGTAGGATGGAAGTCTGACCCTGGTTGTCAATATTTATGTTAGACAAGTCTAGGTCTGGATAGGTGCCCTTGACCTGACAGAGACAATCATTAAAGCCCTTGGCAAAGGAGCTCCCAAGCTCTGACAAGAGGGCCTCGGAGTCACGGTACTCGAGTATCGCCTCTTCCTTGGCTTGACGGAGACGGTCCTTGACGTCTGTAATCTCGTTTTCTTTGTCTTCTAGGACGTGTCAAGAAGCTCCGTCTGCTTTTCTAGCTCGCTCTCAGCCTCTTCAGACATTAACAATTTCTTCTCCTAGATCACCTTCTAGGCCTTTAGCTCAAGAAGCTCATCCTTCGTCGATCTGGCCTTCGCCCTGAGACGGTCAAGGGATGTCTCGTGGTGCAGGCACCGTCCCATTAGTCCCTTCATCATCAACATGGCCTGAAAGCAAAGTAATCGTTAAAAGGATAAAGTTGACGAAAATGAACTAAGAAACAAACAGATGTAGGGATACCTGTGCAATGTTGAAAAGACCCGTCTCTCCCATTGCCTTCGTCGCATGATTGCCCAGGTCTTCATAATCGTCAAGGGTCATGATAGACGAAAGCTTCCTCAGCGCATATTTGGAATCCTCACGGAGGAGGACGGGTGGTTTCTCTATTCGAGGCACTTGATCACTTGTCATAAGACCCTTTCTTTTCCCGTGACCAGCAGGAGGAACCGTCTTTTTCGTCTTAGCTTGTAGGCCCACGACAGTCTTAGTAACTTTTGGCTTCTTTGGTTGACGGTCAGTCTTCTCCTGTATTGGTTTTCTTTTTGGTAATGACGATTTTGAAGTTCCCGTCACAGCACCCGTCATGACTTCTTGCTTCTTTTTGTAAGCTGCTTGTTGTTTAATAGTAGCCCTCCTCTTGCTGGCATTCATCTTTGCCACGATGGATGAATACATATTAGAAAATTAAATGTATAAATATGTGATTAAGGCATAAAGATGGACTTACGTGCGCGAACTTGCTTTTCATATCATCGGGCGGCCTGTGTTGGTTTTGGTCCATCACAATACCAGTGTAGGGTATCTAGATTGACCAGTTTAGCCCAGGTTCTTTCTTCTAACTTAGTTTTTTGAAAAATCTTTTCCAAAAAGCTCCACTCCTCAAGTGAAACTTGTGGATGGTCTTGAACTGCATAAGGAAACATAAACGGTTAAGGAAATGACGGTAAAAAAAAAAAAAAAATCTATATACAGAACGGATACATACCAGATGGGGGTAATATACCCCACGTTGTGTTAATAGGCGTGTACTCAGTGTCACCAGGATGACACATCCATTCATCACCGTCCATGAAAAAATATTTAGACTTCCAGTTCTTATTAGAATCTGGAGTAACACATATGAGCCCCAGCAACGGGCTCCTTGGCACAAAGCTGTACATATCCTTAAACTTTGTGATCTCTACTGGACGGTAACAATGGAAGTACTCTTCCACCGTCAACCTTCGTGCCTTGCCGGATATTTCCCTATATAAGACCTCTACGCTAAGGAAGACCCTCCAGGCGTTTGGGAAAATCTGGGTGATGGACAGACCCAAGTATTAAAGTAGACGGTGGTGAAGAGGACTTAAAGGGAATCTGAGCCCTGCTTTGAGCATCTGCCTATAAACCCCGACGCCTTCAACATCGTCGTAATAACACTTCTCTGACTTGAAGTGCAGATGGAAGGGTATATTGACGGGTGTTTGGTACTTATCTCTTAAGGTTTTAAAGTGAGAGTCCTTGATTGAGGATGTAAAGTCGTTGACCATCCATATGGGTAGCATTATAAACTTCCTCATTCTGTCAGGACCGATGACAAATCGGATTGGAGGCTCACTTCCATCTAGACCGTCACTAAGGTCACTCTCTGGCCTATTCGCCTCTAAGTCCTCATCCCTTGAGGAAGGAGAGGTGGCGGATGAACTCCTCTCTTCGCTTGAGGTGTCAAGATCTTTTTGACCTGACGAATATACTTCATCGTAGCCCGCTCTGTCGCAGACAAATGATTGGTTACTCTACGCACTAGACATCTGTCACCTACACGTGACGGTAAACCCTAAAACACTGACGAATCTAAAATGAATGACGGTGGTATAAAAATGAATAACAGTTCAAGTAAGAAAAGAACAAAAGTGCTTACCAGTTGTGGATGAGCAGCTACGAGATTCAAAGGACGGATGAATTAACCTGACAGATTGATCGTTTGACAAGGATGATAGGTGCGCTCTGATTGTATGATTTCTGTGAAAAGTGAGAAATGAGGACGGAAAAAGCAAGCTTATATAGGAGGAACGACATAAAAGACGAAGGGATGCTTCGTTCTTAGAAAACAACCACTAAGTAGATGACACGTGCCCTACAACATTAACTACCCTATGCCAGCATGTCAGGCTAGGTTTATCTCTTAGAGGGCAAATCAAATCGTCACTCCATGAGTCCGTCCTTCAGGGGGTCACAAACCCAAGGAGTGAGGGGGCAGTTGAAGAGGGTGAATTTTGACGTGACGAGTATATCTTAATTTGGATGATGGATTGAAACAAACAGTCCTTTTGTGGACGGATCAAAGGTACACAGGGAGAAGGTGGACAGGTAAAAGTACATGTGTCATCACTTTATAACTGGAAATAACTTGCATCTCACGCATAACTTTGGTTTGTAGAATCCCAATAGAAATAGGATCCAAATGTGAGGAGAATTCTGCGATATACGCCCATTAATGACAATCCTATAAGGAAAAGACTTCTGACATAAGAAAAGAAGGTCGGTTCTACACTACTATAAAAACCCAAAGGCTCTCACAAGTTAAGGTACTCATAATTTTCCTAACTCTAGCACTCTAGGGTTGTGAGCATTCTTTGACTTAACATTCAGAGGGTCTTTGGCTGGTATCACACCGGTACCTTCTTAAGGTCTTCTTATTTTTTGTTGTGCAGGTTGTTTCGAGTACACCAAAGGACCTTGTAACTTATTGGCGATATTTTGAGCATCATCAGTAGCTATGCGTGTACTATATAAAGACATGGTTTATTAAATTGTAGGATGTGTGTATTTAGAAGAATAAGAAACAGTGTGTCGTATGTTGAAGAAAAAAGAGAAAAAGGTGAGCTGTACAAAGAGAATTGAAAGAGCAATCAAGAGGGAGCGGCTTAGAGAAAGAAGATAGTCAAGAGGGAGCTGCGTAGAGAAAGAAGACAGCCAAGAGAAAGAGCTGTGTGTGGAGAAGAAAAATAGGGAGGAGAGAGCAAAGTATTGCCGCCTTTGAGAGAGATAATTAGTGTGTGTGAGAACGAAAGAAAACTAGAGAGATTTTTCTTTAGTCGTGAGACATACACAATAATTATTGTAATTAATTTGATAATAGTGGAATTATTCGGAATTTATCCAATAATTTTTTCTTTCAAAAAGAAAGGATTTTGCACGTAAATATTTGTCTTGTATGTAATTGCTATTTTGAATTAATAGTATTGTTAATAATACTATTCAGAGTTTCAGACCCAACAAGTAGGATATATGTAGTTGCAAATCCTAGACTAACCCTTGGGTTTTAGTGATTACACAAGTTGGATCAGGACTCATTTCATTGCGAAACAAGTACATGGGTGCATGGACCTGCAATGAATTTTGAGGTTCAATTCTTGGGTCATAGTATCTTAACATCCTTCTCAAACTGAAGGAGGCTTTAGAATGTGTAGAAGACTTTGCTCAACGTGAAATGGAAGGCCGGCATCAACAACGATTGGGGATGATGGCTAACACTGAATTATGAAAGAGCGTGTTGATAGATGAAAGATTTACTGGTGGTTGAAAAATGCATTGACGCATCAATTATATAAACAGAGTTGTTGGTTGTGTGACATGTGGTTTGACTGGGCGCATCTACCCTTGTACATAAGTTAGTATGGTCTCATAGTAAGATGTTATCATGATAGTGTGATTTGGGAATGGTTGGGTTTGTTGGATTTTGAAATTTCACAGCCTTGGCCCTTGGCTAGATTGAATTTGGCTTTCCCATCAAGCTGGAAGTATTGTTGGGATTGAAAGTGAGAGAGGAAGAAAAAGTACAAGCAATATAATTTACTTAGTTTATTCTCCCAGACTAACCCCCCTCTCACGTTTTCAAAATTTTCCATGAAATTGTTGAAGAAATTTGTTGAAGAAATTTTACTTGACTGATTCCTTCAAATTTTTTTTTTGAAATTGAATTACCGCTTATTTTAAATATTAATTTCTTTTAATATATAATTTTCTTGTCATATAAAGTTCATTAACTATAAGAGCATTTAAAGATTATGTTTCTAAAGTATACAAGTAAATCTCTTTAGTAAAAACTTTTTTCTCTTCCAAAAACAACTTCTTTTTATTTTTCCATTACATGAAAAGATATCATGATTTTTATGATTAAAAGTTTAGGACATGTTCTGTTTTGTATAAAAAAAATTTATTTTAATTGAGCATGAATATTAAAATATTCCTTTTGAAATATTAGATATATTTTGTTAAATTGCGCATTTATTCCTTACATCTTAAAATTTGTTAGTTTAGTTTCTATCTTTTCAAAATATTTTATTACTATATAATGGATGAAAATTTTAACATTTTTAAATAAGAGGTAGAGTAGGGATAGGGATTACTATAATAAATTACTGATTGTCCAAAATTAAAACTTTTAGGAAATTATGAATTTAATTATTTAACTATAATTCTAACATATTTTTCAAAAATTTAAAAGTATAATAATAGAAACGATTTTAAAATAAATATCAAATGTTAAATATCATATATACAATGTAAAAGGATCTACGGAGGATGTTTATCGGTATGGATGAAAGAGAAATTAAAACAACCAGCCAAATTGTACCTTGAAGGAAGCTTATTTTTATTGGTTTGTTTGGTTGAAAAATTGTTTTTTTTTTTTTAAAATGAATTAATTCTATTAAAGAGATTTATTTTTCTATTTCTAGGAAAATATATACTTAGTATACGTTAGTTAAATGAGCTACGTATGATATAAGAGTAATAGGAGGAACAAATGATACATTAATCAATTAGATAAACTTATTTATTTTCCCCTGTAATTACTCATATGTCTAGTAACTCATTTAATCAGTGTATTCAAAATCTTTTTAGGTAATTTTTAAATACTAAATAAAAATGTAGGAGGCCTGGGGGGGGGGGGGGGGCGGGTGGGGTGGAGGGGGAGGAAGATTCAATGAAAATGTAGTACAAATTTTATAAAATCTAGAGGTGGCTGTTAATTAAATTATATATATTTTTACTTTTTTAAGGGGGAAAAAAAAAAAAAGAGATGAGAGAGGAATTTTTGAAAACCTAGGGGCCAGGCGATTGCCCCCGGCCTGGCCACCCCCTCAATTACTATCTTCACTAAAATGAGATTTATTTTGTTGAGAAAAAAAGAAAAAGGGAAAGTGAAGACCAAGAATTATGTGGCTCAAAATGATTAATTGCTTATATCTAACTGTTTAAGTTATAAAGCCTTAGAGGTTACACCTTTAGTGTATGATCGAGTACTATATACAATGAAATTATAACATAGCATAAATAGAGGCTATAGAGACTAGTATTAAGTATTAACCCTACGTGAACTGAAAATGTAATTGGACTTTTTGTTCTATTACATAATAAACTAATATAATTTATTATCTTTAACATATTTAAATTGAGAAACATTCTTGTAGAAAAGAAAATTTTGATAACAAATGGGGAAGGGTTTTGAAAGGAACAAAATTTTAAATTAACGTGAACGAATAATTATAACAATTAACAAGTATGCAACATGTAGTGCAAAATAAAATAAACAAAAACATATAGCACTACTAAAAAATATTCACATACATAATTAATGAGCATGACACTCTACACGAATTTTTTTGCCTTGACAATTCACAATTCACATTTGTCACCCTTTTTTTTTTTTGGGTTAAAACATCATTTGTCACTTTCAGCACTAGTTCTCAAAGAGAGATTTACTTCTTCTCCCATTGGTGTAAGGATTCTTATTTTCCCGTCTATGGTCAAGAATTCAAACTTCAGTATTTTGGACCTTAACCTATGCGTGTTACTTTTTTTCTCAATGACTGGAAGACTGGACTTATGCATAGTATAAGATGGCAGAAAATATGGCTTTATTGGAATAGCTAACAAGGAATTTAGATGGTGATGGTGAGGTTCAGACGTTTCATCTCTGAATTTTTTTGTGGATTGGCTCTTATTCTTTTGGTTCATGCTCAGGATCAATCAGGTATGATAATCTAAATCTTGCAATTTTATTGGTTTAGGTTATGGCAATGGCTAAGATATTGTTCTTTCTCTGTCACGTACAGACTTCATAAGCATAGATTGTGGGTTGCCAGAAAATTCGAGCTATACAGAGTGGAGAACAGGCGTAGATTACATTTCTGACGCTGGATTCATAGACTCTGGCATAAATAGGCAGATATCAACTGAATTTAAAGGTGATCTTCAACAACAAGTATGGAGTCTCAGAAGCTTTCCTGAAGGAATCCGAAACTGTTACAGCATAAGGATTACGCAAGGCACCAAGTATTTGATCCGAGCAACTTTCTTCTATGGAAATTATGACGGAGAAAGTAAGTTACCAGAATTTGATATGTTCATCTAGGAGCAAATATGTGGAATACCATCAAAATAACGAATGTATCCAATGGTTTCGTTAAGGAGCTGATACATGTACCACCTCTAAATTATATACAACTGTGTCTTGTAAACACGCAACGTGGGACACCGTTTATATCTGCAATAGAGTTAAGGCCACTGCCCAATTCGACGTATGTGACAACAAATGGATCACTAGAACGCTTTTGGCGCGTGGATGTTGGTTCCGAAAGCAATTTACAATACAGGTTAGTAATTGTGGGCTAATTCAAAATTTTCACATATTCGATTTTATAAAAAATTATAATAAAAATGATCATTATTTTTATTAAACTTAGACAAAAATTTTAACATGTATCTAATTACTTTTAATTTTTTAATAGTTCAATTAATTATGTATATTTTTATGATAAAAATGTGTATATTTTTAAATTTATTCATGCGTATATATGAGTTACAAGCTAGAATAACTTTATGATGATGGTTAAAATACGTTAATTTCAACCTATAACGTCTGTTCCTGATAATAGTTTTTTATCATCAGACTAAGACACCAATCAATTTTTGGTGTAAGCAGAAATTGAACATTTAATCTTATATTCAACTATTAGATATTTTACCAGGCCAGTTAATCTAACTAGAACTGAAATGTGCTATGTTTACTTAATAATAAACATTGATAACGTTTCTAAAAAAAACACTAATAACTTATTATGTATATCCCATAATATTATTAATATTAATTTTTTTGTGACTTGTGGGTCATTTTTTTTTTCTCTGGTCTAATTTTTGACACAATAAAATTTTAATTTGGAAATAATGAAATTAAATTTCAACATTAAAATAAATAATGGAATGAAAAATAATAAACATTAAATTTATATAGGTTAAAGTTTTAATTCTTTACAACTAAAGAAATATTGAATGAGTAATTCCTAGGTACTCCCAAAGCACGAAGAATGGTATTCTTTCCTTTTACATTCATAGCAGGATTTACTCATTAAATTTATGGCGGAGTCCATCATAAATGTGAAAGGAGGGAGCATCATGTATCCTTGCTTAAGGAGTACCTAAGAATTTTTCATATTGAATGGAAATTAATTTTGGTTTCCATAATTTTTTTGCGAGGAATATTATGCTTCGGAAACCCTGACTTTGCTTTGAGGTTTCCCATCCTCTCCTTTCCCTTCGTTAACTTTCCTATTTCCTTCAATCCAATTCTCTCTTCTTCTTCTCTCTTTGAAGCCACCATAACTTGATTCCACAGTAAAATTTCACTTTATCTAAACTAAATCACCTCAAAATTTCACTTCGTGGAAAACTTGATTTCTCTCATAAAACAAAAGACACACCTTGAATCACAAAAAAGAAGAATAAAAATCTTTAAAATTTTACTAATGAAATAACTTGATGCCTAGTGGATTACCAGTATCAATTTATTTAGAAAAACCTGAAAAAAAAAATCTTAAGTGAACACGAAAAAAATAGAGAAATCCTACTCTGGATTAAGAATTCAAAAAAAAAAAAAAATCATCAAAAAAATATTCTTAAGTAGATCATAGTTTATACCTTATAATATAAAAACCATGGTTTTAAAAACCGAACTGGTCATCGAACCATTTTTTTTTCAATTTTCCGGTTCAACCTTGGTTTTTACCCAGTTTTTGACCTGGTTTTCGATTTTTGACTGGTTGTTGATCGGTTTTGGGAGTTTTAACCGGACCGGACTGGCTCCAGTTCTCGGTTGAACCAGTCAGACCGGCCGGTCCAGTCTGTTTTTTAAAACTATGATAAAAACTCAATATTTACTCGCATAATCTTAGAAAAAATCTCTTCTAAAAAAAAAAATCTTAGAAAAAATCACTAAAAAAAGAAAAATAAAATCGTATTCTAAAAATTAAATAAGAAATAAAATAAACACCAAAAATTGAATCTTATATTACGAACATTTTAGGAAAACATAAAAAGCGACACAGCTTGATTGCAAACTTGGTTGTATTTAATGGCTACAATTCTTACTAAAAATTTAACATTAAGATTTATTTTAAAAATCTAATTAGTAGATTGCATGTTATTTATGTTTTTTACACACATGTTAAATTTGGTGTCAATCAGATGTTATTTACTATTCGATCCATAAACTTAATTATTTTATGAATAACTTTAGACTGTAAAAATTTGAAATTTAAACATTTGATTGATGACTTAGCTATTGATTTTACATATATAAACTTATTTTTTATGCATAATTTAAACTTGAAATTTACACACATAATTTCGGTTCATACAAGATTGTGAAGAAAATAACAAAGGGGGGGAAGTCAAAACAATATTTATTTTAATTAATTTTGCAAGTCAATTGTAAGCCCTAGTATTTAATTAGGGTTTTAAATATTTTATCTAAAGTATATTCTTAACAAGGCAATTTTGGTTTTCTATGCCACTTAGAATTAGGGTTTAGACGGTTTAATTTAGTATTCTTATATAAGCTAAATATTTTATTCCAATCAACCATAGGTGACAAATCTAGCCAATTATAGATGCCAAATCCTAGTCATTTTCTTTCTTTTGGTGCTGACTCTAAGCAAGTCTTGGTATTGACTCCAATGTCTTGTCCTTTACTTTTTCATTGTTAATTTTTCTAGTTGTACTGCATCAATAAGTGCTAGTACTTATGTACCACCAGACATAGGCATTAGTGACATGGTTAGAGCAATTGCACTAGCCTGTGCAAAATAAAAAAAAAGTTGCAAATTTTACATAATTTTAAACGTTTTTGCTCAAAAACTACCCACATCAGTCTATCTAAAACATTGTTTATATGCAAAATTGCTACATTAACCGTGCATATATGCATGGTTACTATAGCTTTGCATATGATTATTATTTTTCTCTCTCCTCTCCCTTGCTTTGTCAGGCTCTCTCTCACCCACTCTTCAATGCCAAGAAGAAGAAGAAGAAGAAGAAGAAGAAGCTGAAGCCGACCACCAATATCCATCCACCATCACAACTAACCAACCACCACCACCACAACCAACCCATTACAAAATCAACTTAATCCAAACACAATCAACCTAAAATTAATGAAAATCATCACAAACCCAACTTAAAATCAACTCGAAGCAAATTCAACTCAAAATAAAACACAACAGAAAACCCATTTGGCAAAATACAATTCAACCCAAAACCCAAACTTGCCGCCGCAATGAGAGAGAGAGAGAGAGAGTGAGTGTATTGAGCCATGGAGGCTTGGTAGAGATTTTTTTTTTTTTAAGATTTGAAGAGAGCACCAATTTGATAGAGAAAGAGAGGGGGAGAAAGAAAAAGATTTTTTTTTTTTTGAAATGAACAAAAAGAAGAAGAAAGAAAGAAATAATAGCAAAAGAAAAAGAAAAAGAATAAAGAAAGAAGATGTTGAAGAAGAAAAATCGTAGAAGAAGAAAGAAGCAGAAGAAGAAACAAGAAAGTAGAAAGAAGGAGAAAAAGAAAGAGAGAGTGTGTTCAGAGAAGTGGTGTTTGGTAAGGTGGTGGGGCCGCGTATGTGTAAGGGAAATAATAAAAAAATGTGAAAAATTATTATTTTAATAAAAGATGGTGTATTATAGATAATCTGATATGTGTTTTTGCAAATTGATTGTGTTAAATAGAAAAAGTAAGTTTTTAATGTAAAATAGTGTAAAATAGAAGGAAATTTTTACACTTATTGGTGCGGTTGCTCTTAATGTCAAAAATCATGCACAATCTATTTTTTTATTTATAAAGTTTCAATTTATAACGTCTACTTCTGATAATTATACTCTTTATTATCAGACCAAAACACCAATTAGTTTTGTATGTAGACAAAGATTGAACCTTAGTTTTCTTATTCAACTATAAAAAACTTTACAAGTTTGAGGTAACTAAAACACACAATATAATCTATTCTTGATTGCCATCAAACCATAACGTAAAGGAAGAAATCGGAGATGTATTTTATAATCAAATTGCATCAGCAAGAGGTGGTGGGCGGTATTCTTGAACGGGCAATGCTAGGACTACATAATTGTGCACAATTTTGGCCACAACTCGCCACATGACGAGTTGTGAGTGGTAGAGGTGTCTCACAATTCGCCACATGACGAATTGTGACCAAAATTGTGCACAATTGTGTGATACTAGAATTTTCCTTCTTGAAATGTTGATGAGTTTCAACGTATCAATTATGAGGTTCATGAGCGCCATCACTCTTCTTTCGTTCTAGTGTCGAGATTTTCCAAGCAGTGGTGAGATGATGGGGAATGTAATGAGTAGCCCCCTTTAAAGATTTATAAGAAGCAGTGTTTCTAGTGCTCAATTATTAATGTGAGATGTTTTGGATGTTGGAGAGATCCTCAATCAGTTTAAAGTAAAATTGAGTCTTATTTTATTTTATTATTTTTTTTTTCTGCAGGATCAATTTTAATAGGCTTTTACCATAATAGGGACAATTTGGTATTTCCAAATTTCAAGAATGGGTTGTTCTTAGTTTTACTAAAGGTCCATGAGTAATATTTTCTGCTTTCAGTCTTATTCCTATTTGGTTTAGTGGTTCTTTAGTATTCCTAATTTCCTTATGGATAGGTTATTTAGGAATTTAGTCTTTCTACGAAAGGATTTCCTAGTAGCCTATATATCGGCCAATAATAATGAGATTAATTTAACAAAATTCATGACATTTATTTTAAAACCTGAGGGTATGATTGCCTTCATTAACCTAACTGTGATTGTTAGGATAACCTAGGTATGATTGCCTAATGTTTTATCTTTTTCTTTTTCTTTTTTCTTTAAAGCTATGTTTTATTCATTATTTTAATTCCAAACAACCGTCAAACATATTCAAGATTCAATTTTTTATTACCAAAATCCTTAAACTTTAAACCTTATATAAAACCCTTCAAGATCTCATCAAGAAATCAAATTTAGTGCCGAATTCCAAAAGATCCTCCACCGGTCCCAAAAAAAAAAAATAAGAAATGCTACGAGTCATTTTAGAAATCAATGTTTCGAGTTCTGAGTTACATAGGTTCTCAAGCCCATTGATTCTTTTCCGTCCTTTGTTTTTTCTCCTCTCATATTTTTATCATCCATTTAATATTCAATAATTACTTCTATAGATCTCAACCTACTCGCAAAGTTTACATCTCTTTTGAACAGAATATAAATTCAATTAGTTCCTGGAGTATGCTAAATATATTGTTTTACTTAGGTATAAATACGATGTTTATGATCGCATTTGGTGGCCCTATAATTACGAAGAGTGGACAGGTCTTAGTACCACGCTTACCATTGAATCCCGAAGTTCCAATCCTTATCGGCCACCATCTGTTGTCATGAGTACTGCTGCCACACCAATTAATGATAGTGCTTCCTTGAACTTTTACTGGGAGCCAGAGGATGCAACTTCAAAATACTATATCTACATGCACTTTGCCGAAGTTGTAAAGCTCAAGGCCAAGCAGTCCAGATCATTCAACGTTATACTAAATGGGGAGCACTGGTATGGACCTTATGTTCCAGAGTATTTGTGGACATTCACTTTGTATAGCAAAGATGCATTGACTAGTACTGGAGGACGATATGTTTTTTCACTCGTGAAAACTCAAAATTCAACACTTCCACCCATCATCAATGCAATTGAGGTATATTCAGTGAAAAATCTTTTGCAATCAGAAACTGACCAAGAAGATGGTATGTTCTTCCACACCAGCATTTCACTATGCATTTCATTATCTCATGTCTTGTGTCATATCCTTGTTTGCAAAATTGCTATAGAATTTTACTTACTTGGATCATCAATTTGAAAATATTAGTTGGTGCTATAACAAAGATCAAGTCAACTTATGGAGTAAAGAGAAACTGGCAAGGAGATCCGTGTGCCCCACAAGCATACGCGTGGGAAGGCCTAAATTGTAGCTATGATGGTTATAATGCCCCAAGAGTAATATCCTTGTAAGTAAAGGCCTTCAGATAAGATTTTTGGCTTTCAAACATGTTTTGAAGTATCTTCTAAGTTCTAACTAGCTTATTGTAAAATGTAATTGTAATTAGGAATTTGTCCTCAAGTGAATTGACTGGAGCAATTTCTGCTGACATATCAACTCTCGTAATGTTACAATATTTGTAAGTATTATTGCCAAATCAGGTCGCAGTTATTTAGGATATTCAATATTAATTATAAATTATTTTCTTATTTCAGGGATTTATCAAACAATAGCTTAACCGGATTAGTGCCTGAATTTTTGTCACAATTGCAATATTTGGAGGTCTTGTAAGTTATTTGGATTTTTACTCTAATTCTACAAGTTTCTTGGTTAAAAATTAGAAAAATCACATTCACTCTATCCTTGCAAAAATTTAAAATGAAGCCAACTATCTGGTTCAATTCCAACCGAACTTGTTGATAAATAATAATAAGTGTAACTAATTTTCATATTTCAAGGAACTATCATATATGCAACAGCTTGACAAGATCAGTACTATATTCTTTTTCTCAGTTAAAGTATTTGAGTGGTCTTGTAAGTTACTTTAATTGATGGTATAAGTGGTAGACCTAGGATTTGTTTTGAAATGAGTACAAACTCTTAAAATAAATAAATAAATGCATGGATTTTATATTGTTTTATTATTATTATACTATGAATCAACCAATTTCATACTCATTAAAATAAGCACAATTGAATTGATGTGAAAAATTTCCAATTTTTATTTTTTGGAAAGTAGCGGTTATGATATTAACAGGTATGTACCCTTTTGTAGGCAAAACTTTTGTATGCACTGGGTGAATACGCCTTTTGTCAATGAGACAAATAGCTTATGCGTCCGGCGCATAAAATACCTTTTCCTTTTGTGGATATGCTCTTCTAACTTTATATGCTTCATTTGGATATATAGTAACACAAAATTATGTTGTTGTTATTATTATTATTATTATTATTATTATTATTATTATTATTATTATTATTATATGCTTAGAAATATATACATTAATATGTGTTAACCTTATAGCTTGAACCCCTCCTCCCCTAAAATGTCAAACACATCATGCATATGGAAGTACCAATTAAGTTAAAAAATCTACCTCTTTTATCATATAATTTATAATTTGCAGTAAGAATTTTTAAGTGAACTTTAACATAATTTTGCTCTGTATAATTTCATTCTTAAGCAAGTATTAGGTTTTATCCTACTATATAAGGATTCAATTTTAATTAAAATACTTCAAAAATAAAGGAATATCTTCATATTCTAGAAAATTTGTTAAGATACATAAAGTATAAAATATTTAATAAAAAAAAAATTAAAGTGAATATATATTCTGCCTTACACTAGTTTCCTTTTTTTTTTTTTTTTCATCTCATCATTCTTTTTTTCCTTTTTTCATCTTCATCTTCTTCTCTTCTCTTTTCTTTTTTTCCTTTCTCCCTCTCTTCTTTTCTTTTTTTCCCCCTCTCGTTATTTTGTTTGGCCAAATTGACAAATTGTACCGTCGACGGATGGGAAAGGAGAAAAGTTGAGTAATGGGTTTTAGATTTTGAGATCACTTTGTAAAATAATATTTGATTTAGGAATTAGGATTACATCTAGAATGGTACATTATTTTACAGAACTAACTAATTTTGAAGAAGGGTTCTCATAAATGACCACGTAAACTCTCTTCAGTAGGTGTAATTGTGTCATTATAAAAAAAGTACCAAAACTCTCACATTTTTTTTTCGAAATTTCAATGGAGTGTGTTACCCTGCATCCCGATACTATTCGTTGTTAAAAAGGGGGGGAAAGTCATATTTACTTTACCCTTGCAGAAACTTAGAACGAAATCAGCTCAATGGTTCTATTCCAGCTGAACTCATAAAAAGATCGAAGAGTGGTTCATTATTGTTAAGGTATGATTTTTGTCAAAAGCGATTAACCTGTAATATCATTATTTTATTTCACTCCAATTTTCAAAAATAAATAAAGTCTGTACATAGTTTCTCTAACAAAACCTAAAGCATCAGTTTGCGTCGTCATACGCTAAAATAATAATGTTGACGATGATATTCCTTGCTTACTTCCAATTGTTGCTACTAACCTTGTTTTGGGTAGTGTGGGAGAAAATTCAAACCTTTGTGCATCGGATCCATGTGAAAGGAAAAAGAAGAACAAAATTGTCGTTTTAATACTGGCATCAGTTATTGGTTTGCTTATCCTCTCATTGACTATAGCGGCTATCTTGTGTGGGCTAACAAGGAGGAAACAACAAGATAAGACTACAGGTTATGACATTAAATTAATATAAGATACACATTCTTGGAATCAAAGAAAACTTCAATTCTCCTAAGATATGTGCCTAATATACTTTTGATGGTCTTAGCAGTTGCGCTAGTTGATACTAAACCAAAAGTCCAGAATCGACCACTGGAGTCAATGCAACGACAAGTGACATATTCTGATCTCCAAAGAATCACCAACAACTTTGAGAGGATTCTTGGTAAGGGTGGATTTGGAACAGTTTACTATGGCTGCATAGATGGAATTCATGTAGCAGTAAAGGTGTTCTCTCCATCATCAGTCCAAGGGTATCAACAATTTCAAGCAGAGGCAAGCCACTAGTAACATAGAATTCTTGATCTCCCATACATGGATTATTATACTAAATTAGTTACGATGATTTGAATTGTAGGTAAAACTTCTTATGAGAGTTCATCACAAAAACTTGACTACCCTTGTCGGGTATTGCTACGAGGGAACCAACATGGGACTCGTTTACGAGTACATGGCCAACAGAGACTTAGAAGCACAATTGTCAGGTTTGGTCATAGTTAAAACTAGCTTATAAGAGGAAACCCAACGATCGTATTCATTTGATTTTGAAAACTGGAAGGCTAAATTGACTTAACTAATAGTTTACGGAACAATTGGATTTGTCTAATGGTGAAAGGGTCAAATTAATAATTTAAGCCAAAATTTATTTTGGAGCAACATAAAAATAATTTCCCCTCAATAACTTTTCTTAAACAACATGATCAAGGTTAATTTATTTGAACTACACAACTAAGTTAAGGCGTATTATTTACGGATGCAGGTCATAAAACAAATATCTTGAGTTGGCAAGCAAGACTTCAAATAGCAATTGATGCAGCTGAAGGTTAGCAATAAGCTGATTTTTATAAATATTTTAAAAGTGTTTAATCTTTTCATTCTTTTTCTATAATTAATAATGGATTGTAAAACAGGTTTGGAGTATTTGCATCATGGTTGTAAGCCACCCATAATCCATAGGGATGTGAAGACCACAAACATTTTGTTGAATGAAAAGTTCAATGCCAAACTAGGGGATTTTGGTCTATCAAAGATTTTCCAAATTGATAGCGGCACACATGTGTCAACAAATGTTGTTGGCACCCCTGGATACCTGGACCCTGAGTGAGTACTTCTGTTATTTAGTTGTGAGTTCTAGTTAGCTATGTTGGTAAGTTTCTTATCATAAAAGGCAATTATCATGGAGTCAGCAGTAGAGCCATATTATGGTAATCAGTAGTAGGTATTTATTATAATTTAGTTTGTATATAGAATTTTAGAGCCTGTTTGGTAACGTTGTTTAAACACCACAATACTTTTTCACTCACACATATTTTTACAACACTTAAACAATATTACTAAAAATCTCTTACTAAATGGGCTCTTATATTCTACTGTTGAAAGAAAACATGGCATGGCAAGATGCTAATGGATGGTTTAAATACAAAATAGATTTTAAAATCAACTAAAAACATAAATTAGAATAATGACATGTAAATTGTGAGGCCTTTAGAGTTGTGACAAAAAAAAAAAATGAGATCGATTAATCAAAAGTCAACAGTCTTCAGTTTATATGTGTGTGTAATAATTCAACTAGTTTTATTCAATGAATATCAAAACATAACACAACAAACAATTTCAAGAGTAGCATTACAAACTTCCCAACTCCCGAGAATAATGTTGCAAAAAACATGAAAATATAACATGGGTTGACTTGCAGGTACTACAAGTTGAACAGGTTAAATGAAAAAAGTGATGTATACAGTTTTGGAGTTGTTCTATTAAAGATTATCACAAATCGACCTGTGATTGAAAGATCCCACGGAAGGACTCACATAAGCCAATGGGTGAGTTTCATGCTTGCTAAAGGGGACATTCAAAATATTGTTGATCCAAGGTTGGGTGGAGATTTCAGTGTTAACTCAGTTTGGAAAGCTGTTGAAGTAGCAGTGGTTTGTGTATCTCCAACTTCGAGTAGAAGGCCAACCATGAGTCAGGTAGTCGCAGAACTAAAGGAAAGTTTGACAACTGAATTATCTCAAAAGATGGAGGGCTATAGGGTTGAATTGAAAGATTCAATCGAAATGATCAATATGGATCTCAGTACTGAACTCAATCCTTTAGCAAGGTAAAATGTTTCTAAAAATCAAAGTTGGCGTTTCGGATCTTGAACCTTAATAAAAATTACTACTTAAGTCTATGGGCACTGCCATTTGACATCTTGATTCGGGTTTTTTGTATTTTGCTTTTTGTAAAAGACAAATAAAGTAAGAAGTAACCCTCCCATTTTTTTTTTTTTTGTCAATCAAATTAAGTGGGAAGGTGTGAGCCATTTACACATGCTTGGATATTTATCTGTCTCTGATAAGGGAGATTTTAATGTATAATGGATTATTAATTGGACATGTTGTCATTACACAAATATGCTACAACTTAGAAGATTTGAAACATGACACACACTGACCAGTACTGTGGCAGGAAGGTTGTTGATGATCTAAAGCGAAAAATATTTGCTTTTAACTTAAGTTTCATAAACTTAGATATATTAAAAAAATCAAATGTTCAGATTATAAAATATATAATTTTTTAATATATAATTAAATTCACAAATATTTTATTGTGACTATACTAATATACTTAAAATTATTATATGTGAAACATCAAATTATTTGCTTGTTTAAGTAATTATTTTTTATGTTTGAAGGATTAAGGGTAATTATACTTTTTTTTGTGTTGTATTTTTTAATATAAAAGTTGTGAAAATGAACTTGAAAATTATATAATTTCTCTATATCTCTTTCTTATTATTATCAAGACTACTCATTTTTACAAATTTATTCCATTTTTTTTGTATTTATTAAATATTAAATTAATTATGACATTATCACGATTCAACCTTAGTCTTATCTCAATTAGACTTCAAAAATTTTGAATCTCTTTATTTTACGATTCTTTGAATGATTCAAGCTGAAAACCCTGGATATATTACATCACCTATCGAAGTAGCACCAACGTTAAAAGAAAGGTCCTCTAACCAAACCGAAGACTAAGATGTCAGCAAAGAGGCTATACTATGATCCACACAATTAAAACTTGTACAAACGTATTAAAACTTACAAAATAGAAATTGAGAACACAATAACTTATTTATATCCTTCAGTAGAAATTAAGAACACAACTTGTGGCCATCTACTGGAGAACACAAAATAGAAATTGAGAACACAACTTGTGGCCATCTACTGGAGGCAATAGCGAAAGTTTCTGTTTGTTTGTTTTTTTTTTTTTTTTTTTCAGTTTTTTCAGAGCAGTTGCAAATAGTTTTGAATGATTTTTCATGAACAAACAATCATCATATGAACATAATATGCAGAATTTGATATCAAAACTGAATTCCATTGATGCTATAGCCTTAAAGATGAATTTAACATACTTAAATTCAGATTTAAACAATATCATAACATCAATATCTGCTTTTATCAAATCATAGTTTCAACACCCATGCAGAAAATTTAATGCATATATAACTTTCTAACATCATGAAACTATTATCTCTAATTCTAAAACTCATAAAACATGTTATTCAAATTCGAATTGAAAACCTGGCTCTGATACCAATTGTTGGGAAAATACATGTTCGTATCACATACAAAACATACGCAGAAAAGTTAATGGATTTACTTCATTCGCAATTGATAACATGCACTATGAAATTTTCAGAATTTAAGAACAAGAAAGCATACCTTGGTGCGGTGAAATTCAAAACCAAAAATCAGAAGTTCTTGGGAGTTTTAATCTTCACTCCAATTCCACTTAATGCCCAAGATGTGTGGTCTCTCAATCAGTTTTCAAGGAGAGAACAAGGGAGTGTCCAACACTCACATACAAACCATTTCATTCCTTGTGTAATCTTGATGAAAAACACTTATGAAAAGACTCATGAAATTCTTTATGTTTTTCTCCTTATATATAACTAATTATCTAATTGGGCTAACCTTTTGGGCCATTCTAATTGGGCTATAGTGTGTGGCTTGGAGTGGGACCAAAAGGGAACAAATAAGATTTTAGCTCTAATGGGCCTTGGGCTTTTCTGTCAACTCTTGACAAGTCCAAAGTTACCATTAATTATATTCAATACCACTATATGAATATAATTGTACTCTAGGCCTTATTGATAAATTATATCCGAAGACTTTATTATACATGCAACACCTTCATTAAAATATTCGTAATAATACAAAGTCATGAATATAGACTACCACTTTGAAGATTACTACATCTTAATCCTTGAGTACTCGGTTTAATCCTTAATGTTATTCATCATATATTTATGAAATCCATTTCCATAAATAGATACTTTAGTAACTCTTTACTAAAGTGGTTGGGCCCAACTTTCTGAATAACTAAACCCATTAAACTTATCTCAAGGGAATATTTTATATCTTCGTTAAGAGATTATGAATTCCATCTTGAGAATATTTGTTCCATCAACACTAAATACGACTGTCCAATATACTGAAGTTTTGATCATAACTTATAGATCTCACTCCTGATATATCAAAGCAACCTACATCTCATGATTATGTCCATTATTCTCTCAGGATTTAGAGTTGATGTAAATAGAAGTTGTGAGATTTATTATTCATTTGACAGTCGTTAGGAGAATAATAAATCTCACAGCGGTCCAATTCAATATGTCTTTACTCTTAAAAAATATCAACGTATCAACTAGAAATCTCAATTTCCATGATCAAGACGAATCATCTTAGTTGATATGTTATAGTCTTCGTAGATGAAACTTCTAATTTTATTACCGACTACAAACTACATTATGAGTTTACAAAGAACTTGCAATTTATATTTTCTGTGACTTTTCACATAAATCACATACTATGCATCTCATGGACTAAGATAATGTCCTATTAGTTCATTTATAAATAGTCTCATATAATTAAACAATTTAATTATTTATGGCATGCAAATAAATTGGATTTTAGAGCATAAACCCCAACAATGCTTTAAGTGTCAAGGCTTTGGTCATATGGCTGCCTAATGTCCTAATAAGACTTTGTTGATTGAAGAATTGGATGAAGAGGAAGAGGTAGAAGAAGTAGTCTATGAGCCTAACATTGAAGACATTGTAGAAATAGGAGAGGATAATTCTACCCAATTAGCTTGCATTAGAGCCCTACCATCTTTTGACAATTTCAGTGAGGGTAGTCTTGATACTCCTGTAATAAGTGTTGAAAATACATATTCGTATCACATACAAAACATGTATTTTCCCAACAGATCCGAGCAACTTTCTTCTATGGGAAGTATGATGGAGAAAGTAAGTTACCAGAATTCGATGTTCATCTAGGAGCAAATATTTGGGATACCATCAAAATGACGAATGTATCCGAAGGTTTCGTTAAGGAGCTGATACATGTACCACCTCTAAATTACATACAACTGTCTTGTAAACACGTGTCGTGGGACACCGTTTATATCTGCAATAGAGTTAAGGCCACTGCCCAATTCGACGTATGTGACAACAGATGGATCACTAGAACGCTTTTAGCGCGTGGATGTTGGTTCCGAAAGTAATTTACAATACAGGTTAGTAATTGTGGGCTAATTCAAAATTTTCACATATTCTATTTTATTAAAAATTATAATAAAAATGTTCATAAGTTGTATTAAACTTAGACAAGAATTTTAACATATATCTAATTACGTTTACATTTTTTAATAGTTCGATTAATTATGTATATTTTTATGATAAAAATGTGTTTATTTTTAAATTTATTCATGCGTATGTATGAGTTACAAGCTAGAATAACTTTATGATGATAGTTGAAATACGATAGTTTCTTGTACAAAAAAAAAAAAAAAAAAAAAAAAAATTCAACCTATGGCGTCTGCTTCTGATAATAGTTTTTTATCATCAGACTAAGACACCAATAAGTTTTAGGTATAGACGAAGATTATTAAACCTCTAATCTCTTATTCAATCATTAGAGATTTTACCAAGCTAGTTGACCTAACTGAAATTCACGTGTGCCATGTTTAGTTAATAATAAACATTGAAAACGTTTCTAAAAAAAACATTAATAACTTATTATGTTTATCCCATAAATTATTAATATTAATTTTGTTGTGACTTGTGGGTCATTTTTTTTCCTTGGTCTAATTTTTGAATCAATAAAATTATAATTTGGAAATAATAAAATTAAATGTCAACATTAAATGAATAGTGGAATAAAAAATAATAAACATTAATTTAATATAGGATAAAGTTTTATGACTTTACAACTAAGGAAATATTGAATGAGCAATTCTTAGGTACTCCCGGAGTACGAAGAATGGTGTTCCCTCCTTTTACATTCATAGTGGGATCCACTTATTAAATTCATGACGGAGTCTACCATAAGTGTGAGAGAAGTTGAAGAGGGAGTACCATTTATCCATACTCAAAGAGTACCTAAGAATTTTCTATATTAAATAGAGATTAATTTTGGTTTCCATAATTTTTTTGCGGGGTATATTATGCTTCGGAAGCCCTGACTTTGCTTTGAGGTTTCCCATCCTCGCCTTTCTCTTCGTTAACTTTTCTATTTCCTTCAATCCAATTCTCTCTTCTTCTTCTCTCTTTGAAGCCACCATAACTTGATTCCACAGTAAAATTTCACTTTATATATCTAAACTAAATCACCTCAAAATTTCACTTCGTGGAAAACTTGATTTCTCTCATAAAACAAAAGACACCTTGAATCACAAAAAAGAAGAAAATTCTTAAAAATTTTATTAATGAAATAACTTGATGCCTAGTGGATTACCACTTTCAATTTATTTAGAAAAACCTGAAAGAAATCTTAAGTTAAAAAAAAAAAATGGAGAAATCCTAATTAGGATTAAGAACTCAAAAAAAAAAAAAAAAAAAGCTTCAAAAAAATATTCTTAAGTAGATGATAGTTTATATCTTATAACATAAAAACTTAATATTTACTCACATAATCTTAGAAAAAAACTCTTCTTCTAAAATACAAATCTTAGAAAAAATCTCTAAAAAAAAGAAAAAGAAAAATAAAATCGTATTCTAAAAATTAAATAAGAAATATAATAAACACCAAAAATTGAATCTTATATTATGACCATTTGAGGAAAAAATAAAAAGGGACACTACTTGACTACAAACTTGGTTGTAGTTAATGACTACAACTCTAACTAAAAATTTAACATTAAGATTTATTTTGAAAATCTAATTATTACATTGCATGTTCTTTATGTTTTTTTACACACGTGTCAAATTTCGTGTCAATTAGATGTTATTTACTATTCAATCCATAAACTTAATTATTTTATGAAAAATTTTAGACTATAGAAACTTGAAATTTAAACATTTGATTGATGACCTAACTATTGATTTTACTTATATAAACTTATCTTTTATGCATAATTTAAACTTGAAATTTACACACATAATTAATTTTGCAAGTAAATTGTAAGCCCTAGTATTTAATTAGGATTTTTAATATTTTATCTAAAGCATATTTTTAACAAAGCAATTCTGGTTTTGTATGCCACCTAGAATTAGGGTTTAGACTTTAGACAGTTTAGTTTAGTATTCCTATATAAGCTAAATGTTGTACTCCAATCAACCATAGGTGACAAATCTAGCCAATTATAGGTGCCAAATCCTAGTCATTTTCTTTCGCTTGTTGCTAACTTTAAGAAAGTCTAGGTACTGACTCCAATGTCTTGTCCTTTACTTTTTCATTGCTAATTTTTTTAGTTATATTTTCTAGTTGTACTGCATCAATAAGTGCCAATAATGATAATGGGTGAGTTTGTTTAAACTTTTTGAAAAAGGGCTTTTTTGAAAAAGTGGCTTTTTGAAAAAGTGCGTTTTCAAAAAGCTGAGTGTTTGGTAAAAACTGTTAACAAGTGCTTTTTGAAAAAGTTGAGTGTTTGGCTAGTATTTATAAAAGTGGCAGTTTGAAGGGTAAATTACCAAAAAGGACAATGTATATATAAGGGAGTTTATTTCATACTTAAATTAACTTCTTCATACACTTACTAAAATAATAATAATAATAATAATAATAATAATAATAATAATAATAATAATAATTATTATTATTATTATTATTATTATTATTATTATTATTATTATTATTATTATTATCGGTATTATTAATAATATTTGGGCAACTTTTCTTTTTAGTTTCATAATTATTTGTTATTACCATTAATGACTTCTTATCAATATTATGAAGCACAAAATACACACCAATAATCCAAGTTTAAAAATCATACAACATAAAAATGTAAAAAGATATAAAATACATACTAATAACCCAAGTTTAAATTGTACAACATAAAAATGTAAAAAGATGATAAAATACATACCAATAACCTAAGTTTAAATTGTACTACATGATATTATAAAAAAGAAAAAAAAGACAACTACTAATTATCATCCCCCCAAATGGAATTAGCAATGGAATCACGAAGAACCACCATCGCAGGGTCTGTTAAAGATCCTGAGTTCTGCTCATAACTGCTACCTGCTTCACTATTATGTTCTCTTCTAGAAATTGAATCTCGATTGGCGTTTACCCATCTATAGAGTTAAACAACCATAAGCAATTGGATGCACATGACACATAGTTTACTTCCCAATTACATATTCATAGCATAAACTATAACATAGCTACAGATAATTAAAGGAGATGCATATATAGTAGAGGCCACCAAATTAAGGAATAACTAATCTTCAACAATATAAGTCATATCTCACGTGTATAGCTTCATTATGCAGACATTGACATGTTCCCCAGAGCAGCACTAATTGAAGAATAACTAGGTACAAGGCCACATCATTACAAAGTCCCATGTTTCATAATTTCTTATCTTCTACATGCAATTTGGATAGATTTCTTTCTGACTTAAAAAATACAACACCACGTGCACTCATTTTGTATAGAAGCACTAGAACAGATCATGGGATTTGTTAAATTTGGTTCCTTTTTTTTTTTTTTTCTGGTGGTTCCCTTTGGAGCATCACAATTCACAATTTTCTTCGTAGCACATCAATATTTTAATTGGACAGCAATCTTGTCTTTTTTTTTTTTTTTTTTTTTTTTTTTTTTTTTTTTGTGTGTGTGTGTGTGTGTGTGTAATGGAAAAGGGCGGAGATTACCGGATTGGACGCGACTTGTGTCCAGTGTATAGTGCACTATACACGTTAGGATACAGACACGTATTCGCATCCTAACGTGTCCCAGTGCATTGATGCACTGGACACAATCCCAATCCTATCAAATTATTCGTGGCTATCCTACCTTAGCATGACTATAACAATTCTTCTACCGACTACCAGTTGAATCATCAATGCCAATGAGCGGTCTAAACGGGATAGCGACTGTAGGCACTCTTTCAAGTGAGTTGAGCCAAAGCTTGACCTCAACACCACCCACAAGTACTAGTGATTCCAAGTAATTGGATGCAATATCCTTAAGCCAAACTAGACTCACCATCTTCCCTTAAAGGTTCAAATTCAGGACCTACCATACCAACGACATAACCAAAGGAGCATGTATCGGGGTGATCATAGTAATTCCTTTAACCGTTGAATAATCAAATGCCTAAGAAGCAGCCTATATGGGATAGTGAGTTGTGACAGCAATCATTATTTGTTGCAATAAGATCTAACTTTTCCCTGCTAAAATGCACCTTTACTTTCTCAAACACAAAGGATATAATTGTCTAACAGTCTTAAGAGATTACTTTTTCCAAACTTCAAGTTAGAAGTCCAAATATAAAGTCAATATTCAAAAGTTTTAAACCTTTAAAAAATTTGCTCAATTACCATGCATTGAGTTTTTTATCCTTGGGGAATTCGTTAACCAGGTAATACAATGTCCATGATGTAAAGAGATGGAACAAACTAAAAAAGAATAAAAATCCTTGATCATGGTCTTAATTGTCTCATGTGGTATGATAAATGTGGATCAATTGGACGGCCCAGACAATTCTACCAGCAGAATTTTGGAATGAAACTTCAACTCATTTCAAAAGAACTATTTTCCTTTGCCATTCTAATTCTATCATGTGATTGCCTCCACAAATTTTCTTAGTTATCTTTTTCCATGATGCCCTAAGGGGTCTAGCAGAAAAATAAACGTTCTAGAAAGAACAAAATGTATTCTGGCACTTGTTAACTATGTTTTCATTGTGGCGAACACAAATCTATCTTAAAAATCAATAGAAGACAGCAAAAACATTATAAACACGGAACACACAAAACCGATCATCCAAACAAATACTTGGCATGATCGGACTCAAACAAACATCCTTAAACACATCAAACTCACAATATATTAACATTAAACAAAAAAAAAAAAAAAAAAACTAAAACAATGATCAACCTTTAAAAAAAAAAAAGCACAAAGAGATAGAAACGGAAACCATATTAGAAGTGATACCAATTTTTTCAAAATTACTTACGTGATCTCTATTGCAATTTTGTGATGAAACCGAAACCATATTAGAATTGATGTTGTAATCAAAATTAAAGTTGGAAGCAGAAACCGAAAACATAGCAGACAAAGAAAAGGGTGGCTGATGATGATACTCAAACCAAAACACCACACGCATCCACAGATCAGAAAGACAAATTATCAAAGCAGAGCAAGCACAGATCAGATCAGGAAGACAGAGCACACAAAGCATGCACAGATCTGAAAATATTTCAACAACTATTTCAAAATCTCTGGTGGTACCTTGTGGTTTTTGGTAGCAGATCAGTCTTGGTTGCTGTTTTGTTGATCAAAACTCTACCTTGAAAATATATTTTACAGATCAGATTAGCCAAATAAAATTAAAAAAAAAAAAAACGAAGCGTTGAAGAAGACGAAGAAAGCAGAAAAAGAGGAAGACGAAGATGCAACGGAGAGCTAAGAGAGACTTACGGAGAAGCTTGTAGCAGCACGGAGAGAGCAGAGCAGAGCAGAGAGAAGAGATGATGCGTGAGAGTGAGCTTGGCAAAGGCAGAGAGATGAGATGAGAGGTCTGAGGTGGGCGTGAGAAGTGAGGAATTGAGAGACCCTGAGAGTGAGTGAGGTTAATTTGGTAAATTGGATGCACAGCCCCAACGGATAGGAACAAACGCGCAGTAATGGACCGGACCTTCAGCTTTTGCAAAATCACGTTTCCTTCAAAAGTCCAAAACGCAACTTTTTGTTAAAAGTTGCGTTTTATAAACTCACCAAACAGATTTTTTGAGTCCACGTTTTCAAAGCGGGCTTTAAGGGGCCTGGAATGTGCTACCAAACGGGCACAATGTACCATCAAACATAGTCATTAGTGACATGGTTAATGTAAAAAATTTGGCACAATCTATTTTTTTATTTATAGAGTTTCAATTTATGGTGTCTGCTTCTAATAATTGTACTCTTTATCATCAGATCAAGATATCAATTAGTTTTTTATGTTGGCGAAGATTGAACCTAAAATCTTTTATTCAACAATTAGAAACTTTACAAGATAAGGGAACTAAAACCAAGGTAGTCAATTTCGTACCAAAAGCCGTTTCGGTTTGGCTTTTGAAATGAAATATTTCTGTACCAGTCAATACCAGTGTATCATTTCGAAATTACCACTATAAATAAACATATATTCATTAATTTAAGTTTTATTGATTAAATCTCATAAATATAAGTTATATAACCATATTGTCAATGAGTAAATTCTTAACCCTTAATTCTAATCCAAGCCCAATAAAAAGTAATAGATACATTTATAAAAAAATAATAACAATCAAATTAATATTATATTTTATTAAAAATAAGAACCAATGTGCCATCACGTGGGGCTTTTAAAATTTCAATTCATTTGGTAACAAAAGTCAAACATACTAGCCGTTAAGTAACAACTGTCAGTAAATATCAGTTTGAAAGGGTTTTTAAAACATGCTAACTGTAAAGTCAATTTCTTGGGCGAGCTAAATATCATTTGAGAGGTTTGAAAAACCAAAAAAGAGAGAGAGAAAGAGAAAGTTAGACGGAGAGAGAGAGAGAGGAGAAGAAGATGAAGATGAAGATGGCCAAGGTACCGGAACGGTAAATACTGGCTATATCAGCCGGTACGGTACGAAACTGACTTCCTTGACTAAAACACACAATACAATCTATTCTTTGATTGCCATCAAACCATAACATAAAGAAAGAAATCGAAGATGTATTTTATAATCAATTTGCATTAGCAAGAGGTGGTGGGCACTATTCTTGAACGAGCAATGCTTAGACTGCATAATTGTACACAATTCTGGCCACAACTCACCATATGACGAGTTGTGAGTGGTAGAGGTGTCTCACAACTTGCCACATGGTGAGTTGAGGTCAAAATTGTGTACAATTATGTGATACTAGAATCTTCCTTCTTGAACTGTTGATGAGTTTCAACGTATCAATTATGACATTCATGAGCGCCATCACTCTTCTTTCTTTTTGGTGTTGAGATTTTCCAAGCAGGGGTGAGATGATGGGGAATGTAATGAGTAGCCCCCTTCAAAGATTTATAAGAAGCAGTGTTTCTAGTGCTCAAATATTAATGTGAGATGTTTTGGATGATGGAGAGATCCTCAGTCAGTTTAAAGTAAAATTGAGTCTTATTTTATTGTCTTTTTTTTTTTTTTTTTTGGCTGCAGGATCAATTTTAATGGACTTTTACTATCGAAGGGACAAATTGGTATTTCCCAATTTCAAGAATGGGCTGTTCTTAGTTTTACTAAAGGCCCATGAGTCATATTTTGTGCTTTGAGTCCTATTTTTATTTGGTTTAGTGGTTCTTTAGTATTCCTAATTTCCTTAGGGATAGGTTATTTAGGAATTTATGGTCCGTTTAGTCGCAGTATTTAAGTATTGATGTTCAGTTTTCAATGTTGTGGAAATACGTGTTTTAGTGTTATATAAATTCATGTCAAAAGTGTTATTATTGTTTATTCACTAAAAGCTATTGTTTAAAAGCCACTACCAAATAGACCCTTAGTCTTTCTACGAAAGGATTTCATAATAGCCTATACATCGGCTTTATTCTAGCCAATAATATTGATAATGAGATTAATTTAACAAAATTATGACATTTATTTTAAATCCTGGGGGTATAATTGCCTTCATTAACCTAACTGTGATTGTTAGGATAACCCAGGTATAATTGCCTAATGTTTTATCTTTATCTTTTTCCTTTTTCTTTAAGGCTATGTTTTACTCATTATTTTAATTCCAAAAAATCTTCAAACATATTCAAGATTCAATTTTTTATTACCAAAATCCTTAAACTTTAAACCTTATATAAAACCCTTCAAGATCTCATCAAGAAATCTAATTTAGAATTCCAAAAGATCCTACACCGGCGACAAAAGAAATGGTACGAGTCATTTTAGAAATCAATGTTTCGAGTTCTGAATTACATTATAGGCTCTCAAGCCCATTAATTATTTTCCGTCCGTTGTTTTTCTCCTCTCATATTTTTATCTTCCATTTAAAATTCAATAATTGCTTCTATAGATCTCAAGCTACTCGCAAAGTTTACATCTCTTTTGAACAGTATAAATTCAATTAGTTCCTGGAGTATGCTAAATATATTGTTTTACTTAGGTATAAATACGATGTTTATGATCGCATTTGGTGGCCCTATAATTACGAAGAGCGGACAGGTCTTAGTACCTCGCTTACCATTGAATCCCGAAGTTCCAATCCTTATCGGCCACCATCAGTTGTCATGAGTACTGCTGCCACACCAATTAATGATAGTGCTTCCTTGAACTTTTACTGGGAGCCAGAGGATGCAACTTCAACATACTATATCTACATGCACTTTGCCGAAGTTGTAAAGCTAAAAGCCAAGCAGTCCAGATCATTCAACGTTATACTAAATGGGGAGCACGGGTATGGACCTTATGTTCCAGAGTAATTGTGGACATTCACTTTGTATAGCAAAGATGCATTGACTAGTACTGGAGAACAATATGTTTTTTCACTCGTGAAAACTCAAAATTCAACACTTCCACCCATCATCAATGCAATTGAGGTATATTCAGTGAAAAATCTCTTGCAATCAGAAACTGACCAAGAAGATGGTATGTATTTCACTATGCACTTCATTATCCTTGTCTGCAACATTGCTATAGAATTTTACTTACTTGGATCATCAATTTGAAAATATTAGTTGGGGCTATAACAAAGATCAAGTCAACTTATGGAGTAAAGAGAAACTGGCAAGGAGATCCGTGTGCCCCACAAGCATACTTGTGGGAAGGTCTAAATTTTAGCTATGATGGTTATAATGCCCCAAGAGTAATATCCTTGTAAGTCAAGGCCTTCAGATAAGATTTTTGGATTTCAACCATGTTTTGAAGTATCTTCTAACTAGCTTATTGTAAAATGTAATTGTAAGTAGGAATTTGTCCTCAAGCGAATTGACTGGAGCAATTTCTGCTGACATATCAACTCTCGTAATGTTACAATATTTTTAAGTATTATTGCCAAATCAGGTCGCAGTTATTTAGGACATCCAATATTAATTATAAATTATTTTCTTATTTCAGGGATTTATCAAATAATAGCTTAACCGGATTAGTGCCTGAATTTTTGTCACAATTGCAATATTTGGAGGTCTAGTAAGTTATTTGGATTTTCACTCTAATTCTACAAGTTTCTTGGTTAAAAATTAGAAAAATCACATCCACTCTATCCTTGCAGAAATTTAAAACGAAGCCAACTATCTGGTTCAATTCCAACCGATCTTGTTGATAAATAATAATAAAAGTAATTGATTTTCATATTTCAGAGAACTATTATACAACAACTTAACAAGATCAGTACTATATTCTTTTTCTCAGTTAAAGTATTTGAGGGGTCTTGTAAGTTACTTTAATTGATGGTATAAGTGGTAGACCTAGGATTTGTTTTGAAATGAGTACAAACTCTTAACATAAATAAATAAATGCATGGATTTCATATTGTTTTATTATATTTATACTATAAATCAACCAATGTCATACTCATTAAAATAAGCACAATTGAATTGATGTGAAAAATTTCCAATTTTTATTTTTTGGAAAGTAGTGGTTATGAGATTATCAGGTATGTACCCTTTTGTAGGCAAAACTTTAGTATGCGTTGGGGGCAAACGCCCTTTGTCAACGAGACAAATGTCTTATGTGCCCGGCGCATAAAATACCTTTTCCTTTTGTGGATATGCTCTTCTAAGTTTATATGCTTCATTTTGATATATAGTAACACAAAATTCTATTATTATTATTATTATTATTATTATTATTATTATTATTATTATTATTATTATTAGATGCTTATAAATATATACATTAATATTTGTTAACCTCGTAGCTTGAACCCCTCCTCTTTGAAATGTCAAACACTTCATGCATATGGAAGTACCAATTAAGTTAAAAAATCTAGCTCTTTTATCATATAATTTAGAATTTGCAGTAAGAATTTTAAGTGAACTTTAACATAATTTTGCTCTGTATAATTTTATTCTTAAGCAAGTATTAGGTTTTATCCTACTGTGTGGACACGTTTCGTAGACCAAGGCCAAGGTGTATGGGATATTGGCCTAGTTGGCCCAATACAATAAATTTGTAAAGAGTGGGTCAAAGAACTAGGCCCTAATGAGTTAGACAACGGCTCGTTTGGGTTTAGGAGATGGTCGACCAAGGATGAGTAGAGTAGAATGGAACAGATTTGCTTGTTCAAGGAGATCTTTTTATGTATCTTGATAACAGCAAAGTACAAATATCGTTTGATCGCTACAGTATTCTCCTTTTTCTTTGTTTCTCCTTTTTTCTCTCCCCTCTTTGGCGAAGGTTTCTTTACCTTATATAGCTCATTTTGGGTCATCTTGATCCGACATTTGTTGATCATCTAAGTCCTCACTTTAGTGCTTGTCCCATCAGACACCCTCTTTAGTTTTCTGTGAGTTGCGGTAGCTAAGACAGCACTGTTCAGGGGTCCTCTCCACATAAATGTGGCCAGAAGAATAGCTGCAGCGCATTTAATGCGGTGGTAGCAACTTTTCCTTAGATATTTTGCGTTTCCTTCCTTCTCATGTGTTTAGGAGGCATGTCCCTACGGCCGAGGCTTCTACGAGGATTACTTTCATCGTTAGAATACATATCTGAGCAATATTTATCATTTCCGAGGAGAAATTCCTCCTCGGACCTCCTTCCACCCATCTCGTATCTATGAGTCTCTAGACCAAAATCCTTCATAACTTTTTATCCCTCTTCGGACTTATCAACGTCCTCGAATCAAGCCTAAGGCCCACTATATGATTTTAGGCCCTTACCCCTACAATAGCCCCTCAAAATTTCGGTTTTTCCCTCTCATCAAAGGAGAAAAAGCGGGGTTTTGATTTTTTAAGAGATGTGCCCATTTATTCCTCTAACTCACACATGTGAAATTACCATTCTGCGCGTCACATGATTGCTACTGACGCTTCGATTTTTGCGAGGCGTCATTAACTGCTCCAGGCGGCATTCTGTTCCCCGTATCCAACGACGAGGCGCTAATCCAATGGCTGACATTTCCCCTTGGGTTTTGAGTGGGATAACTTCCACTCAAACCTACCCCCTATAAAAACGCCCGGAGAAATCATTTCCTTCATTTCTCCATTCTTCAAGCCCTCTAGAAATCCCAAGTGATCAAACTCTCTAAGCTTGCCAAACTACCATATTCTTCGCATCTTTCCTTAAGAGATCCTTAAAGGTCTTTTTAAAGACCCCAGGGATTCACACCTATTCTAGCTCTCGTAAGTTTCTATTTCTTTGCACTTTTCCCTTTCTCCTCGGCCAATCTTCTTGGCCTTTTAATTCTTGCTCCTTCATTTGCCAATCTGAGTTATGTCCTTTAGATTTGTCTAGATGTGTAGATTCAAGTATTTAATGGACTCTCCTGCCAACATAGAGCCCTTTAAGGAGAAGTATCATATACTGCAGGGAGTAGCCCTGTGATACTATTTTACGGAACAAATAGTAACACATAGGGGGGAGGGAGAAGTCGTTATCCCCATGATAGCTTTCATAGAAGGTGGAATGACTTTCCCTATGGGTAGGATAACACGGGATTACCTCTTCAACCATAGAATTTGTTCCCACCAATGTGTGGCTAACATGTTTAGGATCTTAGGTAGCGTTGATGCTCACAACGAGTAACTGGGCTTAGGACTCACCTAGCATGATGTGGTCTACCTGTACGTGTGTCACCACCTCAAGACCGCAAGGTATTACCTCAAGTCCCGATCAGATATTGTCAGGATCATCTCGTGCCTCCCTAAATCCAATAAGGGAATGAAAGACGATTACCTGATTGCTTCTGGACCGTGGTATGATGGCCTTCATTGCCTAGTCCAAGAGGGAGAGCCAGGTGGGGTACCTTAGAGTTAGGTTCCTTAGCAAGAATTTTAGATTCTTTAACCCTAACCATATCATTATTTCCTTTGCATCTTGTTTTCTTCTGACGGTGGACCTTAATTTTCTAACTATGTTTTTCTTTTTGGCCATATCCACAGATAGGAATCAGGTAGCTCCTCAGCTGAGCCTCACCAACGTCGCGACTCTTAACTATTTGCTCCGGTTGGAAATTCTTAAGAGCGAGGACGAACAACTGCGAGCCATCCACCGGATTTTGAACTTCGAGCCCATTTCTAGGATATTCCAAGAGATCGGCCATGGCATTAGAGCAGGCGATCCCCAAATAAATCAGATCGAAGTTTCAAGACTGGATTTTCTAGCCAGAGACGACCTTCCTTCGGTTGTACTTCCAATCTAGCAAGGTCTTCCACCGCTCGCAATACCACTGTAACAAGCTCTGATCGAGGTTGTAGCAGCAGTAGAGGAAGAGGTTTCCTCCTCACGCTTGTCGTTGGAATAGGAAATAGATAAGTATCACTTTGAAGAGGAAGAAGAAAAAGGAGAAGGGGCACGAGGAAGGCCCGTGGAGCTTTTAGATTCTGAGACCGAGTCTGGC
The DNA here is from genome assembly GCA_033629205.1 of Lithocarpus polystachyus. Lineage (NCBI taxonomy): Eukaryota > Viridiplantae > Streptophyta > Magnoliopsida > Fagales > Fagaceae > Lithocarpus > Lithocarpus polystachyus. The sequence goes on along the minus strand of CM066166.1, from coordinate 18,444,389 downwards.
AGATTTTCGGCAGTTCATTCGCCAAGGTTGATAGTCGCTCAGGTCGACACCAGCTTGGAGGAGGAAGAAGAAGAAATGGATTTGAAGCCAAGGACTGGCTTAAGGGGCCTATTGGCTGGAAGGAACAAGGGGCCTACTTCCAAAGAGATTCCCAAGACTCAAACTTCTTCGAACCTTCCACCCCCTCTCCTCCCGTGGCCTCGGTCAGGCCGTTTCCCAGTGCCAATTTGGAAAAGAAAAGGAAAGTACAAGAAGGAGAGGAGGGGGAGACACTTCAAAGGGGTCGAAGCAACCTAAGAATGACAAAGATAAACGGGCTCATTCCATAGAGAGCAGGGAGGAAACCGACGGGGTTGATGTGGGCCGAGTGCCACGTACTTGGGCCCCTCGGCTAGAACTCAAGGGCACTCCCATTCCTTAGGATGCCATAATTTAGGAATCTTAGAGGGAGCACGCCACTCGTCTTGTCGAGGCCTTAGAACAACTGCTTCTCCTTCCCAGGGACATGGAGGGTCTGAGGCGTGCAAGGCAGCTAGACCTCTTCATGTCACTAAAGAGGGACCTTGCAATGGTAAGTTGCTTGGCATTGCCTCTTTTTTCATTGTTATATCTCTTTTCAATGTAGATACACCTTTACGACTTCTCTGTTATTCTAATGCAGGTTACCCAGTAAGTTTATGTAGCCGAGGAGTGGGTCAGAAGCACCCGTGATGAAGTCAAGGCTGAGGCCCACTCTCGCCATGAAGTTGAGAAAATCCATGAAGGTCTTAGGAAGGAGCACACCGAGCTAGGGAAGAAGCTAACCGTCTCAGAGAAGGATTGTCAAAGCACTATGGCAGGTTTGAAGAACGTCGAGGCTCAAGCCAAGGACCAACGCCAGCAACTCCACCTGACGGAGATAAATCTGGCAAATGGTACTAGAGTTGAAAGCTGAACTGCAAAAAGCCAAGGATGCAGCTTGGGTAGCCAAGGGAGCAGTTGAAGCCACAGTGAAGGCATCCTACGAGCATGGGGTATTCGATACGGAGGCGCGACTTACGGAGGAAGTTGTTGGCGTGTGCAGGGACTACTGCATCGAAGTATGGGTAGAAGCCCTTAATCGAGCAGGAGTTTCTGCTGATTCTAAGCTAAGGCAGGTGGGGAATGTTTACTTCCCTGAAGATGTCTGAGAACCCCCAACAGCACCTACTCCTCAGGATGCTCCTCCCTTACCCCCTCTTGAGGGACCCTTTGCCCCCCAAAATTCTTCTCTCTAGGTTAAGGTGCCCATAGATGCGAGCAAGGGTAAGGAGACCCAACTGCCAGTCGAAGTTAGCCAATCCGAGGATACCCTTACAATCTAGGATATGGTCTCCAAGGCTAAGGAGGCTAAAGAGTCCAAGCACAAAGCTGTTGACACTAAGGAGGGCTCCCATTTAGCCACAGCTTAGTTGCAAGATACTTGTTTTCTCATTCTTTTTTTTTTTTTATCTGATATGACTGTACTTCATTTCAATCAATGAACAGATCTTTCCCTTACTCTGTGTTTCTATTTCACACGTTTTCAAGCTTACTTACTATTTCATGTTTGTATGGAACCGTTGCCAATCTGTCTTTAAGAGAGACTAATCACTGTGTTTAATCGCTTAGAAAAATGGTATAGCGTTAATTTTCGCAAACCTCTCCGCGATGAAGGCCAAATTTAAATGAAACATGAAATATACTTTATAAAACCTCCTAGCATTTATATGATTTGTTGTGGACTCAAACTTATTTCCCTGGCATTTATATGTTAAAAACGGTGTAGTTTTAATTTCCCTAAAGCGTCTGGTCCAAGCACTCAAGCATGACTTAGGTTCTGTTTAATTACTTCTAAAAATGATGTAGTGTTAATATCCCCAAAGCATCTGATCCGAGGACTCAGGCATGACTTTGGTTCTGTTTAATCACTTCTAAAAACGGTGTAGTGTTAATTTCTCCAAAGCATCTAGTCTGAGGACTCAGGCACGATTTTGGTTCTGTTTAATCACTTCTAAAAACAATGTAGTGTTAATTTCTCCAAAGCATCTGATTCGAGGACTCAGGCAGGGCTTTGGTTCTGTTTAATCACTTCTGAAAACGGTGTAGTGTTAATTTTTCCAAAGCATCTGGTCTGAGGACTCAGGCATGACTTTGGTTCTGTTTAATCACTTCTAAAAACGATGTCGAGACGTAAGAAGTGTTTACATAGCCATTGAGTGCACATTAAAGGGAACTTTCGTTAATAATAATACCTTTTCAGGCTATTTACATTCCAAGGCCGTGGTATCTGCCGTTCATCTAAGTCTTCATGGGTGTACGCGGGTGTACGCTCCTACACCAGCCGTGGAGGTGAAGCGATACAGTCCCTCCCAGTTAGGCCCCAGCTTCCCCCATGCTAGGTTCTTTGTAGCTCTAATGACCTTTCTCAACACTAAGTCTCCGGGTGTTAGTGGTCTCAGCTTCACATTCGCGTCATAACCCTGTTTGAGCTTCTGCTAGTAATATGCCAGCTGGACCATTGCATTTTCTCTCCTTTCTTCAATGAGGTCCAAGTTCTTTTTCGTTATTGCTCGGATTGAAAGAGCTTGTCCTCAGTGTTGGAAAACCAGCTTCCAAAGGAATAATCGCTTCAACTCCATAAGTCAGAGAAAAGGGGGTTTCCCCTGTTGACCTGAGAGGTGTGGTTTTGTATGCCCAGAGGACATGTGACAGCTCTTCAACCCATTTTCCCTTCGTATCGTCTAGTTTCTTCTTGAGACTAGCCATTATGACCTTATTAATCGCCTCGGCCTGCTCGTTTCTCTGGGGATAGGCTGGGGTAGAGTACCTATTAGTGATTCCTAGGTCACAACAGTATTCCCTGAAAGCTTTACTATCGAATTGAAGGCCGTTGTTCGAGATGAGGGTATGAGGGACCTCGAATCGCGTGACAATATTTTTCCAAACGAATTTCTTGACGTCCACATCCTTGATATTCGCTAAGGGCTCGGCTTTAACCCACTTAGTAAAGTAGTCAGTGCCGACCAGTAGGTACCTCTTGTTTCTTGCTACCTTAGGGAAGGGGCCCACAATGTCTAAGCCCCATTGGGCAAATGGCCAAGGGCTGGACAGAAGATTGAGAACTCCCCCTAGTTGGTGCATGCTCGGCGCAATCCTTTGACACTGGTCGCACTTTTTTACCTATTCCTGTGCCTCTCTTTGCATGTTTGGCCATTAGTAGCCTTGAGTGATGGCTCTGTGCGCTAAAGACCTACCTTCAATTTGGCAGCCGCAGATCCCTTCATGTAACTCCTCTAGGAGTGATTCTGTTGCTTTAGGGTGTACGCACAACAAGTACGGTCTAGAATAGGAGCGCTTATACAACTTCATGTCCTCGGACAGCCAGAATCAAGGAGCCTTCCTCCGTACCTTGTCTGCCTCTGATTTCTCCCTGGGCAAGATGCCTTCCTTCAAGAACAACACCACGGGGTCCATCCAGCTAAGCTCTAGTCTAGCTTGGTGAACCTGGATCACATCTCTCTTCACATCAGTGGGTTTGCACAAGTCCTCTGCAAGGACGACCCGGGGTAGGCCTTATGCCAAGGAGGTTGCAAGAATGGCCAACAAATCAGCATGCGTGTTTCCATATCTAGGGATATGTAGCAGGCTGAAAGATTCAAATTCTGATTGTAAACGCCTAGCCTGAGTTAAGTAACCTTGCATTCTCGCATCTCTTGCTTCAAGTTCCCCGTTCACCTGTCCTACAACCAACTTAGAATCCGAGAACATCTGTATTACCCGTCCACCCATTCTTCGAACCATGGACATTCCTTCCAGTAGTGCCTCGTATTCGGCCTCGTTATTCGTGGCTAATAAACCCAATCTTAGTGACTTCTCGATGGTGATTTTTTCAAGGGAGACCAAGACTAGACCCATTCTAGAACCCCCTTGATTTGCTGCACCGTCAACATGCACCTTCTAAAACAAAGGCTTCTAAAGAGAGACTGTGCTAATTGTTATTCCTCCCCCATGCTGTGTCATCTTTGCTTCTTCCAACGGGGGTTCAACAAACTCGGCCACCAGATCTGCAAGGACTTGGCCCTTGATAGAAGTATGCAACATATAATTAATGTCAAAAGCCCCCAGGATTGTACTCTATTTGGCAATTGCTCCCGTATGGTCAGCACTTCGGATCAAAGCCCTGAGTGGGAGCCGAGTTAGGATTACAACCGTGTGTGCTGGAAATAATGGGGAAGTTTACATGTAGCATGTACCACTGCCAAGATAGCCTTCTCCAATGGCAGATAACGGATCTCAGCTTCATGTAACGACTTGCTCACATAATAAACTAACCTTTGTATGCCGTTGTCTTCTCGTATCAATTCCAAACTCACAGCATATGGGACCACATCAATGTAGGCGAACAGAACTTCATCCAACTCGGGAAAGGACATGATTGGTGGCCGAGAAAGGTACTCCTTAAGTCGCTGAAAGGCCAGTTCGCACTCGTCGGTCCACTTAAACCCTTTCCATTTGTTCATCAATAGGAAGAAAGGTCTGCATCTGTCTGCTGATTGAGAGATAAATCGACTCAAGGTAGCGATCATGCCCGTAAGTTTCTAGACCTCTTTGGGATTCTAGGGTAGTTGCAGGTTATTAATTGCCTTAATTTGGTCGGGGTTGACCTTGATTCCACGGTGAGTGACCATGTAGCCCAAAACTTGCCCGATCCCACACCAAATGTGCACTTGGCAGCATTAAAGCGCAGTTTGTATTTCCTCAGGATTTCAAAACTGTCTTCGAGGTCTTTCACATGCTCGGACACAACCTTGCTCTTCACTATCATGTCATCTATGTAGATCTCTATACTCTTGCCCAACTGCGGCTCAAACATTCTGGTCATTATCCTCTGATAGGTAGACCTCACGTTTTTCAATCCGAAGGGCATCACCTTGTAATGATAGTTTTCGGTAGGAGTGACGAAAGCTATCTTCTCCTAATCGTCCAGGGCTAGAGGTATTTGGTGATATCCCTGAAATGTGTCTAAAAAGTTCATTCGTGGGTGGCCCGTAGTCGCGTCCACGAGCTTGTCTATCCGAGGCATGGGAAAGGGATCTTTTGGGCAAGCCTTATTTAGGTTTGTGAAATCCACACACACTCACCACTTCCCACTCTTCTTCTTTACCACCACAGTATTGGCTAGCCACTCAGGGTAGAAAATTTCTTTGATAGCCCCTACCTGCTTGAGCTTTTGTACCTCGTCCCTAACGGCATCTGCATGAGTCTTGGACGAATGCCGAGGTGGCTGCCTTTTTAGGGTGACAGACAGATTAACGTTTAAATGTTGGCAGATGAAGCTCGGATCCACCCTCGGGGCTTCATACGCGTTCCACGCGAACACATCAACATTCATTCTAAGGAATTCTATCAGTTCTTCCTTCTCCGGAGGAGGCAACTGAGCTCCAATCTGAAAGAATTTCTCCAGGTTATCACCAATATCAATTGTTTCTAGATCTTCGCATTTCGCCTCCTCGCTTGATTCCTTGACAGGCGACCCTAGAGCCTTTAATTGCTATAAGCCCCATGTAGCCGAGGCCAAGGGTTCAACCCTGGGCTGATGTGAGATGGCAGCCACTAGGCATTGCCTAGTTGTGGTTTGATTCCCAATAATCTCTCTAACTTGGCCCTTCGACGGATATTTCATCTTCTGGTGCAGAGTCGAAGAGACGGCTCCCAAGGCGTGAAGCCATGGTCTGGCCACAATGGTTGTATAGGGGAAATAAGCATCCACCACAATGAAATCCACTTCCACGACTTTGGAGCCGGTTTGTATTGGCAGTCTGATTTGACCCTTTGGGATGACAATTTTCCCATCAAAGCTTACGAGAGGGGAATCATAGGCTGTCAAGTCCTCGGGTTTCAACTGCAGCCTTTTGTATAAGTTGGGATACATAATCCCCGTGGCGCTACTCAGGTCCACCATTACTCTCTTCACATCGTACCCCCCTATCTTGAGCATGACCACTAAAGCATCATCGTGTGGTTATATAGTTCCAACCTTATCCTCGTCTGAAAAGCCTAATACCGGTTGGATATCAACCCTGGCCCTCTTCGGCCCTACATTGGAATCCTTGGCAAGCTGCCGAGCCACAGACATAACTTTGGAAGGGCATGAGTCGGTCCTCCCCTAAGCAGCAAAAATGACATTTATCATTCCCATGGGAGGCCTTGAAGAATTATCTCTCTGGGGCTCTGAGCTTGTCTGGCCCCCCTAATTACTGGAATGATGCAAGAGTTGCTTGAGCTTTCCCTCTCGAACCAACCGGTGCAAGTGATCCCACAAATTCGTACAATCTTCCGTAGTGTGTCCCATGTCCTGGTGATAATGGTAATAAAGACTCTGATTGCGCCTCGTGAGGTTTCTTGCAATCTTGGTCGGCCATTTGAAGAACGGTTCAATCTTGATATTTTCATGCACTGGCTCTCGGAACACAGCGTTAATTGCCTAAGCGGTGACAGGCACTGATTACCTGACAAAGTCCCTCCTAGGCCGATTGTTGTTATGTCGGTCCGACCTGAAATTCCTCCTCTCTTAGGGGATAACCTTTGCCTTTCCTCTACCCTGCTGCTGGTCTTCCTCGACCCTCTTGTATTTATCGATCTGGTCCATGAGTTGACGTACGCTGGTGACAAGCTTGCTAGTCAGGGATTTTCTTAAACCATGCTCAGATGGGAGGCCGACCTTAAAAGTACTGATGGCCACATCATCGAAGTTTTCGTCTATCTCGTTAAACATCTCCCAGTATCTATCCGAGTATGTTTTCAGGGTTTCCTTGTCTTGCATGGACAAGGATAGTAGGGAGTCCAAAGGCCGTGGCACCCTACTACACGTGATAAAATGAGAGCCGAATGCTCGGGTGAGCTCCTTGAAGGAATTTATGGTGTTTGCTCCAGGCCGTCGAACCATCTCATTGCTACGGGCCCCAAACTAGATGGGAATACTTTGTGCATCAAGGCCTTGTCCTTGGAATGTACGGCCATCCTTTGGTTGAAGTGGCTTCCATGCTTTACAGGGTCCGTTCGACCATTGTAAACGGTGAACGTAGGTTGGTGGAATCGCCGAGAGAGTTTTGCCCCTTCAATCCTGTGTGTGAAAGGTGATCTGGAGATTTGATTCAGTGCCTGGCTCATGGCGTCATTTCCCAGGCCTTTACGAGGTGGGCTCTTATACTTATGTCTATGATGGTGCTCTTCGTCATAGGCGGAAGGCTTTCTCGGGGGAGTCCTTGATCTCCGCCTATAATCAGCATCCTCTTCGTCCTTAGAGGAACTATCAGAGCTGGAAGGAGTTCGTTTCCATTGCGTGCAGCGCAGCTTCCTTTCTAAATCGTCAATCTTCAGCTACATGGCCTTCTCATTATTTGGCCTTCGAGATATGTGAGTTCCCACGTGAGATCGGCTTCCACCTGTATGCGTGGTATGCACACTACCTTCTCGATCTTTCTCGCGCTCAAGGCTAGGAGAACCATCCTTCCGCTAGGAACCTGCAGACTCTGCATGGTGCAGACCTGATCCCACCATCTTTAACCATTGCACTCACTATCACATAAGCTCTTTTCATAGACAGCGCCAATTGTGTGGACACGTTTCGTAGACCAAGCCCAAGGTGTATGGGATATAGGCCTAGTTGGCCCAATACAATAAATTTGTAGAGAGTGGGTCCAAGAACTAGGCCCTAATGAGTTAGATAACGGCCAGTTTGGGTTTAGGAGATGGTTGAGCAAGGACAAGTAAAGTAGAATGGAATAGATTTGCTTGTCCAAGGAGGTCCTTTTATGTATCTTGATAACAACAAAGTACAAATATCGTTTGATCGCTACAGTATTCTCCTTTTTCTTTGTTTCTCCTTTTTTCTCTCTCCTCTTTGGTGAAGGTTTCTTTACCTTATATAGCTCCTCTTGGGTCATCTTGATCCTACATTTGTTGATCATCTGAATCCTCACTTGAGTGTCTGTCCCATAAGACACCCTCTTTAGTTTTCTATGAGTTGTGGTAGCCAAGGCAGCACTGTTCAGGGGTCCTCTCCACATAAATACGGCCAAAAGAGTAGCTGTAGCGCATCTAAGGCAGTGGTAGCAGCTTTTCCTTAGATATTTTGGGTTTCCTTCCTTCTCATGTGTTCAGGAGGACGTCCCTACCGCCGAAGCTTCTACGAGGATTACTTTCATCGTTGGAATACATATCTAAGCAATATTTATCATTTCCGAGGAGAAATTCCTCCTCGGTCCACCCATCCCATATCTATGAGTCTCTAGACCAAAATCATTTATAACTTTTTATCTCTCTTCGGACTTATCAACGTCCTCGAATCAAGCCCAAGGCCCACTATATGATTTTGGGCCCTTACCCCTGCACCTACTATATAAGAATTCAATTTTAATTAAAATAATTCAAAAATAAAGGAAACTAGTGTAAGGCAGAATATATATTCACTTTAATTTTTGTTGATTATTAAATATTTTATACTTTATGTATCTTTACAAATTTTCTAAAATATGAAGTTATTCCTTTCTTTCTTTTTTTCATCTCATCATTTTTTATTCCTTTCTTCATCTTCATCTTCTTCTCTTTTCTTTTCTTTTTTTCCTTTCTCCCTCTCTTCTTTTCTTTTTTCCCCCTCTCGTCATTTTGTTTGGCCAAATGGACAAATTTTACCGTCGGATGGGAAAGGAGAAAAGTTGAGTAATAGGTTTTATATTTTGAGATCACTTTGTAAAATAATATTTGATTTAGGAATTAGGATTACATCTAGAATGGTACATTTTTTTACAGAACTAACTAATTTTTCAGAAGGGTTCTCATAATTGACCACGTAAACTCTCTTTTTTCAGTGGGTGTAATTGTGTAATTATAAAAAAGTACCAAAACTCTCACATTTTTTTTCGAAATTTCAATGGAGTGTGTTACCCTGCATTCCGATACTATTCATTATTGAAAAGGGGGAAAAGTCATATTTACTTTACCCTTGCAGAAACTTAGAACGAAATCAGCTCAATGGTTCTATTCCAGCTGAACTCATAAAAAGATCGAAGAGTGGTTCACTATTGTAAAGGTATGAATTTTGTCAAAAGCAATGAACCTGAAATATCATTATTTTATTTCACTCCAATTTTCAAAAATAAATAAAGTCTGTACATAGTTTCTCTAACAAAACCTAAAGCATCAGTTAGTGTCGTCATACGCTAAAATAATAATGTTGACGATGATATTCCTTGCTTACTTCCAATTGTTGCTACTAACCTTGTTTTGGGTAGTGTGGGAGAAAATTCAAACCTTTGTGCATCGGATCCATGTGAAAGGAAAAAAACAGAAAAATATTGTCGTTTTAATACTGGCATCAGTTGTTGGTTTGCTTACCCTCTCATTGACTATAGCGGCTATCTTGTGTGGGCTAACAAGGAGGAAACAACAAGATAAGACAACAGGTTATGACATTAAATTAATATAAGATACACGTTCTTGGAAACAAAGAAAACTTCAATTCTCCTAAGATATGTTCCTAATATACTTTTGATGATCTTAGCAGTTGCGCTAGTAGATTCTGAACCAAACTCCCAGAATCGGCCACTGGAGTCAATATAACGACAAGTAACATATTCTGATCTCCAAAGAATTACCAACAACTTTGAGAGGATTCTTGGTAAGGGTGGATTTGGAACAGTTTACTATGGCTGCATGGATGGAATTCATGTAGCAGTAAAGATGTTCTCTCCATCATCATCAGTTCAAGGGTATCAACAATTTCAAGCAGAGGCCAGCATCTATAACATAGAATTCTTGATCTCCGATACACAGCAATCCATATATCGATTATTATAATAAATTAGTTAGGATGATTTGAGTTGCAGGTAAAACTTCTTGTGAGAGTTCATCATAAAAACTTGACTACCCTTGTCGGGTATTGCTACGAAGGAACCAACATGGGGCTCGTTTATGAGTACATGGCCAACAGAGACTTAGACGCACAATTGTCAGGTTTGGTCACAATTAAAACTAGCTTATAATGATATCATGGAGACCCAACAATCATATTGATTTGATTTTTGAAAACTGGAAGGCTAAATTGACTCAACTAATAGTATAGTGAACAACTGAATTTGGCCAATAATAGAAGGGTCAAGTTAATAATTGAAGCCAAATTTTATATTGAAGCAACATAAAAATAATTTCCCCTCAAAAAATTTTCTTAAACAACGCGATCAAAGTTAATTTATTTGAACCACACAACCATGTTAAGGCGATTATTTACGGATGCAGATCATAATACAAATATCTTGAGTTGGCAAGCAAGACTTCAAATAGCAATGGATGCAGCTGAAGGTCAGCAATACGATGATTTGTATAAATATTTTTAAAATGTTTAATCTTTTCATTATTTTTCTATAATAATTAATAATGGATTGTAAAACAGGTTTGGAGTATTTGCATCATGGTTATAAGCCACCCATAATCCATAGGGATGTGAAGACCACAAACATTTTGTTGAATGAAAAGTTCAATGCCAAACTAGGTGATTTTGGTCTATCAAAGATTTTCCAAACTGATAGTGGAACACGGGGGTCAACAAATGTTGTTGGCACCCCTGGATACTTAGACCATGAGTGAGTATTTCTATTATTTAGTTATGAGTTCTAGTTAGCTGTGTTGGTAAAGTTTCTTATCATAAAAGGCAAAAATCATGAAATCAATAGCAGAGCCACATTATGGTAACCATTAATAGGTATTTGTTATAATTTAGTTTGTATAGAATTTTATATTCTACTATTGAAAGAAAATATGGAATGGCACGATACTAATGGATGGTTTAAATACAAAATAAAAATTAAAATCTACTAAAAACATTAATGAGAATAATGACATGTGAGTTGTAAGACCTCTAGAGCTATTGCAACATATAAAAAGAGATTGATCGATCAAAAGTCAATAGCCTTCAATATATATGTGTGTGTGTGCGCGCGTTTAATAATTCAACTAGGTTTAGTCAATGAATCTCAAAACATTAAACAACAAGCAATATCAAGAGTAATATTACAAACTTTCCCTACTCCCAAGAATAATGTTGCCAAAAATATGAAAATATAACATGAGTTGACTTGCAGGTACTACAAGTCGAATTGGTTAAATGAAAAAAGTGATGTATACAGCTTTGCAGTTGTTCTATTGAAGATTATCACAAATCGACCTGTGATAGGAAGATCCCAAGATAGGACTCACATAAGGCAGTGGGTGAGTTTCATGCTTGCTAAAGGAGACATTCAAAATATTGTTGATCGAAGGTTGGGTGGAGATTTCAATGTTAACTCGGTTTGGAAAGCTGTTGAAGTAGCAGTGGTTTGTGTATCTCCAACTTCCAGTAGAAGGCCAACGATGAGTCAAGTAGTCGCAGAACTAAAGGAAAGTTTGACAACCGAATTATCTCAAAAGGAGGGCTATGGGGTTGAACTGAAAGATTCATTTGATATGATCAATAAGGATCTCGATACTGAACTCAATCCTTTAGCAAGGTAAAACGTTTCTAAAAATCGAAATTGGCGTTTTGGATCTTGATCGAACCTATTCTGCTTTTGGTAACTTTCTGTTAATGCATATTGTATTTCCAATTAGGCACATCAAACTGCTGTTAATACCCATTAATATTATAATCCTCCTTATAAAAATTACTACTATAGTCTATGGGCACTATCATTTGACGTCTTGATCCGAGGTTTTTTTTTTTTTTTTTTTTTTTTTTGGGAAATTATTGAAGGCTCCACTTATTTTAGTACTTTTTTTAAGAGATAAATAAAATAAAAAATAAACCTACCATTTTGTTTGCAATCAAATTTAGTGGGAAGATGTGAGACAACTACATATCCTTGGATATTTAATTATCTGTCTCTAATAAGGGAGATTTTAATGTATAATGGATTATTTGATGGACATGTTGTCATTACACAAATTTACTACAACAATTAAAACAAGTAGAAGAGTTAATTTTGAGACATGACGGTCTAAAAACTAAAATCTTGTGACAAAATAAATGATATCAGAGCTGACTTCTTCTTTTCTTTAATGAACTGTATGAGATATGACTTGGTAACAAATAACTAGGGACAGACCCAAGATTTTAAGCTAGTACGAACTGGAGTATAAAAAAAAATTTCCAAATACGCATTCATATAATATTAAAAAATTAGAAATATATAAAATTGTTGTTTCTAAATACGTTAAGATGCAATTATTTACCAACAAAGACAAAGACAAAAACAAAAACAAAATAATGTTTATTTTCAATACTAGGCTGGCAAAGATTTTTATTTATTTTTTGTTGAAGTTAGAGTATTCACAGTGGTGATGCTAAAAATTTAGCTTTTAACACCTCAAAAAGTCATTTTATCTATTTTACCATCTCACTTTAAAATACACTCAATATCAAATGTTCTATTTTTTTTATCATTTCGTTTAAAATAATATAAACAACTCATTAAAATAATAAAGGAAAAGAGATAATTTGAGTTTTTTAATTGAAAGAAGAGATATAATCTTAATAAAATATTGTATTTTATTTTTAATACCTTGCTACAGTCAACTAGTATTTATACTGTAGTTGTAAAAAATTTTGTTTTATTTTCTTTAATAACACATAATGTTTTGGTTCTTTGGTGGTAAAGTAGTTTTTTTTTTTTTTTTAATAAAATTCAATTACCATTGTGAATGTTTTTATTATTTTTGTTAAGTTTTTTGGTTGGATAGTTGCTATTTTGGATGATGCTAGCTAGACTTATTAAGGAGAAGGGGCCTAAGATTTTGGAAGGGGGGCCCAAGTACAAAAATAAAGTATATAATAACTATATATAGTTATTATATATTTTATTTTTGTAATTGAGTATATATATATATATATATATATATAATTGGACCCAGGAGGGCCGAGCCCCCTTGGACCCCCACCTGTGTCTGTTCCTACAAATAACAATAATGATAACTTACAGTAAGTGCATAAAGTTTGATAAGATTATCTGTTATCTATTAAGAGAATAGGAAAATTAACAAATTAGCTAAAGTCAATCATGTTTTTAATTTAGGCCCTTAAATACTCAGATTTTTTAGCCTAATTCATTAATCAAGTTGTTACTTAGGTTTGTTATGCAAATTTAGGTTAAACAAATAACAATCATATCACAATAGCCAAAAAAAAAAAAAAAAAGGCGATATGATGACCCAGAAAAACCAATGGAACAATCCAGTTTCAAGGTAAAAAACCAGGGGAGCCAGGCTCCCTTGGACCCCACCTGGGTCCATCCTTGCAAATAACAATAATGATAATTTACAGTAAGTGCATAAAGTTTGATAAGATTATCTTTTCTCTATTAAGAGAATAGGAAACTTAACAAATTAACAAATTAGCTAAAGTCAATCATGTTTGTTATTTAGGCCCCCTAAACACTCAGATTGTTTAACCTAATTTATTAACCAAGTTGTTACTTAGGTTTGTTATGAAAATCTAGGTTAAACAAAACAATCATATCACAATAGCGGAAAAGTAAAGAAAACAAGCGATATGATGACCTAGAAAAACCAATAAAACCGTCCATTTTCAAGGTAAAAAACCTGATGAGGATTTAACCTAAAAAATCCATAGGGCAACAAATTCACTAAATTGAATGGAAGTGTTTACAATAGATTTTTCCCTAAATCCTGTTAGGACATATGTGAATTATGTTAGGAACATATGTCAATATTTTATGTATTGGCTAATCCTTTGACAAAATGCACTTATAATTAGGTAGATCTTGGATGTGTTTAATGCTTCAAGGAACAAGGTTTCAAGATTAAGTGTTAAAGCCATGCAAGTCTGTTCAAGAAATAAGTGAAGAAGTGCTAGATTTTAAAGCTCGACAACTAGTATCTATAGATAGGGTACTTGTCGAGGTTTAAAAAATTTAGTTTTTCAGAGCTGATTTCATTCCAATCTGTGAATAGATGTTTGGGCTTTCTTTTCTCACAACCCTAAACATATATAAGGATTGTTTAAGGGCCGTTAAAGGTTGTGTGAGTGTGAAGCAAAGTTGTGTTAATGCAAATTGTGACAGGAGACAGAATTTGCCCTAATTCATCTTTATCTTGAAGAAGCTGCTGTGTTTATACATCATAGGGTTTTGTAACCAAAGAGCTTCATGATCTTCATCGTGTGATGAATTGAAGAACTTTGCAACTGACATCTTTCTCATGTTGGTGAGTAAGTCGCGTACTAGGATCCGCACATCGAATTGATTAGTCACATGCATTGAAATGAGAGATTGTCACTACAGAACAAGTCCAATTGAGTATTGAGGCAAGGGTTCAACTGTAAGTTGGTATAAGGTACTGGGATTTCTTTACTTGTAACTGCTTGTTGTGATAATAGTGAATTCTCGGGAGTGGTGACCTTAAAATCACCCAGTGGGGTTTTTGCCATGTAAATTTTCCTCATTCGTAAACAAATCATCGTGTCGATTTAATTTCCACTGCATTTAATTATTTGGTGATTTGTTTGTTCTACCACGCGTATTGCATGTAATTGAAACTAATTAATTTACTTGGCTTAATTAATTGATTTAATTTACCAAATGGGTCAATACATTCTTGGCCTACCAAGTGGTATTAAAGCAGGCACACTCTGATTAGGTTTTAATCCTTGTTGTGTGATCCATTGACCCCTATTTGTCATAGATAGAGGACAGTCTTTTATTATACCTCATTTATTTGGTGAAACTAACTATGCATACTGGAAAGTATGCATGAGAGCCTTCTTGCAGTCATTAGATGAGAAGGTATGGCAAGCTGTGGAGATAGACTAGACCAAGCTGAAGGAAGCGTCGGCCGATTGGGATGATGCTAAGATTAAGGCGGCAAACTTCAACAGCAAGGTACTGAATGCTTTATTCAGTGTGGTCACTAATGAGGAGTACAAGAAGATATCCTCTGCTGAAACTGCGAAGGAAGCATGAACCATCCTCTAAACAACCTATGAAGGAACCAAGGCTATCAAGGATTCAAAATTTCAGAGGCTTACTACAAGCTCTGAAGAGATCAAGATGGAGGAGGATGAGTCATTCGATGAGTTCTATTCCAAGCTCAAGGACATAGTAAACTTAGCATTTAATCTTGGGGAAACCATTCCCGAACCCAAGATTGTTAGAAAGGTGCTTAGATCTCTACCCGAGAGATTTCATGCCAAGATCACCGCAATTGAGGAATCGAAGGATATTGACAAATTCCTTTGACAGAGTTGGTTGGCAATCTGCAAACCTATGAGTTGGGTTTGACAAGGATAAGGAATTATATAGTAAGGGAAAGAGCATGCACTACAATAAAATGTATTTTTAGTGACGAAAATTAGTGAGGAAATATTTTTCGTCGCTAAAAATACAGCTTTATATTTCATCACTAATAATGAAAAAAATTATAACATTTAGCGACAAAAAAAAAAAAAAAAATTTCGTCGCTATTGTGATCTGAAAAATGGGCGCTAATGCAGGGAAACTTTGGCGCGAGCTTAAATAATTTATAGTGACGAAATATTTCGTCGCTAAAAGTTGAAATTTTTAGTGACGAAATATTTTTTATCTCCCTTTTTTACCTTTTGAGTGCTATGGAATATTTTGTATTTCGTTGATATTTAATATATTTTTGGTTTGGTGTATCTTTTACTAGTGGTTTGATGTTCATGCTGAAGAAACAGTCTGTTAATAAGTATTTCCTTAACTGTGTTGTCTGAATTCTATCAGATTCTACAGTTAAGGCCCACATTGCATGGTAATGGTTTTACGATTTTCTATTATTCTTTTTATGGATTGTGGGAATCAGTTTACTTCATTGGGAGGAAGATTTAATAAGAAAAAAGGAAGATCATGTAGGTGTCAACTTCTTGTTCACATAATTATTTTTGTGGTAGGGATGTCCTACCAAAGGTTAATGTGATCACCGAGAGTCTGCGTGGTGGTGCAGTGCAGTCAGCACTCAATTCTACAGTTAGTAAGTCACTTTGACTTGGCCCTTTCGTATTAAGCGTGAGAATACTCGTAAAATCTAAGTAGTGTAGTTAGCACAAGGAAAGTCGAATTCTCTTTGAGTAAGCCCCCTGACTTCTCTTTTGCTTTTTTACTTTATTTATTTTAATTTTCAAAATAAAACTCTATACTTGTGATGTTTGTTATTGATTTTGTGGTGGGTTGTTGTGTTGGAGCAAACGGGTGGCTTGCATGGTGTTATAACGTGATTTAAATTCATATTGTGAGTGTTTTTAATTTCTTGCAAATGTGAATGAAACTTGTTAATTAGGAGTAATGAATATTATTTTATTCAATTTTAATACTTGTAAGCATTGTACTTGTGACGTTTGTGATTGGTTTTGTGGTGGATTATTGTGTTGGAGCAAGAGGGTGGCTTACATGGTGTTATAAGGTGGTTTAAATTCATATTGAGAGTGTTTTTAATTTCTTACAAATGTGAATGGACTTTGTTGATTAGATGTGATGAATATTACTTTATTCGATTTCAATACTTGAAAGCATTGTACTTGTAATGTTTGTGATTGGTTTTGTGGTGGGTTGTTGTGTTGGAGCAAGCGAGTGAGTTGCATGGTGTTATAAGGTAGTTGAAATTCATATTGGGAGTGTTTTTAATTTCTTGCAAATGTAAATGGACTTTGTTGATTAGATGTGATGAGTATTACTTTATTTGATTTCAATACATGTATTTGTAATGTTTGTGATTGGTTTTATGGTGGGTTGTTGTGTTGGAGCAAGCAGGTGGCTTGCATGGTGTTATAAGGTAGTTGAAATTCATATTAGGAGTGTTTTTAATTTCTTACTAATGTGAATGGACTTTGTTGATTAGATGTGATGAATAGTACTTTAATTGATTTCAATACTTGTAAGCATTGTATTTATGATGTTTGTGATTGGTTTTGTGGTGGGTTGTTGTGTTGGAGCAAGCGGATGGCTTGCATGGTGTTATAAGGTGATTTAAATTCATATTGGGAGTATTTTTAATTTTTTACAAATGTGAATGAACTTTGTTGATTAGATGTGATGAGTATTACTTTATTCGATTTCAATATTTGTAAGTATTGTACTTGTGATGTTTGTCATTGGTTTTGTGGTGGGTTGTTGTGTTGGAGCAAGCATATTGGGAGTTTTTTTAATTTTTTACAAATGTGAATGGACTTTGTTGATTAGATGTGATGAGTATTACTTTATTCGATTTCAATACTTGTAAGTATTGTACTTGTGATGTTTGTGATTGGTTTTGTGGTGGATTGTTGTGTTGGAGCAAGCGGATGGCTTGCATGATGTTATAAGGTGGTTGAAAGTCATATTGGGAGTATTTTTAATTTTTTGCAAATGTGAATGGACTTTTTTGATTAGATGTGATGAATAGTACTTTAATTGATTTTAATACTTGTAAACACTTTATGCTTATGATGTTTGTGATTGGTTTTGTGATGCGTTGTTGTGTTGGAGCAAGCGGATGGCTTGCATGGTGTTATAAGATGGTTTAAATTGATATTGAGAGTATTTTTAATTTCTTGCAAATGTGAATGAAACTTGTTAATTAGGTGTGATGAGTATTACTTTATTCGATTTCAATACTTGTATGCATTGTACTTGTGATGTTTGTGATTGATTTTGTGGTGGGTTGTTGTGTTAGAGCAAGCGGATGGCTTGCATGGTATTATAAAGTGGTTGAAATTCATATTGGGAGTTTTTTTAATTTCTTGCAAATGTGAATGGACTTTATTGATTAAATGTGATGAATAATACTTTAATTGATGTCAATACTTGTAAACACTTTATGCTTGTGATGTTTGTGATTGGTTTTGTGATGCGTTGTTATGTTGGAGCAAGCGGGGGCTTGCATGGTATTATAAGATGGTTTAAACTAATATTGAGAGTGTTTTTAGTTTCTTGCAAATGTGAATGGACCTTGTTGATTAGATGTGATGAATAGTGCTTAATTGATTTCAATACTTGTAAATACTCTATACTTGTGATGTTTGTGATTGGTTTTGTGGTGGGTTGTTGTGTTGGAGCAAGCGGGTGGCTTGCAGGGCGTTATAAGGTGGTTTAAATTCATAGTGGGAGTGTATATTTGTGTGCAATGTATATTTGTTTAAGTATTAATATAAACTTGTGCCTTCATAAATGGGATAGAACTTTATCTAAGTAGCTTATAGACTTAGATGTTAGAATACATTGTGCATGAGTTGTCCTTACCTATGGTGGTGGTTCAACTTTAAGTTAAAACACTTTTTGGTTAGTACTTAATTTTATAACATAGTTAAAACACTTTTTGGTTAGTACTTTATAGCATGAATATGCTCCTACTCTTAATGCATTGGCAGAAATGTTTTTTATAATATAGTTAATGTTTTTACTTTACGATTTTAACGTAGTATTGTTTTTATATTTGTGCAGATTTCTTATTGGTGGCTTTTAGGGGATTTACTTTTGACATAACTTGAAGACATATGAGGACATCTTCCGTTAGTTCTAATTATATTATGTTATACTTTTTGTATTTTTATAAAACATTTTGAGATATTGTATGTGTTGCAAACAATTATTGTATGGAAGGAGTTTGAATTGGATACTTGTTTTATTTTTTACTTGTGGAATGTACAGATCTTTTTTTATAAATGTGCTGTTGAAATAAATGTACTATTGAAATGTGAGGTTTTAATAATGTAATGACAAGTTATAGGTTAATATCAAAGCCATGAAAAAAATAAAACAGAAAATAAGTTTTAGGGACGAATTTTTTCATCACAAATATAGCAAAAAAAATTGTATTAGTGACGAAATATTTTGTCGCTAAATGTAGCAAAATTTTGTAAGAAATAGTTTTAGTGACGAAAATTTATGTCGTTGTATGTGTCTAAATTTTCTTAAAAATAGTTTTAGTGACGAACTTTTTCGTCACTATATGTACCCGAACATAGTTTTAGTGACGAAATTATTCGTCACTAAATATGATTTAACAAACTAAGGTGTTTTTAGTCAAGAAATATTTCGTCACTGAATAGTTTTTTTAGCGAGAAAAACATTTAGCGACGAAACGTTTTCGTCACTAAAAGTTTTTTTTTTTTTAAAACAAATTGGACTTTTAGTGACAAAATTTTTCATCGCCAGGACTTTTAGTGACAGGGTTTTAGTGACGAAATGAGTTTCTTCACTAAATGTCCAATTTTGTCACTAAAGGTTCTTAGTGACGAAAAACTGGACTTTTAGTGACGAATTTTTTCGTCACTAATAATACATTTTGTTGTAGTGATGGCATGGAAGGCCAAAAGCAGTGACACTGATGAGTCTTTAGACGATGAAGATTCTAAGATGAAATCCTATATCACTCGGCAATTCAAAAAGTTTATGAAGAATGCCAATGCAAAAGGATTTGAAAAAGACCGCAAGTAGTCCAGCTCTTCTTAGTTTAAAAACAAGGACAAAGGAAAAAAGTATGCTAGGGACGGCCGTCTGTACACTATTCCCTCATGACCAAAGTGCTTTGGGTGTCAGAGCTTCGGTCACATGAAACAAGAGTGCCCTATGTATCTCAAGACCATTGGGAAAAGCAAGATACTTGCTGCTACGTTGAGTGACACAGAACCTGAAGATGATTCTGACAATAAGGATGATAGGATTCTAAATGCCTTCACTGCCACTGTAAATTCTACTAAGGGGATTGTTGTAGATGTTGATGAAGAAGAAAACTTGGTGGAATCTAAATTTGAGAAGATTGATGAACAAGATAACATCCACACAGCATAGGCAAAGTTATACAAGGTCTCGGAAAAAGCATGAGAAGTTGTATAGGTTGGCCACCAAGAAGCTTAGTGATGTAGAGCTTGAATGGGAAGAAATCTTCACAAAGATTGATGCAGCCAATCAGACCATTGGAGCACTGACATTTGAGAACAATTTCTTGGCTGAGAGAACCAAGAAGCTTGAAGCGGAACTGCTTTAAGTCAGAGCTCAGCTGGAGAGGACTTCAAGTGCAAAGCTTGATTAGATGCTTAGTCTTTAGAAATCTGCTTTCGATCGAACCGGTTTAGGGTATGATTTCTCTTCTTCTAGTATTGCTTCTGCAAGTACTACTGTTTTTGTTCCTCCTAGTAATAATGTTGAATCTAAAAACAATGATGTGCAAAATGTGTTAGCTAATGAGAACATTATCTTAAGAGCACCCCTTAAGCAGGATAAGAAAGAGATCAATAACCCTAGGGCTAAAAAGGGAAACACTTAAAAGCCTAAACAGAAGAAGCAGTATCTCTGTCACTACTGTGGAGCAGTTGGACATATTCAACGAAATTGCTACAAGTGGTTAGTCGCTCAACAAAGCAACAGTATGATCTCTTCGAGAAATCAGAATTAGTTTCCATCCTCCTTTGCTCCTCTTGGAGATCTTCTTAAAGCCATCATGTTCCTTTTGAACTTGAACAGTTTCAATTCTTCCCCCTCACCACCTGTTCAAGGGTTCATACAAAGGAAAGGTTTTTCCAAAGTGTGAAAGAAAAAAGGCACGAAGCGATTATGTCACTCTTCTCTCTCTCCCTTTCTGTTTTTGTCTGCGTCACTTGTGTGTTTTGCTTTCATTTTTTTGAGTCAGACTAGTTTTTATGCTTTGCTTTGTTTAACCGGTTTTTGTTTGTTCAATTTTAGTTTTGCTTTATTTTGTTTTTCAAAAAAATTAAAAATAAAAATAAAAAAAATTACAAAAACAATGTGTGTTTGTGTACATTGGTACTTGTGTACCTTGGATAACCATTGAAACAAATTTTTCGAAACTTTGTATCTTTTGTAACTTAGATGAGCATCTTTATGCACAACTACGCAAGTGAGCTTTGTGGCTTGTGTTTGTGATGAGTAAGATTAAGTAATCTCTTGTACTTAACACTTGTATCACTCTTTTTTGAGGGGAAAGACTAGAAAATTCTAAGAGAAATGTATAAATAATCATCTCACCACTGTTGCCCGCCAATCATGAAATGACATCTGTATGCTTCGGCATTGCAAAAGTGCAATGTCAAAAGCTTAACATTATTAGGTATTTCTTTTCTATCTCTTATATGCCCATGCATGGTTTGCTTAAAAGAAAAATATCCAAAGAAAAATAAAAAGAAAAAAGAATCAAAATGCTATATATATATATATATATATATATATATGATTGTAAGCGTGTCTTCTAGGAGATGTGGGAGTTATAGGATGTACCTTGAAGGTGATAGTCCCCATTAAACAGTTATGATTGTGTGTGAGTTAAAGTGATTTTCTCATATCTCAAATCTTCATAACATGTAGACACTTATGCAATCTTGCGATGTTTTCACACACAACACGCAATAGTTTTTGCTACTTTTGATACATCATACATGTGTAGGTACAATGTGTTTTGGCTATCACAAGGAATACATGTTAATGTATGATCACTAAACTGTCTTAACTTGTTTTTGAAATATAAAATTAGTTAGATTTGTTTAGTGTGTGTGTGTGTGTTTCTTTTTTAGATCTGTATGTTTGACATCTTTCTTGTGGAGAGATGATTTTGAGAGATTAAAATGTTGTTTGGATCTTTGGTTGTATAGCATGCTTGATTGCATTTATATTTGTGTTTTTCTTTTCTTGAAAAATTGTTTTTAAGCAATCTCGACAGTTGCAGGACACCTCTCGACAGCTAGGATATCTATCGAGCCCTTTTAGCTTCTTTTTATTGCATTCTCGATAGCTATTCGATTCATCGAGAAACTTTTTGGATGCTCGATAGATTCTCGATAGTTTCTCGATCCATCGAGACCATTTTGCTGTGGACACCTCTTGACAAATCCTAGATAGCTCTTCGATAGCTGATTCATGTGTTTTAAATCTCGACACCTCTCAACACCTCTCGATTTGTCGAGATTTATGTTTTTCTATATACAGTCAGCATGAAAATTCTCTCATTCTCTCCAATCTCTCTTGATAGATTCTCTCTTCTCTCACTCCAAAAACTCCTTAAACTCAAACCTTTCACATTCCTCAATTGATTTTCGGTCTAAATCAAGTGTTCTTCATCTAGTATGATCTTCTTTCTCTCTTGTATCTTGCATTTCATTCTTTTTGACCTAAGTTCTAGGTTTTTGAAAAGTTTTTTGGGTTTTTCAAAATTGATGAGGTTTTTGCAAAATTTTTGTGTTGGGTTTTGCTTAAATGAGTTTTAAAACATCATGCATTGCATTACATCTACATTACAATAATGTATCATGCATTTTAGATGTGTGTTTACCTTACTGCAACATTGTGTGTTGGTAGGTTTAGATTGGGCTGAGCCCATGATGTTTTTAAGTTTGCATGTCACATGTTCATGCATTTTTCATGCATACCTACCTTCATTTATCTTTATATTGATATTGTTTGCGTTGGTGCTTTTCTGCGTGTTTCTTCCTCTCCCTCTTTCTTTCGTTAGTTGCTCTATGGTATCGAAACGAAAATCCACTTTGTCATAGAACCCTCTTCATTCTAGGGCATCATTTTCTTCTGACACTACTCCTTCTCACGTACGGTTCCATAGTGATAAAGCCCGAAAGGACTTTTCGGAGAACTTTTCTTGACGAGGCATTTATTTGGAATGCCAAGTCATTCTATTGGACTTTCCAATACTGATCTTCCCACCGTCATCTACAGTCAGGGTTGGGGCTCACTGTGTGACATCTCGGTCACCTGTCCCTCCATGATTATACAGGAGTTTTACTCCAATATGCACGGATTCGATATTTCTGTACCTCATTTTTTCTCTTGCGTTCGAGGTACACGCATTGTGGTTACTTCGAATATTGTATCTAAGGTACTACATGTTCCTAGGTAGTGCATCCTAACTACCCTAGCTGCGATCGTCTAAGGACTGTGTCCAAAGACGAGCTCTTGTCTCTATTTTGTGAGACACCCTCATCTTGGGGTGACCGTCAAAACACCCTTGCTCGGACTTTGCAAAAGGTCCGAGATTCCTTATCATGGTGATGACATTTGTTCTTTATCCTTTGTCTCACTATAACTAAATCACAGAGCCTCGTGCTCAATTTTTGTTATCCCTCTTAGAGGATATTTCTATTGGCTTCCCTTCTCACTTCATTCTATCCCTTATAGATGTCTATAGGGATACGACGACTCGTGATAAGCTCATTTTTCCTTCCGCTATCACGAGACTTCTTCATCATTTTTCTGTCTCCTTTCCCTAGTCTTTTATGGTTATGAGTGCCATAGACGCTGCTACCGTTAGATGGAGCAAGGCACAACTTAGACTGAGGCGGCCTTGGACAGAGACGGCGACTCCTTCAGCTTCTTCCGCTCCATCCACTTCTGCACCTTCATCTTCTGCGGGTAGAGTGACTCTAGAGGCCATCATGACACAGCTTGTGTGCATGGATGCTCACCTTGACACACTCAGTGATAAGTTGTGTCAGGTGAACACTTGGTCGTATTGCATGACGACAGGCTGCCATGGGTGGTTTCACTGCTTATACCTCTCCATTTCCACTGGCTTTAGAGGATGAGAGTGATGATGCAGATAAGGACGATGGTGCTAGCTCACCTAGTGATGATAAGATGTCTACTTGATGTACTTACCCTTTGTCACTTGTGACAAAAATGAGGAGTAGTTTTGTATGAAAGTAGTCATATACATAGGGGGAGAGTTAGTATAGGAGATTTTTGTGATAGGGGGGGTGTTTATACTATAAGGGATGTAGTAAGGTTTTTATGTATTTTATTTTCTTTCTTTTACATTTACCTCATGTATATTGGTCTTGTGACCATTTGACATACATTATACTTATATATGGATTTATATCTATTGATGTATGTTATTCACCTATCTCTACATGTGTTGTTTCTTTTCTCTCTTTATGTACATGCTTTTTATATATTGTATGCAATCTTTTATTTTTGTTTCACACTAAGATGCCGTGATAAATTTTGTTTAAAGAGTTTCAGAAATACAGGTTGTCAAAGTCTTCTTGCCATGAACTCTCTTATTGCAAAGTTTTTCAAGAGTTTGTGTTAGGATAGATGATGTGCATTGATAATAGCTTAATTTTGCATATGTATATCACTGTTATAAAGCATTATCATACTTATTTTGAGGTAATTCGTGCATTTTATATTTGGTCTTGGAATAATGTTGAACAATCAATTTTGTGCTTAATTGAATCTTATTGCTTGAATTTGTCTTTTGTAGGAGAATGGAATTAAATAAGTGGATTTGTGCAAAGAAGAAAGCTAATGGACTTTATTTTACAAGGGCCATGATGAAGTTAAAAAAAAGGCCAACCCAATCAAATTTAAGTCCAATTGGAGTAAGGAATTAAAGGAAATTTGCATCAAATCCAAGTCCAATTCGGATTAGGATTCCAGCATGCATATCAGTTAGTATTTTTAGCATAGCTTTCGGCTCAGATGTCCAATCGAGATGATTCAAGTTGGGCTGGAAAGTTAACTTAAAGCGCTAAAACTTTGTAGTTTATCAAAAGTCCTAATTCCGATGTTAAATGGGCCAAAATCGTCGGTTAAGTGAAGCATAAAAATCTGGGATTTTCTTCAAACGGGAATTCAACTTGTAATAGGATTCATTGACCTATTTAAAGGATTTTTAGGGCAAAATTCAGAGAGGCTAGTGCTAGGGTTGAGATGCAAAACAGAAAATTGGAGCAAGAGGCAGTGCCACATGTGGCTTTTCTGTAGCTTTTCTCCATTATAGCATTGTGACTATTTCTTTCTCTATATTATTTGTCTAGTTTAATGTTTAGTATTTTACTATTGTGTTTTATTTCAATTATTATGAGTAGCTAAATTTATAATTAGGGTTAAGGATGAAATCTTGTTAAGGATTATCAGTAATATTTATTTGATTTGATTTTTCCCACAATGATTGTTCTTTAATGATTTAAATTGTTCTTGCTTCATATCAATTGACTAAGATGAGATTCTAGATATGAGTTCAATCATGTTTTTCTCATGATTTAGGATTTATCTTAATTAATTGAATACTTGGTTTATTAAGATTGGATATCTCTTGTGATTTGTCTGTCAATGGATACAATTTATGATTTGATTTTTAGAATTGGATATATCTTGTGATTTGTTCTGCTACGGATACAATTGATGATTTGATTTTATACTTAAGAAGCGAAGAAGAACATGCTTTAGATTTTTAAACATAAGGATTTTAATGATGATATTTTCCATGATAGCAAGATTGATTTCTAGATTATCATGCAGTGGTTGGGAAAAATTAATGATCATAAATATATGCTGATATGACTTACGAGGCAGATTCCAAAACCTTAATTCCTTTCCCTTGATTGTTTACATCTTTTTATTGCTTTATATTATATTTTTTGTTTAGTTTAACTATTTGCTTAATTTTATTATTTGCTTTGTTTATTTAATCTCAGAAAAAACAATTTTTATTAAACTAGATTAGGATTAATTTGGTTAAGGTTTAGTTAATTTTTCTACGTTCATTCAAGTCTCTGTGGGTTCGACCTCGTTCTTGTTAAACTATATTTCGGTACGGTTCATACACTTGAGAGTACTTTAAAATTTCACAACAATAGATTTTATTGTATTTAACAAGTGAGTATGAGTTGAGTGATTTATAACTTCTCTCATATGTTTATTTTTTGTTGTGGCTTTGTCATAGATTACCAAAGGGAGAGATTGTTAGGACATATGTAAATTATTTTAGGAACATATGTCAATATTTTATGTAATTGGCTAATCCTTTGACAAAATGCACTTTACTTGTAATTGAGTAGATCTAGAATGTATTTAATACTTCAAAGAACAAGGTTTCAAGATTAAGTGTTAAAACCATACAAGTCTGTCCAAGAAATAAGTAAGGAAACGCTGAATTTTAAAACTCGACAACTAGTATCTATCGAGGTTTAAAAGGCTGTTTAAGCCTAAGGCTCGACAGCTTCTCAATAGATAGGCTATCTGTCGAGGTTTTTTAAATTTAGTTTTTCAAAACTAATTTCACTCCAATCTATGAATAGATGTTTGAGCTTTCTTTCTCACAACCCTAAACATATATAAGGATTGTTTTAAAGGCTGTCAAAGGTTACGTGAGTGTGAAGTGAAGTTGTGTTTGTGCAAATTGTGACCAGAGACAAAATTTGTCCTAGTTCATCTTTATTTTAAAGAAGTTGTTGTGTTTGTATACTGTAGGGTTTTGTAACCAAGGAGTTTCGTGATCTTCATCATGTGATGAACTGAAGAACTTTGCAACCAACATCTTTCTCACGTTGGTGAGTAAGCTACGTACTAGGATCTGTGCATCGAATTAGTTAGTCACGAATTAGGAGCCGTGCATTGAAAGGAGAGATTGTCACTACTGAACAATTCCAATTAGGTATTGAGATAAGGGTTCAACTGTAGGTTGGTATAAAGTACTAAAGTTCTTTTACTTGTAACCGCTTGTTGTGATAATAGCGGATTCTTGAGAGTGGTGACCTTAAAATCACCCCATAGGGTTTTTGCCGTGTAAGTTTTTCCCATTCATAAACAAATCACCGTGTCGATTTAATTTCTGCTGCATTTAGTTATTTGGTGATTTGTTTGTGCTACCACGCGTATTGTATGTAATTGAAACTAATTAATTTACTTGGCTTAATTAATTGATTTAATTTATCAAATGGGTCAATACATTCTTGGCCTATCAAATTTAGCGCTACCTCTTGTAGTACTTACTCACGTAACCATATGCAGCTTCGAATCCACGATTTGTTGCACACAAATAGTCCAGTTTGTGACTTTGAAATCCCACTCAAATGATTAGATCATCAGCAGTAGTTAATCTTGTTGCAACAAATTATCTCCACTGGTTCATGCAATATCAATCTAATCTCTGGTAGATATTTATTTAGTTAGAAGGTTACAAAACCTCTCAAATCTCATAAGAGTAACTCACAAATCTTGAAAAACGTGTATTAGGGTTTTGCTTTTATACCCAATAGTGTTGAACTCAAACCCTAAACGTTTCGTGGGCTTTCGAACCTTCATGAAAATCTGCAAAAATCACATCTTGATCGGCAAGACAGATTCTAAATTCTTCTTTCTACAGCTTGAGTGTTCTTAAATCTTGACTTGAATCAACTTGAGCAATGTTTAAAACTGTTCTAAGACATAAATATCTTATACTAAACATGTTTTTATGCTCGGTTTGCAAACATACATAAAATTAGAACCTAAACATCCAATCCAAAATATTTAGAATCTAACAATCTCCCCATTTATCAATTTGTGACATAACATACATATACATGAATTGCCCTACTATAATTCAGTCATAATCTACTATTTACAAGTTGCAACAATAAACAACAGTATCATCGAAGAATTAACATGTAAATTCCTGAAATACTGAAATTAAACCATAAACGCATGTATAGAAAATATAGTATAAAACATAACTTGATTTTATCGATAAACTTCAAGAGATTACATCTAACTACCAAAGCAGCATGCGCCAAAAGTTAAAAGGAAAGTCCTCCAAACCAAGCCCTAAGATCTCAGTAGAGAGGCTATACTATGAGACACAATTAGAACTTGTACAAACATACTAAAAATTACAAGATCAAAATTGAGAACACAATAACTTAATAATATCATCCAGTAGATGGCCAGAAGTTGCTGAGTTTCGTCCTTTTTGCGCTTTTTTAACTGAAGCATGATCATCCCACCCAAGCAATACATCAAACACGCTAAGCTCCAAACAAAATCGCAACGCTTCTATGACTGACTGCATACACATATGCATCCTTCCAATAGCTAAACACCTGCAAATGAGAAAGTTTATGTACAATCACTAAACCATGCTCGTCTTTAGCTACAAGGTTCTTGAGCTCATGTTCAATTTTGATTATTCACAAAATTAATGTAATTGATCAAATTCAAGTTAGCAATTAAAAAAAGAATTATGGACAAAAAGTATTTTACCAAATGCTTAAAAGAAAAATTGGGATAAAACAAGTTTCAATTGCACAATCATGACTCCCATTTGAATTTAAATGATTTGTATCCTAATAAATTCAAATGTCTCTTTTCTTCGTACATATATAATTCTAGGCTCCGCCGATAGGCCAAACATGAGTGATCTAAAGGAGTGCTTGGCAACAGAATTAGCTCTATGGAAGAAAGACTGCGTGACTGAATCAAGTCAAATTTTCACTCTCAATGTGACTACTTTAACCAATCCATTTGCAAGATAGTTCTGAAGTTGTTCCAATGATGATTAAAATTTGCATACTGAATCTTGCAGCTTTCCTTCTTTTCCTACTTCTCTTTTAACATTTGTCATTGCAAATTGTGTGTAATCACATTATTGTGTTAAAACCTGCACCTATGATGGAGTTGATAAACAATTTGTTTGTTTATTCAACCTATATTTTTCATGTTCTAACTTTTTGGCATATTGAAAATTTTAGAATTCAAATTGGGAGCGAGAATAGTGAAAGGAAAGCCATTGTCAAAGTATATCAACCCATTTTATCAATTTCAGAACTGACAAAAAAGTAACCAAAGGAATTATAGATTTTGAGGGCTAATTTAATATTCGGTCGAGCAAAAACTTAATATTGGGCTAGAAAAATACAGACATTATTGGACATAAATAATGGACCGAAGCAAGTATTAATTCTATTTGTTTTTTTTGTTTTTTGTTTTTTAAATTATTGGGCACTCGGCCTACAATTACTATACTACACGAATTGGGTCTTTGGCCCATATTCTCTTTACTACATGGGTTGGACTTCTAGCCTACAAATACAAGTTGGGCCTTTGGCTCATATTCTCTTGACAACCATTAAACACATTCTGGCGCTACTGTTGAAGCTAATCACTTTTCAGCACAAAACATGAGATTATGTCACTTTGGGATTGTGAAAGACCTGCTTCTTCTTCAGTAAAGCAGCGGGAGGAAAGAACCAATTCTACGTATTGTCTTCTTCGCTAGAGCTAATGGAGAATAAAACAGAACACATGTATGTACCATCTTGATCTTCGTCAAAAATGCTAGAGCAAAGTAACAAAACAACTGACTAACACAACGAAGCGCCACGAAGATCTGTTAAGACTCACAAAAAATCATT
The DNA here is from genome assembly GCA_033629205.1 of Lithocarpus polystachyus. Lineage (NCBI taxonomy): Eukaryota > Viridiplantae > Streptophyta > Magnoliopsida > Fagales > Fagaceae > Lithocarpus > Lithocarpus polystachyus. The sequence goes on along the minus strand of CM066166.1, from coordinate 18,415,210 downwards.
GAATGCTATTGGACTCTAAAGGAACCTCATGCAGTCATACTTCAAAGAAGGTGCTCAGACTGTCAGAAATCACACATTAGTTGCTCCCCTAACCCTAACCAATTGTGGAATGTGGTCGATCGAAGCCCATATTCACTGGTCATAGGGATAGTGGGGTTTGCGAGGTTGGGGGACAAGTTTTCGAAAATGGCTGGCATAGTTTCACATGTCATGCACCTTGACGACGACACTGGAGTTGGAGAAAAGGTTTCTGGCGACCAAGCTCCTCCCTCTCGCTCTCGTAGAACTACTTCCTTTCATTTCCTTACTACCTTGATGATGATGTGTATGACATGTGAAACTATTTAATTTAAGAACCTAAGCTAGCTACAGTATGTACCTAATTAAGTTTTGCCCTTAATTACTTAAAATAATATTTTTTTTTTGAAGCATAGTTAAAAAACTTAAAATAATATTTTTGAAATTGAGTTTCAAATTTTTCACATTTAGGTTAATCTTGATTTATCATTTTGACTGCTCTCTTTTATAAAGAGAATTAGGTTCAATTCTACCAAAAAAAATATCACCCGTTTGACGTGACTTATGGTAAAAGTTTAACTATAAGTTTGATGGATTTGGAATAGAATTCTTTAAAGTTTAACAGGAATTGCTATGGTTTTTGGCATGGAATATAATTAGTGGGATCAAACAGATGAATTACTGAATTTTCCACCGAAGTATGGAACACGAAAAAAGTGAGACTTAACGGTAATGACGGAAGGCCTAGAAAGAATGATATTCCAATTTCCAAGTCATGTTAGACAATGCACACCTCGTTGGTTACACATAACAGCACTGGCTATCTCCACGTAATGACCTTTGATTAATTAATTAATTGGAGCTTTAGTGGGATTTTTGACAATGTTATTGTGTCATAAAAATTAGAAATAGAATCGTAGGTTAGCGTTGATCAACTGAAAAAAAAAAAATTGTCATCATATATATATATATATGAGTTGGGTTCAAGTTACACTTAGTGTAACATTACTTAAAGTTACACTACTCAATATTTCTTAACTGGATGTGAATTTTGACAAATCTACTATTAGATAACCATGTCATCAATCAATTGTTTAAATTTAAGTTTTTATAGTTTAAAATAATGCAAAAAAGATGAGTTTGTGGATTGAATGACAAATTACATCTGATTGATATGAAAATTGGCACGCATGTTAAGAACATGTAATTCAACGGTTGGATTTTCAAAATATGAATTCAATAAAAAGTTATTAGGTGGTGTAACGTTTCTTAGAGTTACTATATATATATATATATATATATATATATAAGTTCAGCTTAAACCTGGTGTAACTCTACAAGAATTACATCTTTTTATATTCATTGATTTTCAAAATATCTAATAACTAAAAAGAAAACATCATTATGCATATTATTATTAAATACTTACCTAATTAATAACATTCTTTTTATCTCTCCTCTTATTAAATACACTCACAAAGATTCTAACTTTTAGTGGGAGAGAAAAAACAAATAGCAATTATGGCAAGACCGTGTGTATTACTCCATTCTCTTAGGGTCCGTTCAGTTGGAGGAGTGGAAAAGTGAGAGGATAAAAAATTGTGAGAGGATGGAAAATATTAAGTTTTTTCTCTTGTGTGTTTGGTTGGAGGAGTGGAAAAGTGGGAGGATGGAAAACTCTTGTATTCGGTTGGAGAGAAAAAGGAAATGATGGAAAATGTAATTTATATAAATTGACTATTATATCTTTGTTACATAATATGTAAGAAATAAATTTATTTCTAATCATTAATTAATATAAAATTTATCATATCATATATATAAATTTATATTATTATAATGTAAAAATTAGATTAGGTCACGTTAAAAACAACATTTAGTAATGTTGAAAAAAAAAAACGTTACTATTCAGCAACGTTGAAAAGAATTATAAAAAAAATAAATAAAAAAACGTTACTGAACTGAGTTCAGTAACGTTGAGGGGGAAAAAAAAAATCAACAACGTTACTGTGAACAGTAACGTTGAAAAGAATTTTTTAAAAAAAAACAACGTTACTGAAAGTGGGCCCAGAGAGAAAATTTTCTCTCGAGTTTTCCATCCTTTCTATTTTCCTTCCCCAAACGAACAGTGGAAAACAGTATTTTCTTTCTTATTTTCCTTCATATGTTTTCCATCCTCCCTGTTTTCATTCCAAACGAACGGAGCCTTAACTATTTTGTCTCTTGGCTTTGTGCCTGCTGACAATTGACCAAGAAATTTGATAGAGGTAAATTCTTTAGCTTCATTACAAGAATAAAAATTAGACAGCAAAAACTAAGAGCAAACCCACCTTTTCAATCTTGCTCCTCATTGAAGACCTCTTCAATGTTGTTTGCAGAGCGAAATTTATCTATTAAAAAAAACAAAATTTTTAATATGAATATGAGTGGAATTTCTCTACCCAAATTACTTCTCTAGTACTACTTCAACTTCTTTTTCCTTTTTTAATTATTTTTTTTATTCTAGATAGAAAGTCTACTCTAACCTAATCTAAGTGCATATGTGTGTAAAGCTCCCTTTTGGAGACTTGAACCCCAGCTCTTAGCCCCCATACTCTCCCTACACTCCATAAGCATTTATACTTGTAGAGTGACCATCGCACCAAAAGTGTACAGTGGTGGTACAACTTCAACTTGTATTCTACCCTTTATGCTTTATATTTCACCAATTTATTTTTATGTCCTTAACTGTGTAAAACCAAAAACAATATAGGGAGAAAAAATTACATAAATACCTATGAGAGAGAAAAAAATACGTATACCTTTTTTTGGGTTTAGAGATAAGCATGGAATATCATAAATAAGGGATAATAAATGAGATCATAATCTTAGTATTAATGTGTCTTTTTTTAACCGTTGGATTTATTTAAATCTAATGGTTTAGAAAATGTGTAACTCTAAAGAGTTATACTAGATATAACTTAAATCCATCTCATATATATATATATATATATATATATGAGATGTGTTCAGGCGTATATATATAAATATATGAGATGTGATGATGCCGAAAATCGTCAATAAGTCACACGGTCCTCACGTGCTCCTGATGGAGAACCTGCACAACACAAAACCTGAAGACCTTAAAAGGAGTACTGGTGTGGTACCGGCCAAATACCCTCCAACGGTCAAATTAGAGAAATCTCTTGTTCACAACTCTAGAGTGCCAGAGTTGGGGTAAATTATGCATACCTTAGTTTGTGAGGGTTTTGGGGTATTTATAGCATTGTGAGGTTGACACCTGTGATTTGATCAAGAAGTTCTTTCCTTCTAGGAGTCTTTTTGATTAAGGTTAAACGTGTGGCGCAAGATGTCTCCTTATACACGTATGCGTGGAGATCAAACAAGGCCATGTCAGATCCGATGGAGGTTTGCTTATCATCTTCAGCTTGCTCTCGTCAGCTTCTAGCGTTGTCACTATGGTAGGGTCATCAGCTTTGATATGAAGCCGTAGACTCTATGATGTAGTCATCCGTAATAAGCGTCGTCGACGAGATTGTTGCGTTCGTCGTCTTTTCTTTCATCAATGTTTAATTACAAAATTATCCTTATCAAGATGGGTTCAAGTTACACCCGGTGTAACTCTAAGCAAAGTTGTACTACCCAATAACTTGTTATTGAATTTATATTTTAAAAACCCCACCGTTGAATTATATGTTCTATATATAATCTTAACATGTGTGTCAATTTTTATGCGAATTGGATGTTATTTACCATGCGATCCATAAACTCATCTTTTATGAATTATTTTAAAATACAAAAACTTTAATTTAAACAATTGATTAATAGAATTTGTACAATTGTTTCGTATGGCTGCTCTTGTTTTTTTTTTTTTTTTTTAGGAACAATTCTTGCTCTTGTCGGTGAAATTAATTTTAAGTTTTAACAAATCAAAGAAGTAGTACTATTTTTTCCCAAGTTTATAACAATGTGGGGGGGGGGGGGGGGGTTGAATCCAAATTCTCCTTTGTAAGAAAATTGAATAATGCTATTAAATTACAAAACTCTTAATTTCAAATTAACCTTTAAAAAAAACTACAAATTAGCCATGTTAGAGCACTCACATCAATGGGTATGTAATAGAGTTTACAATTATTACCCAAAAATGACTCACATTAGTGAATGTAAAATTGTGTAACTTTACAAGTTTGCTATAAAAATGTGGAAATTTATGCTGATACTATTAATTTTGTATTGGTTTTTTTACTCTTTTTTTACATATCCCGAGAATGAAGAAAGAGAGTGGAAGGTGGTTGTTATATATGAAGAAAGAAAAGCAATTAAAGAAATCAAGAAAATTTATTTTTTAATGAATTGTAATGTAAAATAAGTAATATGATATAGGATATTTTCAAAAGGACAAAGTTTAGCTACAAAATTAGTTGTAACCTAAGGCTACAATTTTACTCAATAAAATAAACATTACTACATATTTCGAAAATCTAACCATTGAATCGTATGTTCTTTATGCTCTTAATACATATGTCAAATTTTGTGTCAATTGGATTTATTATATGATTTATAAGATTATATTTTATGCATAATTTTAAATTACAAAAACTTGTAATTTAAATAATTTATTGATAATATAGCTATTGATCTTTAATTTTATAAAAAATTTGCAAGTATGGAGGATATATAAAGAAGATATAATCCAACGGTAAATTTATTAAAATTCACTTCCAATAAAAATATAGTGAGTAAGCTTGTAGTTTTAGGTTATAACCAATTTTATAACTAAATTTTTTCATTTGAAAAATTGAGTATATGATATAAATAAATAAATGTAGGTTTTACAGTATATCGACAAAAAAAAAAAAAAAAAAATGCAATCTTAGCTGGCAGAAGGTTTTATAGAGTAAATATATTAATGAGAATATACGGATGCAAGGTTAGGAGTTTTAATTTATTTTTACATGTATTTTTTTACAATATAAAAAATTTACTCTAGTTTAATTTAAGTGTATATGTGTAAAACTCCTTTTTAGAAACTTAAACCCTGACCCTTGTTCCCCCACACTCCACAAGCACTTATATTTATAGAGTGACTTTGCACCAAATATCTATAAGCTTAGAGCATTCGCATCAGGTGTCTCCAAACTATTCTATTTTACCATCTCAAAACCTACTTTATCATTTATACCTTATCATTTATACCTTACCATTTTACAACACTCCCAACATCCTAACTTTTATTTTCCTATTCTACTCAATAAAATAATATTTCTACACAATAAAATAATATATCTCCAATTACCATCATTTATTCTTTCTTTCTCATCCTTTCTGTTCAACAACCACAAATTTTACAAAAAACACCATCACCACTTGCCCACCACCACTGCACTACACACACCTAAGACCACCACCACCAGCAACTCATAATCTACCATCAACACAAAAAAATAAAAATAAAATAAAATAAAACCAAAACAAAACCCAGACCATCAGCACCACCCTCTTCGACCATCAACACCACAAAAAAAAAAAAAAAAAAAAAAAAAAAACAGCAACCCATGGTCCCTACCTCCATGGCTCCACCAACATCAATCACCACCCACGACAACCCCCACTTCCACGGCTCCACCATCATCAATCACCACACCACCACCACACCATCACCACACCACCACTAAACCAACCCGAAACAACCAATCCGCACCGATCAACCACCACACCACCACCACACTCAATCAACCACCACGCCAAACCCAAACCCACACCACCACACTCGATCAACCAATCCGCACCGATCAACCACCACACTCGATCATTGCCGTCAGCCGATCGATCTGCACCCAGAAAGAGAGAAGGAAGAGAGCAGAGAAAGTGTATAGCCTGTGGGTTTTGGATCTGAAGAGAGAAGGAAGAAAGAAGAGTTTACAAGAGAGAGAGAGAGAGAGAGAGAGAGAGAGAGAGAGAGAGTCATCATTATTTAATAATAAGGAAGGAGAGAAAGAGAATTAAATAATAGTTTTTAAGTTTAGAATTGTGTTACAGTGCAATTCTAAAGGTAGAATTGCACTGTAGCACAATTGCAAAAAAATTTACAATCCTTAGCTTTTAGCAGTCCGGATGTTGGGGAGATTTTGAGCAAAAATACTAAATACGCCCTATATAGTATATATGGCATATGGCATGCCAGTTGCAGATAAATGGTGCAAGGAATGTCAACTCTGCCAATCAATTTGATTTTTAATTTTTTTTTTTGAACAGCCAATCGATTTAATAAGACTTTGTGAATAAGCCGCATTTGATTATTATTATAAGAATTTAACTGTAAATTTCCGAGTCAAACTATCAGCCCATTGAGCCATTCCAGCGCTTTAAAAAAAATGTTATTTTATTTTATTTTTAATTTTATTTAGCAAAGCATGCTGCGTGCCACCTCCTGCCAGCATATGATTGACTGTTTTGGAAAAATTACACTTTATCTTCCTGTGGTTTGCTTGAAAAATATTTTATCTACTTGTGGTTTAAAAATTGGCACTTTACTTACCTGAAGAACATGTTTTTTTGTCTCCCGTTACTAACCACTGTTAAAAATAAGGGTAAATTTGTCTTTTTGTTACATTTTTATGTCTTTGTCCTCTTAAAACATAAAAAAAAAAAAAAAAAAAAAAAAACTAAAAAATCAAGGAAAAAGAAGATCTAATAGCTGCACTAGTCATAATCTACCGTCGCAAGAAGTTCTGAAATTTGCATAGCATTATTGAGAATTATAATGTTCTTTGAACTTATACCAAACACCAGCTTCAACCAAGACAAATCTCTGAAGCCCCATTCAATAATGCTCATGAAATTAGTTTGAGAGTAACAACTACGATTTTTGCTGTAGGAGCTTTACAAGAAATTCTCATAAATGAAACCCTATTATTTTTTCTCAAGGTACAGTAAGCCATGAAATTTTAAATTTTCAAAAAATTGCTAAAAGAAATAAATAAAAAGACAATGTGATTCAGTCTCCATGTAACTCAAGTCTATGGTCTTGTACTGAAGTCAATCCACTGCCCATCCTCCACACTATCTTCTCCCACTCCACCATATACCAAACAATCCATCAATACAAAATAGAATATATACAAAATGTGAATTAAAGAAATGATTATAATTTAACATTTTGAAAAAAAGAAGAAGAAGAAGAAGAAGTTCAGACCTGGTTACAATGATCTTGCACTATTAATTCCAATAACGAAACCATTTTGAGATATTTCATAACTTCTGACTTGCCAATAGTTTGACTTTTATTGCTCTAGTTTTGGTTTATTGATTAGTTCAATCTAGGAAAAAAATTATTGTGTTAAATAGGATCATAGATTTGAACAATTTGAGACTTTGGTCAATATAATTGGTAAGGAGCTCCTTGAGACAACACAATCAGGGAGTTAAATGGGACAGAATAATGAAATTATGGATGCTAGCACACTGCATTCAACTTCAAAAAAGAAAAACCTCTATACCTAATCCTTTGTATTCAAGAAAGAACCATCCAGGAAGTCTTGTGTTCGGACATAATGCCAACTTCAATTTATAATTGTCTCTAATATCTCTTGGTTTGGTTAAGTAAGCTAATACCAACATTCACAATGTCAGTTATACATGGTCTTATTCTAGTACAACTTTAAATTTCAATATGATTTCAAGCAGATCTGTAAAAATTAGATTATAATTTTTACAAAAAACCTAACTTTTAGATATTCTTTTCCCATGATTTTTCAGTTTTTTATGTTTTAAGAGGAGAGAAATATAAAAATGTAACAAAAATAAAAATTTGCCCCTATTTTTAATAGGGGTGGGTAATTGAAGATAAACGAAGCTAACCTCAGGTGGGTAAAATGTCAATTTTTAAACCATAGGTAGGTAAAGTGTTTTTCGGACAAGCTAAAGGTGGACAAAATATAATTTCCCCTATTGTTTTTGTAGAGAGCATCACCCTTTCACACACTGACAGTTGAGTATGGAATAATTCAAGGGTCTAGATTCTAGATGACGGTAGCAAACATTTATTTATTAATTGACAATTTTATAAAAAAGTTAATACTTTTTTTTATAAGAAATATTAAAAATTACCAACTGAAATCAGACTTGAAGTCACAATTTTAAAGTTGAAAATTATAATTTTAAGTCATAAGTTTAGTTGATTTATTACATGTATGTAAATTCGTGTGCAACATATCGTGTAATAACTAATAAACAGTACTGTATTTCAATACGGTAGGGTTAAAAACTGTGTGACATTTTTGTCATTAACGTGGAGGTTTTATTTATTTTTATTTGGAATGGCTCTGACTTAGAGTTAAAATAAATTTTTTTTTTCATAAAAAAATTATTTTCTCCAAGTATCCTGCATATACAACACCTGATAGCAACGTGCTTGTATTAAACAACATGTTTGATTATGATGGTAAACAATCACTTTCACATATACTTATAATTATTATTATTTTTATACTACTTATTGTCCATCATAATAGAATTATAGTAAAACTTGTGGTATAAAATTGATTGTGTCCGTATATTTACTAATTTGATGAGTTGTGGATTTGCAAAAGAATCCACCCAACAAAGACAGCTGACTACGTAGCTAAACTATTCTTTTCTATTTTAGCTATAAAGGCTGTATATAAGTACGTATATATAAGATGGGAGAAACATGTCCCCAGCTATGTTCCAATAAGGAAAGTGATGGGGAGGTTCAAACATTTCATCTCTCCAGTCCTTGGCTGTTTGCCACTTATTCTTCTGGTTCATGCCCAGAATCAATCTGGTAATTATGATAATCTAATTCTTGCAATATTAGTATTATTTTTTGGTTTGCTAATTAGAGATGGAACCAGGATTTCAACTTTGAGGGGCAATAAATGAACCATTTTTTTTTTTTAATTCTAGACTATATATTCTACTAAAATAAAACTAGTATCATATGTAATCAAAAGAACAGACACAAGATAGTTATTTCACAATGCGTTTTAAACCAGTCATTTATCAATACATAATTTAGTGTGGTTTTAAATCGTGAAAATAATCAATGATTGATTTAATGGTAAATTCACAATAATTTCCTTTTCAATGTACAAAAGCCAATAGTCCTTTAAAAAATCAAATTTCTTTTTGTTGCAAAACCTGTATTTGAAAATACTTATGATTGAAAAGACTCATCATGGAGTTATAGTTATAAAAATAAAAAAAGTATAGGTACAAGTAAAACCACTCTATAAACGAGTTGTTAGATTGTTGATCTTTTAATATTACCAACCATTTGATAACATTCAAAAAGAAATAATTAATGAACAATTTTTTTTAAGTGTACATTAGATTTACAAACATCCCACCAAAATTTTGAAGGAAAAAAAACAAGGAGACACATGCATGGACAATTGGACACCTAAAAATGCACATAGAAGATCAAGAAAAAAAAGTCATTTGCTTGAAAACTCTTATTCTCTTTCATTTTTTTTTTCATAGAAAAACTCTTATTCTCTTATTTCTTAATGTTCCTTCAAATATTACTTATTAAGATTTTTTTTTTTAAAGTTTCTTAGGAATATTTTTTATAAATTTCTAAATTTTGTGTTCAATCAAATAACTGGACTATCCTCCATCCATGCATGCATATTACGACTATACGAATGCATAGAAAGGATATATAGATATCTTCTGTATGGGTCGCTAGTTTTGGGGACGCCACGTCCTTGTCTAAGCTACGTTTCTAGACAGCAAAAGTGTACTTAAATAGCATATTAAACTGAACCCTAAAAGTAGGGTTCTCCTGGTACTGCGCTAGCTAGAGCCTATTGTTGCGCCCCAATGGAAATGGACTCTTTTACTTGTTTATGAAGAGGGCAGCACCCTTTCGGACACTCCAATTGGCCTCTAGACTCTAGACTATTAAGGATGCATGTCAACAAGTTTGTGTTACAATTTCCACGTTGTCTGGGACTTAAAAAGTTTAATTTTGCATTACGTTGTAGGTACCAAACATAATAGGAATATATATATATATATATATATATATATATATATATATATGAATACATAGTTTGAAGAACTGTCAATTTGCTGGAGAGTTTTTCTAGTGTAGATGACAATGACCACGTCGTTATGATATTTGATCTGTTTCTTTATTTTACTATAAATTATACATGGTCCACGCATTACTTGTAATAATCAAGACGTCATAGATTACGGTGGTATAGGGGAGTTCAAGCGAAATTGGATTTGTGACTTCGGTAATCAAGATATCAATCAAATTTGATTATCTAAATCTTGGTATCATAATTGGAAAAGGTTTGCTAGGTAAAACATATAGCCAAGGTGAATGATGGAGCTAAGATTTCGCATCCTGCCTGAGGGAACATTAAAAGTAATCAATAAAATATAAAATAATTGGACAAATACTGATTCAAGAAATACTACAAAATTTCTGAGGGTTTTTTTCTTTTTTTTTTTAATGGTGTTTTTGTGTTTAATAAAACCTTGTCCCCAATCCAATCCATTGTAATGTACAAAACATACATACATACATACACATATCTAATTTATAAGATCGAATATCCTAAGTCACTAGTTAATTACTTGTAATTGAACTTCATTATAATTGTTTATTTAGACAAGATTGACGAATTACATATTCAATATGGGACTCAACACGCATTTGTACAACATAATCATTTAATCTATAATCCAATATAATCTATATGGAGAAGATTATGCTATATTCCATAAGTACATTAATGCTGTATTCTCTTTCCTCACACAAATAGTGGAACCAACTATTATGTGAGTGTAGGGAATAAAATATTATTGTACTCTTGAAGTAACATATGATTAAAATGTTATATAAGTATATATACCAAGTATTTTATTTTATTTATAGTAACGAGATATCACAAGTAGTAACGGAGCTATAAATTTATCTTTGGGAGGTTCAACTAATTTGTTAAATCATTTATATACTATATGTTATGTTATATATAGTAGTGTAAAAATTCATTGAGAGTTGATTTAGTGATTCTTAAGACCTCATATATCTAGTGATTCTTAAGACCTCATATGATCTATGAGGTTTGGAGTTCAAAAATCCTAAACAATATCTATTCCTATTTTCGCTTTTTTGTTTTTCGTAATTACTTAATGTGTTTGAGATGTGGAGGGACTACACGTACGTACTAGGGACTAGTCAATTTTATAAGAGCTTTGGATAACAATTTCAACATGCAAATGAAGTATTTTATAACTAATAGACATGTAATTACCTGATGTAAGGGACTTGGAACTATATGTAACGCACCTGCCCTCTTGAAAAAAAAATAATAAAAAAAGGTATCAGATTTTTAGAAGCCCACCTTGACCCACCTACGCTACTCCTCTCAACCACACAAATTTCGTAAATATCTCCCCTCTTCGCCGGCTAGGTAAGGGCTTCTCTTTGTTTCTTATTCTTTCACACTTAAACACACATACATACACTCTAGCTCCCTCTCTTTTTCTCTCACTCACTCATCGGAAAAACTATCCATACACCACCACTTCTGACGGGTTCCACCGGAGAACCTCATTAGAAACCCCATATGCTCCATTGTTTCAAATTTTAAAGGTAAAACTCTTTAACTATGTCGGTAGCCTTTCATGTTGTTATGATATTTCTTTCTAATCTAAGCTACTTGAGTGATATACATGTGATTAAGTATATGGGTTTTTTATTTGGTGGATTTATTAGTTAAATAGTTAAGGGTTTTTACAAATGGTGATCAATTGGGATTTCTCCGTGGTTAAAAAGTTGGGTTCCTTGAGCAATCGGAAGAGAAGATTTTTGTGGAAGTTTGGGGTTGATTTTTGGGAGTGTATATCTTTAAATTTTAAATGACCATATGTGAGTGTGTGTAGTGATAACCATAAATTTATGCAAGTAATGTGTGCGCACGTGCTTTTAGCATACCAAGGATTTGATAAGTTATTTATATGAGATTTTGGGTTTGATTTTCTGTTTTTAATATGCTTTAAATCAAGTGGTTTTAATGTGAATAAAGTCTCAAAGACTTTGGGCAAGTCTTAAAACTATAGTAATTTTCTTTGGAATTCTAAAGCTGTTAGGGACAGATTTGACTCAGCTGCAATACATGATTTTTAATAAATTATAGAAAAATATTTTTGGGCTGAATTTTCAGTCGTACCTTGCATACATATAGGTGTATGTTCCCTTAAAATTTTGAATTAATCGGATAATGTCTCATAGATCAAACCATTTTTACAAGATGACTAGCCTACTTTGTAGTGAATCTAGAAGTGCAATGAAAATGCTGAGATTTTGTGAAATTTACTTCAACCTTTGTTGAATGGATTGGCTTGTAAATTCATATGTTTTCCTTGACGTGTATTTTACTTAAGTTGATTTTAATTATGGTTTGGTTTAATTATTTAGTACCCCAAAGGGAAAACTCATGAGATATGTACAATTGCTTGCAGTTGAGAATTAAAATGTTTTTGTTTAGTTTATGGCACTATGAGTTCTTGCATGCTTGTATGGTTCCCATTTGAGTAGGGGTATTTGTCTTGGGACGGTCGAGCTAGGCTTTAGGGCCTTAGGTTTGATTTTAGAGGAGATCTTTTCCGATTTATGGAGATAAATTTGATAGTGTAAATTGTAGTAAGCCTTGTTACTAATTGGCTTGATACTTGTGTTTTTAGGTTCCAAGGTACTTGGTGATGGACCTAGTAACTTGATTGGTTGAATGCAATGCCTGGTTGAGGTAAATTCGGATTGGACTTCCAAGGTAAATGTCTTCTTAATGGGATTTTTGAAAAGGAATAATTATTGCACTCAATTGTTTTATGGTTAAAACAATTTTGGAACATTATTCATGATTTTCCTAAAATTTACTATTTGTACTATTATTGTTAACCATTTGTGGAAAACACGTGGCAGTGAAAGCGCATCATATATATATATATATATATATATATTTTTTTTTTGCATATGAGGAAATGCATGATTTGTTACTTGTTAGCGTGGAAAAGCCTATCATCTTTGATTAAATTCTTCTTTATTGCATTATTTGCAAAATTTAAAGATGCTTTGATAATTGAGAAAGTTAATGCAAAACATTTTTGACAATAAATGATTTTGAGAACTTTGAGAATATTGTGGATAATTGGTTATTGAAATATCTTATGAAACTACTTGAAATTAAACTATATATTTTGAATATATTTAACATTTGGGTTTGCCCTTGCGCTATGATATTGGTGATTACCTCATCTTTGTGACGACATCTTTGTGACTTGTGATGACCTTGTCTCTATGACAATGAGTCAGGTTGGAGGCTCCCACTTTGCATGACACGAGTAAAGCCTTCCGTGTGCGGGTGGGCTGCTGCCCATAGGACCAAAAGACCACATGCAAAAGGGGTACTGTGTGACGCGTCATTCTTTGCTGCCCATGGGGGAAAGAGGTAAATCCTTGAGCGTGTGGGTGAGGTTAAACAGGGTCAAGAGACCACATGCAAAAGAGGTACTACATGGCACGTTATCTCGTGCTGCCCATAGAGGGGATAGGTAAATCCTTTAGGGTATGGGTGAGGCTAGGCAGGGCCAATAGACCACATGCCAAAAGAGGTACATATCATGCTAGTGGTTTGTGGGTTTTAACTTGTCTCTATGGCGGTATAATGTCTTTGTGACATTCCCGTCTTCGTGATGGCTTGTCATGTGGCTTGGGTTGGCTTTTTAGGTTTTTGAAAAAATGTTGTTGTGCTCATAGTATATATATTATGTAGTTTCATGGTGATCATTTTTGAGAAGCCTTGGGTGGCATTATTTAATCATTCTTATCATGTTACTATTGAAAATGATTTTGCAATTTTTAGCTAGAAATTCTCAAATTGTTTCATGTTGTAATATGCACATAATTATGACACTTGCGTTTCTCCCACCCTTATTAATTATGCTACTTATTGGGCTTTAACTCATCCCACCATCTAATAGTTTTTTAGATTAATTAGCTATACCTTGGGTATGAAGCTTACTTTTTTTGGTGGTAACTGAAGTGCTATGTTAAATTGGGAGACTTTTGCTGTAAATGGCTAGTAACTCAATCTTGCTATGTTCAACGAGGCTGTAATTGATTCCTATTAGAGGTTGGGCACTTGAGGTTTGTTAGCCTTAGACGTGGTAAGCCTAGATTCAATGTTGAGGTTGTCTATTCTTGAGAGTTTCAACCTATGACGTTCACTTCTGGTGATAGCTCATTATCATCAGACCAAGACACTATTAGTTTTTGGTAAAGGCAGAGATTGAACCTCAAATCTCCTATACAACCATAAGAGATTTTACCAGTTGAGCTAACTGAAACCCACGAGGTTGTCTATTCTTGATAAGATAAAATTATGATTTTGTGTAATCCTTTGTAATATATTCATATCTTTTGTGGAGGCACATGACTTTTTTAGTTGTTGTCTGTAAATGTGTTATAGAGCTCTGACTTGTAATGTGGAAATTTCTATATGGTTATATATTCTTATCCTATGAAAAAGAAAAGAAAAATCTCCCACAGTTTCTCTTTTGATGCTTCTTTTCTCATGTTTTGGATCCCCTTGAGTTTGGGGCGTAACACTACAAATACTCGGGGGAATAATCAATTTTAGAATAGGTTTGGACATCCGTGTTAACACAAAGAAAAATAAAAATACTAATGTAAAAATATTATAAACAATTTGGACATGCAAATGAAGTATTTTATATCCATAGTTGTAAAAACATGAATCGTATCGTGAATTGATTTTTTATTTTTTCATATCGTATATCGTACCATATCGTGTATCTTACGATATATGAACACTTAATAAAATTTATAAGAAATTATTGATATACATATATAAAGATTGTATTCATTATAAATTTCATATATATTCAGCTAATGACTCATTTATTCATCACTTATGTAATAATATTTAATAATCTAACTAAATACATCAAACTAGCACATGTTTATAACATACATATTCAAATTGCTTAAATTCAAAAGTGATAATATATTACAAATGACCCAAAAATTAATTTATTTTCATTATATTCATCATATTGGCTAATCAACCTCATTTAAGTCCATGCTATCATCACATCTTATCATTTTGCCAATTTATTTCTTCATTAAAATTTTCTTTATCGTCATTAGCATTTACTATCTCTTCTTTTTCTTTTATTTTAATAATTAAAAAAAATTCTTCTTGACATTCTAGTTTCTTGGACTTATAACAATAATGAAAAAAATAAAAAATAATTATATTTTCAATTAATATCTTATTCATAGTATAGAAAATAAATTTGTAAATATTAAAATGAAGTGTAAGTGTGTATTGTGTAGTTCAAATTTTGTAAATGAAAGAGAAAAGGAAAAAAAAACTTATGAATATGTTATTTTATTAGGTTAAATTAAATAATCTAATAATTTCCTATTTAAAACAAGTCTAACAACTTGTTAAATTCAAATAAAAGTACAAATTTTAATAAGAAAAATCTCATTTTAAAACATTTGTCCATATATCATACGATACGTACGATTTTACGATATGATACGATTCATACGATACACATAATATATCATATGATTTATGAGCATTTATAATATGAAATTTTTTACACATGATACGTATCGCGTATTGTATGATACTGATAACTATGTTTATAACTAATAGACGTTTATAAAAATTTGCCAATCAAGCATAATAGATATGTATTAAAATAAGAAAAATATTACACTTTTTACCCATTTTTGATCAAAAGTTAAAGTGTAAAATAATAAAACATGACGGTATCTTGTCTTAATCTATTAAGCATAGTGTAAAAGAAAAATGTGAATTTATTTTAATTTTTGGCTATTATGAAAAATTATGTCATTTTAGTCTTATTTTAATTTTATTTAATATTTTAATTAATTGAAAAAGTTAACAGTTGGAATAAGATTGTTGATTATAAACCATCATAAAAAAAATTAATGATACAATTTTGAAGACTGAAGTTTATTTACTAAAAATTATCTTTACACACATATAAATCGATTTTGAAGCCCCCTCCCCCCCCCCCCCCCTTGGGATCCGGATCCTCTCTATTTTATTAGAAATGGAGAGTGTCCAGTTAAGAGCTGAGATAGATTTAAAATAAATCTATGACCTAAAATTTGCCACGTCATTTAAAAGCCCTAAGGAGACTTAACTGAGTAAAAAGCTAAACTAACGTTATTCCGTTAGCTTCAACATCTAGGTTTTCTTCTCCAACTCTCTATCCTTCTCCTATCTGCTTCTCTCTCCCTCCCATCAAACCCAACAATGGTCAAGCTTCTCTAGTTCTCCTTGCACCCACACACAGTTCTGCAACAACTATGTTTCAGCCATCCACCTCTGTTTCCAAAGGAAATTTTGATATCAAATGTATGTTTTTTTTTTTTTTCCTTTCTTTTCTTGTCGTCTTTTGACAAGATCATTTCTTTCTTTCATTTATAGCACAAAATATTATGCTTATATTTAATTGAATTTTTTTTCCTTCTTTGCTATAGATTTGGGGTTATTGTAGTTGGTGTATGAGTCTCTCTCTCTTTTTTTTTTCCCTTTAATTTTTATTTTTGTTTACTGAACCACTTGGATCTCTATTTGTTTCACTTTTGATTGGCTTGATGATTGAGTTTTATTATTAAGTATAAATCTTGATGATATTTCTTGGGTTTTAAAATTGGGTTATTGGCAGGACTGATTTGAATGCTAATATCACTTGATTCACTTGTCTAATAACAAGGCTTACAGGTATCATCTCTTTCGTGGTTTGGTTTTGGTGTTTGCAGGAATTGATTATTTGAGGAATCCTCTTGGTATTGATTGGATCCATCTTGTTGCATGACTGCCCGATTTGCAATTGAACTCAACTCTCTACCAGTTGAGCCAAATATCTGTGAAATTAGTCTTAAGTGGAGTGCATAGGATGGTACACATAGTCAAGCCATTTTTCTAGCTTAGGATGCTGTTTTCTAATTTAGAATAATGTTTTGTAATCTTTGACATAAGTGGTGGACAAATGCTCTAATGGTTGTTTATATGCCAATTGGTTTAGTGACTTACTATCTCTTTTTTTGCAGGTTAAGGATGATTATAGAAAGGAAGTTTTCTCTATTGCAACTTGGCTCTTGTGGAACCGGAGAAATGCCATTCACTTTGGCAGACCTGTGCGACCTACGGCCCAACTCCTATCAACGGCAGGAAACTTGCTGCAAGACTTCCTGGCTGTCCAGCAGATAGACACGGCCTCATCTCCTCCCCACATCATGCATCATTGGAGCACACCTGACTCAAACTATCACAAAATCAACTTCGATGCTGCAATGTTCAGGGACTCACATTTGGCTGGAATTGGTGGAGTCGTCGTTCGAGACTGGAGAGGTGAATTGTTGGTGCATTATCTTCCCCAATGCCGCTGACTCACTCAGTTGCTGATATGGAAGCTCTAGCGTGCTAGAAAGCTGTCGATTTTGCTGCAGAAATTGGTCTACAGAGAGTGATCTTCGAAGGGGATTCAGCAATGGTCATCACTACTTTAAATCAAAATAATGCTGGCCTTTCATCTTTCGGTGTCGCCATTGAAGACATTCGCAGTCAAGCTTTGCTTTTTCAGTCCTTTGCATTTACTCATACTAGTCGTTCTTGTAATTGTGTGGCTGATGCTCTAGCTAAAAAAGCTTGTAGTCAAGGCTTTAGGAGTGCTCGAGTTTGGCTTAATTCCCCTCCCGAGGACATAGTTTCTTTATTGTTGTTTGATGTTCACTGAACTTTTGGTTTCTTTTTCGATAAAAGCCCAAGCTTGTAGTCTCGTTTCTCGAAAAAGAATATATGGAATTAGGATACATTTCAAGTTCATAGCTTGTTTTGAAGCACAAGATGACCATAAAAAGAAAAATCCTCCTAATCCAATTCATGAATGGAAACAACAGAAGCATAAGATAAGAACCTCTTATCGCTTATACAAGATGATTGAAGAGCAATGTGCCGGTTGAGTGGTAAACTTTGTCACCTTGTGATTTTAGTTTTAAGTTTGAACAAATTGAAACAAGATTATGCTTCATAGCTTAATAATAATTTTGAACATTGAAGTTTGTCACAATGTATCAAGGGTAAGTTACATAAGCTATGAAATAAAAACAATGACATTATCTGTTTGATTAAATATCAAAATTTTTGCTAAGTCGTACAAATTTCACACTAGTACAAAGGAAAATTTGAATTTAAGAATCTTCATTGAAAATCTACCTGGGCAGTAATCCAAAAATCAACAAAAGTTTATTAAAATGAACATTTTGATCGCAAGACCATGAACCCATAATAACAAGAGTTCTATTGAAGCCATAACAACATGATTGTTGACAATAAACAACTTTCACCACTATAATACATGATTCTCATAGAAAATTGAGCAAGAAAAAGAAGAAGAAAGTCTTGCATCCTCGAAGATCTACTTTTTGAGAAGATTTTGCAGATTCGGACAATTTCTGATGGCTTGATTCCGCAACAATTATACCAAAAAATTGATGCCCTACAGAAAGGAGATAATAAGAAAGAAGACTTGTTAGATACAAAAAATATCAATATGCCTCACAGCATAAGTAAGTCTCAGTACTGAACAGTTTTCAAGTCCTAGCAAAGTTCTTTAACATTTTTCAAGCCTTCTTTCACTCAGGTATCAAGAGGCCTTTAAAAATGGATAATCCTAATCTCAAGATCACAGCAAGCTAACTCAAAACCCTCATAAACTTGTTTGCAAAATCCACTTCATAAACAGTTCATAGAAGCATTTCATCAAATACATAATCTGCATTATAAACCCACAAAAGAAAATAGAAATAGAAAATAAAGACAAACCCAATGGTGAGTGTCTACTTTTGTGGAATGCAAGTTCAATAAGTCCTACACTAAAAAGATGCCAAGCAATAGAGATCACATATGTGTTTAACCAGATGAAAATGAAAAGCTCCTGCTATGAATGAATTCAAGTTAAATATAGGTATGTAAGAAGGACCCGGGTGGAGGTGTGGTGCTCTAATTGGGGAATTTAATTGTGAGGGGCAGCTGTTTGCTGCAATGTGTGAAACACTACATTAGTACCATCCCAGCTCAGAAATTGGGTATTTTAGCTCTCTTGAAGGGCTGTTGTGCAATAGTGCAAAGGAAGTTTTCATATCCAATTAACCAAAATATATAAAGCACAAAAAGAAGAAGAAGAAGAATATAATCAAATACCAATGCCCTTTCTTCTTACAACCCATTGTAGAACAATATAAGCCAAGGGAACCCACTTTCTCTTAAATTCTGATTGGATTCGGGGCCAAATCCAAATCCATTTCTTTGAACTTACCCAAATAAAGAATTTGGATTTGGACCCCTTTAAATCCAAATCCAAATCCAAATCACTGATATCCAAACAGACCACAAGATAGTTTGCATAGATTTTATATTTTGAAACTTCAAAGTTAAACAAAATTTTATATACAGTTTAATCAACATATTATTATATAAATATATAACTTATGATTTTATGATTTTTTCAATCAACTAAAATCAGAACTTACTCTTAGTTAATGCCAAAGCCTAGAGACCCATAAACCCCAAATTTCAAATTCAAGCAAAATCATCAAGCTTTACACTCAACAAAAAACACAGTAATCAAACTGATCAACACTGAAATAAAATGAGATCCAAGGGTAAAAAGAGAGAGAAACCGAGATAAGAGAAGCTCATACACACCTACTACAGTTACCACAGATCTATAGGAAGGGAAGGGAAGGAAAAAAATTCAATCAAAGTATGAGATAAACTTTAGTGTTATAAATGAAACATAAGGATGCTCTTTGAAAAAAAAAAAAAAAAAACAAAAAACAAAAAACAAAACCATATATCAGATATCAAATTCCAAATTTTGAACTACTCAGATTTTTTTTTTTTTTTTTTCGTGGGGTTTAGAAAGCCGATATCAAAACTTCCTTACTAGATATTCGGAGTGATTCCAGTCATAAGATCTATCAATGGCGGTGATGTGTGTGCAATGAGAAGTCGGCCATGGCTGAGCTTTGTTGAGAGTGAGAAAGAAACTGAGATGAGTGAGTCTGAGGGAGCCCAAAGTCAAAAGAAAGAACACAGTGAAACTGATGTTTGTTTGCCCACGGCTCTCCGTGAAATGTTGGGTCAGTTTTTTAAATCACGTGGCGTATTTCAGGTCATAGATTGATTTTAATTAAATCTCAGCCTTTAACTGGACACTCTCCATTTCAAAGAGAAATGGAGAGGATCCAAATCCCCCCTCCCCACATATATAAATATATATATATATATATATATATTGAAATATTCAGAATATTTATGGCTCTGCCTCACAAGTCAAATGGTAAAAGTCAAGAGCTTGGCTGTATTTGTAAGAGGGAATTATAAAAGAATATTTAAATAAATAATAAGGCGATTTCCACTAGGGCCCATAAATACCGGTGTAACAGAATCTCAAGTCAATTATTGTTCGTTAATCAATTCTAAATGATATCTTCATTGTTATGAAATTGTTAGGGAAGCCTCTATATATGTAGATGGGTAACATTGACTATAGTTTTCATTGGAGGCTGCATGAATTATTCATAAATAATGTATAATTGCAATGGCAGATATTCTCCGTCTATCAGCTTCCATCGAGCTAATAAATTAAATTGTACAAGCATGTGGCTTATTTCGTGGAAGTCATTGGCCTATTGGTCGACTCTTCATTTTCTTATGTAGACCATCTCTGAATTTTGTCTTCAATAATATCGCAATTTGTTGTTTCTAACTTTTAAAATCCTTCTACCGGTTTTGTAACATCTAATTAAGTTTCTTATCACTCATGAGTTTTAATTAGTTCAACTAAGAAAGTCTTTGATTATTGAATAAGAGATCTTGAGAAAAATTTGCTAAATAGCATAATTTTTAGAAAAATTTGTTAAATAGCACATGGTTAAACTTATTTAGTTATGTAGCATGTTTTTTGGAACTCGAGTTCCAAACATTATGTTTGATTAGATTGCCATAATGCCTATAACTCGAATTTGGTAAACTTGAGTTTCATTGAAGCTCGAGTTCCAAAAAACATGTTACATAACTAAATAAGTTTGACCTAGTGCTTTTTTCTATTTTTTTTCCAAAATAATACTATTTGGTAAAAAAGGCTTAAAGATCTGGTATTTAATTTCTATCTACACTAAAATTCAATTGGCATCTTAGTTTGATGATTCACAATAATTTAAAATGGATGTCAGATGTTGAAATGTACTCTTTTAAAAAGAAAAGAAAAGAAAAAAAAAAAAACAAGTTTCTTGTCTCTAATTCTCAATCTTTCTATTTCCTTGAGTTTGATGAGAGACAATTTACCTTACAAAAATTGCAGCACATCTTTGCTAGGTCGGTCTTCCCATCTCGCTTAGTTTAGTAGTCGTTGATATGTCACTCTCTCTTCTCCCTTTGTTGGGATAATTAACCACCTAATTGACCATTGAACGGTAATCTTTACATAAATTCATGTGTGTTTGTTTCTACTAGCCTTTCATTTTTTTTAAAAAATTATTATATTTAACTTTGCTACCAAATTAAAGATTTTTTCCCCTTCGGAGACCAATTCTTTGAGACAATGCAGAATGGGTATCTAAATGAAAATAAGGGGTATTGATTAGCCTTTTATGATTTTTATAACTTGAAAATAAAAACCCTTGTACTTTCATTATATTATACTTAATATCAAAATCACGTAGTTCAATATTCAAACATTGTAGCATACTATTAATAAAAATCTAAATCAGTTAGTTCAATATTTAAACATTATAGTGCACTATTAATGAAAGAGAAATGCTAATGAATGCCCTTAGGGCATTGGTTAATAATTCATTTAAAGAAAGTTTTTATGCGAAAAGAAAAAAAAAATTAATGTTTTGGCAGCTTTTTTCATTTTCCATAAAAATAATGTCAAAACTTTCTTAAAATAGATTGTTAATCAATGCCCTAAGGACACTCGTTAACAAAATCCTTAATGAAAATCAAAATCACGTAGCTCAACATCAAAATCACATAGTTCAATATTCAAATATTTAATTTCATTTCTTTATTAATGAAAATGATGGGGATGTTACTTTGATAAAGAAAGAAGAAAAATAGCAATTTTAGAGGAAAGCTGATCAAGAAGTAGCAAGCATAGAAAACCAAGTCAACGGAATTGTAGCGTACCATGAGCAATAACAAAGAAAAGGTCTTTTGCTAGGAAACTTGGGAAGCTAGCTAGCAACAAAATATTTGGTCGTAGTTTGCTATTTATAATCAAATGACACGGAGTTATGACTCAGTGGGAGGCTCACGTGTTAAAAAAGGACCTTTTATCTACCAAATATTAAAAGCAGAGTATCAAACGTTGAAATATGGCTTTTCATTCATTAATTGTCATCCCATAAAGTAAGTTAGAAAAAATGTTTATATATATATATATATATTTGGTTATTGTTTTAGATAGTTACAATATGCTACTAACTCTGTAACTTGAACTCTTACCCTTTAAGCACTTTGTATATAAAATGGTGTTAATTAAACTACAAAACTTTTGATAAAATATGTTAATATATGATAAGTATGTATGACACTTAAGGAGTGCAGTAGTGAAGACTGCGGAGAGGTTTTTTTGATTAATTATTACTTAACTAGCACTAACGTATAAATTAGTTGCAACACCTTTTTTTTTAATGAAAAATTTGGTGCAACTCTAATAAAGGGAAAACAAATAAATTGATAAAAAATTCAAAATATGTGACATAATTGGATGATTATTAGTATTTCGTAAACTCGAAATTCATGTTTTATATGACTAACATGAGTTTATTACAGCTATCCACCTTAAATTACATTTATTTGGCATAACAGTGAAGAGTTTCTTTCGGCCGCACTAACAACTTAAATTAAACTATTGAATGAAATGTATGTGGCTCCCTTGAGGGTTGGTTAGGGCCAAACTGAGGCCTCTCTTTTTTAACAGGGTGTTGGTCAAGTTGCACGGATTTATCACGGTTTGGTTTGGCCAACTCCGAAGTCTTTGTTATGCTTTTGTCTCGTCTTTTATCAAATTTCACCAACTAACCACTCAGAGCATTAGCATCAAGTGTTGTAAAAAAATAAAATAAAAAAATCATTTTCAAATATCAAAAAGCTACTTTTTCTATTTTAATACATTACTTTACAATACACCATAACCGCATGTTCTATTCTATGATTCAATATATAACATAATATATATAATACATAAAATGATATTAACACAAAACTAGTCCAACCTAGAAGGCAACCACCACCACCACCATAATCAACCAACACCACCCAAAACTATCAAAATAAAACCCCAAAATCAACCCAAAAAAAAAAAAAAAAAAGGAGATGAAATCCATGGTTGGGTAAGAGTCAGCTAGGTGAGATCGGCAGGGGTTGGAGAGACATGGCTAGGCGAGATCGGCCTCAGTGTGAGATTGGAGGTGAGTTAAGGCACGGCGGCTAAGGCAAGTGGAGGCAAGGTGACGTGAGGTTTGCTGCTTGGTAAAATAGACAGCAGATGAGGATGACAGTGTACTCTAGTAAGAGGAAGGGAGGAGAGGCTGCGTGATAATGCAAATAGGAGAGAGAAGAAAGGTAAGGGAGGAGAGAGAAAAATATGAGTAAAAAAATATTAGAAAGTTTACAATTTTTATCCATACCATTTCAAACGTAACATTTTACTATTCATCAATGCTAAAATTTTTAGCAATTAAAGCACTTGACGTGAGAGGATTTTTTTGTGTGTGTTTTGTGTGCCAAATGCCAAAGCCAAATGGCATTTGGCACACCTGATGCTAGTGCTATTACAACCACTATCCTGTCAACAGTGGCGGCTTTAGGAATTTTTGTTCAAAGTGGTCCTTAAAAAGCATAAATTACACAATTTACTAATAAGAAAAAAATTTTATTTTGACAATAACAACAACCAAAAAACAAGCAAATATATGAAATTTTACAATTTCCTTCTACGAGTTTTCATATTTTGAAATCGTTGCATGATAATTTCATTATCGAGAATAGGTTGACAAGGGTCTTTTTTTAAATAAAATCTTCTTATTTTATCATGATTATCAGGATGATAAAATGATATCTTTTCTCATAGCCTAGGATCTGAATAAAGATTTCTAAGTTAAAGTCAACACGAATTTGCTTAGAAGATGAAGATGAAGATAAATCTTGCACAGGAAATGAATCTTACTTTTGTTATCAAATATTTGTCCATGATACTAGCAAAAGAATAAACAATAGACTATAAGTTTATTTGAAATATTAATAAAATTATTAATTATTATTGTTTAGTTGTTTCACTATTTTTCTTTGCCTAACATAACTTTTTTTTTTTTTTTTTGTCTTTTATAATGTCTTATTCAAAAACCTTTAATACCTCCACTACCCTAATCCAAATATCAAATGCCACGGCTGGCCCCATCCACCCCTAAAGACAAGAGCAAACGCTAGCCAATCAGCACAATTTAACAATTACATTACATATAGACTATACAGTCATACACTTACACAAAACATTAATGAAATATAAAACATACACAAAACGATAAACTCACAAACTAATAAAGGCAATTAGGTAAAGCTATTCAATTGAATCAATTCCAAAGAGATTCAGAGAACCAGATTTTTTAGTTTCAAAGAGAGAGAGAGAGAGAGAGAGAGAGAGAGAGAGAGAGAGAGAGAGAGAGAGAGAGGGGTGGCAGCAGATAGCACGTTGAGGCCATTGACGACTGAGGACTAAGGTTCTTATTTCCCTTTAGGTTAGGAATTGTTTTGGTTTAAAACTTGATTCAATCAGTGGTGAGGATTGATGGGGTATTTAGTTTATAAAAATTTAATTATTATTATTTAGTTTGATAGGCTAAAAACATATTGACCCCTTGTGATAAATTAACCAATTAATTAACCAAGTGAATTAATTAGATTCAATTACATGCAATGAGCGTGGTAGCAAAGACAAATCACCAATTAAACTAAGTATGTAGCAGAAATTAAATCGACATGCTGATTTGTTTACGAATGGGGAAAACCTACACGGCAAAAACCCCACCGGGTGATTTTAAGATCATCACTCTCAAAATTTCACTATTATCACAACAAGCGGTTACAAGTAAAGGAATCCCAGTATCTTATACCAACCTACAGTTGAACCCTTACCCTAATACCCAATTAGACTTGTTCTGTAGTGGCAATTTCTTCTTTTGATGCATGGCTCCCAAGTACGTGACTAACTGTGCGGATCCCAGTACGCGACTTTAATCTCCAACTATAGAGAGTTGTTGGCTGCAAAGTTCTTCAGTTCATCACACGATGAAAATCCAGAAGATGCTCGGTCACAAAACCCTAATGTATACAAACACAGCAACTTCTTCACAAGAAAGATGAATTTGGACAAAACTAGGTTTTCGGTTACACTTGAGGAATTATGCTCTTATGCAATTGTGCTCTTGGCTGTGCAACCTTCTACGGCCTTTAAAACAATCCTTTTATATATTTAGGGTTATGAGAAAAGAAGGCCTAAAGACATATTCACGGATCCCAAGAAAACAGAGTAGAAAATCTGTTTTTCTTAAACCTCGACAAATAGCATCTGTCGAGAAGCTGTTGAGCCACGGGGCTGAAACAGCTTCTTGAGCTCGATAGATGCTAGCTGTCGAGCTTTAATGATAGGAACTTCTTCAACTTGTTTCTTGGACAGACTTGCATGGCTTTAACACTTGATCTTGAAACAAGGTTTCTTGAAGTATTAAACACATCATAGATCTACCCAATTACAAGTAAAGTGTGTTTTGTCAAAAGATTAGCCAATTACATAAAATAGTGACATATGTTTCTAACAAGTGAAACACATATGTCCTAACAATCTCCCCCTTTGGCAATCCATGAAAAAACCATAACAAACAAATGAACATAAGAGAAAAGTCATAAATCACTCAACTTATACTTGTTGAATACAATAAAATCTATCTTAACACAAACTCTTGAAAAATTTTGCAAGAAGAGAGTTTATGGCAAGTAAATTTTGAAAACCTGTATTTCTGAAACACTTAAGCAAAACTCATCAAGGCATCTTAGTGTGAAATAAAAATAATAGATTGCATACACGTAATAAGAAGCATGTGCATAAAGAGAGAAAAGAAACAACACATGTAAGGGTAGGTGAAAGAAACATACACCAACATATAAAAAAAATAAGTACAATGTATGTTAATAATGGTCACAAGACCTAAACTACAAGAGCAATGTATCTCTAAAATAAAGAAAAGAAAAAGATACAAGTAATCCTCACTACATCCCTTCGAGATATCAACACTCCCCTAACAAAATGGTCCTATACTAACTCTCCCCTTAAGTATGACTACTCTCATATCAAAATTACTCCCTCTTTTTGTCATGAGTGACAAAGGGAAGAGGGTCAAGTAGACATCTCATCGGAAGAGCTAGCATCTCCATCATCATCATCATCATCGGAAGCATCAACATCATCACCAGCATCAGAAGCATCAGAATCAGAAGCCACTGGAGGAGGTAGAGGAGAAGCCTCAAAAGCGAAGCCACCTATGACCGCCCGCCACCATGCGATAAGGCCGACACGAACGTTCACCTGATACAGCTCCGTAGAGAGTGTATCAAGGCGAGCATCCATGCGCTGAAGTTGAGCCATGATGTCTCCAAGAGTCACATCGCCCATAGAAGAAGAGGCAGCGGATGTGGATGGAGCAGATAGGTATGGAGTCAAACGGGAAGGAGGAGCTACTGACCTAGTCTGTCGCGATCGAATCTGCGTCTCGCTACGTTTGGCGGTAGCGACGTCTATGGCACACATGACAGAGAAATGGTCGGACGAGGGAAAAGGAATGAAAAAATGACTCAAAATCTGGGTGATAACTGAAGGAAAAATAAGCTTATCACAGGTAGCTGTATCCCTATAGACATCTAAAATGGAAAGAATAAAATGTAAGGGAAAATCTATCGTAAGGTGCTCAAGAAAGGACAACAAAAATCAAGCACGAGGCTCTGTGATAGAGTTGTAGTGAGAAAGTGGGTGCAAAACAAAAATCATCATCATGTTCAAGAATCTAGGACCTTTAGCAAAAGGCCTACATGATGTGAACTGACGCTCACCCCAATCAGAAGGGCGCTCACAAAAAGCGGAGATCATCTCGTCTTTGCCCACAGTCCTTAAACGCTCACAACTGGGTAGTCAGGATGCTCTACCCTCAGGACATGGAGCACATCGAATACCAACTCCGATGTGACCACTATGCGCGAACCTCGAATACCAATATGAAAGAGAGGTACTGAAAAATCAAATCCATGCATGTTGAAGTAAAACTTCTGAATTAGCACGGATGGACATGTGACCGGGACGTCACACAGTGACTCCTAACCTCGATTGTGAATGACATCAGGTAGGTCAGTGTCAGCGAAGTCTGCCAAAATAACTTGGCATTCTAAATGAACACCTCGTTTAGAGAAGTCCTCCGAGAAGTCCTTTCGGGCATCCTCATCACGAAACTGAATAGATGAGGGGGTAGGATCAGTAGAAGTGGATGCCTCAGAATGAAGAGGGTTCCGGGACGGAACAGACTTACGTTTGGGTGCCATAGACACAACTAACGTAAACGAAAAGAGAGAGAGAGAGAGAGAGAGAGAGAGAGAGAGAGAGAGAGAGAGAGAGAGAGAATCAGAAAAGTCCAAAAAACAATTCAAATATCAAGATATATGGAAGAGTAAAAACTTATGCATTGGAATGCATGAACATTTGACATGCAACATAAAAGCATCATGGGCTTAGCCCAATCTAATCCTAACAGCATACAATCAAGTTGCACGCATCTAAATGCATGATAATATTGTTATAATGCTTATGTGATGCAATGTATGAGATTTTAAACTCATTTAAGCAAAAACCCATCCCAAAATTTCACAAAAACCTCATCTATTTTGAAAACCCCAATATTTTTCAAAAACTCCAAAACCTAGGTTTCAAAACATGAAATGCAAGAAAATGAAAGAAATTAAAAGCTTACCAAGTGAATAAAATCTTGAGAAAGCTTCAAAAACATTTGGGTAGAGGTTTGGAGTAAGAGAAACTGTTTTGGGAGGTGAAAAGACAGAGGTATGGAGAGAGAGATCGAGAGATACGAAGAATTGGATCACACAGATGCTGTTTATAGAGGTTCAGTAAATCTTGACAGATAGAGGTGTCGAGACATCTGTTAAGAGAGGTGTCGAGAATACAAGGCGTCGACAGATAAAGCTATAGAGGATCTGTTGAGGGACAAGACAAGAATAGATAAAAGAAGCTCGATCGATCCACCAGCTGTCGAGAAGCTATCGAGAGGTTAGGAACTTTCTCGATGGATCCACTAGGTGCCGAGATAGGTGTTGAGATTACGATAAGAAATAGCATAAGAGCTTGATAGATAACCATGTGTCGAGGAGCTGCCGAGGAGCTATCGAGGAGTTGTCGAGATTGCTTAAAAACAGTTTTTCGAGAAGAGAAAAACATAGATATGAATGCAATCAAGTATGCAACTCAACCAAGGATCCAATCAACATATTAAGCTTTCAAAATCATCTCTCAACAAAAATTTTAAGCACATGGATCTCAAAAACACACACACACACACACACACACACACACACACACACTAAACAAGTCTAACCAATTTTATATTTCAAAAATAAGTCAAGATAGTTTAGTGAGCATACATTAACACATGTAAAACTTATGATGGTCAAATCACATTGTACCTGCACATGTATCAAGAGTAGCAAAGAATATTGTGTGTTGTGTATGAAAAACATCGCAAGATTGCAAATGTGTATGCATGTTTTGAAGATTTGAGATATGAGAAAATCACTTTATCTCACACACAATCATAACTATTTGATGGGGACTATCACCTTTGAGGTACATCCTATAACTCCCACATCTCCTAGAAAACATGCTTGCAATCATATTTAAAAGCATTTTTGATCTTTTTGCTTTTTAATTTTTAATTTTTAATTTTGTTTGCATATTTTTCTTTTAAGCAAACCATGCATGGGCAAATATGAGAGAGAAAAGAAATACTCAATGATGTTAAGCTTTTGACATTGCACTTTTGCTATGCCGAAGTATACAGATGTCATTGACATTGCACTTTTGCTATGTCGTAGCATACATATGTCATTTTATGATTGACAGGCAATAGTGGTGAGATGGTTATTTATGCCTTTCTTTTAGGATTTTCTAGTCCTACTCGTCTAAAAGAGTTATACAGGCGTTAAGTACAGGAGATAACTTAATCTTACTTATCACAAACACGAGCCACAAAGCTCATTTGCTTAGTTGTGCATAGAGATGCTCATCTAAGCTACACAAGATATAAAGTTTAGAAAATTTTGTTTCAATGGCCATCCAAGGTACACAAGTACCAATATACATAAAACACACACTGCTTTTGTATTTCTCTAATTTTTCAATTTTTTTATTTTGAAAAACAAAATAAAGCAAAATTGAAAATAAACAAACAAAAACATGTGAAACAAACCAAAAAAAAAAAAAAAAGCATAAAACTAGACTGACTCAAAACTTAAAAGCAAAACACACAAGTAATGCAAACAAGAGGAAGGGGATAAAGAGAAGAAAGGTGATAGAATCACTTAGCTCATTTTTCCTTCCACACCTTGGAGGAACCCTTCCTTTGAGTGAAACCTTGAACCGGAGGTGAGGGGAAAGAATTAAAACCATTCAAGTTAGAAAGGAACATGAGGGCATTAAGAAGATCTCCAAGGGGAGCAAAAGAAGGTGGAAACTGACTCTGAGTTCTCGATGCGATCATGCCGTTGCTTTGTTGAGTGGCTAACCACTTATAGCAATTTGGTCGAGTATGATCGGCTGTACCACAGTGATGACAGAGATGCTGCTTCTTCTATTTTGGTTTTTGAGAATTAGCCTTATTAGCCCTACAGTTTTTAGTTTCATTCTTAGCAATTTTAGAGGGTGCTCCTAAGATAGACTTACCCTTGTATATGTTCTCACTAGCTAATTTATTTTCAACATTTATGTTCTTAATTTCAACATTATTAGCAGGTGGAACAAAAACAGTGGAACTAGTAGAAGCAATACTGGGAGAAGAGAAATCATACCCTAAACCGGTTCGATCTGAAGCAGATTTCTGAATGCTGAGCATCTCGACAAGCTTCGCACTTGAAGTCCTTTCCAGCTGAGCTCTGACTTGGAATAGTTTTGCCTCAAGCTTCTTAATCTTTTCAGCTAAGAAGTTGTTCTCAAACCTTAGTGCTCCAATAGTTTGATTTGTAACATCAAACTTTGTGGAGAGCTCTTCACGCTCAAACTTCACATCACTGAGCTTCTTGGTGGTCAACCTATACAATTTCTCATGCTTTTCTAAGACCTTGTACAACTTTGCATAGGATGTATGTATGTCATCTTGTTCATTCATCTTCTCAAACTTGGACTTCACCAATTCTTCTTCTTTATCCACATCTTCAACAATCCTCTCAGTAGGATTGACAGCGGCAGTGAAGGAATTGAAGATTCCGTCATCCTCATTGCCATAATCATCTTCCAGCTCGGTGTCACTCAAGGTAGTAGCAAGTGCCTTGCTCTTTCCAATGCTTTTGAGATATGTAGGACACTTCTGTTTCATGTGACAAAACCCTTGACACCCACAGCACTTAGGTCCTGTGGGAACAGTGTACTGATCGTCATCCCTAGCATCCTTCTTCCCTTTGTCTTGGCTTTTGAACTGAGAAAAACTGGATTGCCTACTGTCCTTGTCGAAGCCCTTTCCATTGGCATTCTTCATGAACTTCTTGAATTGCCTTGTAATGTAGGACTTCATTTTAGAATCTTCATTATCTGAAGACTCATCAGTGTCACTGCTCTTGGCCTTTAAAGCCATGCTCTTGCCCTTTATAGCCATGCTCTTGCCCTTACTCGACTTGCCAATTCTTGTTAATCCCGGCTTGTAGGTTTGCAAATTACCAATCAGCTCTATCAATGGAATCTTGTCAATATCCTTTGATTCTTCGATTGCCGTAATCTTGGCATGAAATCTCTCGGGTAGAGATCTGGGCACTTTCCTCACAATCTTGGGCTTAAAAATGGTTTCCTCAAGATTGAAAGTTGAGTTCAATATGTCCTTGAGTTTTGCATAGAACTCATCAAACGACTGATCTTCCTTCATCTTGATTTCTTCAAAGCCTGTAGTGAGCCTCTAAAGCTTTGAATCTTTGATAGCCTTGATTCCCTCATAAGTAGTCTGGAGAATGGTCCATGCCTCCTTAGCAGTTTCAGTAGAGGATATCTTCTTGAACTCCTCATTAGTAACTGCACTGAATAAAGCATTCAATGCCCTGCTATTGAAGTTTGCCGCCTTGATCTTTGTATTATCCCAATCGGTTGGTGCTTCCTTCAGCTTGGTTAGCCAATCTCTACAGCTTGCGACACCTTTTCATCTAAAAACTGCAAGAAAGCTCTCACGTATACTTTCCAGTATGTATAGTTAGTGCCATCAAATAAATGAGGCATAATTAATGACTATCCTCCATCCATGACAAACAGAGGTCAATGGATTAACACAACAAAGATTAAACCTGATCAGAGTGTGCTCGCTCTGATACCACTTGATTGGTAAAAAACGTATTGACCCCTTGTGATGAATTAACCAATTAATTAACCAAGTGAATTAATTAAGTTTAATTACATGCAATGAGCGTGGTAGTACAAACAAATCACCAATTAAACTAAGTATGCAGCGGAAATTAAATTGACACAGTGATTTGTTTATGAATAGGGAAAACCTACACGGCAAAAACTCCACCGGATGATTTTAAGGTCACCATTCCTGAAATTCCACTATTATCACAACAAGCAGTTATAAGTAAAGGAATCCCAGTACCTTATACCAACCTACAGTTAAACTCTTACCCCAATACCCAATTGGACTTGTTCTGTAGTAACAATTTTTCTTTTTGATGCACGGCTCCAAGTATATGACTAACTAATTGCACGGATCCCAGTACGCAACTTCAATCACCAACTAGAGAGAGTTTTTGGTTGCAAAGTTCTTCAGTTCATCACACGATGAATATCCAGAAGATGCTCGATCACAAAACCCTACGGTGTACAAACACAGCAACTTCTTCACAAGAAAGATGAACTAGGACAAAACTAGGTTTTCGATTACACTTGAGGAATTATGCTCTTGTGCAATTGTGCTCTTGGCTGTGCAACCTACTACGGCTCTTAAAACAATCTTTTTATATGTCTAGAGTTATGAGCAAAGAAGGCCCAAAGAAACATTTAGGGATCCCAAGAAAACAGAACAGAAAATCTATTTTTCTTAATCCTCGACAGATAGCATCTGTCGAGAAGCTGTCGAGTCACGGGGCTGGAACAGTTTCTTGAGCTCAATAGATGCTAGCTGTTGAGCTTTAATGACAGACACTTCTTCAACTTATTTCTTGGACAGATTTGTATGGCTTTAACAATTGATCTTGAAACAAAGTTTCTTAAAGTATTAAACATATCTTAGACCTACCCAATTACAAGTAAAGTACGTTTTGTTAAAGGATTAGCCAATTACATAAAGTAGTGACATATATTCCTAACAAGTGAAACACATATGTCCTAACATAGTTTATAAAAATTTAATTATTATTATTTTTTTGATTTAAAAATCTCTGAGTTATTGAGTAGTGAGTGAGGGAGGATTGATCTTGGACTTTTTTTCCTGAGCTCTTTATTAAGCATTTGGGTTTGCTATTATTATAAACTAGCTTTTAACCCGCGTATTGCGCGGGAATTTTTTATTTTATTTATTTGTTATGTTTTATCTTTAAATGTATTCCTTATATTCCTTACAAAGCAACTTACATTCTTCAAATGTTTTCCTAAAAAAGTAACTTAACTGGAGTGAAGGAAGAAATAATAACAAAAATAGAAAAAAAAAGGAGAATAATTATAAATTTGATTAATGAAATATATTATACAATGTGCGGAAAGAAAAAAAGAAAAAGAAAAAAGTAGAATCATTTCACATCTCTTGTAAATTTCAACTACTGATTAATTATTACAGTACGGCAATGAGTATTTCATCACTAAATACAACAACAATACTTGATTGATGCAACCTCAATGCGACAGTAGCTCTTGAACAATGCAACAGTCCAATATGATAGACTTGTACACCAGTAGCAAGAGCATAGCAGTGGTGCAACTTAAAACTCCATGGAGAAAGCATACATAGTGCCACTAAGCGCACACCATTTCAAAAGTAATACAGTGTAGTACATCAACGGCTTTATCATTCTCTGCAGTTTAGGACATGCAAATCATGAGTGGAACTCATTGTGAAGGACATAAATAAAAGCCTAAAAGTATATTAAAAACTATTAGACCTTTGAGTGGTACTTCGAATTCTATTAGAATAACCTACTAATAATTTAACGAAATTGCTTCCTGGAAGACATTTTGGTTTTACTACAAAAGAGACCAAAAATATTAATTATAAATCAATAACATTTGATAATTGTTTGCCAGGGACTTAAAGGAGGCAACAACTTAAAATACTGGCCTGTTTTAGTTGTCATAGTCACTAAAATAAAAAGAGTAGCTAAAAAGTATCAAATTATTGTAGAAATATTACTTGGTAAACCGCTGTGTTGCAAACTTGATAGTAATGAAATTTTAAGATCATTTACATATTGGAGTTGTGAGAAACCACAACAAACCACATCTTTACAGACACTTTACGCCAAAGGAATGAAAGAATTACCTTGTCAAAAGGGCATTTAAAGCACTCAGAAGATTCACTATCTTGTGAACCTTCAAAAGACTTTTCAACAGTAACATCAGCTAAATTAGAACGTTTGATGTCAACTACAGAGTCATCAACACAGTCAACGCTGTTTTTAGTACCTATATGAAGCAGCAAAATCAACATCAACATCCAACTTTTTTTTTTTAATATAAGTAATATCAACACCCAATTTTGAGGCATAAATGTGAATAAATTAATATGAAAAAAAGGAACACATTTGTACATTATAACAATTTCTGCACATTTACATTAGTCATAGTTTGGAACCTGATTTGGAGTATATTAGCCAGGGGATTATATTGTGTTATGAATAAGGACTATCCTAACCATAAATATATAATCCCATCTGATGGCTGCAAGTCTTCAACAACAAATTCACAATGGGAAAAAAAAAAGAATTTCCCATAAACATTATAATAATTACAAACTTAGAACTACACTATCCTCTTATTCATCAAGCTTTATTTTTTAGCACTCTGAGAGTATAAAGATAATTTAATTCATTAGACCAGATTACTCTATCTAATACCATGTACATTTAAAGTGGGATGATCAGTTCTGCTACTTGAATCTTTCGTTGCCTTTCAATTTTGTTAATATCAATCAAATGGAGAATTCTTAGTTAAGGTTTCTGCTACTTCTATTTTTTGGTTGTTGATGGAGTTGTCAACCTTGGGTTTTCCTATAACAAAACTTTTTGTTTCTTACAATGTTTGACATTTAAGACAAACAATTCATCAAAATATGTAAAATATATCCAAATTACATACTTTAAGCTTAACTTTCTTATGCAACTGAAGATTAAATGAATAAAGATGTGGAGGCATTTATACTAATTCATATTCATAGTAAGTTGAAAACCATTAAAAGTGCAACTATTTTTTTTCCCCAAACCAATATATGTCTTGATCATCAACATGAAAATTCTCTACAAAAATCAAAGATGCACGATAAGGTATATCTTGAAGTAAGCATCTTAATTCAAGTAAGTTTAAAAAGTTAATTATGTAAAACTTCCATTGGTACACTTTTCCATGTTTTCATTTATATTTTAAATGTTCCCTCGAAATCAAACATATTTCCAAAAAAATTAAACAAAGAAGAAGATCCATGGATCAATAGATAGTAATTGGCATCATACAACTATGGGCTATCCTTTGCCTTCTCTTTTGTAGGCATCTATTTTATGAGTCAATAGTGCAATCATCTTAATGGTATTAAAAGTTAGAGGATTCGTTTTACAGGTATATATTTTCTAAAAACAAAATACAAAGGGAATAAAATGCAAGTCCATAAGACATTTTGTCAAACACTTATCATGCTATAAAACTCAGCCAACAATCATGTATACACTGTTAATACAATTAAGATAAATCTGCTATATATCAATTAGAAGCCCAACTATTAAAACAATGTATATATTATAGCCTTTGAATTATAAGTTTGGAGTACCCTAAAAAAAAGAACCCAAATATTCCAAGCAAAACCAAATCATTTCAAATGCTGCACAATGAAGAAGTAACCGAACTAAAAATCAGAGAACAAATTGAAAAAAAATTGAAGATTTAGGTAATCTAATAATCACAGCATATGTAAAATTCAAGGCGTAATCAATTATGATAAACAATCTTTCTCCCAAAAAAAAAATTAAGATAAACAAAATACCTTTATCAAAACCATATTTAGCCCAAATGCTCAATCAAAACCAAAAAAATACGTAAACATAAACAATAGCTATTGCAAGTTTTGGTTATTTAATTATAAAAAATCAAAAATACAAAGAAAACAATTAAAAAAAAAAATTCACCTGGTGACAATTCTAGCAGTACAGTCAGTTTGTTGGTGGTGCTAGCCTGAGATGTCACTTATCTTCCCCTGCATGAGATGTTTTTGTTCTTACATTCCTCTCCAAATAGTAGAAAAAAATGGCAGAATGACTGGTTTTGTTTCTTTGGGTGTGGCGTTTCAATTTTATTTTTGATATCACTGTTGCAGAGAAGGGATAGGGCCACAGTAATTAAAACAAAAGCATCCAAGAAAGAGAATAATCGACCCATAAATTAATAATAATAATCCAAGAAGAACCCTCGCTGATTTAGCAGTTTTTTAAAAAAATATAGACACATTGAAAAGGTAAGATGGTAATTTGAATTAAAAAAAGCAACCATGGTAAAGCTATGCTAGCATTGGGAAGGTTTTGCAAAGAAGAAACAGAACAGTGTGCAAAGTCGCAAAGAGCAGATGGCAAATGATAATAAAAAAAAAGTGGTTAAAAATAATAACTCACTTTTACTGCACTTTCATCTGAAGTTTTATGTTAAGATTCAATTGGAATATTATATAGTCTCTCATGCATGATGCCTTCAAAGTTGCATGGAAGTGACTTTTGCCCACCTTGTAAAAGGAATAAAATATATGCAACATTAGAACCTTAAATCATAAAAGATCTCTAAACACCTAGAACATAGTAGTCCAAGTATTCAAGATACACCATTCAAAGATTAGGTTGTAAATAATATGCTCAAGAATTAATGAACATAGAAATTAGCATCGATCAAAACCAAATGTCAAGAAAGCATGCAATACCAAATTATCATTAGCTTGCATCCACAATCAAGATATCATTATTAAAGTAAGTGATCATGCAGATCATAACCATTCAACAAAAATTTAATTGCAACTTATATTCTCTAAAGCAACATGTATATAGCCAAATTGAAATCCTTCTTCTAGTATAGAGCAATGCAAACTACATGGTGATTAACTCTTTCCACTCTACCTAATTCTTGATAATTAGACATTCTAATGTGCATGACAAACCACTGAACTTTTATGATAGAGGTTTATAGTTCATAAAATAAATAAATAAATAAATAAATAATAGAGGTTTATAGTTACATATCTTTTAAGTAAATCAAACACAAAAAATAACTTTGTTGTAAGTACTTACCGTGTAAATGCTCAAAGAGTATCCCATTTGAAGCATATTCAAAAACTATGATTCTGGTGAAAGGCTCCTCTTCCTCACAATATCTAAAAAGGTTGACAAAATTCTTGTGGTTAACTTTCGATAATGTGTCAATCTGAAACCATAATAACACAAACAATTACGGACACTCGGACTGCATAAAACCCACACACGGTTTAGTGCAATTTGTTTGTCAAATACCTTCTTCTTGAACTGTGTTTCTAAACTCTTTGACCAATCTATGGCATATATTGCTTTTCTAAAACACGTTAACAAAGAAACATTAACAAAGAGTGCAGTCGAGATCTTATAGGGAATCTATACTTGAAATGAATCAATGATAAATGATATTAAAATTGAATGAACAGAGAGTCAAAGGAACTTACCCAATAATGGCTCTGGTGGTGCGACGACAGAAGAAGTTTCCCTGTGGTTGGAGGTCGACGGTAGTGCTGGCCCTGAGATGTCTGTCTTTCTCCCCTGTGCGTTAACAATGCATCCTTTCAGTAATATCTCTCTTCTCTTTTAAAATTGAAACCAAATGTAACCCAAATTTCAAAAAATCAAATCAAAACCTAATGTTACCCTAATACCTAAATAAAAATCAATACAACCAAATTTCTCAAAATTAATTCATATTTCATACCCATACCTAGATCTAAGAAAGAATGAAAAAAAGAAAAACTTACCGGTGGTAGTTCTCTCAATGTCTATCTCCTTCTCATCTCTGTATCGCAAGGTTTATTTTTCCCTCCTTCTCTATCTCTGGATCGCAAGCATCGCTGTTAAGAAAATTGAAAAGCAAGCGAAAAGAAAGTATCCGAATAGGAGAAATGGAAGGCGGCCTTACGGTGATGGCAGAAGAGGAGGATAGCTTCTAAATCGCCTGTTGTTGCAGAGGAGGGACAGAGGATGCCAGTTTTCACGATTGCAGAGAACGAATAGTTGTCTTCACTGTTGTAGGTTTTTTTTTTTTTTTTTTTTGATGGGTTGGAACACGCCAGTCCGATTTGCGTGTATATGAAGGCGCAGCAAGGAATCGCAATTTTGAATCTGAAACTTGATCGGAAATACGGTTTGGGTTTTAGGGTTTGCTTTTGTTTTTGGTGTTTTTTTTTTTTTTTTTCTCTCTTCTTTGTTCTGTGGATAAGCGGCTTGGTGTTTTATAAGGGGCTGCGTTTTTCTTTTGTTTTTTTTTTTTTTTTTTGGACAGGCGGGTTGGTGTCTGAAAAGGTGGCTTACCCATCGCACCGTGCGATTTTTTAAAGTTTTACTGTACACGCGTCACCTTTTTAAGCGGTCTTTTTTCCTAACGTGGCAGCACCTGGTTAAAAGGCTTCTGCTATTATATATATATAGATATAGATATTTTTTTACAGATTTTAGTTCAAAAATTTTTTTTTGGGCTTTTTCTTTTTGCTTGAAAGACTTTAATATATTGTTAAATGAACTAAATTATTGACCAAAGTTTAATTTTATTGGACATAAAAAAAAAAAAAAAAAATTCAGGGAGGTCACAAGTATTTTTTTAAGGGTTGGACAAATATAAAATTTTGAATTATTATATTAAAATTTTTTTTTTCTTAGGTCAGGGTGGTCCTGTGACCACCCTGGCGTCAACGTGCATGTCAATTCATTCAGGACCACCCTGACCTCAACGTGCATTTCAATTCAGTCGACACACTTGCTAGGACATTGTATTGATAGAAAGTATCCACTTTTGTGTTGTAGCTTGGAAAATTTCTTTGAATGAATTTATTACCTTTTGTGCTACGGCACATGGAAAAGTCAGGTCTACCATTTCATTCCAGTATCTATCAGTCACAATAATAAAGCAACTCGTTTTCACAAACCAATTGGTACGTAAGGATTTCTATTTTCAAAATTAATTTACAGAGTATTACGGACGCTAACCCATACATGTCGTTCATGGAAAAGTCAGGTCTACCATTTCATTCCAGTATCTATCAGTCACGAAAATAAAGCAACTCGTTTTCACAAACCAATTGGTACGTAAGGATTTCTATTTTCAAAATTAATTTACAGAGTATTACGGACGCTAACCCATACATGTCGTTTGTCCCATTGACTTAGAGTTTAAAAATTAATTTACTAGGTAGTTTGAACGTACTAAGAGCACTACCGTATACGTGTCAAATGTCAAATATATACCAAAAACCAAACCTCATCAACTATTCCAATCTCAAAAATTACAGTACACAACTACAATATCGTCTCAAATATGAGATGGTATAGACATCAATGCCAAAAATATTTTGGCTTATTTTATTGACTTTTCTCTCTCCTCCCATCAAATATCTCTCTCCGTCTATACACATCTCTCTCTCCACTCTCTCTGTTGCTTGTCTTCTTTCTTGACCAGACCAAAATGCTCTCTCTAGTTTGAATGAGAATAAATCGGCGATTGAGGTTTGGGTCTGATGGATTGAGGTTTGATAGTTCCAGAGAGTTTCGTTAACGTTTCGGTTTAAATCACCTGCTTTTTCTGCATTTACCAGCAAACTTCGTTTTCTGCGTTTTTGGGTGGGTCGGCGGTGGGTGATTGGGTACTGTTTCTTGCCGCTAATCTTGCCAAAGCCGCCGATCTCGCCGGAGCCATAGCTGTCCCCCACAGCTCCTTCACTCTCATTCTCTTCCTCTCTCATCCTTAAAAGTCGATCTCGCCGATCTTGCCGCCTGAAGCAGATCTCGCTGCCTGAGCTGTCTCGCCGATCTCGTCGCCGATGTCTCCTCTCTCCACCTCGCCTCTCTCTCTCTCTCTCTCTCTCTCTCTCTCTCTCTCTCTCTCTCTCTCTCTCTCTCTCTCTCTCTCTCTCTCGATGCTTATGGCAATGTTTATAATAGTGATTGGTTGATTTTGGTTTGTTTTTTTTTTTATGAGAATTTTTTAGTTGTTGTTAGTTGATTGTTTTTGGTTGGTGGTGATGGGTTTGTAACCATGGTGGGATGTGGTGGTGGTTTGTATCAGCGGTGGGCTGTGGTGAGGGTGGCAGTGAGTTGGTGGGAGTGCAGGTGGGAATACATTTATGATGAGTTTTTTTTTTAATGTTATTTTAATATTTGTATATATTATTTTAATGTATAGAATTGAAAAATGGAAGATGTGATAAACGATAAATTATAAAATGATGTGTTAAAATTGATAAAGTAAGATTTGATGTAGTAAAATGGCATTTGACATGACATACATGGTAATGCTCTAAGCATGACACAATTTTAATAATTCTAATTATGACACAATTTTAAGTTTTGGCAAACAGATTGAAACAGGTGCTTCCACATATTGTCTCACCCACCCAGAGTGCCTTTGTACCAAGGAGATTAATTACAGATAATGTCTTGGTGGCATATGAAACACTACATACAATGCATGCTAGGAAGAAGGGGAAGAAAGGGTCTTTGGCATTGAAATTAGATGTTAGCAAAGCCTATGATCGTGTGGAGTGGCAGTTTCTTAAGGGGATTATGGAAAAGTTGGGTTTCCCAGTATTGTGGATAGAAAGGGTGATGAGTTGTATTACTACTCCAACTTTCTCTATTCTGGTGAATGGTAAACCTTATAGTATGATACATCCATCACGAGGAATACGACAAGGTGATCCATTATCACCATATCTGTTCCTCTTATGTGCAGAAGGCTTTACGACTCTATTGGCGAAAGCGGAAGCTGAAGGGAGGATTAAAGGGGTTTCCATATGAAGAGGGGCACCCAAAATTACCAACTTATTATTTGCTGATGATTCTTTGTTGTTTTGTCAAGCTACACAGAATGAAGGGCAAGCTGTGAGGGAAATTCTTCAAACATATGCACAGGCTTCAGGGCAATGTGTGAATTTGGAGAAATCTTCAGTTTATTTCAGCAGTAATACCACAAGTAGCCAAGGCAACAGATTCTGCAGATTCTGGGGGTGAAGGAGGTAGAGAGATTTGAATCTTATGTAGGGTTGCCAACATTGGTTGGAAGAGCTAAGTATCATACTTTTTCTTATTTAAAAGATCGAATCTGGAAGAAGTTGCAAGGCTGGAAAGGTATGTTGCTATCAAGAGCCGGAAAGGAAATTTTGATAAAAGCGGTGGCCCAATCTATCCCCACTTATACTATGAGTGTGTTCCAGCTTCCTAGGAAACTATGTGATGAACTGAATAGCATGTGTGCTAGATTCTGGTGGGGTCAAGTAGGTGATGAAAGGAAAATCCATTGGAAGGGGTGGGATAAGCTGACAATTTCAAAGAAGGAGGGGGGTATGGGTTTTCGGGATTTGAGGGATTTTAATTTAGCCATGTTGGGTAAACAAGGTTGGAGATTGATCCAAGGGAATGACTCTTTGTTATACAGGTGTTTCAAAGCAAGATATGTCCCTCGGTCTTCTTTTCTAGAGGCCAAAGAATCGCATGGTTGTTCCTATGTGTGGCGAAGTATATTGGCTGCCTTGCCTATTCTTCGATTGGGTTCTTGTTGGAGGGTTGGTAATGGGTCTTCCATAAGTGTTGTGGGGGATAGGTCGCTTCCTAACCATCCCACAAATAAAATAATGTACC
This sequence comes from Lithocarpus polystachyus, assembly GCA_033629205.1. Classification (NCBI taxonomy): domain Eukaryota; kingdom Viridiplantae; phylum Streptophyta; class Magnoliopsida; order Fagales; family Fagaceae; genus Lithocarpus; species Lithocarpus polystachyus. The sequence goes on along the minus strand of CM066166.1, from coordinate 18,373,664 downwards.
CAAGACATGAGCTAGTTGAAGATTTAGCAGTATCAGATTTGATTGATCCGGAGTTACATGTATGGAGAAGAGACATGATTATGGGAATGTTTCACAGAGAAGATGCCGAAGCCATTTGTAGAATCCCCCTGAGTTGAAGATCTGTTCCAGACTCAATTATTTGGCTGCATAACAGGAACGGTAAATTTTCTGTTAAATCTGCATATAAACTTGCTAGACAGATTCAACTTCATGAAAATAGGGCCGAGACTTCAAGTGGTTGTGTTGGGAAAAAAATTTGGCCGGTATTGTGGAAGCTTAAAATTCCAAATAAAGTCAAAATTTTTGGATGGAGAGCTTGCCATGATATTTTACCAACATCCTACAATCTGTCACGCCAGAGGATCATACGTGAAGAGAAATGCCAATTGTGTACCAGAGAGGTGGAGACAACAACTCATGCATTATGGGAATGTGCTGTGGTGCAAGACGTATGGGCTAGTAGCATTTCAAAATTGCAGAAAGGACCCTCTATTTTTTGTGATACACTTCAACTAATGGAGTTTTTAGTGGACAGGTTAACGGTTAAAGAGCTGGAACTGTTCTGGGTGTAGGCATGGATTATCTGGAACCAGCGGAATTGCGTTGTGCATGGAGGTCAATTAAGGATCCTAAATGTCTGAACAAGCGAGTAGAGGACTTCGTTCTGGAGTTTCAGCAAGCCCAGGCACAGTTGACAGTGGTCCGGACTGAACATATTATTTCTGACCAATGGCATCCTCCACCGCCGGATGTATACAAGCTGAACTTTGATGCTGCAGTGTTTTCGGGGCTGAACAGAACAGGTATAGGGACTATTATTCGAAATAATAAGGGGGAGGTTATGGCTGCAATGTCTGCTATCGGACCAAGTGCAGAAAATAGTGAAGAAGTCGAGTTAATGGCCTGTAGAAGATCCTTGGTGTTTGTTGTGGATGCTGGGTTTTCATGATTGATAATTGAGGGGGATGAGAGTTTCCTATTCAAAAAAATAATAATAATTCTTATCATAAATTCCAACAGAAGCTGTTATGATTAGTATAAAATAAAAGTGATAGAATTCTTCTGGTAACAAGAACAGTTGACTAGGTCAATGTCGGTAAAACTATTCTATACCCATAGGAGCAGTATAAGTAATAGATGTCGGAAAGCATGTGTCGGCAGCTTTGTTCTTATAAGCATTAAGAAATTTAGATGGCGACCATGGGAATGTGCAGCCATTTCATCTCTGCATTGCTGGGTGGTATGGCTCTTACTCTTCTGGTTCATGCCAAGGATCAATTAGGTAGGACAATCTAAACTTGGAATATTTGTATTGGCTTTGGTTATATAGCTAATTACTATACCATAAATATAGCTAAATTATTGTTCTGTCTCAGGCTTCATAAGCATAGATTGTGGGTCACGAGCAAATTATAGCTATACGGAACCCAGAACAGGCATAAATTACATTTCAGACGCGACCTTCACAGACACTGGTATAAGCAACAGCATATCAACTGAGCTTAATAAAGATGACTATCAACTGCAACAATGGACTCTAAGAAGCTTTCCTGATGGAATCCGGAACTGTTACAGAATAAATGTTACACAAGAAGTCAAATATTTGATCCGAGCAACCTTCTTGTATGGGAATTATGATGGACAAGGTAACTTTCCCATATTTGATCTGCATCTGGGACCAAATATGTGGGATTCCGTCGAAATAGTGAATGCACCAGTTACTGTCTACAAGGAGCTCATCCATGTTCCATCTCTAAATTATATACACGTCTGTCTTGTAAACAAGGGCCACGGCACACCATTTATATCAGCAATAGAGTTACGGCCATTGAACGATAAGGTGTATGTGACAAAATCTGGATCACTGGCACTGTTAACGCGCACGGATGATGGTTCACTAACTGATAGAGAGTACAGGTGAGTCATTTTAATGGATCTTTTTTAGTTGACACTTACAACTAAAACATTTTCGAAAATAAGAGACATTCTCTACAATATTTTACGCATTAATTATTACTAGTCTCATTGCACGCGCGTGCGCACACACGCACATATGGTGGAGCTTTATTTTTTGGTTTAATGTCATAATTTTCAATTCATAGCCAAATATTCTACAACACTTTTTAAATAGTTCACGCATCACATAAGGTTATAAAGTTACCAATTCACAATATATGTAGTTGGAAAAATATGATACACAATATAATTCAACTGAAAAAGACAGGTCCGTTTGAATACTACTTATTTTGCTGAAAATTGAAAATAATAAAAAAGTTACTGTTTATACTATGGTTATTATTCATTAGCCTTCAGGTTCCATGAATAGTGCAATAGGTGCTGGTTTAAAAAAAAAAAAAAAAAAAAAAAAAAAAAGCGAGGGTGGGAAGCGCAAAACACGCTTCCCAAACGCTCACGTGGTATTTAAATTTTGTTCAAAGACTTACCAATTTTGTCAGGAAAACACATGACCATTGAATAGAATTCAGTATATGACATACAATAAGTATGGAAGCAGATAGTGTCGACTAGAAATATGATGAAAGAATGGAGAAGAAACTGAAAGAATATAGTGGATTTGGAGTTTTGTGGGATCTAATGTTATTAGAATTTTTCTTATACATTTCACAACATTTGAACGGAGAAAAGAGGGACAAATGAAAAGAGAAGTTTTTTTTCAAAGAAGTTGTAATTGGTTTTTGGGTAGTTTTGTTTGTTCGTTCGTTTGTTTTAATGTGACGCCGGTAGTTTTTTTTTTTTTTTTTTTTTGGTGATAGGAACCTTTTTAATTTTTGACGTTTTATAGTTTTAATCTCATTTCTTAAATTTTAGGAATAATAATAAGTTCATTAAATTAAGGGTATTTTTGGAAGCCAAAAAGAAAGTAACTAATTTTCTAAATCCTTTTAATATATAGAGATTAATACATAAAGACAACTTCACATAATAATAAAATCACTCAATAGTCTCAAGTTGCTCATACAAGGAAACAAAGATTAATTTTATATAGAGAATATATCAAATATTCATGGTTCAAGCATAAAACTAAACCAAAATAAATTACTAAAATTTATTATTTTTCAAAGAAGAGGCTTAATTATCTAGATAAGATGATGCATGGTTAAATAAAGTTGAAAATCTAATTTCCAATTTTCATTTTGTTTTTAAGAGAGAGCGAGAAAGAGGGAGTGATTGATTGATGTGTGTGGCTTTGAGAAAGATTAGGTGGAGAATATTGATAATCTACCATATAGGAGATTGATTTACAAAAATTAAAAAACTAAATTGTTAGGGAAAATTAATCGTGAATGATAATTCCACATATTTACTACTTTTTTTTTTTTTAACGATTTCAATTGAGTTGAGTTTCTATTAATTAATATTTTAGGTTTTTCCGTAGATATAGAAAAAGAATGCAAAATGTACTTGTGGTTTATTTTTTATTATATATCTCATAAATTTTAGGATCTGATTTTAACAGAGCGTTTTAAGTCTAGTGCCGGTCCTATTAGTGAGTCAACTTTATAAGGACCATAGGCTCGACTCCTATGTATAGATGACGTCCATTGTTTCTTCACTAGATCTCATCCCATTTATATAGTGTATTTCTCTTTAAAGTTTTAAACAGAACATAGAGTCAATTTGCTCTTGGCTTATATAGAATCACACATGTTTACATAGGTATGGAGCTGGAGACGATATTTATGATCGCATTTGGGAGCCTGATAACTTTTATGAGGGAATAGTTACCGAGCTTTCTATTGACTCCAAAAGTCACAACGATTACCAACCCCCATCTGTTGTCATGAGTACTGCTGCCACACCAGAAACCGACAGCTCTCCATTGAACTTCAGCTGGGACTCAGAAACCGCAACTTCCGAATATTATATCTACATGCACTTTGCTGAAGTTGTAAAGCTAAAAGCCAATCAGTCTAGATCATTCAAAATTACAATAAACGGGAATCCCTTTTACGGACCTTACGTTCCAGTGTACTTGTACACAGAAACTTTGTTTAGCCCATCGGCCTTGACTATTGCCAACAATTATGAAGTTTCAATCTTCAAAACAGAGAATTCAACGCTTCCACCCATCCTTAATGCAGTTGAGATATATTCCGTGAAAAATCTCTCGCAATCAGAAACGGACCAACAAGATGGTATGCTCCTCTACACGTATGCTTCTAACTTGTAATCGTTTATTGTAGTTAGCTGGTATCTTTTGACTTACTTGGATACACATGTAAATATTATTAGTTGATGCCATCACAAAGATCAAGTCAACGTATGGAGTAAAGAAAAATTGGCAAGGAGATCCGTGTGTCCCTCAAACATACTTGTGGGAAGGTCTTAATTGTAGCTATGATGGTTATAATTCCCCTAGAATTATTTCCTTGTAAGTTTATGCTTTCCCACATGACTTTCAAACTTATTTAAAACTATCTCTTAGTAAAATTTTACCTTAATAATTGTAAATTTTAAATGAGAACAGGGACTTGTCTTCTAGTGGATTGACTGGAGAGATATCTGCTGACATATCAAATCTCGTAATGTTACAAGATTTGTAAGTATCAACAATTTACATTATCAAAAAAGTTGAAACATGATAATAATAATAATAATAATAATAAAATTAGGTCAAAGTGTTTTATTTTTTTTTTAAATTTTTTTTATAACTAAATAATAAGTTTAACTGATTTTCCTATTTCAGGGATCTATCAGACAACAGCTTAACGGGATCAATACTATATTCTTTGTCTCAGTTGAAGTATTTGAGGGTCTTGTAAGTTACTTAACTATGGTATAAGTGGTAGACCTAGGATTTGTTTTGAAATGAGTACAAACTCTTAAAATAAATAAATACATGGATTTGACATTGTTTTATTATTTTTTTATACAATACTACAACCAGTTTCATACTCATCAAAATAAGCACAATTGAAATGAAATGAAAAGATTTGAATTTTGATTTTTTGGAAAGTAGTAGTTAGGAGGTTGATTGGTACCATTTTGTAGATATGTTCTTCTAACTTTATATGCATCATTTGGATAGTAATACAAAATTCTATTATTATTATTATTATTATTATTATTATTATTACTAGAAATACATATGTTAATAACATAACCCTATAGCTTGAACTCCTCCTTCCTTGAACTTTCAAATACTTTATGCATAAGGAAGTGTCAGTTAAGTTACAAAACTCGTTTATTTTGTAATTTAAGAATTGCAATAAGAATGAACTTCAACATAATTTTGCTCTAAATAATTTTATTCTTAAACAAGTATTAGGTAATATAAAGATTCAACTTTAATGAAAATACTTCATAAGCCCCTCTAAAATAAAGAAATAAAGTCATATTCTAGAAAATTTAAAAAGATACAGAAAGTATGAAATATTTATTACACAACAAAAATTGAAGTGTATACATATTCTGTCTGTCATACACCAATTTCCTTTTCTTCTCTATCATTTTTTTTTTCTTTATTCTTCTTTTCTTTCCTCTCTTTTCCCCCTCTCCCTCTTGCATTTTTGTTTGGCCAAATTGGCAAATTGTAGTGTTGGATGGGGAAGGAGAATAGTTGAGTAATAGTTTTTATCTCATGAGATCACTTTTTTAAAAGAATAATTGATTTAGGAATTAGGATTACGTATCTAGAAAGGTACATTCTTTTACAGTACCATTTAATTTTTCAGAAGGGTTCTCAAAATTGACCACAACCTTTTTTTTTTCCCACCAAGTGTAATTATAAAAAAGTACCGAAACTCTTAAATTTTTTTCCCAAATTTCAATGGGTGTATTTGTACCCACTACAGTATGTGGCCCTGCCTCTGGATACTATTCTACGTTAAAAAAGGGGGAAAATCATATTCACTTTACCCTTGCAGAAACTTAGAACGAAATCAGCTCAATGGTTCTATTCCAGCTGAACTCATAAAAAGATCAAAGAGTGGTTCACTATTGTTAAGGTATGGTTTTTGTCAAAAGCGATGACTCTATACTATCATAATTTTATTTCACTCTGATTTTCAAAAATAAATAAAGTCTGTATATAGTTTCTCTACAAAAACCTAAAGCATCAGTTAGTGTCATCATATACTAATATAATAATGTTCATGATGATATTCCTCGCTAACTTCCAATTGCTGCTATTAACCTTGTTTTTCGAAGTGTGGGAGAAAATTCAAACCTTTGCGCATCAGATTCATGTGAAAGGAAAAAGACGAAGAAAAATATTCTCGTTTTAACACTGGCATCAGTTGTTGGTTTTCTCATCCTCTCATTGACAATAGCGGCTATCTTTTGTGGGCTCACGAGGAAAAAGCAAGATAAGACTAGAGGTTAAGACATTAAATATAAGATACACATTTGCGGAAACAATAAAATTTTAATTCTCCTAAGATTTGTGCCTAATATACTTTTGATGATCTTAGCAGTTGCGCTAGTTGATACCGAACCAAACGTCCAGAATCGGCCACTGGAGTCAATGCAACGACAAGTGACATATTCTGATCTCCAAAGAATCACCAACAACTTTGAGAGGATTCTTGGTAAGGGTGGATTTGGAACAGTTTACTATGGCTACATAGATGGAATTCATGTAGCAGTAAAGGTGCTCTCTCCATCATCAGTCCAAGGGTACCAACAATTTCAAGCAGAGGCAAGCCACTATAACATAGAATTCTTGATCTCCCATACATCGATTATTATACTAAATTACTTATGATGATTTGAATTGTAGGTAAAACTTCTTATGAGAGTTCATCATAAAAACTTGACTACCCTTGTTGGGTATTGCTACGAAGGAACCAACATGGGACTCGTTTACGAATACATGGCCAACAGAGACTTAGAAGCACAATTGTCAGGTTTGGTCATAGTTAAAACTAGCTTATAATAATATCATGGTGAGGAAACCCAACGATCGTATTGATTTGATTTTGAAAACTGGAAGGCTAAATTGACTCAACTAATAGTTTACGGAACAATTGGATTTGGCTAATGGTGAAAGGGTCAAATTAATAATTTAAGCCAAATTTTATTTTGAAGCAACATAAAAATAATTTCCCCTCAAAAACTTTTCTTAAACAACATGATCAAGGTTAATTTATTTACGCATGCAGGTCATAAAACAAATATCTTGAGTTGGCAAGCAAGACTTCAAATAGCAATTGATGCAGCTGAAGGTTTGCAATAAGCTGATTTATATAAATATTTTAAAAGTGTTTAATCTTTTCATTCTTTTTCTATAATTAATAATGGATTGTAAAACAGGTTTGGAGTATTTGCATCATGGTTGTAAGCCACCCATAATCCATAGGGATGTGAAGACCACAAACATTTTGTTGAATGAAAAGTTCAATGCCAAACTAGGGGATTTTGGTCTATCAAAGATTTTCCAAATTGATAGCCGCACACATGTGTCGACAAATGTCGTTGGCACCCCTGGATACTTGGATCCTGAGTGAGTACTTCTGTTATTTAATTGTGAGTTCTAGTTAGCTATGTTGATAAATTTCTTATCATAAAATGCAATTATCATGGGGTCAGCAGTAGAGCCACATTATAGTAATCATTAGTTGGTATTTATTATAATTTAGTTTGTATATAGAGTTTATATTCTACTGTTGAAAGAATACATGGCGTGGCAAGATGCTAATGGATGGTTTAAATACAAAATAGAATTTAAAATCAACTAAAAACATAAATTAGAATAATGACATGTAAATTGTGAGGCCTCTAGAGTTGTGACAAAAAAAAAAAAAAAATAAAGAGATCGTTTAATCAAAAGTCAACAGTCTTCAGTATATATACGTGTGTGTAATAATTCATCTAGTTTTGTTCAATGAATATCAAAACATTACACAACAAACAATATCAAGACTAGTATTACAAACTTCCCAACTCCTAAGAATAATGTTGCAAAAAACATGAAAATATAACATGGGTTGACTTGCAGGTACTACAAGTCGAACCGGTTAAATGAAAAAAGTGATGTATACAGTTTTGGAGTTGTTCTATTGAAGATTATCACAAATCGACCTGTGATTGAAAGATCCCAAGAAAGGACTCACATAAGCCAATGGGTGAGTTTCATGCTTGCTAAAGGGGACATTCAAAATATTGTTGATCCAAGGTTGGGTGGAGATTTCAATGTTAACTCGGTTTGGAAAGCTGTTGAAGTAGCAGTGGTTTGTGTATCTCCAACTTCGGGTAGAAGGCCAACCATGAGTCAGGTAGTTGCAGAACTAAAGGAAAGTTTGACAACTGAATTATCTCAAAAGATAGAGGGCTATGGGGTTGAATTGAAAGATTCATTTGAAATGATCAATATGGATCTCAGTACTGAACTCAACCCTTTAGCAAGGTAAAATGTTTCTAAAAATCAAAGTTGGCGTTTCGGATCTTGAACCTTAATAAAAATTACTACTAAAGTCTATGTGCACTGCCATTTGACGCCTTGATTCGGATTTTTTATATTTTGTTTTTTGTAAGATATAAATAAAATAAGAAATAACCCTCCCATTTTTTTTGTCAATCAAATTAAGTGGGAAGGTGTGAGCCATTTACACATGCTTAGATATTTATCTGTCTCTGATAAGGGAGATTTTAATGTATAATGGATTATTTAATGGATATGTAGTTGTCATTACACAAATGTACTACAATTTTTTTTTTTTTTTTTGAGAAACAAATATACTACAACTTAGAAGTGCTATATTTGGAACATGACACACACTGACCACTGTGGCAGGAAGGTTGTTGATGCTCTAAAGCGAAAAAAATTTGCTTTTAACTTAAATTTCAAAAACTTAGATATATTAAAAAAAATCAAACGTTTTAATTATAAAATACACTAGTCGCTAATCCGTGCGATGCACGAGACAGTTAAATAAAGATTAAAAATACTTATTTTACTTAAAGATATATGACTTAACTTTTAAAAATGTATAATTTGAAAATGAATGAAAATAAGTAATTTTTTGTTCAATATAATAATTTAGAAAAATTCCTTTTCTTTCATATATATCATTGGTTTTACATAACACATTTTGGCGTGGGCTATTTTATGGTGATAACTTCACATAATACTCAACTGCAATTAAATCTACTATCCACTACCAATATAATCTATGTTATTTTGATAGCAGATCTACAAATTGTATTATCATATTCTTAGAGATTGCCACATCATTATTATTATCTATATATAATATAAAACCGAAAATTTTAACTTTTTGAAAGACTTACATTAGAATTAGGATTAAAAAAATAATTATACATTTTTTAATTAGACCTCACGTTAGAATTTATTTTTTTAAAGGACTCACTTTAGGTTTAAAAAAAAAAGACTCACATAAAAAAAAAAAAACTTTAGGATTAAGAAAAAAAGAGAGAGACTCCTATTAGGACTCTCTCACTATTTAGTTTAAAAAATTAAAATTTTTTATAAATTAAAATGATGGAGAAAAAAGATAGAGAGAGACTCCTGTTAGGACTCTCTCACTATTTAGTTTTAAAAATTAAAAAAAAATTATAAATTAAAATGATGATGTGAAAAATTGTGGGAGTTTCAGAGGCTTCGGTTTTATATATATAAATGATTTTTTTAATATATAATTAAATTCACAAATATTTTATTGTAACTAATATACTTATATTTATTATATGTGAAACACCAAAATTATTTGCTTTTTTAAGTAATTATTTTTTACTACTAAAAAAAAATAAGTAATTATTTTTTTATATTTGAAGGATTAAGGGTAATTATACTTTTTTGGTGTTTTATTTTTAATATAAAAGTTGTGAAAATGTACTAGAACATTATATAATTTCTCTATATCTCTTTTTTTTTTTACTATTATAGAGACTACTCATTTTTACAAATTTGTTCCAATTTTCAGTATTTATTAAATATTAAATTAATTATGACATTATCATGATCCAACCTTAATCTTATCCCAGTTGGACCTCAAAAAATTTGAATCTCTTCATTTTACGATTCTTTGAACCGTTCAAGCTTGAAAACCCTGGATATTACATCAACTATTGAAGCTGTCCTCCAACCAAAATGAAGACTAAGATCTCAGCAAAGAGGCTATACTATGATCCACACAATTAAAACTTACAAAATAGAAATTGAGAACACAATACTGTTCCTATAGAGAGATGTGCTTTTCTTTATGCTTTTGTAACTGATGGTTCTATGTGTTTTTCTTCCATGTTTATTCAAACTATTGTTGATATCTCTAGGAGTAAGGGTAAGAGTCAGAAGTTGTTCTTTCCTATGTTCATTCTTAGGATTTTGAAATTCTTTGGGTTATTTGAGTTTCTTCCTTTAGAGTTAGTCCATATCACTACTCCTATAGGAGCCACCTATCTTAGACAGCAACAGACATAGATGAAGACTTTGAGCCAAGCACTGGGACATCTAAGAGATCACGAGGAGAAGCTTCTACTACAGCTCCTACCTCTGGTGCTATGCCTGCTGCTGAGGAGACGTTTGTGGATCCTTCTGGTGGTGCCGATGATGTTGATCTTACGGTTGCTCCTCCTCTATCACTTTGTGCTATGATGCAGTCCTTCATGACTACACAGGCTGCTCATGGACAGCTTCTGGATGAGTTACTGACAGAGGTTGCATCTTTACAAGCAGATTTTGAGGAGAATAGGAGTGCCTTCCCACCTCCTCCACCCTTTAAGGATTGATGTTGCCTTTGGCAATACGTAACAAAAAGGGAGGAGTAGATTTAGGACTTTTTGTATGTAGGGGGAGTAAATTTACTGTATTTAGGGGGAGTTTGATGTATTTTCTTTGGTTTTTGTGTTTATATTTCCTTTGTTGTTTATATTTGTTTAGTGTTTATGTTCTTGATTCATAAATATTGATGTGACTACTAGTTATGACATTTTTTGATGATGAGGTTATTTATTATTGATGTCTTCATTGTCTCTTTATATGTTTTGTGAATTAAAGTTCAGATTTACTTGATTATTATATTGTATCTTCCACACATGCATTTATGGTGTGTTTTCAGTGTTTTAGGAATTCACGGGTTAATTCTTTCAACTGCTGCTGTCTATACTAGCAACTAATAGTTAGTAGTTGTGTAAGAATTGTATTAGGGCAATAACTTGCATTTGAGCTGGTGTTTAAATTTAAGCATTTCATTATTTGTGTGTTTTGTCACGGATTGCCAAATGGGGAGATTTTTAGGTTCTAAATATTTAGGTTTAAATATTTAGAATCACATTTGTATTGTGTTGGCAAAACGAGAACAAAACATGTCTAGTCTAAGTTTTTAAGCAATGCTTAAAAGGTGGTTGTTTCAAGGTTCAGGTCTAGCTGATTTCAGAAAAGGGAAGTGAAGTTCTGCCTTGCTCGACCGATCGAGAATTAGGCTCGACCGATCGAAAATCGTAGGCACGGTTTTTTGCAGAATTTTAAATAGGCTCAAAGCCCGCGAAAACATTTAGGGTTTCATTTAAACTTCTCCACATATAAAAGGGAAACCCTAGCTACGTTTTGAGTGTGTTGAAAAGACTTGTGTGTTACTCTTTGTGAGATCTGAGAGGTTTTGTACCTTCTAACTACATAAGAATCTACCTAAGCAAAAACTACAATCAAGCGTTTGGTAGAACATAGTTGTTGCATCAAGATTAATACTGATGGTGATTTGAAACCTTTGAGTGGGATTTCAAAGCCACAAGCGTGGGTGCCTGTGTTGCTGTAAATCCAAGAAGAGAAAGAGTCTATAGATTTGGAGCTTGCATGTGGTCGTGTTAGTAAGTTACTACTAGAGATAGCAGTAGACTTAGGATTAAATCTGATTGTAAAAGCTTTAATTCTCTTATAGTGGATATTTACCTTGAGGATAGCTAGGTTAAATCCTCTCTAGGTTTTTACCTTGAAATAGTTTGTTTTATCGGTTTTCCTGGGTCATCTTATCGTGGTATTATTTAATTTTTCGTTGCTTTGCATGATATGATTTATTTGTGTTTAACCTAGACCTGAATAATTAATCTAAGTAATCACTTGGTTAATATATTAGGTTAAACAATCTGGTTTAAGGGGTCTAAACGAACAAATAATATTATATATAGTAGTGTGAAAATCATAGAGGGTTAGTCTAGAGGTTCTCAAGACATCATAAGATCCATGAGTTTTTGAGTTTAAAACTCCTAACCAATATTTTGGAGTTTGAAATAAAATAAAATATTTTGGACCTAGTTAATTCTAGAATAGCTTTGGTGATCCACGTTAACAAAAAATAAAATAAAAATAATAATGTAAAAAAAAATATAAAAGATGTGTTAATGACAAAAAGTATTTTATATACTAATAGACATATTAAAAAAAAAGTGTTAATCAAGCTTAATAGACGTGTTAAAAATAAGAAAAAATTACAATTTTTACCTATTTTTGATATAAAAAAAAAAAGAAGTGGAAAATAAAAAATGACCTATCTCAATTCTCGCCTTAATCTCTTATGCATAGCATAAAAGAAAAATATTAATTTAATTGAATTTTTGACTGTCATGAAAGAACTATGTCATTTTAGTTTTATTTTATTTTATTTTAAAATTTTAATTAGTTGAAAAGTAGAAAAATATAAATTTCATTTGAATTTTTGACTATCATGAAAGAACAAGTTCATTTCAATCTTATCTATATCTATATCTATATCTATATCTATATCTATATCTATATAATAGCAGAAGCTGAGAGAAAGCGGGTTCCTACAATTAAGGAGATGCTGACAAATAGGATAATTGCCTATCTAAAATTCAGACACGTTTCACTTTAAAAAGCGATACATTACATTGTTTATCAATGCTACAACAACATTTAAAAGCGATAAATTATAATCTTTGACTACGTTAAAACACTGTTTGGGAGCCCTTAGTATAAAAGGAAACTAATCGCTTAAAAAAGAAAAAGAAAAATAAAGGCAGAAAGATTGCTACGGAGAAAGGAGAGACAGATAAAGAGAAAAGAGAGACAGAGAAATGGAGAGGTAGAGATAGAGAGAAGTGCGCCTCTGCTATCACCGTAAGGGCTTCACCCAGATCATCTGCCATCACCGTAAGCCTCCACTCACTACCCGACTATCGGAATCGCTAGGTAAAGTTCTGTTTTAAATTTAAAAATTTAGGGTTTTTGGTTTTTATTTGGAGAATCAATTGGGTGTTAATTATGATTTAGATTGGTATTTTGGGTCAGATTTGGTTTTGATTAATAGATTGGTATATTGGATCAGAAATAAAGAGAGGCAATGAAATAGAGAGAGGATGAGGCCTGGGACACGGAGAAAGAAACAGAGAAAGAGGCAGAACAGTAAACACTGCATCGATTGGGCACCGTACATTTTTTTTTCCCATTTTTTAGATTTGGGTATGAAATGTTACTTTTGACTGAGTTTTTTTGTTGGATTGGTTTAGATTTGATTCGTTTTTGTTTTAAGTTTTTGGATTCTCGGTCAAAACGTTTTTTTATCAAATTTATAAACATGCAAAAGCTCTCTACTGTTTTTTTTTTTTTTTTGAAACTTCTAACATTTGAGTTTCCCCTGTTGAGACGTCTAAATAGACGGCTTTATTCTCTTTCTTTGATGATTTCGTCTCAAATTATCATCTCTGGTTCTTACAAAAACAAAATAGTAGGTTCTATCATTGTTTTTTCTACAGTTTGGCGTGGACTACAAAAAAGCATAGGCGTAGGGGAGATGGAGAGACATCTCAGGCCAACACCACTGTCGGACTCTAACCACCAAGTAATTGCATCCCTTAACCGGTGGTACACTGTTATAGGGTGAGTTTTCTTTTTTTGCTTTATTTGTTTTTTTTATTATAAATTTTTAAAAGAAAAAAACCAAAATCTTGCAATAAAAATGATTTATGTTTGGCAGTTTTGGTATTTGCTTTGTTTTGATTTAGGCATTTCGGTTATTTATGGTTTCAATAAAGGTTTTTCCCCTCAACCAAACCTTAAACCCATTCTTCAAAAACAAGCAAGCAAAAGAAATAATGCGGCTTTATCATATGGCTGATTAAGCAAACCGGTTCACTATTTTTCCTACCATTCTGTCACCACATCGAAACCTTTACTGGTAAGGTTTTTTGATTTGTTTTAAAATTTTATCGTTTAAATATGATTTAGGCTTGGGAATTTCGATTGAATTAATTTTGATATAGGCTTAGGTTTGGGTATTTAATTTTTTGAATGTGAAATTCTTTAAAATAAATCATGTTTAAGGTTTCAAATATGCTCTTGATTTTTTATTTTTTATTTGTTCTTCACAATGTTCTTTAAAATATATGTTTCCTTAAATTTTAAGTTAATTAGTTTATTTAGTCCAACTCAAGTGCGGAATAACTTTTTATTTATTTATTTATTGTTATTGTTACAAGGATAGATTTTTTTAGCTATATGAATTCTGGGCTGTACATGAACCGCTAACAAATGCGGAATCATGGTTTGATTCGTTGTGGTCCAAACCTTCATTCTTCATATTTAAATTTTCACTAAACTGCTGCATTACTTTTTACAATTTAACCCATATTTTCAATGTTTTCTTAGGCTTCGTTTGCAGTATTTCTTTCATCTTTCTTTGCTGTGGCATATCTTGTGAAGAATTTCCGAAAGTTCTTGAAGTTTAAGAAGAATGGAAAATTTGCTGAAAAAGGAAAATTCCCAAGTTTCAAAAAGGAGAAAAAGGATTTTAAGAGGAAAGATGGGAAGGAGTTTCATCTTCTTAAGGAATCACATGTTTTGAGTGTAATTGACATGGACACGTCAAGAAAGAGTGTCCCAATTACTTAAGAGGGAACGGAAAAGTGTATGCCATGACTCTTAGTGATTTAGACTCTTCTAATTCAGATTCGGACGAAAGTTGTGATGGTGAAGAGAATTACTCCACTTTTATGACCATTGATCATGTTGAATTGTCAAATGACTTGAGTGTGCTTGTAAAAGAGCTTGGTGAGCATTCTGAATTGGAGTCAATAGGGGTAATAGAGGAATTCGATGATGAGGAAGATGAAGGAACAGTGGGATTGCAAGAGGCTTACAATTCCCTCCTTGAGAAGACCGGTGAGTATGCAAAAATGGCTAACGCAGCCATTAAAAAGATAAAGAGGGCAGAGGAAGATTATAGAAGTCTCCTAGTGCGACATAAGGAGGCCAAGTGTGAGATAGAAAAGCTTAATGGAGAGTTGTCAGAAGCTTACGCAAAAGTGAGATTCCTTAAGCTTAAGGTGGTTCAAGCAAATTCTAAGAGGTTTCCACAAAGAAGCTAGATGATGTCATTTCCTCACAAAAACATTTCTCAGATAAATCCGGGTTGGGATATACCAGAGAAAGTAGTTCAGCTGTCAAAATCACCAAGGAAGTGAAGTTTGTGGAAGTCAAAGAACCAATAGTGGCTGTATCTACTCTTTAGAAAGTAAAGGATGAAAAGAAGAAGAATGTGATTGACCAATGGGTGTTGAATAAGCCCCGTAACCATTTAGTGGTCAAACCAGAAGCTAGAAGGAAATCACTTCCAAGATCACAAAGAGGTTCGAGAACGAACCATTTTTGTCATCATTGTGGACTTCAAGGACACACCAGACCAAATTGTCACAAGCTGAGAGCATTGAATAATGCAAGTGATCAAAGGTCAAGAGGACCAAGAAATGACAAGAGGACTGGGGCTGTTGAGCAATCAAAAGGTTGAGATGGTGATTCTGAAATGATGGATGTTATGAAGATGATTGCTGCATTCACCACATGCTTGGAAAGCTTCACTAGAAGGTTTGAAAGTTCTAAAGCTCGTACCCAATCCTATAGGGATATCACTCCAAACGCACATGACATGTGGGTGAAAAAGGGTACTCATGCATAAGCATTACAACATGTCCATGCATTAATTCTTGCTATGTTTTGTGACTATGCTTGGTTTTGTGCTTTTTGCTAGTTTGTGTTGAAAAGTGTTTGTTTGTTTGTTTCTACTTTAAATGTTTTTGCATTGTTGCTTTCGATCAATCTTTTCTTGTTTTTGCGTCAAAAATCCATAAACACATAAAAAGTAGAAAATTTAAAAAGTTTGATCGGCATTGTTGTGTTTTGTCACAAGCATGTTTTGCCATGTACCTTCGTACTAATGGCTTTGTGCATTCATGAGCATAGCTTATTCTTAATGCACTCATTTCATTGTGGGAAAATCTTGAAATCTATGTGACTATTGTAAATCAATCTTCAAACTTGTTATGAATGATTAGACAATGGTTTTGTTGATCTTGAGACATGCATAGACTTGTGCCTATATATCTTCCCACTCTTTATTTTATTGTTTTTGCTTAAAGATCTCAGCAAATGTAAATCTCCAAATGAAAAGAGATAATGAGCTGCAAAATCCTATTGCACATACTAGTATTTGACTAGGAAAACGGGAAAGCGACTCAAAATAATAGTATGATGCCCAAAAAGCGAAAGGCTTACTCATTAAATTAAAAAATCAAAAATTCCAGGCATCGATCTTAAAATAAGATATATTGATTCAAAATGATCAAATGTTATGATGTACATGGAGCCAAATAAAATGCTTCATAATAATGTTGTCAAGTTTTGTGGGAGATCATATATGCATGTTTTTATAATTGAGATAGGTCACTTTTCCTCGTGCTAATTGTGTATGCCTTGGTTGAATTAATCATTGAAGCTTCACATTGGGCTAAGGACTATCTCATTTTTGGTACACACACACATCACACATGTCTATGTTTAATGAATGCCTTATTCATTTGTGTGATTATACTTGTTAAAATGTGTTTCACATGCTCTATTTTTTTTGATCAAGCACAAAAAGATTTTTGAGTATTTTAGTTGTTTTTGGAAAGTATTTTTTTAACAAAAATTGTCAATATTTTCAAAAAAAAAAAAAAAAAAAAAACAGTGTTGCCTTGTTTTGGCAACTTGGTTGCGGGTCTATCCTGTCGCATGCCCTAGTCGCGAGTTCATACAATAGGTTTTCGCGACTCACTGGCGAGTAAATGTCCCAGTCACGAAAAATACTTAGAAATTTTTTTTCAAAATCTGGGTTTTTAGGTTTCTCGCGACTTAATATGGCAACTTGTTCGCGAATGGAGGTCCAGTTGCAAGAGTCATACTGAAAGTTTAGCGGCTCAACTCGCGATTTTCTCGCGGTTGGAGCTTCCAGTCGCGAAAAACACTTAGAAATTTTTTTTTTCAAAATTTTGTCTAAGGTGTTTGGCAACTTGTCCGCGACTTAGTTCAGTCGCAAAAATCGCATGTTTTGCGCTTCAAGGACTATTTTAAAAACTTTTCAGTTTTTCCCTCGAACTTTTTTTACTGTTCATCGTCTTGTTCGCTCTTCTCTCTCTCAAACCACCGTGTTTCTCTCAAAAACCTCCATCTTTCTTCAACATCTCTACTTCAATCTTCAAGAAAAGGTATGGGTTTTCTTATTCTCTCAAAATCTTTCATGATTTTATCCTTATTTTCTTGGATTTTTAGGTTGATGTTTGGTTTTTGATCTATGTGATGATTCGACCATGGGTTATTTTGTTGGGTTTGATTGATTGGGTTTTGTTTGTCTTGTCTATTTGATGTGATATACTCTTGTTTTTCATGATAGATGTTTTTCCTTGGGTATGTTGTCTAATCTGTATTGTGTTGTGTTTATCATACCCATTGTGATACGTCTTTTAGACTTGTGCTTATATTTTTGGGATTTTTTTAGTTACACTAGTTGTGGGTGTATTTAATGCACAATTTACCTATTTCATTCCTACATATGTGTTTGGTTGGGAACCCCAAGTTGTTCATGTTGTGTTCCTATGCACTATGTCATACTGTGCTTTGCTTAAAAATTGGTGTTGAAACGGTTCTCTACTCTTCTGTTTTGGGTTATCTCATGTCACATTGTTTCTGAACTGCATATAGGCTGAATGGTTGGTATAAGTCTCTGTTCTTTTCTGTACTATCAACCTGTACCAATTTTTTGGATTTCCATATATTGTGCTCTATTTTTGTGGATTTTGGGGTTATGGTTTTGCAAATGACTCCTACAAAGAAGAAATATACTGCCAAAAAGGGTGACAGAAGGTTGAAGATGGACAATACAAAGTTTGGGTCTCCTCAACACTTTGAGAGATACACTTAATACTACTTGAAAGCACCTATTATCCAAGAGAGATTTGTAGACCTGGTAGATTTGAAGGACACTTTCATTCCAAGCTGCTTTGAAGGCAGAGGTTGGGATAAGCTATTAAGTGACCTGCCTGGAATATGTGAACCAATGATAAGGGAGTTTTATGCTAATGTTGTGTTAAGAGAACATGAAATTAACCGTTGGATAAGGGGACATGAATTCATCATAGATGTGGATGACATTGATGAAGTGTTGGGTTTAGAGGGCATGGATGACCATGATTTCACACATTACAAGGATAGGATGCTATCTCTAGAAATTGTTCAGACACATATTGGTGGAGTTAGAGAAGGGAGATGTCTCAACACCACTGCCTTTCTAGCAAATATGAGATGCCTAACTATGATAATGATGTTCAACCTGTACCCAGTGAAGAAGCTGACCACAATCAACAATGCTAGAGCCATCTTTCTCATGCAGCTCAAGCAGAAGACCTACATAGACATCAATGCTCATATATTCTACACCATTATTGATGAACAACCTCTAGGGCCAAGCTGATTTTCCCCAGCCTTCTTATGAGGATTTTTAGATTGAAAGGTGTGGAAATCCTCAAGATATCAGTTTGATGACTACTCCCTCTGCCATTAACAAACTAACCATCACAAGGATAAGAGTTCGTCTTTCGAGTGATGAAGAGGAAGGTATTCAAGAAAAAGGTGAACCCATGGAGACTAAGACAGAGACTACAGGACAACCCTCAAGCTCAAGAGGCCGTGGCAAGAGAAGCAAAGCATCATCCTCATCAGTTGTTCCTCCAGATGCATTCCAGATCATCCTTGAGAGAATTGATAGGCTCAGAAATGTTCAGAATGAGCAATCTGATAGGCTGGCTGTACTCCAAGATTAGTTGACACTTTTCTCAGCAAAATTTGATAGTTTCACCACCCAGCAGTGATCCATTGGCCATTCTGGTCAAAAATGGGGAGATTTTTTGAGGGGTAGCTTTTGAGGGGGAGTACATTTTAAGGGGGAGCACATTTTGAGGGGGAGCGTGTATAAAAACTTTATTTCAGCAGTTTACTTTATATGTTTATAGTTATGTGTGTTTTGGTGCTTTTTTTTGGGTTTGCTAAAAACAATTGGTTTAAACTCTTGGTTCTGTTGGTACTGTTGTATATATATGTATAAGTCCGTTATTCAGTTTTATTTTGTACCTTTCCTTTTGTAGCCGTTATTTTGTACCCTTGCTTTGTAGCTTAAGTACTTGTTGCTAAATGTTATGCATTTTCTTTAAGTACATCACTCTTGTGCCCTTTGTTAGATTTTATATCCTTAATGCAATTACCTTGAGTTGTTGCATTGGTTGAGTGTTGGACATGCATATGATACTTTGCATTGAGCTTATTAGCTTGCATGTCCAGATGTTCATTCCATGTGTGAATGAGCATTGTGATCATTATTTATAGTGATTGTTTGTTTTTGGTCAAGCCATATTTTATTGCCTTAATCTATTTTGCTTGATCGCATTGTACTTGCTTCATATGCATTACAAGTTTTTCTGCATATAATGATCTTATTGTGTGGATGTTTTTCAGGACATACTTGTGCTTGTGATTCAAGAGCGTCACAGATTCTAGAGTTAGATGTGAGTGAGTTTTGTTCAACTGTTCCCAACTCACTTGTTAAGTCTAGAGTTTGTTGCAGGGTTTTGTCACGGAATAGTCAAAAGGAGAGATTGTAAGGTTGAAATTTATCAACCATTTTGTTGGCTTTATTCCGTGCCAATTTGCTTGTAATTTAGCACATAGAAACCGTGTATTTAGGTGGGAATCATGTAAGGGTAGTGTGTGAGTGAGTGTGAAGAAATACTTAAAATTGTGCAGTGAAGCAGGAAATTGCGACTAGATCTCGCGGTTGGCTCGTGACTGGCAAGCCGCTAAAGGATGCACACAAGTGAAGCATACAAAGAAGCTGAACCATCTGCCAGCTATTGCACTACAATACAAAAAGTCCAGCCTGGCCATTCAGTTAGCTCACATCTTGAACTCGCGACTCAGTCAAGTAGTGAGGCCAAGTCACCAGCCAGCTCTATTTTAGAAAAATTGACTCTTCGTATTCCATTCTCACTCCAGTATAAACACCCCTTATACCCACGAAATATAGAGAGCTTCCAGAGAGAATTTTGAGAGAGAAACCCTAGAGAAAACAAGATTGACTCATCCACAATCTTTATACAGTGACTCTTCAAATTCCTCTACTCTCACCCTTTCCATTGTTAGATCCTTGAGATGTACATTTCCCAAATCCTTTTCTCACCTTACTCATAGCAGTGAGAAGGCTATTTGGTGCTTAGGAAGTAGTTAGGAAGGGACCAATTGATATTGGTTGATGCTATAGGCTATAGCAGAATCTGGTAAGCTAAAGAAGACAAAGGTTCGATGTATCCTCGTTGGAGCAAGAAGCTTGGAGGGCTTAGGTACACTGGGTAGATTAGGCTTAGAGAGTCTTCTACTGTTCATGTATCACAACTTCATTCTTTAGTAGATTATTGACCACTTGGAGGGCGGCGAAGAGGTTTTACGTAGAAGGCTTCGGTTTCCTCTTTGATAACACATCGTTTTTGTTGTCCTTGTGTTTGCATCTTTCTTCCTTTAATCTTTGCCATTTAATTTCTGCTGTGGATGTGATTTTATTTGATTTATATTGTCTATAAATTCTGCTATAAGCTTATGTTCATTTTTCGCACATACATTGTTTGATATTAAGCTTGGATTGGTAATTTGTAATTTGGGGGTCTAATAATTCATAGTGTTTTATACGCTATTTGAACATTCAGGTTAAAATTGTGATTAGATCACAATGATTTCAGGACAATCTACTTGTTTTAAAATTTCTAGTGGGCGAGAAATACAAGGGTTGGATCTCACAACCTCCATTGTCGGTTCATAGTGGTGTGGGGTAAACATCTCGTCTTGGCCTCGAGCCTTGCATTCCATGCGGAGGATGTTTATTTCATGGTACTACAAGATTGAACTTCCCGGTTTATAGTGGTGTGGGCAAGCACCTCGTCTTAGCCTTGAGCCTTGCGTTCCATGCGGAGGGTGTTTTACATCATGGTACTACAAGATTAAACCTTACAATGGTAGAATTATGTGGCTACACATGGTTCTACGCAATGATGTACTCTAGACTAAGTTTGATAGTATCCTCTATGCTGAGTACTTGCTATTATTACTTAAAGGCTAAAGAAAAAGTGGCAAATTATTTTTGTTTGATAAGAGTTACCATGATAACATTAATAATAAGAATAATTCTCGCCTAATCATAGTGATTGGTACGACCTCGCTTCCGAGGAATATTAATTTCTTAGTCGTTCCACCTAATATAGTATGGTTTTTGGGTGTTCCATATTATATGGTTATGGATGCAAAATATAATGTCTTTATAATTATGTTCATAGTCTCAAAATAAAGTTTCCATAAATTTTTGTTCTCTAGCTACTATTTTAATTGAATCACATTAACTAAGAAATAATTTTTGACATGGTGTTTAAAGGAGCTGAAGTACATAAATATGTTTTGATTCAGCATTGTCATAATTTCCTATGCATGATGCATTGATAGAAGACAGCTTTTGATTTGATCATAGTCTCCATTAAAATGATAAAATGTTACATTGGCTTCTATCTCAATTGTGCTATAGCATGAGATGCAAGAGTTAGTATTAGACTTAGACTTTATATTAAGTCTAAATGAGATGTTTGGTATGAATCATATTGAGTGCCAAGAAAAGCTTAAGGAGTTCCAATTCTATGTCATTTTGTGAAAATATTTTATTTTTAAAATGAATTGGAATTCTTGGATGTAGAGATTAAATGTAAATCTCATTTGGATATGATCTAAAAGTCCTTGTTAGAATCATTTGATCAATTCAGATTGTTTTGAAAATAAATTCTTTTTATGTTATCTGAATTGATGAGTGAGTTCTACGCAACCGAAGACATCCTAAAAGCTAAGGCTAGGATCAATATAATTTAATTTAGAATTCTTAGCCTGAATCAAAAGGTAAGAGTGGTAAGAAGAGGATTTATAATACCAAACAGATGGACAAGCAAGTTGCCCTAGTAGTTGCCAAAAGGAAATTGGACTCAAAAGCATGACTAAAAGGAAAGTGTTTCTGTTTTGGTAAAGCTGAGCATTGCCCATGATTGTCTTTTAGATGGAAATTTATGTGTTTTACCTTTTAAAGAGAAAGTTTCTATCCTTTGTTATTGTACGTTTTGGCACTTATGTCTAGATCTTGTTAATCTAAATGATATTCAAGATTGGTGAAAGATGGGCTTTTAGAACCATTATTTTGATACATTTCCAGTCTATGAATTTTATTTAGAGAATAATATAATCTAGGGTTCCTTTATTGTAAAGGAATAAAGTTTCAATGACTTCTTTAAGTCAGTGCATACATGAAGGAGGAATAAGACTCTTTTAGAAATAATAAAGCACATGATAAGTATTTCCATTTTTTATTTCTTTTGGAGATATACTCTAATAATTGCTATATTTTTCTAAAATTGATTTCAAAAGTTTGTTCCTAGGACATTTGTCAAATCATGGATTGGATGAAAATTTAATATATGATACTTCCACTTTTGGAGATGTCCAGCAGTTATGCTAGAAAAGAAGTCTAACAAATTGTAATCAAAGGATACAAAAATGTGTGTTTATGATGGGTATCCAAAAGAAATTGCAAAAGATTGTTTTGGTAGTCATAAAGAAAACAAGATGTTTGTATAGTACAAATACAAAGTTCTTGATGATGACTATGTGAATAATCTTAAGGCTAAACATATAGTTATTCTAGAAGAAAAATGTCAGAACTTGTTGAAAGACAACTATAAAATACATTTAGAAATGAGGTGGTTGCATTAGATATACCACAAAATATTATTCTAAATGTATAGTTAGTACACTGGTACAGTATAGGAGGATTATCAATTACCAAATAAATTCATACTTTTGGGATAAACTTTTGAAGCTGTTCCAAAAAGATATAAATTTGATCCTCGGTTCTACATAAAGGCAATAGATGATATGAACATGGATTACTGGATCAAGGTTATGTGAATAGAATTGGATTCTATTTAAAGTCTAGAACTTGTGCAAGCGCCTAATGGCATTAAACCTATTGTTTTCAAATAGGTCTACAAGTAAATGAGATTGATAGATTTGAAGGTGTAAACCTTCAAAGTCAAGACTAGTGGCAAAAAGACTTATTCAGAAAGAAATTGTTCGATTATGAAAAGATTTTTTCACCAATAGTCAAGTTTGACACTATCTAGATTCTCTTATCCATTATATTTCATTCAGATGAAATATGACAATAGATATCAAGAAAGCTTCTTTTAATAGCAATCTTGAAGAAGACATCTATATGATGTAACTAGACTTGTACATAACAAAGAAACAGTAGTGTTTAGTATGCAAGTTGCTTAAATTCAATTTATGGACTAAAGCAAGCATCTAAATCATAAAATATCATATTTGATCAAGTAATCAAATTATTTGATTTTGATCAAGTATTAAAGGGCTTTATGTGTGTAAAAGCTATATAGAATAATAAATTTCTTAATGCATGTTGATGACATTCTAATTATTTAGAATGGTGAAGAGTTATTGTCATCAACGGAGTTTTTTGTTGTCTAATCCAGTTTGATATAAAGTACTTGAGAAAGACTAGTCACATCCTAAAATTTAAACTTTGTTAAAATTCAAAAAATTAGGATGTTGGGTCTATTTCAAACTGCTTAAATAGATTAGATTCTAGCCAAATATAGCATATAATACTTCAAGAAAGCATTCTTTCTTTTTAAATTTGAAGTTCCTTTATATAGGACTATAGTCCTAAGACATATAAAAGGAAGAGCATATTAAGACTGTTCCTTATATTAAATATATAGGAAGTCTTATGCTATGCTATATACTAGGCTAAATATCTATTTTGTGGTGGGCATGGTAAGCAAATATTAATTAAATCTAAGATCACTTAATTTAGTGGGAGTAAAGCATATACTTAAATATCTTAGGAGAATGAGGGATTATATGCTTGTCCACCAAAGTGAGGTTTTGATTGTTACTCAATGTACAAATACTGACTTAAAGTTTAATTGTGATTCATGAAGTTGGATTTCAAGATATGTGTTCATCTTAGGTGGTGAAGATACACATTAAGCGTAAGTATTGTCTCATTAAAGAGATATGAGTACATGAGAAGTGGTAGTATAAAAGATAATTTATGCGATAAATCTGGCTGTAACTTGTTTCCAAACCTTGCCTTAAGGTGATATGAATTACTCTAAAGGGAGATAAGTGTTGGATATATGGTAAATTGTTTTTGAGGGCAAGTGGGAGATTGTTGGGATTTATGCCCTAAAATCCAATTTATTGGCATGTCATAAATAATTAAATTGTTTAATTATATGAGACTATTTATAAATGAACTAATGAGACATTATCTTAGTTTATGAGATGCATCGTATGTGATTTATGTGAAAAGTCACAGAAGATATAAATCACAAGTTCTATATAAACTCAGAATTTTAGTTCGTAGTCGGTAAGAAAATTGGACATTTCATTTGCGAAAACTATAACATATCACTTAAGATGATTTGTCTGGGTCATGGAAGTGGAGACTTTTAGTTGATATGTTGATATGTTTTAAGAGTTAAGACATATTGAACTGGACCGCTGTAAGATTTATTATTCTCCGAATGATTGTCAAATGAATAATAAATCTCACGACTTCTATTTACATCAACTCTAAATCCTAAGAAAATAATGGACCTGATCATGAGGTGTAGGTTGCTTTGATATATTAGGAGTGAGGTCTATAAGTCACGATCAAAACCTCAGTATGTTGGGCAGCCGCATTTAATGTTGATGGAACATATATTCTCAAGATGGAATTCATAATCTCTTAACGGAGAAATAAAATATTCACTTGAGATAAGTTTAATGGGTTTAGTTATTTAGAGTGTTGGGCCCAACCACTTTAGTAAGGAGTTACTAAAGTATATATTTATGGAATTGGATTTCATAAATAAATGATGAATAACATAAAGGATTAAACTGGGTACTCAAGGATTAAGATGTAGTAATCTTCAAAGTGACAGTTTATATTTATGACTTTGTATTAGTAAAAATATTTTAATGAAGGGGTTGCATATATAATAAAGTCTTGGGATATAATTTATTAATAAGGCATAGAGTGCAATTATATTCATATAGTGGTATTGAATATAATTAATGGTAACTTTGGACTTGTCAAGAGTTAATAGAAAAGCCCAAGGCTCATTAGAGCTAGAGTCTTATTTGTTCCCTTTTGGTCCCACTTCAAGCCATACACTAGAGCCCAATTGGAATGGTCCAAAAGGCTAGCCTAATTAGATAATCAGTTATATTTAAGGTGAGAAACATATATAATTTCATAAGACTTTTCATAAGTTCTTTTACGAGAGTTTTCTGAGTAGTTTTCATTATGATTACATCAGAACATGAAATGGTTTATATATAAGTGTTGGACACTCTTTTATTCTCTCCCTGGAAACTGATTGAGAGACCACACTTCTTGGGCATTAAGTATAATTGGAGTGAAGATTAAAAGTCTTTCCAAGAACTTTTGATCTTTGGTTTTAAATTTCACTGCACGAAGGTATGCTTTCTTGTTCTTAAATTCTGAAACTTACATAGTGCATGTTATCAATTGTGAATGAAGTAGATCCGTTAATTTTCTGCTACGTATATTTTGTATGTGATACAAACATGTATTTTTTCAACATCATATTCATACTTGCTTGATCGTATTGTGCTTGCTCCATATGCATTCTAAGATTTCTGCTTACAATGAACTTTTTGTGATATTGTTTTCAGGAAAACTTGTCCATATGGTTTAAGAGCTTCTCATATCTGGAATTAGGTGTAAGTGAGTTTTGGCAACTGTTCTCAACTCACATTTTTAAGTCTAGAGTTTGTTTTAGGGTTTTGTAACGGAATAGCCAAAAGGGGAGATTGGAAGCTTGAATTTATTCAACTATGT
The DNA here is from genome assembly GCA_033629205.1 of Lithocarpus polystachyus. Classification (NCBI taxonomy): domain Eukaryota; kingdom Viridiplantae; phylum Streptophyta; class Magnoliopsida; order Fagales; family Fagaceae; genus Lithocarpus; species Lithocarpus polystachyus. Next base: position 18,347,394 of record CM066166.1, on the reverse strand, counting down.
GTTGGCTTTATTCTGTGCCAAATTTTCTTGTAATTCAATAATTAGAAACTCTGTATTTAGGTGGGAATAATGAAATGGTTATGTGTGAGAGAGTGTGAAGAATTGATTAAGTGTGTGCAATCAAGAGCCTTCTCGTGACTGGAACTCGTGACTGACTCGCAAGTGATGACTCGTTAGAATCCAACACATGTGTGAAGCATGCAAGAAGTTGAAGGATCAGGACAGCTAGATCACTATTCACTACAGGACAAAAAGTACAGTTTGGCCATTCTGTTTTATGGCGACTAGAACTTGTGACTTGTCCCAGTCTCGAGTGACTTGCCAAAGCCCCTTGTTTTGTAGAAAAATGACTTTTCACATTCCTTCACATACCTTACTATAAATATCCTTATACCTACAAAATGTACAAAACTTTTAGAGAGAATTTTGAGAGATAAACTGTAACGTCTTAGTCAGTCTGATAAAAAAAAAAAATAATGAAATAAAGGGCAGATTTTTTTTTAAGTTCCCACGTGCCCCTCCTAATCCCCTTCCCCATCACTCATTCTCACCTATCTCTTTACTCTTTGGCCGACTCACTTTCTTCCTTTCTTTTCATTTTTCATTTTCTCTCATACACTCTCTACTCTTATATCCTCTCTCATCGGTACTTCCACACCACCACCACCATTTCCACCATCATTTTCCAACAAGATCACCGGAAAATTCTTGTGAACTTATAAGCACCTTCACAACCCTTTTTTAGAGGTAAAAAATTTCTAATCTTTTTAGTGGGTTTTACACTTTTGCTTGAGGTTATTTTTATCTATGCTTTACTAATGTTACCCATGTGATTTATGAGCATTGGAAGTGATATTTATGTGTTTATATATGTATGAGTTTTGTATTGGTGGAATTATTTGATGAGTGGGTATATGATTTGTGCTAATGATAACTACCTAAGGTTTAGTTATGGTGGAAAATTTAGGGGTTTTAAGTTTTGACATGTGATGGTTGGTAAATCTAATTTTTCCATTTCCATTGGGTTTATTTGGACTTAGTTGAAGTTCTAAATTTCTTGTCTTTGAGGATATTTTGATTTTGCTTTCTTGGGTCTCTTAATGATGTAGTGTAAATTTTATGGAAGCTAGTCATGATGTTGGAGATGATATATTAAATGTATTAACTTTATAAATTGGAGTTTATGCCTTGTGAAGCAAATTGTTGAGAAACTTTGGAAGTGGAATTTATTATTATTGATAAGGTTAAATACTAGGCTTGCCTAATTAAGTGCTCATTTGGTAATTCCTAAATTGAAGCTAGATACAATTTCAAGCTCTATGCTTAATGTGATAGGTTTACTTGATATTGTTTGGGTTCTAGCTAATCTCCTTGGAGCTTGGAGAATTAGGCTTTTGCGGTTGCAAGGTAAGTAGTTTTTTAATGGAATTTTGAAAAATAACCATATTGCATAAATGTTGTTTTTAGGTTAGACACACTTTTGGAAACTACCTATGGAATCTATATTTTCCTAAAAACTATTGTGTCATAACCTTAACATATATATGATTATATATGAAAATGCATCATATTTGGCATTGCATTTGGGGAAATGGATGAATTGTTGACTTGAAAAAATGAGCATCTTTTATTTAATCTTTGACTAGAAAATCATTGATTTTATGGTATATTGAAACATTTAAAGATGTTTATCTTGTCTTGTAGTATTTGGGAAATTGATAAAAAATCTCTTGATAAGAATGAAGTTGAAAACTTTGCAAACTTTGTAGAAGTTAGATTATTTAAGGTTTTTTTGAAACTACTTGGATATGAACTATGTGTTTGAAGGTAATATAACTTGTGAGCTTATGTGATTTTAACACTATGCCATGTGTGATTTCAAAGTGGTCACCTGATTTGGTTTCCGTAGTCTTTATGACAACGGGATCAAATCCAAGCCAATGCCCTTTCACTTTGGATGACGCGTTCTTTCGTGCTGCCCATGGGGGGAAGAGGTTCTTTGATTGTGTGTGCGTGAGGCTGCTGCTCATGGGGCCAATAGACCATATGCAAGAGAGGTCCTATTTGAGGCGCTCTCTCTACTGCCCATGGGAGGAGAGAAAAACCTTGAGGGTATGAGCGAGACTATTGTCCATGGGCCAAGAGACTGCATACCAAAGAGAACAATATCATGCCAGTTGTGAATGGGTGGATCCCCTGACCGGTCTATGTGGTAATGTGGTATATTTGTGATAATTTACCTTTTGTTAAATATTATCACTTTGGAAATTATATTGTTAGTGCTCACAGATTCTAGTATATAGTTTCAAGGTATTTACTTCAAGAAACTTTGTGTTTCATTACTAAATCATTTTTGTCATATCATATTATTATTATTATTATTATTGAAAATGAAACTTACATTTCCCCCACCCCCATTAATTATGCTACTTACTGGGCTCTGTCTCATCCTATTATTTTTATAAACTTTTTGGAGTAGGCAACAATTTTTTAAGACAGCTTTTTGGTGGCTAACAGTAGTTAGACTAACTACTAATGGAGGCTGAACTTTTGTAATAGAGATATTAGATGATGTACATCTTAGATTAGGCTTAACTCATTCTTTTGTATATTATAGTGGTTGTGATGTTATTCCTACTGATGGGACAAGCTGATGATATATAATTATTTATTTAGACCTCATTGTTTTGTGGCCAATAGTCCTTGTAATTATTACTTAGAGCTCTGACTTACTTTGATTGTATATTCAATGGAATTATTATGAAAATTCTTGATGTTGGTACTTGATATGATTTATGTGGATTGGATTGTCAAAAAAAAAAAAAAAATTCACAGGTACTTTGAGATGTCTTTCTCATGCTTTGGACCCTTTGGGGTTTAGGGCACATAAACCCTAGAGAACAACAAGATTGATTCATCAATAATCTTATACCTCTGATTCTCCAAATTCCTCTACTCTCACCCTCTCCATTGTCATACCCTTGAGAGGATTTTTAACCAAATCTTTACCTCACCACATTCATATCAATGAGAAGGTATTTTGGTGTTTGGGAAGTAGTTTAGAAAAGACCAATTCATTTTGGTTGATGCAATGGGCTTATTATGGGATCTGGTAAGGTAGAGAAGACAAGGTTAGGCTTAACCCTGTTGGAGCAAGAAGCTTGGAGGGTGTAAGTGCATCAGGTAGATTAGACTTGTAGGGTCTTTTGTTATTCATATATCCCAACTGATTTTCTAATGGATCATTTCACTTCTTGGAGGGCAGCGGAGAGATTTTTCACCGAGTTATTCAGTTTTCTTTTCGATAACACGTGCCGGTGTTATCTTGTATTTGCTTCTCTCCAACCCTTACTCTTTGCTTTTAATTACTGCTGTGTTGTGATTAAATTATGACTTAGAGTTATTTGCTTATTTGGGTATAGTTTGTATTTATCATTCTGTACATATATTGTTTGAGTATAAGCTTATATTAGTATTTTTAAAATTGGGGACAGCATCCCTCTTTGTTAAGAACTCTCAGGGGACTCAAGTCCATCACAGGTTCAAATCTCCATTACAGTTATCATGATTATATGGATGCATTTGAAAAGGTTCTTTATTATCAGAATAAGCAGTCTGATCATTCCTGGTTTATAATGTTTGATAAAAAGTTTTCCTGCTCCGGAATTCCGGTATGGTTCCTTAAGTGGTGGGACATGTTCGGGTCAGTTCCCCAGATCTTCCCAGAACCCCTTCAAGATGCCCTTCGGTATTTCAATTCAAGGAGCCAAGCTCTTATCACACCTCATGGTGCCCAGTTTCCAGCAATTCTGCACATGACGGTCATGTACAGGATCCATTGGATCAGTATGAGGAACTATGAGATAAAAGGAAATCTTTTAGACAGAGAATTTTCAGTTAAATGGTGGGATAGTCTCAAGATCGACACCATCATCAGTCAAGTCCATAAGGATCTTCCTCCTCCAGTTCAGAGGAATATAGTCACAAGATCTCAATCCAGTCTAGACTCTTTTGCAGGAAAGTCCAGCAAAGAATTAAAAGATCTAGCTCACCAGCTACTTCTCCAATCAGAAGAACTACAGTCTCAGGAGAGAGGTTCCCCTGTTTCCTCAGAAGCCTCAGCAAATTTTGATCCAAATGATCCTCTGTTTCAGGATTCCCAAGATCCAAATGATGCTTACAGGCTAGATAGCCCCTAAAGAAGATTCTGAATAGCACCAGTCACTATTTAGACTCAGAAAAGCAGCCCCAGACAAGTTACTATTCATCTACAGTACCAGTCACTATTGATGAACAGTAACCAGCACTCAGCCGACGCTACAGACAAGGGACAGAATACTATTCATGAACAGTAAAAGTCACTATTCATGAACAGTACCCGACAGAATCATTCAGAGTCACTATTTACTTTCGGTGAAAAAGAAATTCACCCAGGTAAAAGCAATTCACTCTCCGTGATTCCAGCAATCTCCAGCAGGATCCGAGGCCTCCAGCCTCCTATAAATACCAGCTCCCATTCCAGTTGAAGGCAGAGACCAAAAATTGCAAGAACCAATTTTAGAGTTCCCTCCCTTCTTTAGAAAAGATTGTATCCCAGTTAGTTTTCTCAGCTTACATTTGTATTACTTCAGTCAGTTTTACACTTGTAACCCAGTCTTCCGCTCAGTTGTAACTCAGTTGTAACTTGCTCCCCTTTTTATATGTATATATATATATATATATTGATTTGGACTGCAATGTAGGATTGGAGTATTTGTACTATGATTGTAAACTACCTATTTTTATAGATATGTGAAGACTATAAACATTTTGTTGTCTTAACTTCTCAAGTAGTCTCTCTAAGGTGTTTATCACTACGTTATAATATTTGTAATCCACAAAACGGTGACAAATTATGGAAAGAAAATGGTTACAAACCTAGTAATGATTAATGGGTCTAGTTGGAATGAATGACTTGAAAATTGAACTTCTTGTATTGAAGAATAATAAAATTATGACATGCGTTGGCGTCTAGGTTTTCCGTTTCATATAAGTTGACTGAGACAAACGATATTTGTAGGTTTGGAATTATTCTTTTGGAGATAATCACAAGTTGACCTGTGATAGCAAGATCTCATAATGAAAACACTCGCATAAACCAATGGATGAGAATCATGCTTGCTCTAGGGGATATTCAAAGTATTGTTGATCAAAACTTTCATTGAGATTTTAACTTTATTGCTGCTTGGAAAGGTATTGAAATAGCAATGTTTTCTGTGTCCCCCATCTTCACTACAAGGCTAACCATGAGTCTGGTAATGGCGAAACTGAGGAGTGTTTGAGTCTGAATTACCTCAGAGGAAGGGCGGTGAGGGTCAATCAATCTATTCACGTGTAATGGTCAACAAGAATATGATTTTATGAAGTCAAAGTATTGGATAGAGATCATTTTGATGAAATGAAAGTATTTCCTTCCGGGTTATCAGCCACCGCCCAGGGAAATGTCAAATCTGGTAACCATTATTAAAACTCCGACAGTCTGACGAAGTCAGATGGAATAAACTATGCCTAATCATTGTGATAATAAGGAAACTTTAAGTCTTTAACACGTTATGTAAGAAGAGTTATTCTTATTATAAATATTAAAATGATTTCGGTGTTAGTTATCGGCCAAGCTGCGTGCCTGCATTCGATAATTGTTTAAAGAACTTCGCTATTTATATTCCAAGTCGTTACAGATCGCTGTCAGCGAAACGACAGATTTTACTAGTTCTACCCAAAAAAATTAAAAAAAAAAGAAGAAGAAGAAGAGGAAGATATATTAATTTTACCATGCATTGTTGGAATTCTACTTGTTCATAAAGAGAGGAAAAGACTTTGATACATTGTAGTTAATTTTTCCATTATTCTAGACTAAAGTCAGACTTCAGAGTAGTTAATCTTTTCATTTTTCTCATTGACTAGGAGTTAAAAAATACATAAGTAAATTTTGCACGAATTTTTCAAATAAATTATAAAGTTTGATAATCTATCAATTTACAAGGTAGGATACTTCCAGGGATGAGAACAACTGACTAAGTTTGTTAAACTATTCTGTTTTGTTAAAGTACTTATGGGATGGTGGAGAAAATTTCTGCAGTATTGTTCCCATAAGCGAGAAGAAAGTTAGAGGGTCATGATGGGGAGCTTCAAACATGTCATCCTTGCATTTCTTGGTGGTTTTGCTCTTATTCATCTAGTTGATGCGCAGGATCAATCAGGTATGACAATCTAAATTCTTGAATATATAATTGATCAGCTAACCAAATAGCTAAGGTATTATTCTGTCTATGTGTCTCAGGCTTCATTAGCATAGCTTGCGGATCACCAGAAAATTCTAACTATTCCGAGCCGACAACAGGCATAAATTACATTTCGGATGCAGCATTCATAGACACTGGTATAAGTCAGCAGATATCAGTTGTACATAAAGGTGGCTTTCAACAACAAGTGTGGAATCTCAGAAGCTTTCCTCAAGGAATCCGAAACTGTTACAACATAAGCATTACGCAAGGCACTAAGTATCTGATCCGAGGAACTTTCTTCTATGGGAATTATGATGGACAAAGTAAGTTACCACAATTCGATATTCATCTGGGAGTGAATATGTGGGATACAATCAACATAACGAAGGTAACCATTCCTGTCATTAAGGAGCTCATACATGTCACATCTCAAACTAATTTACAAGTCTGTCTTGTAAACACGGACCTCGGGATGCCATTTATATCGGCAATAGAGTTAAGGCCATTGAGCAATAAGACGTATTTATAAAATTCTGGATCATTGCCACTCTTCGCTCGCTTGGATTACGGCTTCAAAAGCAGTATAGCATACAGGTCAGTTATATATATAGGAAAAACTGAAAGAAAATCCGAATAGATTTCAAATTGGAATTCACTTATGATCTAATTTTGTGCAATGTGTCCTATTTAATCTAAAATTTTAAATTTTTGAGCCAAGTACGTTAATTCAATATAAAAATTGTATTTCAATTAGAGTAAATTTTGTGTCATGTGTTTTATCTAATCTAAATTTTTTAATTTTTGTATCAAATGAGTTAATTTAGTGTAGAAAATGAGGAATCTAATATAAACAAACTATAAAAAACATAATCTTATATCTAACTCTATTTATCAAATTAGAGGAAGAGAGAGTTTAAATGATTCTATATGTATGAGGTTTTTTTTTTTTTTTTTTTTTTTTTGATAACTAAAAACAATTCAAATTTATGAATCATTTATGTAATATACCATGACTATGTACGATCAATTCATTACTAATTAGGTAATATATATACACACACACACACACACACACACACACACACACACACACACACACATATATATATATATATTGCTTTTTAAAATCAAAGTTTAGAAAAAATTCAATTAGAATTAAAATTGGATTTTGCTTTTGTTAGCTTTCCATACAAATTAAATTGTTTAGATTTCACTGTTATATTTTCTTTAAACTAATGAACATTTTTTTTTATACTATTTCTATTTAGATATTTTGTAAGTGAAGATATTAAATGTAACAAACTTTAATTGAATTAAATGATCCCATGCACTTATCCCTATTCAATTTAGGATATACTATTTGACCAATTTATTATTTTATTTTGTGTTATATTTAGTAGAATTTCACATACAATAATTGTGAATTGATATTGTATACATACTATCCAATAGTGATTTCAAAATTATATACACAATAGCAATGTAATGAGAAATTTGGTGTAACCAATATCATAAAAATTAGAAGGAAAAACTATTTTAATATCTCCAAATGTCATGGTCGAACTATGCCTTATATGTTTAATAACCTAAACTAACATCAATAGCACCACTACAATTCATCATTCCTGTGCGTAATTACGGGTTACATACTAGTTTTAATAATGCAAACATCTGAAATTGCACAATACTATTAGAGGTGTAAAGGGGGGTTTTGCTTTAAGAGTAGGTGTGCTTTCAACCCAACAAATCTGATCCAATCCAACCCAACATTATGTCTCAAGTTGGTCTTTTTGTGGGCTGATAGGTCAGGTTGGGTTCTAAAATATTGTTGAAGCATGGGTTGGTTTGTGTTTTGGTTGGCAAAAAACAATACAAATAAACCAACCCAACCCATCCTATTAATATTTTAAAAAGAAAAACTATAACTTTATAAACTTGGTTGTAATCTAGTTACAATAACGCTTAATATATTTTTATTGGATATTAATTTTGATAAACCCATAGTTGGATTACATTTTTTTCTTCTTATATCCTCTATACTTGCCAAATTTTTAGAGGATCAAATATCGATAGCTATGTCATCAATTAAATATTTAAATTTCAAATTTTTATAGTTTAAAATTATATATATGTATATATATATATATATATATATATATGATAAGTTTATGGATAGAATGACAAATAATATTTGATTAGCATAAAATTTTCAATGAGTGCTAAAAATATAAAGAACATGCAATCTAACAAATATACTTTCAAAATAAGTAATCATATTAATTTTTTTATTGGGAGTTATAGCTTTAGGTTTGTACCCAAACGTTATCTATTAGTTATTTTAATTTTGGAACCTAGCCTTGAGGAAAATTGAATATTAGACTCAATTTAGTAAATTATAATAATTTATTTGACAATTAGCTTGAAAATTGAATGAAAGAGAATTTTCGTATTAGGCCTCAAAAAATTGCCCAACCAAACAACCCAACATAAGTTGGGCTAGTTTTGAAAGTTACTATAGGTTGGGTTCGATTGATATTTCTCAACTGGAAGATGTTGGATTTGATTGAAAAATATTTCAAACTTCGCCCAATTTGACACATTCACACCTTTAAATTCAATTACTTGCTAACTAATACTGAATATCTATGTTTCCTTAGGTATCCATTCGACACCTATGATCGCATTTGGCGACCCTATAACGACAATACGTTCACAATTTTAAGTACCTCGCAAACTATTGACGCGCCAAGTAACAATTATTACCAACCACCATCTATTGTTATGAATACTGCCTCCACACCAATTAATGTCAGCGCTCCTTTGGAGTTGTTTTGGGATACGGAGAATGCTACTTCCGAATACTATATCTACATGCACTTTGCTGAAGTAGTAAACCTCACAGCTACTCAATTCAGATCATTCAACATTACTCTGAACGGGAAATATTGGTATGGAACTTTTGCTCCAAAATACTTGTCCACAATCACGTTGTTCAGCCCATCGATCTCGCCGAATGCCCAGAAATATGATTTTTTATTCTTCAAAGCAGAAGGTTCAACACTGCCACCCATCATCAATGCACTTGAGATATATTCAGTGAGAGATCTCTCACAATCTGGAACATATCAAAAAGATGGTATGTTTTCTTCCACACATGTCAATCTAGTGCCTTGTTCTATTATTATTATTATTATTATTATTATTATTTTGTTTTTTGACTAATTAGGATGGATATGAAAATGTTATAGTTGATGCTATCACAAATATCAAGTCAGCATATGGAGTACAGAAAAATTGGGAAGGAGATCCGTGTCTCCCACAAACATACTCATGGGCAGGTTTAAATTGTAGCTATGGTAGTGTTAACCCACCAAGAATAACATCCTTGTAAGTTTATTCGTTCAAATAATTAAGCTTCTGACTTGGAAACTACTTTTTGAACTATATCTTACTTATGTTATTGTAAAACGTAAATTGAATCAGGAATTTGTCCTCTAGTGGATTGACTGGAGTGATATCTGTTTATATATCAAATCTCACAATGTTACAAATTTTGTAAGTATTTTCAATTTACATAATAAAAAATGTAAAAAAAAACTGATAATAATAACCAAATTTGGTTAAAATTTTTTGACAATGTAAGTAATTTTTTCATTTCAGGGATCTATCAAACAATAACCTTACTGGATCCGTGCCTGATTTTCTTTCTCAATTGCAATACTTGAGGGTCTTGTAAGTTGAATTCGAATGATTTTTACTAAAAATTTATTTGTTTTAAAAGACAAAAATCATATTCACTGTACCTTTGCAGATACTTGGAAAAAAATCAGCTCACTGGTACTATTCCAGCTGACCTCATTGAAAGATCGAAGAGTGGTTCACTATTGCTAAGGTATGATTTTTTTTGTAGATAATGTAATACTTCATTATCATAATTTTCCTTTCATATTACATTATCTCCTCTAGAGAGTATTAGTGGGAAAAAAGTTATAAATTCAATGCCAACACCGCCATTTGATTTTATTGCTCTAGTGTGGACGAAAATTTAAATGTTTGTGGATCTGGATCATGCAAAAAGAAGAACAATATTGCTGTTCCAATTGGGGCATCATTTGGTGTATTGCTCATCCTTGCATTGATGGTTGCGTCTGTCTTGTGGAGGCTTAAGAGAAAACAAAAAGATGAGAGTAGAGGTTAGAATTGAAATACAAGACCCATATTCATATAAAAAAAAGAATACATTCTCCTCACATATGTTACTATAATGCTCACGATGATCGCAGGACTGGAAATAGCGAAAACAGAACCCAACATCCAGACCATGTCGTTGCAGTCTCTAGAGTCACTACAACGCCAATTTACATATGCTGATCTTATAAGAATTACCAACAACTTTGAGAGGGTTCTTGGTAAGGGTGGATTTGGAAAAGTTTACCATGGCTGCATTGATGACACTGAAGTAGCAGTGAAAGTGCTTTCTCTGTCATCAGTTCAAGGGTATCAACAATTTCAAGCTGAGGCAAGAGACTATGATGCAGATTTCTTGAGCTTTTCCCACAAACATATACGTAGATTTTAATATCAAATTAATGAAAATGAATCTTCTTGAATTACAGGTGAAACTTCTTATGAGAGTTCATCATAGAAACCTGACGACCCTTGTTGGCTATTGCTATGAAGGACCAAACATGGGCCTTGTTTATGAGTTTATGGCCAACGGAGACTTAGATGCACTTCTTTCAGGTTGGTAATAATGAAAGTGTCTAGCGAAGATTTCACATTTTTCACTTCCAAGTTTGATTCCCCATAGAATAATATATACAGAAAGAGAGGAATTGAGAGTATATTATTGAATTCTTATAAAAATAAATTAAATAGAGGAGTCCTGTATCCGTAGGCATATTCTACGACTAGTAGTGCATATGTACAATATAGAGTACGACCCAACTGTGCTTGGCCATCATTAGAGAATCAAGTAGAAAAACAATTTTCCTTTCTAAAATTTTCTTACTGTAATGGTCACATCATCAAGGTTACTTTAATTGAATCACACAGAAACACTTAGGAATTTCATTTATGGATGCAGGTAAGAATACTAATATCTTGAGTTGGGAAGCAAGGCTTAATATTGCAATGGACGCAGCACAAGGTTAGCTATGAGCGATCAGTTAATTTGATTAACTTTTTTTTTAATACATTTTCATTTTTTCTGAAAATGATATGGACCATGAAAACACAGGATTGGACTATTTGCACTATGGATGTAAACCACCTATAATCCACAGAGATGTGAAGACTACAAACATCTTATTGAATGAAAATTTTCATGCCAAAATAGCTGATTTTGGTCTTTCCAAAATGTTCCCAACTGATGGCATCACTCATGTCTCAACATTTAGTGTAGGTGGCACCCCTGGGTACCTTGACCCCGAGTGAGTATTTTTGTTACATAGCTTGTCATTTTCAAAATTATATCGGATAAAGGTCAATGGTAATGCCTTCAAAATTAAACTTCTTATAATTAAATATTTTTTAAACAAAAGGTTTGACATGCATTGGTTTGCAGGTTCTCGCTTTCATATAGGTTGACTGAGAAAAGTGACGTTTATAGTTTTGGAGTTGTTCTTTTGGAGATAATTACAAGTCAACCTGTGATAGAAAGATCCAATGAAAACATTCACATAAGCCAATGGGTGAGAATCATGCTTGATAAAGGGGATATTCAAAATATAGTTGATCCAAGGATGTGTGGAGATTTCAACGTTGACTCTGCTTGGAAAGCTGTTGAAATAGCAATGGCTTGTGTGTCTTCTACCTCAACCGAAAGGCCACCCATGAGTGAGGTGGTGATGAAACTAAAGGAGTGTTTGAAATCTGAATTAGCTCAAAGGGCAGGCGAATCAAATTATTTAGTTGAAATGGTCAATATGAATATGATTACGGAACTCATTCCTTTAGCAAGGTAACTTGTTCAAAAATGACATTAGTGTATTGGATCTCAAACTGATTTTGAATTGGGGCAAAAATTAGATACATGTTCCTAATATTCTCTACATTACATTCCCTAATTAGATTCAAATACATGGTTGCATTGATGAATGAAGGATAAATAATGTCATCATTTTCAATGAAAATTAAATCTAATGTTGTTAAGTGTTTGATGTTAATTGGAAAACTTAATGAAATGTACCTAAGTATTATTATTTTCTTTTATTGTAATCTCCTGTTAATTCATATTGGACTTCAATTGAACACATGACGTGTGTTAAAGTTGTACCTATGGACTGTTGTAATAGGCTATATGTTTGTAATATTGTGCTTGATTTATCATATTGGTCGATTGATCTTTTTAATAAGATAAACTACCGTTTTTTTTTTTTTTGGTAATATTATAATAAACTTATCATAATATGAAACCAACGTTTCAAATTATCCCTACAAATATTCAAAAATTTGTCACTTAAATTTTCAGGACGAAGGTGCAAAGCTCACCTCTGACATGCTTAAAGTTAAACCTTCAAATTGGCTACACTGATCACTTGTTTGGCTCCATCCATGTTACTGTATTCAGTCTTTATTTTTACTGCAACTATTTTACCAGCCGCAGATAAGTATTGTTATTGGAGCCGCGTTGAAACCTTTCTGTTGGAGCTCCAATCCTTTGGCCTTCACGAAGGATTTGGTAGCAAGATTTATAATTATAACATGATCCACTCAATCAGCGGCGCAGAGGGAGAGTATTCTTTCAACATATGAAAAAAAGAACAAAGTTTGCCTATAACTAGTTTGTAGGCAATGACTATAAATTATCCTATATATTTTTATTAGATATGAATTTTGACAACCTACTATTAAATTTTATTTTCTTACTATATTATCTATGTAACGCCCCCGAACAAAAAAAAAAAAAAGAAAAAAAAAGAAAAGAAAAAGAAAAAGGAAGCCAGATTTTTTTGGAGAGCCACACATGTGACCCCACCTACCCCAGTCCCCTCAACCACACGTTATCACAAATATCTTTCCCTCTCTTAGCCGGTCAACATTGGGTCCTCTCCACTCTTTTTTCTTTTTCTTTTTCTTATAAGCACAACATAGACATACTCCTCTCTCACCGGTGCTCATCGCACAACCACCTCCACCATTATTCCGGCGAGGTTCACCGGAAAACTCCATAGAAAAAAAGCTAAGGCTCACTCATCCATTTTATTTAAGGTTTTAGCTAATCTCCTTTAGAGCTTGGAGAGTTAGGCTTTTTTGCAGGTTGCAAGGTAAGTAGCTTTTTAATGGGATTTTTGATAAATAACAATGTTGCATAAATATTGTTTTAGATTAAACACATTTTGGAAAATAATTCTTGAAACTATGTTTCCTAAAAAGAGTTGTGTTGTGACCATACTATATATGATTATATATGAAAAATGCATCATGTTTAATAATTGCATATGGGGAAATACATGAATATTTGGCATGGAAAAGAAAAGTATCATTGAATTCATTTGATAGTGGATTTCATGGTTTATGGTATTATTCGGGAATACTAAAGATGTTTTGTCTTAAATTGAATTATTTTGGGAAATTGAAGCAAAATATTTTTGACAAGAAATGGTTTTGAGGTCTTTGAGAATATTGTGGATATTTGGTTATTGAAATATCTTATGAAACTACTTGGAAGTAAACTATGTGTTTGAATACATTTAACTCGTGAGCTCTTGATATGGGTTTGACCTTGTGCTATGATATTGGTGATTAGCTTGTCTTTGTGACAACGTCTCTATGGCGTGTGATTTCCCTGTCTTTGTGACGTTTGCTTACCCCGTTTTCATGATGACAAGCCAAGTTGGAGACTCCCACTTTGCATGACACGAGTAAATCCTTGAGTGTGTGGGTGAGGCTAGGCAGCGCCAATAGACCACATGCCGAAAGAGGTACATACCATGCTAGTGTGTTTGGGTTCTGACTTGTCTGTGGTGGTATGATGTCTTAGTGACATTTCCGTCTTTGTGGCACCTTGGGTGAGGTTTCTAGTTTCAAAATGGTATTGAACATTCTTATGGCTCACGGTGAATAAAATGTAGTTTCATAGTTATTTTGGAAAGCTTGGTGCTATATTATTTCTATCATTCTTGTCGTGTTGTTAATGAAATTGATTTTGCATAAATTTAATGAAAATTTCCAAATTATAACATGTTTTGTAAAAAGCTCATTATCATGAAATTTGCATTTCCCCCACTCCCATTAATTATTCCACTTACTGGGCTCTGTCTCATCACATTCTTTTACAAATTTTTCAGAGTAGGCAATGATTGTTTTAAGACAGGTTTTTGTGGCTAGCAATAGTTAGACCAACTACTGATGGAGACTGAACTTTTGTTATGGTGATCATTAGATGAACACACTAGAATAGGCTTGATTTATTCTTTTGTATCTAATAGTGGTTTTAACTTTATTTCCACTAATGGGACAAGTTAGTGATATGTAATGTGTTGCTGGCTACAATGGGGTAGCAAGGAATGAGCATGGTGACTGGATAGCAGGATTCTCAAGGCGCATCAGGCCAACGAACAGCTATGTGGCAGAGCTATAGGGATTGAGGGATGGGTTGATGATGTGCTTGAACTTAAACATCAAATCTCTTATAGTTGAATTAGATACTAAAGCTGTTATTGATGTGCTTGGAAATCCTCAACATGTAAATAACGCTATCTCCCCTGTTTTGGATGATTACAGGCTGTTGATGACTCGGTTCCAACAGATTAGTTTCCAACACTGCTTTAGACAAGCTAACCGGTGTGCAGACAACCTTGCTAGAATGAGCATTAGTCAGGATCTAGACTTTATTTTATACTAGTCGCAAACCCACGTGTTGCGCGCGATATTTTTAGGTAAAATACTATTTTAGTCCCTAAACTTTGTAAAGAATTTAAAAAAAAGTTTTATCATATTTTTTATAATCATGTTTATAATGTTTCTTACTATTATCATATATTTATTGGTTGATGATTTTCATAACATAGACATTAAATAAAAGATAGAATTGTTCATTAGAATTTTTTAAGTCATGGTGTGTGTGTGTGTGTGTATATATATATATATATATATAAGGTTAAATGAAATGTCAAAAAATAAGATTATAAAATTTTCCAACTTTATTTCTAATATAATTTCTAAATTACTAAAGATCGTCTCATTTTTAGTTAGGATATGAAATATAATTTCCCTAGTTAGAGTTTGATTAGTTTTAAGTTTAATTTTGTATTATCTATATATATATATATAATAATAATAATAATAATAATAATAATAGGTGAAGCAGAGAGAAAATCTAATTAGATTTCAATTCGATTCTCAATTTTGCTCCACGTGTCTTCTTTTTCTTTTTTCTTTTTTCCTTTTTTTTTTTTGGTCAAATGAGTTATTGTATAATTAAAAGTTTTCTTGATTTTGCTACCAAATTGTGAAAACCAAAGAGGCTACAATTTTTTATACCGATTAAAGAGGACAGCTCCTCTCTGGTTTGTTATTCCTCTCCCATTTTAATATGGATGAACACCGTGGAAATAAAATTAAAACAATCCAAAGGCCAAAAAAGAAGCCACACAATTCTCTCTTTACTTTCTCCACTCTCTTCGTCACTTCACCTCCTTTCTCTGATTATCTCTCTCTATCACTTTCTCTCTATCTCTCCAAATGGAAGGTACTTTCTTTCTTTGTATTATTCTGCTCTTTTTTCATTTGTTTAAATTTTGTTTGGTTGCCGAGAAACATAAGACCTCAAAAACCTCTTTTCTTTATTGTTCGATACATTCCGAAATCTCGGCTGGTTCAGAGCGCAATCTGTAATTCTTTCTTTCTTTCATTCTTGCAAAATCTAGAATCAATCTAGGGTTTCTGATTTTTCTTTAGGTTGCCACGAAGATTCGACGATGTTCATGCTGCAGAGGAAGGCGTGGTCGGCGGTGACGGCAATTGCGGCGAGGAGTGCTTCGGCGGCGGCGATGGGGAAGGGCAAAGTGGTGGTGTTTGCTGATATTCCACCGTCGTTGGATTCGCTGAGCCGCCAGGCAGCGGAGGAGATTGGCGGTGGAGATATGGAGGATTGGAAGAGGTTTAGAGAGGCGGGGCTGTTGGACGAGACGGTCATGCAGAGAAGAGACCGTGAGGCTCTTCTTCTCAAGCTCTCCAAGCTTGAAAACGAGGTTTAATCCTTGATTTAATTTTTATTTGAATCTCATTGAATATTTAACAGCTTAAGATTTTATTATTGTAATGGGTTTCAATTTTGTTAAAGAACTATGATTAATATGGTCATGCTTGGTTTAATATTGAATGGATTTCCAATTGGGTTAAGTTCTCAGTAATGGGTATTGTTCAAATTTGTATTTGGTTTAATTTCATTACAATTTTTTTTATATGGATGGTTGTTTGTGTGTGTAATATTGGGAAATTTAGGGTGTGTGTATTTGAGGTTCTGTGACTTTGAATTCTTATTGTATTATTGGATTGATTATGCTTTTTGGGTTTTCTTTTCCAAACTATTTCATTCGATTTTGAAAGTGAAAGTTATGTTCTAGATTTCATCCAATAAGTCTTAAGGACACAAAAAATTTTGCAAAGTTTTCACAGCCTTTTGAGGTGACATGTTGTGCTTGGTGTTAATGAAAGCAATGTTGCTAGGGACCTGTGTGATAGTGAAGTTATGTTTGATCACAATTTGCACACCAATGGTTGTGAAAAAGATTTTGAAATTTGTTGTGTGCCTTATTGCTGAATTTTGTTATCACTGCAATCTTTATTTATTTATTTATTCTTATGTTGTTTGATCTTGTGTTTCTTTTGAATAGCATGAGATAGAATTTGGCATTCTTTGATGAAGACTTGTGTTTAAGGGATTGTTTCATGGTATCTTTGTTTTTTTGGGCAGCTTTATGACTACCAGTATAACATAGGGCTTCTCTTGATTGAGAAGAAAGAGTGGACTTCCAAGTACGAAGAATTGACACAAGTGCTAGCGGAAACAATTAGCACTTTTAATTGCATTTTCTGAAGTTGAAAAGAGAGAGGAGAATTTGAGAAGAGCATTTACGGCTGAGAAGAAGTGTGTGATTGATGTATGCTACATTTCTACTACTTTCTATTTTTCCTTAAGTCGGAAATTTGTCCCACCACCCTGGTCTTTTATGATTATGTACCTTCCTATTTATGATCTTGATATGCATAAGTGTGCTTGAGTACCAAGGTTGTATAATCTGCATAATGTGTGCATTGATATGTGATTCACATGTATATTGATATGTCTTTGTATTTTTTTAGATAGGTTTGCTGTTTTTGTTGAAATATCATCTTCATCTTTTTAGAAGATTGGCTATGCAAATTTTTAATTGTTGTTTTGCAAATGTTTAGAAGAATTGTGCTGTGAATATTAAGGGATTTTTTATATTTTATTGTTGGATCCTTAAAATCTATACATGCCATCTTCATAAGTCTCTAAAACAAAGATCTTTTACATTCTTTGATGCTCATGGCAGACTAAATTTGTTTACACAGGGCTTATGCTAGAGTTCAATTCTTTTTTGGTTGCTGCGAGCCTGATTCTGTATCGTCTTTTTAATAAGTTAATATTTGGATGTAGCTACTATTGAATGCTGATTTTAGTTTAAGCACTAAGAAAGAAAGAAAAGGATCACTGAACCTAATAAACAGAAGTTTCTCCAAGCCTAATCTACCCAGTGTACCTAAGCCCTCCAAGAAATTTTGTTTTTGTTTGTTTGTTTGTTTTATTATTATTATTATTATTATTATTATTATTATTATTATTATTATTATTATTATTTGTGTGTTTATGTTTGTTTGATAGGTTATTAATTGCATTTGAATGATATTTTTGGCCATTGATATGTCAAGCTATTATAATGGGTCCAATGAGATAATTTTTCAAAATACTAATTTTATGATATTTACCTGGTTAGGATTATTGAATAATTTTCGTTGTTAAAAAGTTTGTTAACTATCCTGAAATATTGAACCAGTGGTTGCTGCAAATTTTCTGGGTTTTTCTCTTAAGCAATAGGGATTGAGATTGAGGATCGGCACTACTCCGTGACCAATATAATTGGAACTAAACACAAACCGACGAAAGGTACGCATCACTTCTTTGTGTTTGAATATGAATTGAATTTCGGATGTTTATTCTCTTTCTTTAGTTTCTTTGTTGTCAATATTAATTCTTACGGCATGGACAAGAATGGCAGAACCCTAGAACCACGATTGGCCATCTCCAAAGGACATATATAATAATGGCTATATATAAATCAAACTGACCTCTAGATATGGCGATTCTTGAAAAATCAAACCAACCTCTTAATTTAAGGGGAACATTGAGAGGATTATTGAAAAATAAAACCATTTTACAGTTTATTATAGTTTGCTTGAATGGAATTCTGCCGGGAATGTTTACATGAGGTCAACAGGCTATGAATAATTAAACCATTTGTGAAAGCTATTCGGCCAAAATTTGACTATTGTATTATACACTTACTCTTTTGTGCAAGGTATAAGCTGTTATTTTTCTTTGGTCTATTGTATTATACATTAGGGATTATAAACAGATTTCAACATGGATGCTTCAGAGTGCATAGTAATTATAAGTTCTTTGTAAGTGGGATTATGGGATTTTTTGGGTTAATTACTACATTTTAAAATAACAAATAAACAGATTGATAACTAATGTATGTTATACACTTTGCAACAGATTTTTAGGCGCTGTTTTTTACAACAATTAATTCAAACTCTTTTCTCTGGTCTCTCTTTTACTGTTTTATTTGCAAATCGCAAGTGCCATATATTTTATTTGATTAAATCAGAGCAAATCTTTCCCCCCTTTTTTTTGATCTGATATTAATTAAACCCAAACAGTTCCTTTGTGTCTACGAAGTTTTTGTTAGTGTCTTCCACAGACAGTGTATGTGAAATTGAAGGAGAGGTTGGTGGTTCATTAACTAATAGAGAGAGATTGGATTATTTTTTTCCATGTGGGGTTTGAACTTTTTTTTTCCTTTTCAACATTAAGCTAAGAGAGGAGGAGAGGAGGTGCAAATCCTAAACGTGTAAGTTAGGGACATCAAGAGATACCAATTGACCCAACAGTCACGGTGTGTGAGTTTTTATTGGGCATCTTAAATTACTAAATGCCTCAGGTTTGAGTGGAAGATTCCTTTTTATGCTTTGACATATGCTTAATACTTAAGTTATATATCAAAAGTGACATGTTGAATGTCCTGTTTAGATTGATTTATAATGTTCACCAGGCATTTTTGTAAGAAACGTTGTTGGAACAAACTGATAGGTTAGGATAGTTTGATTTCCCTTTTACTTATCTCATACTTTGTATTAGATTTTGTCAATTTACTGTATTTGTGTTTCAATTGGCTCTGATTTGCATGTTTTAGCCAGCTTTTTTCTTTATAAATTGTTTTTTTTTCGCCAATTTTCCCCTCTACTTATTTCAAATCTGCATTTGTTATAGCTTATGAGATTTCAATTATCATTTTTTCTAGATCATGTGTTGATGCCAAGTTGGTCATTCTCTAAACAAGAGTGTGTGTCTGTGTTTTATTTTTCTTTTCACGAGCTTAAAAGGTGGTATTCTTTCTTTCTTGGTTGTCGCTGCTTGATTGGTGTTATTGCATATTAAAATCCAGTGTATTCAGAAGGTATGCATTAATTTCTCTAGAACTCCTCACCGGTACTTTTTCTTATTCAAATTTGAATTAAAATCCGGCTATTTATTCTCTTTCTTTGAATGATTTGGTCTCAGATTATAATATTTGTTTTTCCTGTTTTAGTAACATTATAATCTTTTCCAAATTGAAATTATTGTTTTCTTCATTTATTTACTGCCTTCTTTGAAATAGAAACATAGAAATAAATGACATAGATTTGATTAAATGGCGTGCTGTTGACAATTCAACCCATATGTTCAATGTTTTCTCAGGCTTTTTTTTGCAGTATTTCTTTCATTTTTCTCTGCTGCAATTTAAAATTGCTATGATTCATTTTTTGAGCAATCGAAAATAATGGCTGTTTTACTAAACAGATACCAAAGCAGTAGTAAAAGTGTTAAACATGAAACTAAAATCTTATGAACACATTAATGTTTTTGATTAGTCCATGGATCTTTCTTTTTATGTTTGCTCTGCTTTGCAATCAATTTGGCTTATTTGTTTTTGTGCAATTTTACTATTCAGTGTAGCTCAATGATTACATTGTGTTGGTTTTGAAGGATTTGAGTTTTCTATTAGTGATGATTATGTAATCATTAATTTCAGTTTCAAATTAGGTTTTATATTTGGTTTGTGGTCTCTATAGCATTTATTCTTTTTTTGTGTTTGTTGGTTTTGGTCTTTAGATTTCATGGAAGAACAATTCCAATATTCTGTTATTTATTAATTTGTTAATTATATTTATCCTTTGATGACTTTATAATTGACTTTCATTTGTACTGAAATTAGAAACAAATAAATACGAAAGTTAATTAAAAAGCACTAACCTTTGCATAAGTTGCATTTATTTATTTATTTTTCCACGTTATATGTTTTGTAACCAGTGTTGTTTGCATATCAGGGATTGGTTTTTTGCTTTGCTATCCAATTGGGTTTTCTTTATTGTTACTCATGCCCTCTTTTGTTGTATAATTATTTTCCATATTTTAGTTTTTTTTTTTCCTCAAGTATTTGGATTGAATTAACCTATAAAATTGTAATAACTGTCTGATTTAATCTATAGCCTGTAACTTCACATTTTCCCTCTATTGTACATTCTTCTTTGTCTTGGTATTTACAATGTTTATATGTTTTCATTTTAAATAAAAAGCTATGTTCCAAAAAAATATAACAAAAGCTGTTCATGAAAGAGAAATTATTTTGACCAAAAAATATTAATTTTTTTGTATTATTTAATCAATGGGATTGTGGGTTTGAATTCAATGTGGTAGCTATTCATAATTGGTATATAGTCTCTCTTTTTATTCCAATTTGTTTGATTAAACTCCGAAATCAATATATTTTATTTGCTAAAATATGCAAATTAACCGAGTGTGATTTCTTAACATATATGGATGAGATATGCCAATTGAAGAGCATTTTATAGAATTGGTATCATAGAAGTGATAAGATTACCAATTGAAAATCAGTCTTTTAAAGAAAGATTGACTATGACAATGAGGTATTTTGGTACTTTATTATTTTGTTTTAGATATGATCAAACATACTTGGAGATTGGGTCAGCATTGTTTATGAAAGACTATTTTCTCTTTCGTTTATGTTATACTTTGTAATAGATTCTATCCATTACGTATTTGTTGTTTGAATTACCTCTGTTTAGATAGATTTATGATGTTCACCAGGTGTTTTCAAGAAACATTGCTGGATAAAACTGGCAGGTTAGGACGTTTTAACTATCATTCTTCTCATTCTCTATCCTATGACTTCCATTATGTTGATTCCGTTATTTCTCCAATGGACTTTGTCTCTTTTCTATCTCAATATCAGTATCATTGGATTCATCCATTGGATTACATTTTGCCAATTGATGTATTTGGGATAGATCTCTGCAAAATTAAGTTTTCTTTGGTTTATTGCTTTGCAATATTAGAAAATGTTGCAAAGTTTATATCATCAATTTTGGCTGTTCAACCTATTTTCTTTAAATTGTAAACGCCTCTGTATTTTTCCCTTTGTATCAGTTTCTTTCAGCAAGAATAGTTACTCAACCAAGCAAGGGAGAAGAGTTAGTCAAGGAGCCAATTCTTCCCTTCCCCTCCTCCTTTCATATGTTCTATCTTACCCCACCACTCATTCTCATCAACAAATATATATATATATATATATATATATACTGTTAAGTTTTGTTAATGAAATTTTCTGGTTAATAATATGAATTTAGACTTAACTGAGCATTTTATTCATGAATAAACTCATGATTAATAATATATCCATTCCCGTGCGGTAGCATGGGCTACATACTAGTTATATTTAATTGTTGACTATTGATTTAATTAAGTAAATGTAATGGTTGATTTTATTGCACTATAAAGTTTTCAATGTCCTTTGTATAGTCATTTCTATTTTATTTCTTACTCCTCTTGGCCACTTTTTTATTTTCCAAATAATGGTTACTATTGAAGTTTGATTTTATTTCATTTTTTCTTCCATCATTTTTACTTGATTACCTTGTATGTTCTCTCGGTAGTTGTAGTTTTTATAGTTATCAATAAGAAATTGATATCATAGATGATTTAAATAGTTATCGATATAGTTACGTTAGTGGCATATCAAAGGTTTTTTTTTTTTTTTTTTCCTTCTAAATTTTCAAGAAGAAAATATGAGAGACATTTCTCTAGTTTGGTCACAATCAATTAAAACATCCATAATATCTTAACGGAAGTAATAATGAGCATTAATTTTTTTTAATATATGAAGCGGTTAGGTTATTGGTATGTCAAAGTTAAAAAAAAAAAAAATCCAAGGAAATGTAAAAGGCCTTTTTTTTCTTTTGAAAAAATAAATGGGAACTTTTTGAATTGTAGAAATATGATTGTTTTAATTACCTTCTTTATAGACTTCATTATTAAGTTATAATAATCTAAATTATAGTAGACCACACAAGATAAATATGTATAGATGATTTTTTTTATTTTTTATTCATGAATCATTATTTCATTGTTTACTTATAAATATCTAAATGAAATTTTAAAAAAAAAATCTAAATTAAAATAGGTGAATGTGTAGAGGTAAAATTATATCAAAAGTTAAAACTATTCAAGATGAATATTTAACCACTAGTAGATATGTGTTTTTTGAAGACTAAAGTTTGCTTGATTGCTTTACCTGAAACTATATAACTATGAAAATATTATTGCAAATGGTTCCATTATTTGCAAATTATCAAGTTTGGTGGCCTTACATGAACTCCTATTTTATGACAACCTTTTTTTTTTTTAATTTTTTTTCTTTTTGCTAAAACAACTTAAGAATATTAAAACTTAAGTTATCACATGTAATAACTGTAAAACACATCAGTGATATGAAAAATAGAAAGGTTTAAATTTGTGGCAAAAAATTAATATATCTATGATAAATGTTTTTATCTAAATGATATATAGTAGTTCATATTTTTTTAGTCTTGATTCAAAAGTCCATTCTTAATAGCCTTATAAGACTACAAATTGCTCAATCTACATATTCAAAAAGTGTTATCTAAATTATAAATTATATGACCTTTTATCACACAAATATTTTGATTCTCCTAATATGTGGTAAAGGAAGGCAAGTGTGTGTCTAGCTATTTTCTTAATTTGTGTGGCATAAGTATGGAGGATGTGACTAAATTTAAATGTTGAAAAAAATAAGATAAGAAGAAAAAATAGTAAAAATAAAATATATAACAATAAACATCAAATTATTTAAGCCATTCTATATAATATATTAACATTATATTATATGTATAATGCAGTAGGATAATATTTAATAATAAAAGAGAATAGAAAAGATATACTAACTTAAAACACAAAACTAAATCGCATTAACCCAAAGTAGAATTCTAATTAACACAAAAATTCATCAACCTAAGTATGGATGCAATAAAAAAAATGAAAAGTAAATTGAGAGAGAGAGAGAGAGAGAGAGAGATAAAACCTTTGTTTTGTGAGGAAAAACTATGCATAGAATGGAAGAGATAGTGATGAATTTATAGTAAGAGGGTGTAAATAAGAAGAGATAAAAATAAAGGAAGATGAAGGGGAAAAGGAAAAACAATATTAATGTAGAGGGTAGTGGGTAGTGGGGAGATGAAAAGGTAAGGGGGGGAGAAATGTTAGAGAAGTAGTGGGGAGATAAAAATGTAAGGGAAGAAGAAAGGTTGGAGAAGTATAAATACTAAAAAAATAAATGTTAAAAACAATTATAAGAAAATTGAAAAGAAAAAAGATATTTATAATAAAAATAATAATTAAAAGATATTTTAATTTGTAAATAATAAAATTTTTAAGTAACCTTATTAAATGAGAAAATATTTTTAAAATATTTAGGAAAAATTAGAAACAAAAAAGGATAATGACGTGGCTGCTTAGGTGGCTCAATCGGAGTGTAGTAACAATAAATGTTACGCTTCAGCTTTTAGATATATATAGATGATAGTTCGCCTGTGGACGTTGTTTTTTCTTTTGAAAATGATTTCAATGGCATGTACTCTAACAAGCTATGTCCTAAACCTGTTGTTGCTCCTTAGCTTTATTTGAATGAATCGTCTTTTACCAAAAAAAAAAATTATATTTATTTAGACCATCATTCTTTTGTGGCCAGTGGTCCTGGTAATTATTGCATAGAGCTCTAACTTACTTTGGAAGCATCATTAATGAATTTTTTATGATAATTCTTAATGTTGGTACTTTGATAATGAATTTTGGATTGAGTTGTCAAAAAAGAAAAAATCAACAAGTATCTTGGAGATATTTTCTCATGCTTTGGACCCTTTTAGGTTTGGAGCATGACAATTTATGCTTGCAAAATTTTAAAAAGATCAAAAATCAATAATTTTTTCATTAATTAAATGTTTAAATTTCAAATTTATGTAGTCCTAAACTATGCATAAAGATAAGTTTATGGATTGTGTAAGGTTGAATTTATTCAATCATTTTGTTGGTTTTATTCCATGTTAAATTTGCTTGTAATTCAGCATTTAGAAATCCTATATTTAGGTGAGAATCATGTAAGAGTAGTGTGTCAAAGAGTGTGAAGAAAAGCTCAAGAGTGTGAACTCAAGAAGAGCCTCGCGACTGGATCTCGCGACTAGCAAGTCGCCAAAAGGTGGCACACGTGTGAAGCATGTAGGGAAGCTGAAGAGTCACGCCAGCTGTTGCACTACAGGACAAAACTTCTAGTTTGGTCAGGCAATTAGCTCGCAACTCAAACTCGTGACTCGTTCCAGTCGCGAGCTCGAGTCGTCAGAATGCCCTATTTGGTTGTAACTGACTCTTCGCATTCCTCATACACCCTACTATAAATACCCCTTATACCCACGAAATGTAGAGAGCCTCTAGAGCGAATTTTGAGAGAGAAACCCTAGAGAAAAACAAGATTGACTCATCTACAGTCTTCATCTTTGATTCTCCAAATTCTTTTACTCTTACCCTTTCCATTGACATATCCTTGAGATGTACATTTAGCCAAATCCTTATCTCACCATACCCATATCAATGAGGAGGTATTTTGGTACTTGGGAAGCAGTTCAGAAGGGACCAATTCATTTTGGTTAATGCAATGGGAGATTGCGGGATCTAGTAAGCTAAAGAACACAAGGTTCGGCATAACCCTGTTGGAGTAAGAAGCTTGGAGGGCTTAGGTGCACTGGGTAGATTAGGCTTGGAGGGTCTTCTACTATTCATGTATCCTAACTTTATTCTCTAGTGGATTATTAACCGCTTGGAAGGCGGCGGAGAGATTTTTCACCGAGTGCTTCGGTTTTTTCTTCGATAACACATCTCTGTGTTATCTTTGTGTTTGCATCCTTCTTCTCTTACTCTTTACCTTTTAATTGTTGTAATTGTGATTAAATATGGTTTAGAGTATTTTACCAATTTGAGTTTAGCTTATATTCATATTCAGGACATATATTGTTTGATTATAAGTTTGTATTGGTAATTTGTAAATTGGGGTCTAAACGTTTATAGGTGTTTCACACCCTATTTGAACTTTCAGATTGAATAGTATATAATATTCAATTTGAACGAAATTTGATATTTATGTTAAGAACATAAAGAGCATGCAATTCAATAGTCAAAATTTTAAAATATGTAGACATTTTAATTTTTTATAGTTTGTAGCCATAGCCTAAAAACTAATTTGTAGAAAAACTTTGTCCTCACATTTGTGACCAAGTTGACTCTTCCATTCATTTGGTTAAAAGTTTGTAGTTAAAATAATTTAAAATGCCAAAAACACACAAAATTTAATATCTTTTTGAGATAACCAATTGTGATTTATACTGCATTAATTTCACATAGAGTCTCCACTCTCCACTCTCCACTCTCCACTCTCCACTAACATCACTGTTACTATATACGAATCACAAATTACTATTTTAGCAATTATGAATTTTATTTTTGTGAAACTGGTTGTAGATTCCCATGCCATTGATTCATTATTTTCTAATAAATAAGAAAAGTAAAAAATACAAATTTTCCCTTTTGTCATTTTATTTATTTAAATTTCATTTTTGTCATTTTTATCTATTATGCTTACATATAGAACAAAGTTTACCTACAAACTAATTTGAGAAAACAAGTATTAAAATGTGGCAGCTTTGCATAGATTGTTGGAAAAGTTTCAAATTAAAATTAGGAAAAGTAAATAATGGATTAACAGCTGGGTCATTTAAGACCCAAGCTAACTTCACATGAGGGTGGGAGGTGAGAATTAAACTCTCCCCTATGTCATCAGACCATTTGGTCCATTAGTTTCCCTCATCTATTCCTTATTTTCATCTTAAAACATGCTCTTTCCTTTGCCTCAACCTTTAATTATGTAGTTGCAAAAAGAAAGTTTAAAAGGACAAATTTTAGGGGAACGTTTATCACAACAAATTTACAAAGATGTGTTAGTCAACCTTTTTATACTTTTATGAAAACAGTAATCAAATTCTTAATTCTGTGTCTTACTCTTCCTTCAACTTCTAAACATTAATACGAGTTCAAGGCTTTGGTTTGTGAGTGCACATAGCTTGTCGTTGATTCCTGGGGTTTGACCGCTGGAGCCATTTCTACACCAAGAATAAATTGTTTCCAGTGGAGCGAAATCACTTCTTAGGACAATGGATTGAGTTCCACGCCTTGGCTCTCTCTATCATCGATAAGTTTCCTCTAATCTCTGGATTTTACTCTATTGGTTCTATTAATTAGTCTTATATATTTCCAACAGTCACCTCAAGTTGTAAAAATGTTTTAGAAAAAATTGGTAGTAACTCTAGCATTTTCCAATTCATTTTTGAAATCATACGGGATATACTTGGCTTTGTGTATTGCATCGAAGGACGATAGACTTTTCCTACTGACATCTATTTCTTGCAGGCACTTATTGGATAGAGATCATTTTGATGGAATGAAAGTATTTCCTTTTGCGATAGCAGCTATTGCTCAAAGAGAAGTCACAATCTTAAAACTCTGCCGAAGTCAAATTGAATGAATTATGCCTAATTATTGTCCATAACTAGCAGATGCGCAATACAAGTGTATAATACCTATTATGGTTGATGATAATACAGGTATTTTTATGGTTGATGACTTTATGTATAATACCTATTATATGTATTAATGTTTAAGATTAATTTTGAATTATGTTATGCATCATCAACTATATATTATATTTCACAAAATGAGTTAAAAAAAAAAAAAGTAAATTGCCATCAAATATATTTTTTTTCTTTATATTCTCCATATTTGCAAAATATTAAGATGATCAAAGATTAATAACTATTTTAATTGAAAATATCTAATCAAATAGTGAATAAGATTAGATTAACACTAAATTGGCATACATGTTCATGACAATGAACATGTGTGATCCAACAATGATATTAAACTAATAAAATTTTTAATTTTTTGGCAATGAATAATTGGGGGTGGACGGATTTGAACCATAAATATCTTTGTTGGACACATCAAAAAGTGTCAACCAATTGAGTTATAAGCTATTAGCAATAATAAAAAATATTGAGTGTTGTAACATCAACTAAAATTTATACATGCACTTAATCCTGTCCCATACATATATATATATATATATATATATATATATATGCACCATATAAAGTGGTCTAAGGTTCTACCAAGTGGCATTGTAAATAGAAAAAATAATTAAAAAAAGAAAAAGGCAAAGAACTATATAAATTCCATTTTTATATTAATTAGTGCATAGTTGATAGAAAATTAATACTTAGAAACTAGAATTGAATGCATGTATCTCATTAAAAATATGAAAATAAATTAACATTTCTTCATTAATAAACACTATCATTTTGTCTTGAATAGAAAAGAAATACTATAAATAATTAGAAAAATAATTAAATGGTTTGCGTAAATATAGAGGATTTTATTTCCTTCTTTAGAAATGAAATAAAACTTTGACATAAATACAATGGTTTGATGACGTTGAGGGTTAAATGAAGAGAATTACTAAGGAATTGGCCATTTGGCAAACACTTAGACTACTTTGGCCGTTACTTAGTTTAAAGAAATGTTGAATTGTGTGATAGTAATATACCATTTGTGTGATAGTAATATACCAGGTGTGCATATCGATGCAGTGGTGAACCCAAGAATTGATGACGCCTGGCGCTTCATTGGCTTCTACGGAGCCCCTGAAGTTGCAAACTGGGAAGATTTTTGGTCACTGCTCTGCCACCTCGGTTCACAGTTCGATATGTCATGGGTTTGTATTGGTGATTTCAATGAAATCACAAGGTTGGAGGAAAAGTCAGGAGGTCCTATCCGCCCTAAAAAACAGATGCAAGGATTCAGGGATTGCTTGGATTTCTGTGGTCTAAAGGACCTGGGTTTCTCGAGCCTTCCATTCACTTGGTGCAACAAACGTTTCTCTGGACCTGTGACTTGGGTGAGATTGGTTGCTCAAATGTCCTACTGCCAGGCTCCATCACTTACCAAGTCTGTCCTTTGATCACAAGCCAATTTGGTTATGCTCTGTTGACACTCATAGTCGTTTTTTTAGACCTCAACAACCATTTAGATTTGAGGCCATTTGGTTGAAAGATGACCGATTCGAAGGGGTTGTTCATGATGCTTGGGATACGGGCTGTGTAGGTAGTCCAATGGAGAATGTGCTTTTAAAGGTTATGAATTGTTAGGAAAAACCGAGAACCCGGAACAAAAGGGTTTTTGGTAATGTCAAGACTATGTAAGCTCAAAAGAGGAAACTTTCGGAGAAGGCAAAGGCAAAGTCAATGGCTGGGGGTGGGCATGGAAGGGTTAAGGAATTGAATGTGGAAATTGACAAACTAATGGACATGGAGGAGTGTTTGTGGAACCAGAGGGCAGGGCAGACTGGTTGAAGTATAGGGATCAAAACACCAAGTATTTTTATTGTCGCTTTTCAAAACGAAATAAGCGGAATTATATTGCTGGTCTAGAGAATGAGTCAAGGCAATGGATTGAGGAAGAACCTAAGGTTGGTGATATGCTCATTAGATACTACTCAGGGCTTTTTTCATCGTCAAGTCCCTTGGCCCTTGATGCTGAGATTAATGGGGTTGAACCAAGGATCAATGCAGTCATGAATTCTGATTTGAATAGACCTTTTAAAGCCTCTGAAGTGCAGTTTGCTCTCAACCAGATGGAGCCCTCCACGGCACCGAGTCCTGACGGCTTACCACCTTTATTTTATAAGCAATTTTGGACAAAGGTGGGTGCTGAGGTCACTAATGCAGTGCTATCTGTGCTAAACGCAGGTACTATCCCAAACCCCCTAAACCATACTCACCTTACTCTTATTCCAAAAGTTAAGTTTAAAGTCCTAGGCAGGTGACTGATTTCAGTGTAGAATATGGCTTGAATTAAGAGTTTGACTCCTTGTTGGATTTGGATAAGAAAGGAATTTTATTCCTTTTGGGTTACTGTTGTTTGAAGTTATCAAACTCTATTAAAAGTCTTGTCTACCACTTGATTTTGAGTTCTATTTGGAATAAGAGTGATTCTCCTTTTTTGTGTGGAAAAGAAGTCTAGTTCTTCTTGGTTTTGAATATGCTAGCCAACTTAAACCTCCAATATAAATAGAGTGCTACTGTGATAAATTTAGAGAGTGTGTGAGAGCATAGAGTTTTGGTGTGAGAAAAAGAGGCTCTCTCTTATTTGGTTATTTGATATTTGTGGGTTGCAATTTGGAATTGTGAGAGAGGTTTTGTTGCCACTTGGTTTCGGTTCTGCGGTTTGGTGATTTTCTCTCTCTTGGTGCATTGCAACTCTTGGATTTGATTTGTGGCTCTCTCTATAGTTTGTGCGCAATTCGCATTTGGTATTTGTGAACCTTTGGTTCTTGGGTTTGTATTTGGTTCTTTGGTTTCGTATTTGTGAGAGAGAGCTACTTGGTTGTATTTGGGATTTGGGTTTGTGAGAGTGTCTCTACACCAATTTGTATTATCCCAAATTTGTTATAGTGAAATTTGTTCGTCGTCGCCCGTGGATGTAGGCTATTGCCGAACCACGTAAATTCTTGGTGTTTTGTGTCTATTTTCTTTTGGATTAATTTTCTTCGTTCCTATT
Organism: Lithocarpus polystachyus; assembly: GCA_033629205.1. Classification (NCBI taxonomy): domain Eukaryota; kingdom Viridiplantae; phylum Streptophyta; class Magnoliopsida; order Fagales; family Fagaceae; genus Lithocarpus; species Lithocarpus polystachyus. The sequence continues at coordinate 18,316,809 of CM066166.1, read as the reverse complement.
GTTTGTTTAGAGGTCTTTCTCAAGCCTGAAATATTTTCACAATCAATCTTGGTAATTTGAGCTTCCGTTATTTTACAACAAACTGGTATCAGAGCCAGGTTCGCTACCTAGGTGTTTGGATTTGTTCTCTTTGGATATTTTGGTGATTGGTTCGTGAATCTGATATTTAGGGAGAAAGATGTCAAGTGATTCCTCTACAAAATCTTCAGCGGATTTTTCTGGAAAATCTTTGTCAGAGTCTTCTGCAAAACCTTTGGCGGTTAGGACGATGGTTTCTAATGCCAAATTTGAAGTAGAGAAATTTGATGGAATGAATAACTTTGGCATGTGGCAATGTGAAGTTATGGATGTTTTGGTCCAACAAGAGTTGGATGTTGCTTTGGAAGACAAACTTGAAGGGATGTCAGACAAGGATTGGGAAAAGATTAATAGACAAGCTTGTGGCACTATTCGCTTGTGTTTGGCCAAGAATCAAAAGTATTTTGTTATGAGGGAGACGAATGCTAAAGAGCTTTGGAAGAAATTGGAGGACAAGTATATGACCAAGAGTGTGGAGAATCGTCTCTACTTGAAGAAGAAGCTCTTTCGTTTCCAATATCGTGCAGGTATTTCTATGTCTGAGCACTTGAATGATTACAATAAAATACTTGCTGATTTGCAAAATTTGGAAGTTAATATTAGCAGTGAGGATAAAGCTCTCTTGTTATTGAATTCATTGCCTGATACTTATGATTATCTAATTACTACACTCTTGTATGGAAAAGATGAAATTAAGTTTGATGATGTGTCTAATGCTTTGACTAATAATGAGTATCGTATGAAAGATAAGCAAGCTCAAAGGGACACGATGACTGAGGCTTTGATTGTTAAGGGCATGTCTAATGATAAGAAACTCAAGAAAGATGAGTGTGCCTATTGTCACAAAAAGGGGCATTGGAAGAAAGATTGTCCTTTGTTGCTGAACAAAGACAAGAAGGATTCTAATGCAAATGTAGCACATGATTGTGATGAGGATTCTGATTTTGCATTGACTAGTTCATCATTTGTTTGCCATTCAAATGAATGGGTTTTGGATTCAGCTTGCACCTTCCATATGTGTCCGAAAAAGGAATGGTTTTACAACCTAGAAGAGTCGGAACTTGGTTCAGTCATCATGGGTAATGATCAAACCTATGAGATTTTGGGGAAAGGTAAAATCAAGCTAAAATTACATGATGGAACAGTTCGTTTTCTGAATGAGGTTTGATATGTACCTGAATTGAAAAGGAATCTCATCTTAGTTGGTTTATTAGAATCCAAGGGTTTCAAGATTGCTATGGAGAATGGAACTTTGAGGGTACAACATGGTGCTTTGGTAGTGATGATGGCCACACGTTGTAGGAACATGTATTTCCTTAAAGGGAGTACTGTTGTAGGTGGAGTAGAGATTGGACAGGTTACTGCAGACACTATTAGACATTTGGAGCATGCCAACGATAATACTTCGTTTGAGAGTGCCAAGAACTACAAATTTGAAGTTTGTGAGCCTCGTGCTTTGGAGAAGCAAACTAAGGTCAAGTTTGGTACGATAGTTCGTCATACTAAGGGTTTGCTTGATTATGTACACACTAATGTATGGGAGCCTATTAAGGTTGCTTCTTTTGGAGGTAGGAATCACGATGTTATTTTTGGTGGTGACATGGTGATTAAGCCGTTGCACAAGTTCAAGTGTTGCTTGGACTTGTTTGGTATTTGCAATTTGAATTAGCCCGTAGGGGCTTTGGTGGTGGCGACGGAGAAGTTTCGTTTGTGGTGATATGGATTTGGATAATTTGCAATTTGTTTGTTGAAAACTCTAATTTATTGAGCGCTTTGTATTTGTGGTTTGGGAGATGTCTTGTCAAGGTGGAGACTTGTTAAGGATTTATATTTGGTGATCTGCAAATGTCGTTTGTGAGGCTTGATGGGATTCAAGCCAAGGTGGAGATTTGTAGAATATGGCTTGAATTAGGAGTTTGACTCCTTGTTAGATTTAGATAAGAAAGGAATTTTATTCCTTTTGGGTTACTGTTGTTTGAAGTCATCAAACTCTATTAGAAGTCTTGTCTACCACTTGATTTTGATTTCTATTTGGAATATGAGTGATTCTCCTTTTTTGTGTGGAAAAGAAGTCTAGTTCTTCTTGGTTTTGAATATGCTAGCCGACTCAAACCTCCTATATAAATAGAGTGTTGCTGTGATAAATTTAGAGAGTGTGTGAGAGCATAGAGTTTTGGTGTGAGAAAAAGAGGCTCTCTCTTGTTTGGTTATTTGATATTTGTGGGTTGCAATTTGGAATTGTGAGAGAGGTTTTGTTGCCGCTTGGTTTGGTTCTGCAATTTGGTGATTTGCTCTCTCTTGGTGCATTGCAACTCTTGGATTTGATTTGTGGCTCTCTCTTTGGTTTGTGCGCAATTCGCATTTGGTATTGGTATTTGGTATTTGTGAACCTTTGGTTCTTGGGTTTGTATTTGGTTATTTGGTTTTGTATTTGTGAGAGAGAGCTACTTGGTTGTATTTGGGATTTGGGTTTGTGAGAGTGTCTCTACACCAATTTGTATTATCCAAAATTTGTTATAGTGAAATTTGTTCGTCTTCGCCTGTGGATGTAGGCTATTGCCGAACCACGTAAATTCTTAGTGTTTTGTGTCTATTTTCTTTTGGATTAATTTTCTTCGTTCCTATTGTTTGTTTGGAGATCTTTCTCAAGTCTGAAATATTTTCACAATCAATCTTGGTAATTTGAGCTTCCGCTATTTTACAACATTCAGACCTATTAGTTTGAGTAACGTTTTGTATAAACTTATTGCTAAAGTTCTTGCAAACCGCTTAAAACCCTTTCTGCCTCAAATAATTTTCAAAACACAAAGTGCTTTTATGTCAGAAAGACTGATAACTAATACATCCTAATTGCTCATGAGACACTTCACTATCTAAAGACTAAAAGAATGGGTAAGTTGGGGTATATGGCGTTGAAGCTTGACATGAGCATGGCGTATGACCAAGTTGAATAAGTTTTTGTTGAGAAGATTATGCAGAAGATGGGATTTACTCATAGCTTCGTACACCTCATCTCCATGTGCATCTGATCTGTTACCTACTCCATCATGTTAAATGGACAGCCCCATGGTTTCATATCCCCAAAAAGGAGGCTTCGCCAAGGTGACCCGCTTTCACCATATTTGTTCTTACTTGTTACGGAATGTCTCCATGCCCTTTTCAAAAAGGCTGAAACTGATGGTATGCTATGAGGAGTGTCTCTTTGTGCTAATGGCCCTTGGATGTCTCATCTTCTTTTTGCCGACGACAGCCTTGTCTTTTGTAGAGCTACAATCTCTGAGTGTGTCAAGATTCAGGAAATTCTGCAGGTCTATGAACATGCTTTGGGTCAAAATATAAATAAGGGGAAAACTAATGTTTTTTTTCAGCTCAAACACTAGCGATCAGACCAAAGCAGCCATCATAGTCTTTCTCGAAGTTATTGCTGTCCAAAGATATGAGCAATACCATGGACTCCCAGCATTGGTGGGAAGGGATAAGAAAAAATCTTTCAGTATGATTAAGGAGAGAATATGGAAGAAGCTAAAAGTCTGGAAAGAAAAATTGTTGTCACAAGGGGGGAGGGAGATTCTCATAAAGGTAGTAATTCAAGCAATTCCAACCTACACCATGTCCTGCTTTAAACTTCCTAAATGTCTTATCAAGGATATTGAGTCTTTGATTAGGAAATTTTGGTGGGGTTATAGAGGTAAGCAGCAAAAAATCCATTGGGTTAGCTGGGAGACAATGTGCAGTCCAAAGAATGAAGGTTGAATGGGTTTTAGAGAATTGAGTAAATTCAACGAATCTCTCCTCGCAAAACAGGTCTGGAGGTTAAATAGTAATCAAAACTCTCTTATCCATAAAATTTTCAAAGCCCAGTTTTTCCTAGAGGGCGCCATCATGGAGTGTGATAGCTCAAATAAAGGCTCGTATGCTTGGAAGAGCCTTTTCTAGGCAAGGCAGGTTATAGAATTGGGCTCTATTTGGAGGGTTGGTGATGGAAAATCAATTAAGATCCGTAATGACAAGTGGATTCCAAAAATTGTAGCTACAAGAGTTGTTTCTCCCTTATCGGGTTTGTCCCCTGATGCTAGAGTTAGTGATTTAATTGATGTTTCCTCTGATTCTTGGAAATCTGAGTTGATAAAGCAGGTATTTATCCCTCATGAAGCTAGCCTCATCCTTGGTATTCCATTAAGTTGTCAATCACTCTCAGATAATCAGGTTTGGTTTCCCACATCTCAAGGTAACTTCACAACCCATAACACTTACAAGTTGTTGGTTAGCTCTGATAGGCAAGATTTACCTGGGTGTTCTAATTCAGATAAACTACATTTCGTGTGGAATGGTATATGGAATCTGAAAGTCCCCCATAAAGTTGGGCATATGATTTGTTGAGTTGTTCATAGTGCTCTGCCCACTCTTTGCAATCTTTGGAGGAGGAAAATTATTAGCTTAACTCTTTGTCTGGGTTGTCAGGCTGAAGGTGAAGACATAGTGCATGCCTTATGGAGTTGTACATCCCTTTATGGTATCTGGGAGCCAGATGAGGTGCTGAGGAGATTCTGCAGGTATAAATTTTCTTCTTTTGCAGATTTATGGGAGATGGTTCTGAGGACGAGGGACCAGTTGGATATAAATCTCATGGCGATGATTTTTTGGTTTATCTGTAATGGAAGAAATTCAGCAAGGGTAGGTGATGTGTTTCTTGAGGTCAACAGATTCGACAGAGAGCAGAAGTTTTCCTGCAAGAGTTTCTGCAGATACAAGGTAGACAATTTCGGCCTCCCACCAGGATTAATTAAGCCATTCGTTGGATTCCTCCTATTCATCCTCAGCTCAAAGTCAATTACGATGGTGCTGTGTTTAATAATCTGAGAGTAGCTGGTCTCGGTGTCGTAGTTCGTAATGCAGCAGGTAAAGTTATTGGTTCCCTGTCTGAACGAGTCCCTCTTCCTACTTCCCCAGCAGTGGTGGAGGCACTGGCCTGCAGAAAAGCTCTAACTTTTGCTATAGAGTTGAGTATAGCTAAGTGTTGTTTTGAGGGGGATGCAAAAATTATATTTAAGGCGGTCAGAAATCTAGATTGTGATCACCCTGAGTATGGGAATGTGATTAGAGATATTATCTCTCTCTAGTGCTTTTCAAAGTTGTAATTTCTCCCATGTTAAACGTATAGTCAATTCAATTGCCCCTTTTCTAGCTACGAAGGCAAATTCTAGCAATGAGCTTCAGGTTTAGATTAATTCCTGTCCTGATGATATAGCTCCGCTTACAATTCGTGATGCTTCGTTTTTTTTTTTTTTTTTTTTCCTTCTTGAAATAAACTTAACCATTTGGGTCTGGATTATCAAAAAAAAAAAAAAAATGGTCAAGCACTATATTTGACAACTACAATGACTCAATATTCATTTCTTTAAACATATTAATTAAACCAACCAAAAAAATGATCTCCTTTTGGTCCACAAAATACTTATTAAAAAAACAAAATTTAATTATTATAAATAATTTATTTTTCTCGACTGTACTAACCTTTTTCTTTAATTTGCCACATGTCAAATATCTAAACATATAGGTTTGAAGAGTTTGTCAAAAAGTTTGAAGAGTTTGTGAAGATAATGATATTCTGCGAGTACCATTAAAACATAAATAAAATAGTCTAAGTTGTGGTGTCTAAGTTCATACATTTACGGTCTATTTGGGATTTGTTTAGAGTTTATTTGAGATCTACTTATTTTGTTGAAATTGAAAACTTTTTGCTAAAACTGAAAATTTTTTGCTAATAGTACTGTAGATAAATGTAAAAGTAGTATAGTGGGAACTCATGAATAGTACCAAAAAGTACAGTGGGGCCCATAAATAATAGCTAAAATAAGCTGAATAATAAAATAAGCTGACAAAAATAATTTTTGCCAAACACACACTTATTTTGTTGAAACTGAAAACTTTTTGCTGAAAGTATTATACATAAAGGTAAAAGTTAGCTAAAATAGTACAGTGAGATCCATAAATAGTACCAAAAAGTGTAGTATGACCCATAAGTAGTAGTAAAAATAAGTTGAATAGTAAAATAAGTTTGCAAAAATAATTTTTACCAAAACAGACACTTAATATATTCCAACTAAAAGAATTACTTATTCATATTCATGTATGTCTTTACAGCTCTTGATGTAATGATCATAATGGTCACTTCAATACTAAATAACCGCGATTATTGTTTATTATAAAGGTAGTAATGTATTTTGTAGAATCCGTTGTTTCAACAACCGGACTGATCGGCAAGTTCAAATGGTTGAATTGGGAATTCGACAAGGAACCGATTCGATAAAACTGGAAAAACCAGCACACACACACACACACACACACACACACACACACACACAAAAAAAAAACTAGTGGAATTGGTTAAGAATCGGAAAAAAGCTGGAACTGGTCCCTTTTTCTTTCTTTAATATTTTTGATACTAACATACTTATGCTAAATTAATCATCCATTTGTATCGCCTTCACAAATGTTGTTACATAAAATCTAATGATGTACTTGTGTTTCACTCTCTGTAGGCATCCTTGTTTTATATAATTTTGAAGTGATTATTTTTATTGAATTAATAAGAACAATTTTTTTTTCTTAGAATCAATAAGACCTAAAATAGTGAATATCAATTTTAGAACCAAAAATAAATAAAATAAAATAAAACCACACAATTGAAACCGATATCATTAAAGCATTAGGTTTAGGAACTTTACCTTAGAAATAACAATTTTAGTACTCACAACAATGGTGTTTCTAACTTCATAGAAAAGAAAATGCATTTTGTAGAGTCCATATTTTTGCAGTTGGCAGATGCGATAAATGTAATCAATTTATAGTGTTTTTGGTGTGTCTTGGGTGTGGTAAAGATGTATTTCATAGTCCAAGACAAAGATACAAGTTCAGATCAAGAAAGAATCAAGTTCAAAGCAAGAAAACAAAGTTTCTGTTAGTTTGATTGCTGGCTCGATTCCTGGTTAGACCAAACAAGATTTTCGATTTCAAGCTCGACATCTAGTTCAATCGATTAAGATTTCGATATTATCAAAAATCTAAAACGTGAAAAATGCCATAACTTGCTTGTTTCAAGCCCAATCCGTGACCAGTTTGTTGTGCAATTTAAAAGACATCATATATAAACAATCCTTACAGGTTTTTAGACCCCAATAGAGTCAGATTCAATCAGATTTCTAGCCAACTAATTAAAGTGATTAATTATGCAATTAGATTTGAATTAAACAAACATCAGACAAACACAATCCGCGTAAACATAAAAAAATGATGACTCAAGAAAACTTTTGAAATTATGGTTTCAAAGTAAACAACCTAGGGAGGATTTAACGTAAACAATCCTCAAGGCAACATTTCACTAATAGAATGAAAATTTATATAATAGACTTAACCCTAACTCTACTGCTACCTCATGTACTACTTACTTACATAACCACACGTAACTTCGAATTTGCGGGCTCTTCTATTGTGAAACTGTTGCACACAAACACTCATAATTGTTACTTTAAGACTCCACTCAAAGGTTTAGATCATCAACTGTGGTTAATTTGATTGTAACAACTTTCCTCTAAAGCCAAATATGTTGTTTACACAAGGTCTCCAACTATAGTTTCAAAAGTGTTTGGAAAACTCCAAATCTATGTACAAAACACTTCTCAAGGCAACATTTCACTAATAGAATGAAAATTTATACAATAGACTTAACCCTAACTCTACTGCTACCTCATGTACTACTTACTCACATAACCAAACGCAACTTCGAATTTGCGGGCTCTTCTATTGTGAAGCTGTTGCACACAAACACTCCTAATTGTTACTTTGAGACTTCACTCAAAGGTTTAGATCATCAACTGTGGTGAATTTGATTGTAACAACTTTCCTCGAAAGCCAAATCTGTTGTTTACACAAGGTCTCCAAATATAGTTTCAAAAGTGTTTGGAAAACTCCAAATCTATGTACAAAACACTCCCTCTTGAATATATAAAAACATGCTCTAGGGTTTGTATTTAAATATCCTTAAGATCCATCAAAATCCTAGATCTAATGGTTGAGAAATAAAGTGAGAATTCAAGTTTGCACAAATCTCGATCAGTTGAGATGTGCATCTCGATCGGTCGAGATAAGTGAGACTAATTCTGCACTTGGCTTATTGTACAGAAATTCATTTGTCTTGTTTTTGAATATTTCTAAACTAAACACTATACATAACTTAAGTTCTAAAGGCTACAATTCGTTCATGGTTGCCAACCTAAAAATATGGACTTTACATATCCCTATAAAGACTTTCCAAAGAGAGAAATCACCATTTGTGCAGCTAGGGTTTGTATAACCAATTTACTCTCAATCTCACTATACTAGAGACTTTCAAAACAAATCTGAGTCTCTATCTATTCAACCTGTGAGATTTCAAGAGTAGAAAGAGAAAGATCAACACAGTGTTATTACTGCCATATATGGTGCAGATCTATATGAAGCCATAGAGAAATCTAGTCTACAATAGTTGCTAGTCAAAACTTTCAAGTGGATTTCGTGGAGTCATAAACAGAGAAGTTTATGTGAAATTAGTAAACCACAATTGCTGATCTAAAACTTTTGAGTGGAGATCTCAAAGTCACAAATAAGAGACTTTGTGTGCAACAGTCCAAAATAGAAGTGTCTGTGGATCGATTTAGACCTATGTGTGGTCACACTAGTATGTATTACAAGAGATAGCAGTAGATTTATAATCAAGTCTATTGTATAAAATTTGATTCTATTTAATGGAAATATTTTTTTGAGGATTGTTTAGGTTAAATCCTCCTAAGTTTTTTACTTGAAATTACAGTTTCAAATAATTCCTGGGGTCATTATTCTTGGTATTCATGTGATTTATGCTTGTTTGATGTATTAATCATTTTAATCTAGATCATAATTAATCTAATTAATTATTTTCTTAAAAGTTTGTAAAATCTAAAAAAACTAGGGTCTAAAACCCTAACATATTTAATTAAGAAAAGAATAATGAATATACTTGAAATTTTGATATCACTTGAAGTAGATTGCCTACCAAATAAGAAAGGTTAAATTTAATAATTGGATTACATTTAAAATAACAATCTCCAAGTATTTCACGATTTTTGATGCCCTATTTATTTCTACTTTATGCCCCTGGCAATTACCATAATATATATATATATATATATACGAAAAAGTTATGAGTTCTAGTTAGACCAATTAGTAAAGTCTCTTATAATTGAATAAGAGATCTAGGGTTCAATTCTCTTTTATATCAAAAACTAATTGATGTCTTGGTTTGATAATAAAAAGTTATTATCAGAAGCTGACGTCATAAGTTGAAACTAGCTCAAATATATACATGCTTAAAAAAGATGAAATTCACAAATTATAAGTGATGGGTAATTTATAAAAGTATGATCCGTCTATAAGGGTCATCCAAGGAATACCACATCCAAGATGGTCATTAAAAGGAAAAGATGAGAACAACATTCAACACCAAGAAAGTAAGACGTCTAAAGAAGATTAGTCATCTATACCGCAAAAAGATATAGATGACCAACAAACACTTAGTAGATTTTAAGGTATTTTCTGTGAATAAAGAACAATTGCACGACGATTCACTATTCCAAGACATGAAGTGAATTATATAATTTTATAAATATTTAAAATCACCATATTATATTATAATAAGAGTTGAAAGTGATAATCACCCTCATGAACCCTCAAACCAACCCCGCCATCCAAAATAGCAAACAAAGTAAAATTTGCTAAAATATATAACCTCAAAATTTTAATATTTATGCAAAAATATTTATGCAAACCAACCCCAATTACTTATTTTATATCTATGTATTAAGTATAAAGATACCAGTTTCAACTCACGATCTGCATCTTGATTTTTTTCCATCTACCTCCACAGCTTCGAATTTGTTAAACATCCACCTAAAATTTTAAGTACTGACTTATAAACAATATATAAACGCACAACATAGACATACGCATACATATGCAACCACATACATACATAAAACTCTATCATAAAGTTTTAGAAGTCATAATCATTCATTGTTAAATAAGTGGTTTGATCCACTACATACTTTTGATGCGATGGTTACTCCACAAATTTTTTATTAGGTGTGAGAGGTAAGGCTAAGGTTCAAATCTGCAGAAAAAAACTTCAAACACATATATACTTAGATTGGATTAAAGAGGATTTCTATTTCAGATTTTAAACAAAAAAATGGTTTGAATTTTACAGCTCATTAGCATTTAACTAAACACTAATTTGATATCTATTTTAGGAAGTGATGATGTGGAAAATTTTAAAGCAATCCCTAAATAATAAATAATTTAAAATTTAAGATTGTAAAACTCTAGAATATCTTCAAAACCCATATACATGCAGGCGCATATACACACATTGTTTGTCTTTAATGGTTATCTCTTTATTTACTTTTAATTATTTATTTATATAAGGTAAAGATGTTCTAATTTTATTTTTATTTTTTATTTTTGAGAAAGAAGATGTTCTAAACTACTATTGATGGAAGGCAGATCACTTTTCATTGCAAAAAAAAAAATTACCTTAAAGAGGTGTTATAGATATCTAAGTTGTATCCATTATCTAATTTTCTTTTATTGAGAACTAATTTATTAACTAACAAGTCACATCATTCTTTATGAAAGGGAGATAAAGTTGATTAAACAAAAAAAAGTTGTACCATTAAGATGCGCGTTAATGATTAAGTTGTATCGATTATCATTAAAAAAAAATGTCACAGGATTTTTTTTTTTTTTTTTTTTTTTTTTGAGAAACGTTTCGAGCCACAGGATAAAAGCTAATTATATGATGTGTAGCATAAACGATAGTGCTAATTGATGCAATGACAATTTTATTATATGGTAAATGATATTAATGTGGAAATATTTTAAGTGTTTTAACAAACTACTTAAGAAATGTAATAAACGTGTATTCTTTCTTATAAATATCAAAATGCTTTTTAGCGTTAGTGGCCAAGCTGCATTTAATAATTGTTTTCAGAATTCAGTATTCAAATTCCGAGCGGTTAAGAAAAAAAAAAAAAAAAAATTCCGAGCGGTAAGTATGACTTGTTCTTAAAGAGGGGGAAAAACTTCCATACACTCCAAGCGGTGTATGAGTATAAATTTCCAGACTAAGCCTATGGTGAAACTTCAGAGTATTACAGATATTTTTGCAGGTAGTTTTGCAAATGAATTAACCAATTTGATGAACTTTCAATTTGCGAAGAGAGGTCCCTCTTGTGACGAGAACAGCATAGTTATTTAGTACGCTATTAAACTATTCTGCAGTATAAAGAATAAGATGGTTGAGAAATTTTCTGCAGCATTGTCCGAATAAGAGAGAAGAAAGTTAGATGTTTATGATGGGGAGCTTCAAAATTTTCATCCTTGCTTTTCTTGGTGGGTTTGTTCTTATACATCTAATTAATGCCCAAGATCAAGCAGGTATGGTAGTGTTTTCTTCTTCTTCTTTTTTCCCTTCCCTTAAGTCAATTCTAATTAACTTAACTGGTAAAATCATTGTTGTCAATTAAAAAATTTGGAGTTCAATCCCTGTCAACATTGAAAAACCAATTGATATTTTAGTCTGATTATAAAGAGCTATTATTATAAACGGATGTCATAAACATATCTTGGTGTTTCCAAATGAATCATCTAGAGTTCAAATCTTCTTCTTGCTCGGCTAACCATTTAACTAAGGTATTATAATATATTCTGCTTATCTGTCTCAGGCTTCATAAGCATATCTTGCGGGTCACCAGAAAATTCAAGCTTTTCGGAGGCAACAACAGGCATAAATTACATTTCGGATGCCGCATTCATAGACACCGGTATAAGTCAGAAGATTTCAACTGTATATATGACTGGTCTTCAACAACAAGCATGGGATCTCAGAAGCTTTCCTCAAGGAATCCGGAACTGTTACAACATAAATATTATGCAAGGCACTAAGTATTTGATCCGAGGAACTTTCTTCTATGGAAATTATGATGGACTAAGTAAGTTACCACAGTTTGATCTTCATCTAGGTGTAAATAAGTGGGACACGGTCAAAATAGAGAATGTATCTGTTGTTGTCATCAAGGAGCTCATACATGTTCCATCTCAAAATTATTTACAAGTCTGTCTTGTTAACACGGGCCTCGGAATGCCATTTATATCAGCAATAGAGCTAAGGCCATTGAACAATAAGACGTATGTAACGATTTCTGGATCATTGGCACTCTTCAGTCGCTACGATCTTGGTTCACTAAGCCGTACAGTATACCGGTGAGTCACTTTATTTAAGATTAACTCCCTTGCACCTCTGCATTGCTACCAACAAAAAAAAATACATGCAGTAATGATTTGGAATTTCACAGCGTATAGAGAGTCATGACATTTTTAAATTTTAAATAACATGATTCTCAATACACGTTTAGATTTGTAATTTAATTTGAACATAGAATTAAATCCGTTACAAATGGCAATGATTACATAATTGTTTTTTATTAGTTGTACTTAAAAAATGAGGGATGATAGGTTAATTATCAATTTGATTATAAATAAATAATAATAAAATTGTTACAAACATGGGGTGGTAATGATTTTTTTTTTTTTTTTTTTTTTTTTTTATTGAAGGGGTGGTAAGGAATTTGATTGGTCATATAAGGTTTTTGTAAATATAGTAAGTTCAATAAGGGCTATATGTAAACCCTATTTGCACCTTCCAATAATGTTGTGTTATTTTTTTTTTTTTTTTGAAACAATAATATTTATTAGAACATACGAACACGAGAGTAGTATATAGAGTTTTATAAACAGACTTATAATATATTACATAATCAAAGTACCACTACCAAATGTCTAACCTTTGTAATAGTAGACTAAGGTTATAAAAATTGAAACTTTAACACACACAACCAACGTGGGATAAACATCTCTCTTTTTTCTTTTTTCTTTTTTTGAGAAAACAATAATACTTATTAAAATACACGAACATGAAATAGAATATAAAGTTTTTTTATGTTGTGCTAGATAAATACACACAACTATACTCTCATCTATAATCTACAATAAATATAAAGCCAAAGACATTTAACTTTTGGTTGGCATTGTAATAGTGTGCCACATAATCTTTTGACACCTTTTGGTTATACACATCAGTATTATAGTATATTTTTAAAATTAAATTTCAATTTTATTCTACATTTAAACCATTTATTATGATCTTATCCCAGCATGTTTTCTTAAATGGTAGAATATATACTTCCATATACAACGAAATCATAGGAAATAGCTAATGCTAGATTATATAAACATAATCATAGTAAATGTCTATTAATAAATAATAATAATAATCAAATTTCATCTTAGACAAAATAAATAAGAGAGAGAAATCAAAATTCATATTATATTTTTCAATACATTTTATTTTTGCAAATAAGACCATAAACTGATATACACACGGGATCTCATTAAAACATTGTTACCATATATATATATATATATATATATATATACTCTCTTTTTTTTGGCAATAATAAAATTAAAATGTCAAGGAATATTCTAAGGCCTAGAGTATTTGTTAATTAACTATTTTAGAAAAGTTTTTATAAGGGAAAAAAACAATAAATTTTTTGGCAACTTTTTCAATTTTCTATAAAGTGCTATATAAACATTCCTAAAATGGTTTGTTGACAATTATTCTAAGAGCACCCATTAACATGTTACAAAAAATTTGTGAACAAGTAATAAAGTGTTTTTTTTTTTTTTAGTTTATAAAGAGTTTTATCCAAGTAATTAATACAATATTTGAACAATTAATTTTCATCTTTGGTGGAATTTCACAATAGTTTGTAAGGAAAATCTGATATTCGAAGAAGATGTTGGAATATTAAAACAACTGGCTATGATTTTCACGCAAGCTATCATGGTTTTGCTAACTCCAATATTAAAGCTTCAAGTTGTGTTTGGCATTTGCTTAAAAAACCAATTTTTTTTACTATTTAGTTTATTTTTGCTGTTATTTAACTTATCTTTTAGGATTCAAATATTCTAGATTTCCTAAGGTACTCTAGTAATAAATTTCCTTAAATCCTAACCACTTTTTTACGATTTAAGGATCTAGATTTTGCCATGTCAGCATTCCATTAATAATACTCTTAAAATAATAAAATAATGTTGCAAACAAAACAATTAAGATTATTATTAGTGAAATGCTGACATGAAAAAATTTAGACTGTTATATCATTAAAGAATGGTTAAAATTTAAGAAAATCTATTTGGTAGAGTACTCTATAAAGTCTAGAGGATCTGAATCCTATTTTTTGTACTATTTATGGGTCTCATTGTACTATTTCAACTATTTTTTTAGTTTTATTTATTGTACTTTCAGTAAAAAGTTTGAGAGATGCTACGTCCACAACATTTTCATAACAAATCATAGGTGATTATTTGTTATTGGTTCAAATTTGAACCTAACACTAAGATTACTTTGTTACCCCAACAATAACAACCAGTAACAACCTGCCACTGAGGATTTGTTGTAAAAATGTTGTGAAAAATATGACACATCATTTCTCAAAAAATTTTCAGTTTTAGCAAAATAAGCTGTTCCCAAATGGATTTTGAGTCACACTTTTTATTTTCTTGGAGTACAATGCCAGAGGGGGGCTGGTTGGGATAACTGCTACACATATTCTAGCTAGATACACTTAACAATTTATTCACAAACTGTCATACAATTCTAATTTATATAGGTTATATATATATATATATATATATATATATATTATTAGGTTATAGAATTTTAATGAAATTGTAAATATATTGGCTTCAATTTTCTAATTTTATATATATAGAAGAATATCATTCAATATAGGGTGTGCATTCAACTCAACACCAATGAATACTTTTTCATGGATTGATAAGTTGGGTTGTGTTCTAAAATTCTTTTGAAACTTGGGTTGTTAAACTTTCAACCCAAGTAACCCGCCAAATTTTAGCTATTTACAATTTTAAAAATTTGGATTTTGGAATTTAGTTTAAATTGATTATTTAGATTTATTTTGGCATTTTTAAATTTTGTATTGATGAAACTGGAATATTGGCATTATTAGGCCCAACGATGTAAATTACAATAATTTATCAATAAGAAATGGGTTTAAAAAACTGAATGATGCCCGATATTTTTATTGGGTTTCACAAAATTGTCTGAAAACCTAACCCAAGTTGGAATGGTTTTTAAAGTTCCCATAGGCTGGGTAGGGTTGAGATTTTCCCAATATGAAGATTTCAAATTATGTCTATAAACAATTAGTTTCTGACTCATGCTAAATATTTATGTTTTCTTAGGTATCCAGTCGACGTTTATGATCGCATATGGTATCCCCATTTTGCTAATGAGTGGACAAGTTTAAATACTACGCTTACTATTGACTCCCAAAGTAACAATTATTACCAACCAGCATCTATTGTAATGGGTACAGCCGCCACACCAATTAATGTTACTGCTCCTTTGGACATGTATTGGGATTCAGAGAGTGCAACTTCCGAATACTATATCTACATGCACTTTGCTGAAGTTGAACTGCTCAAACCTAATCAATCCAGATCAATAAACATTACTCTAAATGGGAACTACTGGTGGAGCATATCTTCTCCATTATACTTGTACACAACCACGGTGTGCAGCCAATCGGCCTTGGAGATTGCCAAAACATATAACTTTAAACTGTTCAAAACAGAAGGCTCAACACTGCCACCCATCATCAATGCAATTGAGATATATTCAGTGAGAAATCTCTCGCAACCAGGAACAAACAAACAAGATGGTATGTTTTCTTCCACACATGTCAATATTGTGCCTTCCTTTTCTTTTTTTCTTTTTTCTTACTTATTTGGATGCATATGAAAATGTTATAGTTGATGCCATCACAAATATGAAGTCAACATACGAACTAAAGAGAAATTGGGAAGGTGATCCGTGTCTCCCACAAGCATACTCATGGGCTGGTTTACATTGTAGCTATGATAGTATTAACCCCCCTAGAATAACATCCTTGTAAGTTTATTCGTTCGGATATGTGCTTCATGAATTGGGACATTTTGCTTTTTAGTATGTCTTAATTAATATTTTGTGAAATGTAAATTGAATCAGGAACTTGTCTGCTAGTGGATTGACTGGAGTGATATCAGCTGATATATCAAATCTCATGATGTTACAATATTTGTAAGTACTTGCAATTCACATAACAAAAATGTAAAAATCTGATAATGAATACCAAATTTGGTTACAATTTTATGACAACCAATGTGAAATGTAAGTAATTTGCCAATTTCAGGGATCTATCGGACAATAGCCTAACTGGATTAATACCAAAATTCCTTTCTCAATTGCAATACTTGAGGGTCCTGTAAGTTGAATTTTAAGATTGTTACTGCAAATTTATTTGTTGGAAAAAGATATAAATTATATTCACTTTACCTTTGCAGAAACTTAGAAAGAAATCAGCTTACTGGTTCTGTTCCAGCTGACCTCATAGAAAGATCAAACGATGGTACACTATTATTGCGGTATGATTTTTGTTGAATATAGTAACACTTCATTTTCATAATTTTCCTTCATATTACATGAACTCTTCTAGAAAAGATTGAAGATATATATATGTGTATATATATTTGAATGTGTTAATTAAAATTTCATTGACATCCTTTTTATTAATCTAGTGTGGATAAAAACTCAAATCTTTGTGGATCTGGATCATGCAAAAAGAAGAACAATATTGTTATTCCAAAATCAGTCATTCTCTTATTCATTGTTGCGGCTGTCATGTGGGGGCTTTGGAGATATCAGAAATATAAGAATAAAGGTTAAAAATTTTATATAAAAAGATGCATATTCATTTTAAACTAAGAATAAAATCTCCTCACTTATGTGCTTATAATGCTAATGATGTTTGTAATTACGATAGTAGAAACAAAATCCAACATCCAGACCAAGTCGTTAGAGTCAATAGATTCAATGCAACGACAATTTACATATGCTGATCTGGTAAGAATTACCAACAATTTTGAGACGGTTCTTGGTAAGGGTGGAACTGGACAAGTTTACCAAGGCTGCATTGATGACACTCAAGTAGCAGTGAAAGTGCTTTCTCTATCATCAGTTCAAGGGTATCAACAATTTCAAACAGAGGCAAGTAACTATGTCTCAATTCATTTTGAGCACACATAGACGTACACATAGAGATTTTAATATTAAATTAATGAACATTACGCTTCTTGAATTGCAGGTAAAACTTCTTATGAGAGTTCATCATAGAAACCTAACCACCCTCGTCGGATATTGCTATGAAGGAACAAGCATGGGGCTTGTCTACGAGTACATGGCCAACGGAGACTTAGAAGCACATCTTTCAGGTTGGTCATAATAAAAGTATCTACCGAAGATTCCACTTTTTCAGTATATTTTTTAGGAATTAAGAGTATATTATTGAAATTAAAAAAAAAAAATTGAGGGAATATACATAGTGAAATTCTATAGACAAAAAAAAAAAAAAAAAATGATATTGTTGATGTGAAAGATTTTCAATAGCAAGTAAAAAAAGTAGTGTCAGTAGTAGATCCAAATAAGAATTAAAAAAAACTTGTCAACTTAACTATTGTGAATTTTTTGTATATGTAATATTGCTTATATATATATATATAGAGAGAGAGAGAGAGAGAGAGGCATGTCCTACCAATAGTAGTACTAGTACAATATAATATATGACCCAACCTAGCTTGGGCCTAGGGGAGACATAATCTAACATTAGCAACATACTTTAATCGTCACATGATCAAAGTTAGTTTAATTGAATTACACAACAAGAAAATCTAACACATTTTATTTGTTGATGCAGGTAAGAATACTAATATCTTGAGTTGGGAAGCAAGGCTTAATATAGCAATGGAAGCAGCACAAGGTTAGTGATGAGCCAATGAGTTTATCTGCTGGTCGTGTTTTAATAGTGCTTCATCTTCTTTAAAAATGATTTTTTACTGTGAAATGTAGGATTGGAATATTTACACAATGGTTGTAAACCACCTATAATCCATAGAGATGTGAAGACTACAAATATCTTGTTGAATGAAAATTTTAATGCCAAACTAGCCGATTTTGGTCTATCCAAAATTTTCCCAACTGATGGCACTCATGTCTCAATGCTCAGTGTTGCTGGCACCCTTGGATACCTCGACCCCGAGTAAGGTTTTTTTTTTTTTAACTTAGTTTACCTATCATCTTCAAAATTGTTTTGTAAAATACAATAATAGTATTATTTAAATCCACAAGCATGTGATTATTTCTAAATGGAAAGGGATACAAGCCCTTTTCCGGTTAAAATGAACGGGAATGACTTGAAAATTGAACTTGTTAATAAAAAAAAAAAAAGGTATGACATGCTTTTGCTTGTAGGTACTCCATTTCATATAGGCTGACTGAGAAAAGCGATGTTTATAGTTTTGGAGTTGTTCTTTTGGAGATAATCACAAGTCGGCCCGCGATTGAAAGATCCTATGAAAACACTCACATAAGCCAATGGGTGAGAATGATGCTTGATAGGGGAGATATTCAAAATATTGTTGATCCAAGGTTGGGCGGAGATTTCAACGTTAATTCTGCTTGGAAAGCTGTTGAAATAGCAATGGCTTGTGTGTCCACCACCTCCAGTAATAGGCCACCAATGAGTGAGGTGGTAGTGAGACTAAAGGAATGTTTAACATCTGAAATAATTAAAAGGGAGAATTTCGAGGGTGAATCAAGTTATTCAGTTGACATAGTCAATATGAATATGATTAAGGAATCCAATCCTTTAGCCAGGTAAGTTGTTGTCCAAAAATGAGAATCATGTATTTTATCTTTAACTGTTTTTGAAAAATTTTGGGTACAATCGTTTAAGTGGTTTACATTACGTTCTCCAATTAATCAATGAATTATAAATACTATATTATCCCTTTTGTTAGGTTCTAAGAATTAGGAACTAATGTATTAGAACTTCAATTTATAATGTTGGCAAACCATGATCAAAACAATGTTTAGTCTTGTGTTAGACTTGCTCAAAATATGGCTCTTAATGTAAAGTTGGAATCGAGTTTTATGCAGAATTCACTGTGCACTTTCTGCCTGACTCGATCGATCGAAAATTAGACTCGATCGATCGAAAGTCGTGCAGATTGTTTTTCTGCAGAATTTTCCAACTCAGCCCTAGCCTACTTAATATATAGGGTTTTATGTTTTGCCCTAAGTATATAAGGGAAAACCCTAGCCACGTTTTTAGAGTTCTGTTTTGCTGTGTTTGTGAATCTCTTTGTGAGATCTAGAGGTGTTTACCTTCACATACACTTAGGGTTTACAAACTCAAGACTTATGCCAAGAGCTTGGTAAATCATTCAGTTGCAGAATCAAAGATCTTAAAGGAATACAAGCAGGTGCGC
The DNA here is from genome assembly GCA_033629205.1 of Lithocarpus polystachyus. NCBI lineage: Eukaryota > Viridiplantae > Streptophyta > Magnoliopsida > Fagales > Fagaceae > Lithocarpus > Lithocarpus polystachyus. Next base: position 18,297,210 of record CM066166.1, on the reverse strand, counting down.
TTGTGGATTGCTGAAGAATTCAAGGAAAGAAGGAGTCCGTGGATCTCGGAGCTATCATGTGGTCGTGGTAGTAAGTTTCCTACACTTGGGTAGCAATAGGATGTTAGTGGTCTAAGTCTTATTGTGTAAACTTCAATTCTTTCATAGTGGATTCAGTTTTACCTTGAGGATTGCTAGGTTAAATCCTCCCCAGGTTTTTTACCGGTTTGGTTTTCCTGGGTCATCAGATCTTTGTGTTCTTTAATTTCCGCTGCTTTACTGTTTTTGATTATTTGTGTTAACCTAGTTCTGCTTAAATTACCTAAGTTAATCACTTGGCTAATTTTCTAGGTTAATCTGTTTGGGTTTAAGGAGTCTAAACAAACTTACAAGTTGTATCAGAGCGGGTAACTCTTTTGTGTTAGATCTTTTGATCTAAGAGTTGATCCTTGATCCCTGTTATTATGGATAATTTGAAGTGTCTTTCTGCTCATGTTTGTGATGATTTGAATAAAAAGGATACTGTTGTTTCTGTTGATTTTATTGATGCCTGTGAAACTCTTCGTAAAGAATTATTGAAATCTATGAAAATTGCTAATAAATTCAAGGAAGAGTTAAAATTGGCTAATCTTGAAAAAGAGGAATTGATTGTTAGATTAGATGAATCTAATAAAAAGAATGAATTTTTGAGAAATCAAATTTCCTCTCAAGATGAGAAGATGAAAAGCTTGGAACAAGAGTTAGTTGAATCTAAAGCTAAAATTGAAAATTTGACTAGTACCAAGCTTGCTGTTGATAATAGAAGTGTTTCTGGTTCTCTTAAGCCTAAAGCTGAAAAAGTTTATGTCCCTCCTTTCAAGAGGAATAATAAAGGAAAGACTTATTTTGCTAGGTTAGACAAAGGTAAAAGTTCTGATGTAGACGCTGAAGTTTCTACACCTAAGTCTAAACCTACTGTTAGAGAGCATAAGAAATCTGTTTTTGTGCCTACTTGTCACATTTGTGGTGTTCTTGGTCATATTAGGCCAAACTGTTCTTTGCTGAGGCAAAAACCAAAATCTGAGATTAGATTTGCTGTTAGGAATACTGATGTTCCTAAATTTGTTCCTGTTTGTCACTTTTGTGGTGTCTCCGGTCACATTCGTCCTAATTGTCATAAATTGAAATTTAAGCATTCTGTGCTTCAGTCTAGGACATGTGATGATATTTCTCCTGCCATAAGTCCAAATAAATTGTTTCATATGCTTTTGAAAACTTTAAGCTTGTTGGCTTGTGAAAGGAAATTGCAAGATTTTAGTCTTTCTCAGAAGATTGGTGTAATCCCTCAAATACGCTCTGCTTCACATGGATTTTCACCTACAAAGCTGAAGACTCGTGCTATATGGGTGAGAAAAGATTCTCTAAGGTGAGTGTTGTTGACTTGTTCCTGATTTAATTCTTTCAATTATTTGTGGACATGTTTTGTTTCTGTTTTCGGTTGTTTTTTTTTTTTTTTTTTTTTTATTTAAAAAAAAAATCTAAAAACATTGAAAAATTTCAAAAAGACAAAAATATTTTATTTTGTGTCTAGTTTTTATTTTTCTTGAGGATTACATGAATTATGATATATCTCTCTTGATTTAGAACATACTTGATATTGTGGAGAAACATAAAAAGTATGTGTTCTATAAGTGCTAAGCTATTTTTTGATTTTGTATGAGTATGTACTAGTTTGTACATGTACTCATGGGTTAATTAAGAAATTGATATTTCTTGTTTGTGTACCCTCTATAGCTTAGTTAAGCACTGTCATGCATTGCTTTTGCATTTTTAATCATTTAGAATAATGTGTGCTTTTTGTTTTTGGTCATAAAATTTCTTTTAAACCAAAATTATTTTTATGTGTTTTGTATTATATATCTTGGATTTATAATTAAGGTTGACCATATTATCTTTACATAACATGTTTATGTACTTTTTTTAGCTTGGATGAGTTTATTTTATTGCACTTTACTAGCTGAAGTCTTTGTAGTGCATGTTGTGTGGGAAGATGTTTATAGTTTTTGATCACGTTATCTTGATCTTGTAGTCACATGCCTTTGATTGTTGGACTTGAACTTAATGAGAAATGCATAAATAACCATCTCACCACTGTTTATTAGCCAATCATGAACACCTTAGTGCATATTATAAGATTTTGTGCTCGAGAAAGTGTAGCACATACACAAAAAGAACATAAGGTGTAGCCTCTAAATAAAATTGGTGTGTACATTATTGGACTATATTAATCTCACAAATTCAATTAAAATTGGTGTGTACATTATCCTGGCTTTTATTAAGTTTCAAATCAATAAAATTAAATAATGAGGCAAATCAAGAAACTTACATGGTTGCAAGCTTTTATCCTAGGAGATGTGAGAGTTATATGATGTAACTCTTTAAGTAATAGTCTCTTTCAAATTCATGTGATGAATTTTGTAGAAATTGTGATTGATCAATATATGCATATCACCTCACATGTTTCTCTTGCTTATGCTAGTTGCACACACTACACAAGTTATTCTTTGCTAAACTGTGTACATGTTTGTGTGTGTTTTTGGTCTGACCAACCAAGTTTAAAATTTTCTGGAAATTGTTGCAAAACATGTGTGCTTGCTTGATTGCTTAAGGAAGATTATGAGAAAAGCTTAATCTGAGAGATCTGGGTTGAAAAATGGGTTTTTGGAAAAACATTTCATCTCATACTCATGCATCTTTTTCATAAAAGTTAATGCTTTGAGGAGTTTTTGAGCTAATTTGATTCAATTTTCAAAAATTCAATTTTTCCAGATTTTCAATCGATCAAGTCTGTTTTTCGATCGATCGAAAATGTTTTTTAAATCCCTCTAAAGTCTCTGTGTGTTTCGATCGGTTCTCGATTGATACTGGATCAATCGAAGGATTTTCAACCGATCGAATCTGTTTTTCGATCGATCGAAAATCGGGCTGAATGTTTTTTTAAAGGTTTTCTTCTCACGTGACTTTTCACTTTTCAAAACCTTTTTCTCCCTACCAACCGGTCAAGCCTTTTTCTTGGAGATTTTGTCGTTTTCCTCCGATCTTTTTGCATAATCTCTCTCTCCCAAGACCGGTATGTCCTTTATGCCCTTTCTTTTGCTTTTATTTTCATGTTTCATGCATTAATTCATGCATTTTTGGGGTATTTTCGCCATTTTAGTTGTTGGTATTTTTGGAGTGATTTTTGGCTCTTTCTTTTTCAAAAAAATCATGGGTTTTTGTGGGGACACCTTATCTAAGCACTATATGTGGTTTAATTTGATTAATTTGGTGATTTGTGGAATTTTTGAATTTCTAGGGCTTGAAATTGGGGATTTTGGGGTTTTTTTTCAATTTGATTTAAATTGATAAAATTGGCTTATTAGATTGATTAATTTGATCATTATATTGTGTTAATTAACTGTTGTGATGATCAATTTCTCAATTTGTTGTGTTTTGAAAATTGGGTTTTTTCCAAAATTGGGTATTTTTGATATAAAATTCTACGTTCAAGCCAATTTAGTTAATCTGAATCATATTTGAACTTGTCACTGCATTAGTTCATGCATCATTTGCATATTTTGTTCATGCATCATATAGCATTGTTATTTCTATATTTTGTGTTGTGCTAACTTGCAGTCTGCCCTTGGTGTTTGTTTTTGTTCCTCTCTTTCTGTGTCTCTCTTTATTCCTTAGCATCATGCCTAGGAAAACTAGAGCCCATAGGACTTCTGACCCTTCACCTTCTTTTGATACTGAGCGGTTCCCTAGTGAGAAAAACCAAGAGACCTATGAGACCCTGAACCTTAGGCATCATATCTGGGCTGAGCGTAGGGTCGTACTAGATGAGGTAAATCTTGAGGTGAGACGTAACTTTGAGCGTCGGGGTTGGTTATCTTTGCTCGAGTATGAGCATTCTCCTCCTCCTGCCACCCTGATTAGAGAGTTCTATTCGAACCTCTCTATCCACATCTATGATACCAACACCTTAGTTAAGGTTTGGTTACGAGGTGTAGAGTATCGCATTACCCCTACGGTTGTGTCTGATGCTCTTGGAGTGCCCATTGTTGATCATCCCGTTTTTCCTTATGAGGAGTCTCCACCTCTTGATGACGTGCTGTCATACATCACTGGGTCTTCTATCCAGTGGGGTTCTGATCCTCGGATCACTTCTACTGAGCTTTCCGAGCTTCACTATCTTTTCTTTAGGATAGCGTGTCATTCTTTGTGGCCTATTTCTCATGTCCACACCATCCCTCTTGAGCGATGTGTGTTTTTGTATGCCCTGGTTACTGATGCTCCTATCAGTTTTCCTCATTTGTTCCTTCGTTCTTTGAACGAGGTTCATCGGTCTAGCTCTACGGCTCATGCGTTATTCTTTCCCGTTTTTATTCATAGGATTCTCCTTTTTCTTGGTTTAGGTGATTTTCCTGCATCTGAGCTTGTTCATGTTATTGCTCCTATAGGTGCTCCCTTTTTGAGGCAACGGGCTGCTCAACTTCGAGCTAGCTCTAAGCGTCCTAGGGTAGAGTCTTCCGGTGTCACTCCAAAGTGAGTGTTGTTGACTCGTGCTATATGGGTGAGAAAAGATTCTCTAAGGTGAATGTTGTTGACTTGTTCCTGATTTAATTCTTTCAATTATTTGTGGACATGTTTTGTTTCTGTTTTTGGTTGTTTTTTTTTTTTTTTTTTTGGTTGTTTTTATTTAAAAAAAATCCAAAAACATTGAAAATTTTCAAAAAGACAAAAATATTTTATTTTGTGTCTAGTTTTTATTTTTCTTGAGGATTACATGAATTATGATATATCTCTCTTGATTTAGAACATGCTTGATATTGTGGAGAAACATAAAAAGTATGTGTTCTATAAGTGCTAAGCTATTTTTTGATCTTGTGTGAGTATGTATTAGTTTGTACATGTACTCATGGGTTAATTAAGAAATTGATATTTCTTGTTTGGGTACCCTATATAGCTTAGTTAAGCACTATCATGTATTGCTTTTGCATTTTTAATCATTTAGAATAATGTGTGCTTTTTGTTTTTGGTCATAAAATTTCTTTTAAACCAAAATTATTTTTATGTGTTTTGTATTATATATCTTGGATTTATAATTAAGGTTGGTCATATTATCTTTACATAACATGTTTATGTACTTTGTTTAGCTTGGATGAGCTTATTTTATTGCACTTTACTAGCTGAAGTCTTTGTAATGCATGTTGTGTGGGAAGATGTTTATAGTTTTTGATCACGTTATCTTGATCTTGTAGTCACATGCCTTTGATTGTTGGACTTGAACTTAATGACAAAGGCATAAATAATCATCTCACCACTGTTTATTAGCCAATCATGAACACCTTAGTGCATATTAAGAGTACACTACAAAGGATTAGAAAATAAACAAAAATTAGTAAAGTCTTATAGTTTAATATCTAAATTGAGCACTATAAAAATCATGATATGCAACAAAATAAATACTAAATTATCCAAACCAAGCTATGTAATAGAAGAATATTATGTTTTTATATGCGATATTTAATTCTTTAGAATGCAATAGGATAACATTTAACAATCAAATAAAATAAAAAATAAAATAAAAAACAACAACAATTAAAAAAAAAAAAAAACTAAATCGCATTAACCCAAAATAGAGTTTTAAAGAATATAAAAAAATTATCAACCTAAAGTAGAGATGTAAGAAAAAAAAAAATCCACCAAAAAAATTAGAGAGAGAGAGAGAGAGAGAGAGAGAGAGAGAGAGAGAGAGAGAGAACCTTTTTTTTTTTTTTTTGGTGAGAGAAAACTTTGCATAAAATGGAAGAGATAATGACAAATTTATAATAAAAGAGTATGAATAAGAAGAGACAAAAATAAAAGAAGATGAATGAAAAGAGGAAAAATGATATTAATGTAGAGGATAGTGGGGAGATGAAAAGGTAAAAAAGGGAGAAAGATAGAAGAAGTAGTGGAGAGATGAAATGGTAAGGGAGAGAGAAAGGTTAGAGAAGTGTAAATATTAAAAAAATAAATATTAAAAGCAATTAAAAAAAAAAACCTAAAACTTGAAAGGCTTCAACGTTTTGTTTTGTTTTTGTTTTGTTTTTGTTTTTTTTTTTCTTCCTTTAAGCTGAAAAGGCTCACAAAAAACCTTAAATCTAAACTGAAAAGACTTTGGGTTGGGTTTGATAGTGGAACTAAATAAATAAGAGGTGAACATAATTAATTATACAGGTTTATTATAGAGTGATAGTGGAAGTAAATAAATAAGTAGTAAGCTGGATTTATTATAGGGTGATAGTGGAAAAAAATAAATAATTAGTGGGTTGCATTTATAGGGCTGAAAATTGTAAAAACCATTTTAAAATTGTAGGACAAATTATATTTTTTTAAAAATGACATGGCAGCTGATCGAAACGTGAGAGCAATAGTATTAAATGCTACGCTTCAGCTTTTAGTAATATTTAGATTTTCAAAATTGTAAAAATTACATGTCTTTATTCAAACTCTTAACTCCTACATTAACTAGAATTAAAATTAGAGTGTTGTTAACGATTTCCCTTAAGGTACTTGTTAATAGATCATTTTAATAAATTTTTAATACTACTTTTATGAGATGTAAAAGCTGTCAAAAAAGTCCATTACTTTATTGTTTTTCCTATAAAATGTTTCAAAAAATATTTTCTAAATCAATGCCTTAGTACATTTGTTAACATACCCTTCAAATTAATAGGGTAAATTAGCTATTTGATCCCTAATCTTTAGTTTGTCTTTCAATTTAGTCTTTAACATTTTAAACGTGTTAGTTTAGTCCTTAACATTTTATTGTGTCAAACTAGTCACTATTGCTAAATGATGGATAAAAAATATTAACATGGCTAATGGTAATATTAATATATAATATTTTCTACCACATAAGCTACCACATGTCCTAAAATTGAAAAATTTTTGAACTTAGCTTATTTTGATTTTCATTACCAAAAACTAAAGATTCAAAAATTTATTTTTACCTACTTTTCTTTTCCTTTGCTTTGTTGGGAACCAAACATGGAATAAATACTAAGAAATCAAAACTCAACTCAACTCACAATAAGCCAAATTGGACAATAGGCCTCAAGAAACTTCACGGAATGAAAAATTTACAACAAGAAAATTTGAGGAAATGGGTGAGAGAAGCACTGAACCAAAGTGACCTATAAAGATATTATAAGAGAGAGAAAGAGAGACTCACAATGCAAACCAAATAATTGAATAGAGAAAGAGAGGACATTGTTGGAAGTCTAGGAAGTTTCGGTTAGTGTTAATAAACTAAATATTTGAAATGTTAGAGATTAAATTGACACAAAATCTCAGAATAAGATTATTGTAAAATATCACGATTCAAGGGGTGGATTAGCGTTACTATGGAAGAATAATGTAGCAATGGAGGTTATTAATTAAACTGCAAATCATGTGTTGACTAAGGTTACAGAGGAAGATGGATTTGTTTGGTATCTCACCTGTTTCTATGGATGGCCAGAGGCACAAAATAAGGAGAAGTCATGGAAGCTTTTGGCTCATCTAAAAACCTTTGTGAAGGGACCTTGGATGGTGATAGGGGATTTTAATGCATTCCTCAATGTCTCAGAGAAGCAAAGTAAAATGCCACCACAAATGTCCCAGATTGATGTGTTTAGGGATGTTTTAGAATATTGCCAACTTGAAGACTTGGGATTTCAGGGTTATCCATTTACTTGGAGCAATAAGATGCCAGGCTATCCTAATATGAAAGTGAGGCTGGATCGTGCAGTAGCTAACAACGAGTGGATTGATAAATATCAGATGAGCAATGTTACACACTTGTCTTTTCATGCTTCAGACCATCTTCCTATCATCCTGTAGGTTCAGTGTTATAAACAACAACAACATAGAAGAGGAAAGGGGTTCAAGTTTGAGGAATCATGGTTGTTGTGAGAGGAGTGTGAGAATGTGGGGACGGAGGCATGGCATAATGTGGGGATGAGCATATCAAATTGGCTTCTATTAAGTAAAAAATAAAAAATTGTGGAGAGGACCTTATGGCATGGGGGTCGACCAAAGCTGAACCTGAAGCTATTGCCATCAAACAGTTACAATAGAGGCTTGATTTCTGAACCAGGCTAAAATTACTGAGGAGAGTAAGGCTGAATACCTAGAGGTGAGTAAAAAATTGGATGATCATCTATTGAAGCAGGAAATTTATTGGGCACAAAGATCTAGAGTGTCGTGGTTGAAGCATAGGGATAAAAATACCAAATTCTTTCATTCAAAAACATCACAAAGGAGAAGGAAAAATCACATTAAGGGTATCAAAAGTGCACAAGACCAATGGATGGAGGAACTGGAGGATGTGGTCAAGGTAGCTTCTGACTACTTTGATAATTTATTTAGTGCAGGTTCCTGTGATCAGATGGAGAAGTCCCTAAGTGCAATCACCAGAAAGGTAACTACTGACATGCAAGAGCTTTTATCCAGTGAGTTTACAGTTGAAGAAATCAAGGTGGCGTTGTTCCAAATGGGACCAACCAAGGCCCCTAGACCAGATGGTATGAATGCCTTTTTCTATAACATGTTGTGGGTGAGAATGTGGTGTCTACTGTGCTGGATTTTCTGAATAATGGCATTATGATACCTAGCATAAATCATACAAATATTGTTTTAATTCCTAAAGTACAGAATCTAGAAAAAATGTCTAAATTTAGACTAATTAGTTTACGTAATGTGACTTATAAAATCATTTCAAAAGTGCTTGCAAACAGATTGAAGCAGGTGTTACTTCATGTAATTTCCCCCACTTAAAGTGCTTTTTTTCCGGGACGGCTAATTACAGACAATATTTTGGTGGCCTATGAGACATTGCATACTATGCACTCCAGGAAGAAGGGTAAAAAATGCTCTATGGCTTTGAAGCTTGATATCAGCAAAGCCTATGATAGGGTTGAATGGCAGTTTTTACAAGGTATCATGCATAAGTTGGGCTTCCCAGATGTGTGGATTGAAAGGGTGATGAGTTTTATTACTACACCATCCTTTTCTATTCTTGTGAATGGAAGACCATATGGCAATATTATTCCATCTAGGGGAATCCGACAAGGAGATCCTCTTTCACCGTATTTATTTCTGTTGTGTGCAGAGGGATTCACTTCTCTGCTGGCAAAGGCTAAAGTAGATGAAAGCATTAAGGGAGTGTCAATTTGTAGAAAAGCACCCAGAATTTCTAATCTCCTTTTTGCAAATGATTCCTTGTTATTTTGCCAGGAAACTCAAACTGAAGTTATGGCCATTAATGAGATCCTCCAAACTTATGCACAAGCATCGAGTTAGAGTATCAATTTGAAGAAGTCTTCGTTGTATTTCAGTAGCAATACAATAGATAGTCAAAAACAGGATATATTGAGGATCTTGTGTGTTAGGGCAGTTGACCCGTTTGAATCATATTTAGGGCTGCCAACTCTTTTTGGGTGAGCCAAATACCATACTTTTTCTTTTTTAAAGGACAAAGTGTGGAAAAAATTACAAGGTTGGAAATGTATGCTTTTATCTAGAGCTGGTAAAGAAGTTCTCATAAAGGCGATGGCTCAATCTATTCCCACTTATACGATGAGTGTATTTCAACTCCCAATGAAATTATGTGATGAATTGGATGCTTTATGTGCAAAGTTTTGGTGAGGACAAGTTGGGAATGAAAGGAAAATTCATTGGAAAAGTTGGGATAAGTTGTCAACCTCAAAGAAGGATGGTGGAATGGGCTTCCATGATCTTATTAAAGCATTTAACTAAGCCATGCTAGCCAAGCAAGGGTGGAGAATGATCAAAGAACCTAATTCATTGTTCTATCGGTGTTTTAAAGCAAGATACTTCCCACGGACTACTTTTCTTGAAGGCAGTTGAATCACCAAATAGTTCCTTTGTATGGAAAAGCATACTGGTAGCCCTACCAATCATCAACTTTGGTCATTGTTGGAGAGTGGGGAATGGTTGCTCAATTCGGGTTCAAGGAGACATGTGAATTCCAAATTATCATACACACAGAATAATGCATCTGCCCAATGAGGATGTTGAAGATTGGGTTGTGGCAGACCTCATTGATCCTGAATTACATTAATGGAGGACTGATGTAGTAATGGCGTTATTTCATGAGGAGGAGGCTAATGCAATATGTAAAATTCCCCTTATCCAAAGGAGTGTGTTTGATTCCATTATATGGCTGCATAATAATAATGGGAAATTTACTGTTAAATCAGCATATAGAGTTGCACAAAAGGTTTTAAAGGAAGGAAGAGGGCCATGAAGCACGGGTGCATTTCGGGACTCGGGTGCGGGTGCGGGACTCAGCAATTTTTGAAAAAGGTGGGTGCGGGTGCGGGTGCGGCGGACTTAGCGATTAAAAAATTATTAAAAATATTTTTATTTATATTTTTAATATATTGCTAAGCATACTTTTTCACATTATATAAAAATATACCAAATTTAAGAGCAATAGTAGATAATAACTAAAACATGATGTTCATAAATTAAATACAACCCACAAGATTGAAACTAAAACATTCCATGATGTTCGGAAATTAAAATACAAGTCACAAGTTTGAAACTAAAACAAAATAATAGATAATCAACAAGACAATCAAACACCAACATCATCGTCATCAACATCAATAGCTTCACTTTGAACTTCACTTTCACTAGTAGCAATACTAGTGCTAGCATTCCCAATAACAATGGCCTCCAACTCTGGCTTATCAAGTGTAAAAGCTGCATTCTCAAGAATTCCAGCTCCTCCATTTATGTCGCTCTCATTCCAAGAGTTTCTTGCAATATCCCACATCTTTGTTGCTGTATTTACATACTCCTCATTGCGCCTTGACAAGAGTCGAAGATTAGAATGCACATATACCAAATCCTCAGCACGTGCAGGAGCCATTTTGTTTCTTTTTAAGGAATGAATGAATTTGTATGTGCTCCAATTCCTCTCAGCGCATGAGGATGAACAAGGTTGTCCAAGAAGTTTAAGGGCAAGGGTTTGAAGAGTTGGAAATGCAGAGCCATGGTATTGCCACCAAACCAAAGGTTGTAAGACCCACATATCCGTCAAGGCATCTGGTGAAGGAAACTTCCCTCCTGAAAATTTAGCAAACTCAAACTTCACCACCGTTAATTCATTCTCATCTTCAAAGTATCGATCCAAACACTTGCTCCTTTCCATTGAAATTTCATGATCCCGATGTGGAGGGATGCGTTTTGGATTCTCTGAAAGCCATTCAATAAAGTAATACCTAGTTAAAGATTAAAAAACAAATATAGATGAAACGCGTGTTTTACTAGAAGGATGAACTAAGGAAAATAGAAAAGAAATGTACTTACTTAGGATTTAAGGAATGAGCCAAGCAATGTAGTAGTGTACAATTTTTAGTCCATTGATCAATGAGTATATCATACACCACACCCCAAAATGAGCTATACTGATCATCTTCCAAACCTTCGTGCCGATATATTGCTGCCTTCACCTTTTCTATCATTGAATCCCATATCTCATACACAAGATGAAGACAAGGCTTATCTGTGTCGGCTACTCGTAGCATATCATAAATAGGTGCTGTGAATTCAAGTATATAATCAATTTTATCCCACCAAAGATCACTTAGAATCATATCTTTCACCTTTTGAGCTTTTCCAACATCATCCTCCCTATAAGAAGCCCATTGGTCACTAATAGCCATGGCTTGAAGGCATCTTTTTATCAACTTCAATCTTTTCAGCATTACAACAACCGAAGCAAATATAGTATCAGCAACTTGGAGCAATTTTAATCGACAAAATTCATTAAACATTGCTAACCTCATTGAATGGTTCATGATAAAAACATGTATGAAGGATGCATCATCAGCAATACATGTAATCCAACTACATTCATCATATGTAACTTCATTCTTTTCAGTGTTTTTTGCTGCACAAATATTCTTCAAAGCTAGATTGAGAGTGTGAACAACACAGGGTGTCCAAAATATATTAGGATACTCACCTTCAATAAGAGCTCCAGCAGACTTCATCACATTAGTATTATCAGTGATGACTTGGACAACTTTTTCATGTCCAATCTCTTTTATAACATCCTTCAACACCCCAGCAATATAATGTTTGTCTTTGAACTCACCTGACCCATCAATTTCCTTTATAAACACTGGACTCCCATCTGATACAGCCATAATATTAATAAGAGACCTCCTTTGTGGATTTCACCATCCATCAGAAACTATACTTACACCATTTTCAAGCCAACTATCCTTAATTGGTTTCAAAAGTCTTTCAACATGAGCTCTTTCTTTTTGCAAAGGTGTTGTTCTCAAGGCATTATATCCAGGAGGAACATAACCCGGAATGCTATGGGTAGCAGCATATGCATAGGAACTACGATAATATCGGTTCCTTGTAAAGTTAAACGGAAGCCCACCGGTGTAAAACATCCTAGCAATTCTGCTATCCAAATCATGTCTAGCATTATTCTGGAATGCTTTCTCCAAAGGAGAATTCACAGTCACCTTCCTCCTCTTACCATCAATCAGATTTGTACTATCACTCCCTTCTTGTCTCCGAAATGGGGAAATAGGTATAAGCCCACGGCCGGGGGGAGGTGGGGGTAAGGGAATTCGACTTCTCCGTTCTCTCTATAACTTATCATTCCCAACTTGATCATGCATTCGTTGCATTTCCAACCTATGGCTCGGTGTCACCTTAAGGCATGATTTAATACCTTTATTAGGAATTTTTAATAAATGAGCCTTAACCCTAGAATAGGATCCCATATAAATTACACCACAATAGTTGCACTTAAAGTATGTGTTTCCACTTGATTTAACAGAAGCACCAGGTGGTTTTTTACTTTAGTCACATATTGCCAAAGAGGAGATTCATCATTTGGCACTTCTTAATTAGATAAAGGTGAAGTTTCTGTGCTAGTAACTTCATCCATTGCAAATTCAATAGATTCAATTTAACCTACAAATAATAACTATTAACTAAATAAATTAATAATAAATCAAATTCAAGTTCACAGATTAACAAATTTTTTTTTTTTTTTTTTACGGGCACAGTTAGTCAGTCACAGATTCATCATTTGGCAGATTCACAATAATAACCATTAACTAAATAAAACTAAGATTGAAAAGAAACTAAGATTCACAATTCACAAATCACAAATCAAACTAAGAGTCTAATATTGAAAGCTTTGAATCAATACCTGAGTTGAGAAATTGAAAATGCGTGAGAGAGAGCTCAAACTAGAGAGGCGAACACTGAACAGAGAGGTGAACTCCAGAGAGTGCGTGAGACAGAGGTGCGAACTGTGAATGAGTGAACTGTGCGTGTGAGTGGCTATGAGTGAGTGGCTGTGAACTGAAACCACGAAAATCAGAGAGAACAGAGAGGTGAGAGAGAGGTGCGATGGTGAATCAGAGAGGCGAGCGAGAGAGAAGAGTGTTTTTATTTTAAACGTGAATCATAGAGGAGTTTGGTTTTAGGGTTTGTATATAGGTTCAAACGGTGCGTTTTGCACCTTTTTTTTTTTTTTTTTTTGAATTTCGGCCAGAATCGGCCGTTTTGGCCCGAGTCGGGGCGATTCAGCCCGGTTCCGGGCGAATCGGCCCGAGTCCCAGCCGCGTCGGCACTAGTCGGCGAAAAAAAAAAAAAAAGTGAACACGTGGCAGACGCGATGCGACGTAGCACCGACGTGCAGGCAGCGACGTTACCCGCGCGTCGCCGCGTCACACCGCGTCCAACGCGGGTGCGGCGCCTCTGGCGCCACGTCCGTGCATTCCAGGAAGAGGGGCTGAAAGTTCTAATGGAAGTTATGGGAAGCAAGTTTGGGCTGCCTTGTGGAAGCTTAAAATTACGAACAAGATCAAAGTGTTTGGATGGAGGTCGTGTCATGATATTTTTCTGACAAGATTGAACCTTACCAAGCGAAGGATTATATCAGAGAACAACAGGGCAGCTTGGGAACCACCTCCAGAATCAGCTTTCAAGCTTAATTTTGATGCAGTAGTTTTTTCTGAGGCAAACAGAACTGGTGTTAGGGCTATAATCCATAATTATAAAGGAGAATTCATGGCAGCCATGTTTGCAAGAGGGCCAGTAGTGCAAAGTAGCAAGGAAGGTGAGTTGTTAGAATGTAGAAAGGCCATTGAATTTACTATTGATGCAAGTTTTTCCAGGTTGGTTATTGAGGGAGACAATGTTGATGTCATAAAAGCTATTTCATCGCAAGAAGCCAATGTATCTCTGTTGGGGAATGTCGTGGAAGATATTAAACATCTCATTAGGGGCTTACAGTGGGTGTCTACTTCTCACATAAGGCGAAGTGGAAATAAAGTGGCTCATGTGTTAGCGCAACATGCTAGAATTATTGTTGAGGATTTGTATTGGATAGAGGATTCCCCTCCTCCAGTCATTGAACAATTGTATCAAGATGCTTGCCTTTTATAAATGAATGAAAGAAGTTTTCCTTTTCAAAAAAAAAAAAAAAAAAATTGACACAAAATCTAAAAATTAGGGACTAAATAGTGATTTTTCGTTAAATTAATTTTTTTTACCTGTTAGGGTGGTTTAATATTGGGCTTTATTTTTTTTTTATTTTTTTATTTTTTTGATACATATTGGACTTTTTAGACTAAAATTTTAAACACCATCTGTTTTTCTAACGCCACTTTTTAAAATATGTTCAGTTTTAAAAGGTTGAAAAGTTAAGAGTTAGTTGGTCTCAATAGACATGAACATGTATATATGTCAACTCATTGAAAACGTCATGAATATTATTCATCTAAAAACAAAGTAATAACAAGGATGACATTAATATTGTTAAAAACTATATAAAAACAATTGATAATTCAAAGACAAAATTAAACTCGGGATCAAAACTATAATATGTTTTAATAACTGGTATCTGTATAACTATATTCAACAATCCACCATATCGGTAGAGATGGTATCTTTCCTAAAATTTTAGCACGTAGCTAATCTTATTCTCTCTCACCTTTCTCCGAAGTAACAACCTCGAAGAAACATTAACATGAAAATTATGCAAAGTGAAAGACTTGTTAAGCTAAAATTCAAAGCTCGTGCTTCTTCCTTCGCAAGCATGTGTGTACACACTACCGCACTGAATGGCTTTACCTATTATTAGACCAAGAAGCTAACAACCATGACAGTCAGACAGAATGGATTTACCTATTATTGTACCCAGAAGAGTAAGCTACAAATCTGAAATGCAAAAGGACAAAGTAAATATATGTTGTGTGCTTGTGTCCCTCCCTTTAGGGCTTTTGAATTTTGATGCATTAATCAATTTCCAAATCTCTGGAGCTCTAAAAAGAATTAGGGCCCTCATTCCTAAGGGGATAAGTGTTGGTAAATGGGAAACATGGCCTACTCCCTAACCCATGTTAAAGTTGCAGGTTTCAATTAGCTTAATTAATAAAGTCTTCTATTAATACTGAAGAAGATATTTGGAAACTGAACTCCACCTGCAACAAAAAATAGTTGCTATCTTGACCTAATATTAAAGAAAAATCTTAATAGAGCGGACAACATAACTGAAATTCTATTGTATCTAAAAAAATATAAGTAAAAAATTGCAAAATTCATATTGAATAAGTTATGCTTAATAATTGTCACAAGCCTCACAACTCACCACGAGACTGACAATAAAAAAATAAAAAATTGTTCATAACTCATTAATAGGAAAAAAAATAATGCAGCTTCTGTGTTCGAGGCCAAACTATATTTGATATTTGTTTTTAAAAATTCATTATTTAAATATCAACTGGTAGTTAAGCTGTCAATATAATGGATGTTAAACCCTTTCTAATAGGAAAAATGTTGAAACAACTACAAGCATTGCTGTATTTGATAATGAATCCAAATGTACTGTCCCACCCTCTGTGCTTCACTTTATATTCCACAAATCAAAATTTGCCACATGTCTACTTATTTCATTAATGCCTAATTTTATGCTCTCTCCTTTATTTACCTAAAATTTGCCACATAATACACATTGGAGATAAGTTGCAAAATACCAGTCCTTTGACATATTCTAATTTTTCCTTTACCTTTTATGGGCAATTTGGATGAGTCTCTCGAACGGACATTGCCTTGAACACCTTCAACAAGCTAAATAAAGAGCTCATTTTTTCCACTCATGTTATTGCAAGCTCTAGAATCAAGATACCACACCTCTTGGGAATTATTTTCCTCTTCTTGTGCAAAAAGAAATGTACATTCTTCTTTTTCAACATTGGATGCCTCAAAAAGATTAGATTGTTCATTGTGCTCCTCAAATTTATTGTACCAGTAGTCTAATGCATAATATTCAAATTTGTTGCAATTGAAACATTGGACATTTCTATTACCTCCACATCCGCAAGCAGATCTACCTCCGAATGTTCCTCTTGCACAACCATTGCTATGGTTGCTATTGGTATATCCTCCACAGAAGCCATTAGGCTTCTCCTATCTTAAATTCAATTTTGAATCTAATGCTTGCACAATGACAATAGAGTTAGAATTTTTTTCCATAGGTTGCTCATACACTTGAAGAGATCCTATTAATTCCTTAATTGAGAGAGTCTCCAAATCTTTGGACTCTTCAATAGCAACCACGACATGCTCAAATTTATTTGCAAGAGATCTTAATATTTTCTCCGCCACACGAACATCTTCAATACTCCTACCATTACTTTTCAAACTGCAAGGTTGAATTTTATCAACCATTTTGTTGGCTTTATTCCTTGCCAATTTGCTTGTAATTCAGCACTTAGAAACCCTGTATTTTAGGTGGGAATCATGTAAGGGTAGTGTGTGAGAGAGTATGAAGAAATGCTCAAGATTGTGCAGCAGAACAAGGACTCACGATTGGATCTCGCTGGTGTTTCGCGACTGTCAAGCCGCCAGAAGTTGCACACGAGTGAAGCATGCAGAGCAGAACTCGCGACTGGTCTCGCAAGTAGCTTGCGACTGGCAAGCCACCAAAAACTGAACTGTCATGCTATCTAGGGCACTACGGGACAAAAATTCCAATCTGGCAGGTCAGTTGGTTCGTGGCTTAATCTCGCGACTCAGTCAAGATGCGAGGCCAAGCCGCCAGACAGCTCTGTTTTGAAAAATTATCTCTTCGCATTCCAAACACTCACCAGTATATATATCCCTTATACCCACGAAATGTAGAGAGCTTCCAGAGAGAATTTTGAGAGAGAAACCCTAGAGAAAAACAAGATTGACTCATCCATAATCTTTACCTTGTGACTCTTCAAATTCCTCTACTCTCATCGTCTCCATTGTAGATCCTTGAGAGTTTCTTTAGCCAAATCATTTTCTCACCACACCCATATTAGTGAGAAGGTTCTTTGGTGCTTTGGGAAGCAGTTAGGAAGGGACAAATTCATATTGGTTGATGCTATGGGCAATAGCGGGATCCGGGAAGCTAAAGAAAAAATAGGTTCGGTGTAACCTCGTTGGAGCAGGAAGCTTGGAGGGCTTAGGTACATTGGGTAGATTAGGCTTGGAGGGTCTATTGCTGTTCTTGTATCCCAACTACATTCTTTAGTGGATCATTTGACCGCTTGGAGGGCGGCAGAGAGGTTTTACGCCGAGAGTTTCAGTTTCCTCTTCGATAACACATCGTGTGTTGTCCTTGTGTTTGCATTCTCTATTCCCTTTATCTTTGTCATTTAATTTCTGTTATGGATGTGATTTTATTTGGCTTAGATTGTTTATCAATTCTGTTTTAAACTTTAGTTCATTTTCCGCATGTTTATCATTTGATTTAATGCTTGAATTGGTAATTTGTAATTTGGGGATCTAAACGTTCATAGTGTTTTACACTCTATTTGAACTTCCACAAACGATTAACAATTACAAGCAATTGTGAAAAATAATCGGAAATAGTCTCACCATCTTTCATGTGAGCAACTTCAAACTCAGCACGAAGAGTTTGCAAACGAACTCTTTTCACATGATCGACACCATTGAAGAAAATTCCAAGAATCTCCCATGTTTCTTTACTCAACTCTGCTTTGGTAATTTTCTCCAAGTTGACTCATCCACCCCTTGATAGAGTAGAAACAGTGCCTTCTTGTCTTCTTCCCCTGATCCTTGAGAAAAAAAATTTGCCCTGCATTGTAGGTGGCTTTTTGCTCACTTGCGGGTTCTACATACCCATTAGTGACGAGCTCCCATAGCTCTTGTGATCCAAACAACACTTCATTTGAATCTACCAGCTCTCATAATTTTCTTTCATCCATTTAGATATTTTTGGCTGCACCATGTTAGAAGACATCTTCACTAATAGTGTAGACAAAGACTCTAGCCTCTAAGAACTTGGCTCTGATACCACTTTGATTGCTTTACAAAGCCTTGACTTAAATTTCAACAAAGTACTCACAAGAAAGAGAGGAATGAAATTTTATTAGAGTACATCAAACTCACAAACAAAGATATTAGGCTACTACCTTGAGAGCTTACTACAACTTTTTCTCTCACACACTTTCACATCATATATCTATCCCCTTTTATGGGGTGAAGTTACAAGAACTATGATTATTGTCATGACTCTTTGTTTCATAATAAAAAATTCTAGAATGTGGAAGACTCAAAGACACAAATGTTATAAAATGACAATAGACACAAACAGTTATGAAAAAACAAAAGACAAACTATTATGAAAAACAAAAGACAAACTGTTATGAAATATCAAAAGGCAATAAAAAATTCTAGAATGTGGAAGACTCAAAGGCACAAATGTTGTAGAATGACAATAGACACAAACAGTTATGAAAAAAAAAAAAGACACAAACTATTAAAAAAAACAAAAGACAAACTGTTATGAAATATCAAAAGGCACCTTTTAGTTTACCACTTCCAACAGTATTTGCATTCCACAAAATTTGTTATGTTTTTTTGACACCTCGAACGAACGTACATAATGAATAAGTTAGGCTTGCAAAAAGGATAGCACACTTACTAAGTTTTCTCTTTACAAGTATGTTTAAGCCTTTCTAAAGAGTAATATTTATCCTCAAATATTATTAATAAAAAAACAATCAAAACGAAGCTCAAATAATTCATAAGCCAAAATAATATTCACATGTTAGAGAGAGAAAAAATCCAAAACTTCAGGTGCACGTACTATTAAATGACAAAAATACTAAACACTAGAAGTAAGATTTTATTTCAAAATTCATAATTTCTTCTCTAATGTATACAGTCCCAACGAAAGCCTCAAAACTAATTGTCATCCATCACAATTGAAACAGAAAATGGAAGGAATAGAGTGAGCTTGACTACTCAATAAATAACCAATTTCCTAACAATCTGGATTAAACATATAAGAAAATGTAAAATAAAATAAAAATTATGCATTGTAAAAATCATAGACTTTGCAACATCATTTCAATAAAATCAATAGTTTCAATGAAGAAATAAATAGCTTTTCTTTTTTCTTTTTGATTCAAAATTCTTACATATGCTAAATTCATATATTAACAATCTATACCATTATAGTTAAAAATATCTTAGTATGGACTAAATTGCAATTATTTAATTAAGTAACTGAAATTATTAAATCAAATTTTGCAAGAAAGACTAACAATTTTTATAAATAAAATATTTGTTTCTAACTTTTATCCTAATTACGGAAAAGCTCACTAGCCACGTATGATGCATAATTTTATCCTAATTACATAAAATTTCACTTACCACGTATGATTGATGTATACTCAAATACTAAAAAATCTAGTGTCATAACAATTATACACAACTTCTTTGTGTGATGTAGCAGAGCGTGAGTGATGAATAAAAATTATAAGTTTATATATAAGTAATAGATAACCATTCACAATTTTTCACATCAGAATTATGGCAAAAAGTTGTAGTTTGTGGTCCTAGAACCACTCAAATTTCCTTAAAAAAGAATCACAAGCCGTCCTGCAATAACTAAAAATTCGAAGAAAGTTCATATAATTAAATGGGTTAGTTCTATGCTTGAAAAGGGGGATGTTGAGAAAATTGTGCGTCCGAGGTTAGAAGGAGACCTTGACATTAATTCTTCTTGTAAAGCAATAGAAGCGGCAATGACTTGTGTATCTCCCACTTCAATTGAAAGGCCAACCATGACTCATATAGTGATGGAGTTAAAGCAATGTTTAGCAATGGAATTGGCTCGAAGGCATGGAGGGTTAGAGTCTGATTCAGACCAAATTAGTGGAATTGCCATACGGAACAGACTCCCTTGGCAAGATAGTAATTGTCAAAGAAGAAATAAATGAAGAAGAAGAAATCGCTGGATCTTTTCCAGCTTGAACATAAACTTTTCAAAATAATAATAATAATAATAATAAAGGTTGCACTAATGGCCTGTTATCACACTGCGCCCTTTGTGTGGTTTGTATTCAGGGCTGGATCCCTTCAATTTATGCTTATATTAAATAAAAGGAAGTTGCTGGAGGAGATGGGGCAATATCATGGTCTATGTAAAACCCTTTTGGGGTATTTTTCACAAAAAGAAATTGATTATTATCGTTACAAAGCATTATTTATGTGTAAATTTTTTTTTTTTTTAACTCTTTGTATGCATTACTAAGTGGAATAAAATAGCTGTCTATGTGTGCTGTATAAATATTCCATCTTTCATATTTTGCATATCCGAAGTTTGTAATAAATTTTGTCTAAATTTGTATGATAAAAAAATATATTTTTAAAATATTACAAAAATGTTAGCTATAATGCATTTGTACCAAATGTGATTTATTAAAAATACGTGTATAGCATTTTTTGCTATTATTGTTAGTGAGTTAGTTACTTAACATTTAACAATTAGTTAGTTAACTTGCCGGAAAGTGCTAAGAAGGAATTCTGTATAAGCTGCCATGGGATGCATAAAAATCTATCCAAAAAGTTAACCGAACTCTTCCCCTCTATGCTTAGAGCATTAGCATCAGGTCTCTTATAAAAAATGTTATTTTGATACACCAAAAGCTTACTATATTATTTTACCACATCATTTTACAATTCACCATTTATCACATCTTCTATTCTTTGATTCTAAATATTAAAATAATATATACAACCCATTAAATAATATATTTACCCAAAACCTAACAAATATACAAATGCACAGCCAATGGCAGTGGCCACCACCCAAGAACCAACAACCACTGCTACAACCACCACCACAACAACAACCACCGCCACAAACAACAACCACAATATCCGGATCTTCCAACAAATTCCAAATCCAAAAACCTCAAAAAAAAAAAAAAACAAAAACAAAAACAAAAAACAAAACAAAACAAAACAAACTCAAAATCTTCAAGAAAACCCCAACCCAATAGATCAATCAATGACCAAACCCAACCAACCATCGGCGGCGAGAGCTGCGGAGGACGACGAGCAAATATCGGCGACTGTGGAGGACAATGAGCAAAGATCAGCGACTGCCCCTGGGTGAGCAAAGCTTCAAATTGGCGAGCAGAGGTTCAGATTGGCAAGCTTCAATCAGCGAGCTCTACTTTAGATCGGAATCGCCTTCTTCTTCTTCTTCTTCTTCTTCTGAGAGAGAGAGAGAGAGAGAGAGAGTGACAGGAAAAAAATAAAAGAGAGAGAAAGAGGCGCAGAGTAAAAAAAAAAAAAAAAAAACCCACTGTGAAGATGTTGGAGAAGAAAGAAGAAGAAAAAGGGAAGAGGGAGTGACGAGAGCAAAAAAAAGTAATAAAGAAGAGAGAGGAATGAATAAAATAATTTTTTTTAACACATTTTTCCGTACCGTTTCAAATATGGAATGCTACTGTTCACATGTGTCAAAATTTATAGGATTTGAAACACCTCATGAGAAGGCTTTTTTTGGTATTTGGTGTGCCAAATGCCAAATATTTGGCACACCTGATGGTGATGCTCTTAGGAGGCTGATTACCCTCGAAGTAATCCTTGCTATGTTCTTCCTTTAATTGTCTAAATTACCAAGTGCTTAACAATAAAATTGCCTACATATGTGATTGTCCTAACCATTTTCTCTACTATGCAAAAAGTGTCCACACCCTTGTTAAGATATAATCAACCTTAGCGTAAATTCTATTATCAGAAGTCTACTCTTTTTAAAACTATATTACCAATAGTTTACTCTACATAAAACTATATTACTTAAGTTTCAAAAAATTTAAAACTCTATTCCAACTAAATCTCTATTACCAAAAATTCCAAGAAATTTAAAATAAAATTTAATATTTTATTTAAATATTTTAATCATGTATCATAATTTTGAATTTTAATATTATAAAACTTGCACGCTATATACACTATATAGTGGCACAATATATGTATGTACTAAGATAGTTAATTTACACTTTCAAGTGACTCATTAATTATTATTATAATTTGGTTAATACTTATAATTTTTTTACATACAATATTTAATTAATATTTGCATCACCCGAACATACTACTAGTATGTTATAATTTTTTATATGTTCAATTGGTTTTTCAATTTTTTTATACATATTAATTTTTGTGTAATCTTTAGTTGATGCCACCAATTCCTCAATTCAGATTTAATAAATATTTTACAAACAGAAAGTTTTATCAAATTAAAGTTAATAATATTAAAGCTTTATAAAATTTCATATAATTTAAGTTTCTTAACAATCATCTTAAAAAAATTTTCTAAAACTACCACTGTCACTTAGAGTCATCTTGTGGGATCCATGATTAATCCAAAGATCAATGCATGTTCACCTTGATTAATTATTGCTAAAACATGTTATTAATGATGAAGCAAGCCTAAATCTTCTCAAAAGTGTTAATAACTTAATGTTTAGTAGGTTCCCAACTCTAATATACGACATATCATAATTGATGAAGTTTAAAGTAGAATACTAAAGTGATATAAAAGATTTGTATTCGACTTCTATCCATGCACCCTTTCAAATAGGAGTCTTTCATTTTTTAGAAAAAACTAAATTGAATCCGTGCGAGTAAATCAAATTTTAGCCCTTTTAAAAAAAATGAATCTTAATTCTTTTGACCGTGCAAATTGATTGTAATTGAAAAAAAAAAAAGTGTTTTATTATATATCTTAAATTTAAGGGGATATAATATATAATTTTTCATGAATAAGACTACTTATTTAATTATTTTACAAAAAAATGCATACTTTTTTTTTTTGGATAATAAAGCAGAAAGAGAGTTCTACACTTGGTGGCATAGCCCAGTTATAGTGCATAGAAGATTGAAGTAGCCTAAACAGCTATAGAATAGACACTATTAAGTACAACAGTAGGCACAAAAAGGTACTTAAAGCCTATACCAAGCTGTTTCAAAGTAGACCGATCTGCAAAAGTAGTCTTCTCCATCCAATTTGGAATACTAGTCCTGCTGAACTAATAGACTAGCCTCTTGCTACTGCTCATGAACAGAGGTTGGCTAAACCTAGACGTGGCAAAACGGGCGGGTCGTGTCGGGTTTGGGTTCGGGTCGGGTCAATCGGGTTTACGGGTCAAAATGGGTCATTTTTAAGCGGGTCAATCGGGTTACATGTCGGGTCGGGTTGACCCGTATTTTTTAAACAATTTTTTTTTTCAATTAGAAAAATAAATCAATGACAACCTCTTTAGAGAGAATGAATAGTGGGCACGTGAGAGTATTTTAAAGTGCTGTACAGCTGTAAAATTGGGATTAGATTAGTTTGTTAAAAGTTTGTTAGAATTTAGTTTTTCCATCTTTACTTTGTAATCGTGCATATAAAGGCAGAGCCTTTGTGTAACTTAATTCATTCTGATCAATTGAAGAAACAGTTTTCCTCTCAAACAGTCTCTAGAAGCTTTCTCTTAATATGGTATCAGAGCTTGAATAGCTCATTAATGGCTTCCATCTCCAACGCTGCTTCAGATTCAGAAACTCTTCCCACAAACACTTCTGATACTACGAATCGCAGATCGTCCAATCAAGCTCCTTCAATGGATGATATGAATACCAACCCTTCAAGCCCTTATTTCATTTCACCATCTGATGTTGTTATGGTTTCCCAACCATTGATTGGCCTAGAAAATTACCTCAGTTGGTCAAGGGCTGTGTTTCTATCTCTCAGTGGTAGAACAAATTTGGATTTCTTGATGGTTCAATTCCCACACCTGATCTCTCTCATCCTTCGTACAATGCATGGCACAGAGCAACCACGATTCTTTCATGGATGGTGAATTCTTTGAGCAAGGATCTAGCTACCAGTGTCATGTACATTCACACTGTAAGGGATTTGTGGATTGACATGCGTGATAGGTTTTCACAGCCAAATGTTCCAAGATTCTTTGAGATTCAGAAGGAAATTTCGAAGCTTTCACAAGGTTCTTTATCCATGAGTTCTTATTTCACCAAATTTAAGATTTTATGGGATGAACTTGTTCATTATCAATCTTTCTTTGCCTGCACTTGTGCTTGTATTTGTGGTTCTCAAAGAAATCAACTGAATGCTCAGCAAAAAGATCAAGTTTTTCGATTTCTTATGGGACTCAATGACAGTTATTCCACTGCTACTAGTCAAATCTTGATCACTAAGCCATTGCCTGTGTTGAACAAGGCCTATTCTTTGATCTTACAAGAAAAAAAACGCAGGCAAGTTGGTCAAGCTGATTTGGTTATTGAACCAACAGCTTTATATGCCAATAATTCTAATTCTATGTGGTTTCAAGGTCATCAAGGGTGGAATCAGGGTATGAATCAAGGCAATCAGGGTGGAAAGAATGGCAATTCAAAGAAGGAGAGGCCTGTGTGCACTTATTGTGGGATTGTTGGTCATGTAGCAGATAAATGCTACAAATTGCATGGGTATCCTCCAGGATATAAGCACAAAGGGAAGGCATCTGCTAATCAGATTTCTAGCAATGACTCTTTTGGAAGTTTTCTTTGCAACAATGGTGGTTTTGGAAATGTTGCTTCTCAACCTATGCAAAGCTTTCCTAATCAACCTGATCTGATGCATTATACCCCACAGCCTCAACAGTCCATGCCACAATCTCAATCCAGTGCACCTTAGTGTCCTATCACTCAGAGTCAATATGAGCAACTGCTTGCTTTTCTTTCCTCTCAGTCTAATGCCTCTCAACCTGCTCACCAAGCTGCCTCTGTCCCGTCTCCATTGAGTAGTGTTGTTGCTTCTGCTGGCCCTAGCTCTTCCATGCCTTATTTTGCAAATTTTTCAGGTAATCCTTTCTGGTTGCTTCCCAATTTTTCCCATTCCATTTTTTCTGCTCATATAGTTGATAGGCATGCTCATAAATCTAATGACTAGATTATTGACACTGGTACTTCAGACCATATGGTTCATTCAGTATCTTGTTTATCCTCTATTACCTCCACCATTAACACTTTTGTCTACTTGCCCAATGGAGAAAAGGCTTTAGTTACTCACATAGGCACAGTTCATATCTCAGATCAACTTACCCTTTATGGAGTTCTTTGTGTTCCTTCTTTTACTTTTAATCTCATCTCTGTTAGTCAACTCACTAAAACATTGTTTTGTTGTCTTGTATTCCTTGGTTCTTTTTGCTTTATCCAGGACCTGGCCAATTGGAACATGATTGGACTGGGTAAAGCATCAAAAGGCCTTTATCTGCTACAACAAAGACTTCCATCATCATCTGTTCTTGCTGCTTCTTCACAGATACCAATTCCAATTCCTTCTGTCAATACTACTTCTGTCAATAATGTTGATTTGTGGCATTTTCGTTTAGGGCATCCTTCTTATGCAAAAATGTCATTGCTTAATAAGTCTGTATCTGGTTTAAACTCTAATAAAGCATTTTGTTGTGACATTTGTCATTTTGCCAAACAAAAGAGGTTATCTTTTCCTATTAGTACTCATGTATCTAATTGTTCTTTTGATCTTGTACATTGTGATCTTTGGGGAACCATTTTCTGTTCCAACTATTGAAGGTTACAAATATTTTCTTACCATTGTGGATGATTACTCTAGATGTACTTGGGTTTATTTACTTAAATCTAAGTCAGAAACACAAGCTCTTGTTGAACAATTTTATAACATGGTTCAAACTCAATTTGGTGCAAAAATCAAGTGTCTTAGAAGTGATAATGGAACAGAATTTTTCATAAAAGATTTTTTTAAATCAAAAGGTATCTTGCATCAATTAACTTGTGTTGAGACTCCTCAACAAAATGCAATTGTTAAGAGAAAGCATCAACACATTTTAAATGTTGCAAGAGCTTTGAGGTTTCACTCTTCCTTGCATTTGAAGATGTGGGGTGACTGCGTTCTTACTGCAGTTTATCTCATCAATAGGCTACCTTCAAAACATTTGCAAAATAAAACTCCTTTTGAAATGCTTTTTCAATCACCTCCTTCATATGGCCACATTAGAACTTTTGGTTGTTTATGCTTCACTTCTACTCTTTGTCAAAACAGACGCAAGTTTGCACCAAGAGCTAAGAAATGTGTTTTTTTTAGGATATCCAAGTGGTATAAAAGGGTACAAGGTCATGGATTTGGATACCAATTCCGTTTTTGTTTCTAGAGATGTAATTTTCTATGAACATATCTTCCTTTTTTCATCTAGTTCTTCTTCTCCCTCAAACCTTTCTAACTCTTCCTCTTTTGATTCTACTTCAACTTCTTTTGTTTTCCCTCATTCTGTTCCTGATTCTTGCATTTCAGATTCCATTTTTTTAAATGACAGTAGAGCATTCCCTGATTCTGTAGACACTGTTTGTGCAGATCATATTCCTAGTTCCCCATCACATTCTCCACTTCCACATGTTACTCCTGTTATTGTTGATTCTGAACATGATCTTGTTCCTATGTCTGTCTCTAGGCCAACCTCTCCTTTGCCCCTCAGAAAATCCACCAGACCACACAACCTTCCAACCTACCTAAAAGGCTATTCCTGCAAATCTGTCACTTCCACACCTGCTTTTTCTAAACCTTCCTCTGGCCAGCCCTGTGACATACTTGCTTGTCTTATTTATTCCAACCTTACTAAGCATTACAAACAGTTTGTCATGGCTGTTGATTCCACCTCACCTGACCCTACTTCCTTCCATGAGGCTGTCCAATCTCCTCATTGGAGAGCTGCTATGGATAAGGAGATTGCAGCTCTAGAACTCACCAACACTTGGACTTTAACCACTCTCCCTCCTGGTAAGGTTCCTATTGGCTGCAAGTGGGTATATAGGACTAAGTACAAGTCAGATGGGTCCATTGAGAGACATAAGGCTCGTTTAGTTGCTAAAGGGTATACACAAAAGGAAGGCCTTGATTATACTGACACATTCTCTCCTGTAGCTAAGTCTGTTTCTATCAGAATTGTCTTATCTTTAGTTGCTGTGAAAGGGTGGGTTCTTCACCAAATGGATGTAAACAATGCCTTCCTTCATGGTGATTTGGATGAAGAAGTTTATATGAGCCTTCCACTTGGTTTTCACAGCAAGGGGGAGTGTTCTCCTACTTCCAATTGTGGTCCTTTGGTTTGCAAACTCAACAAGAGTCTCTATGGTTTGAAACAGGCCTCAAGGCAGTGGTTTGCCAAATTTTCTTCCACTTTGTTGAATTTTGGTTTTGTCCAATCTAAGGCAGATTTTTCCCTTTTTACCTATACTAAAGGTGCTTCTTTCACCGTTTTACTAGTGTATGTAGATGATATTTTGCTCACTGGCAATGACCCTGGCTGCATTGCTGATTTGAAGCATTTGCTTGACACTAAGTTTGGCCTGAAAGACTTGGGTTCTTTGAGATATTTTTTAGGTCTTGAGGTTGCTAGAAGTAATAAGGGTATAAGTCTAAACCAAAGGAAGTATTGCTTGGAAATTTTGCAAGATACAATCTTCTTGGGGTCTAAACCACTTAGAACTCCAATGGAACAAAATTTGCATCTTTCAAAGGATGTGGAAAAGCTGCTCCCAGATGCAAGTCAATACAGACAGCTAATTGGAAGGTTACTCTATCTCACTTTGACCAGACCTGACATCACTTATGCAGTGCATAGGTTGAGTCAGTTTCTGGCTGAACCAAGAAGGCCTCATATGTTGGCAGTCAATAGAGTGTTACAGTATTTGAAGGGTACTCCAGGCAAAGGGTTGTTCTTCTCTAGCAACTCAACAATGCAAGTGAAAGCCTTCTGTGATGCTGATTGGGCAGGCTGCCCCGATACCAGAAGGTCCATCACGGGTTATAGTGTGTTTCTAGGAGATTCATTAATCTCTTGGAGGTCCAAAAAGCAAAGCACAGTCTCTAGGTCTTTAGCAGAGGCAGAGTATAGGGCTATGGCTACTACAACTTGTTAAATAGTGTGGGTTCTTCAAATATGAAGAGACTTAAGGATTGATCATCCAAGTAGTGCTCAGCTCTTTTGTGACAACCAGACGGCATTACATATTGTAGCTAATCCTGTTTTTCACGAAAGAACAAAACACATAGAGGTTGACTGTCATTTGGTAAGGGACAAAATATCAGAGGGTGTGATTAAAACTTTTTATGTGTCAAGCCAATTCCAAACAGCTGACATCTTTACCAAAGGTTTAGGACTTCCAGCTTTTAATAGATTGGTCAATTGTTTGGGTTTAATTGATATCTACTCACCAAGTTTGAAGACTTTAACTTGTCAAGTCAATGATCTTGTGAATCATAACTTGAGGGGGAGTGTTGAGAATGCAACTAAGAAAGAAGAAAATAATGCAGAAAAGAAGAAAGAAGAAGAGCACAGTTGCTGTGATGTAAAGCCAGATAAAAATGACAGAGTATACAAGCAAAGAAAGAAAGGGAAGTTAAAGGAAAACGGTGGCATTTTACTTAATTGATTGGCACGTGAGATAGTGGGCACGTGAGAGTATTTTTAAGTGCTGTACAGCTGTAAAATTGAGATTAGATTAGTTTGTTAAAAGTTTGTTAGAGTTTAGTTTTTCCATCTTTACTTTGTAATCGTGCATATAAAGGCAGAGCCTTAGTGTAACTTAATTCATTCTGATCAATTGAAGAAACAGTTTTCCTCTCAAACAGTCTCTAGAAGCTTTCTCTTAATAAATTTGTAAAATAATTTGTAACTTTAGCATTTTTTAGCATTCTTTACAATGTCA
This sequence comes from Lithocarpus polystachyus, assembly GCA_033629205.1. Taxonomy (NCBI): domain Eukaryota; kingdom Viridiplantae; phylum Streptophyta; class Magnoliopsida; order Fagales; family Fagaceae; genus Lithocarpus; species Lithocarpus polystachyus. The sequence goes on along the minus strand of CM066166.1, from coordinate 18,268,089 downwards.
GATCTAAAAATTGGTATGATAATGAATGTGTTATACCACATCATTAACATAATATATAAATAGTGATACCATGGGGTACAACAATTTTACTGTATAGAGTTTATAAATTTATTTGTCGCCAATCAACAAAATTGTTTTTAAGAAAAATCAAATATTTCTTTTATGAAACGGTTGAAATCAAGGAAGTTTATACCATACTGTACTGGCCAATACAGATGGTATTTTTCGTTCCTCCGCCTTCGCCAGCACAAAAACACATTTGTTTCATTTTGGTTTATATACTGAACATACTATGTCGTTTCGTCCATTCTGGAGAAAATATTGGATTCCGGCCAAAAAATATATACCGTGCAGAAACAAAATTAAAAGTTACCAAATCAGATTTAAATCTAAAATAAAAAAATTACTATCTCTCTCTCCTCCCACAATAACTTACTGTTGCTCACGTTGACATTTCCACCACCATTTTCGCCTTCACGTTGCCAGTTAGCTCAGGTTTTGGCGAGCTCCTCCTCTCTCCTCCTTTTTCGTTTTCTTTTTTATCGCTCTCTCACCCATATGCCTTCTATCTTCTGGTCTAGTTCATATTAACTTTTCTAATACTTTCACATATTTCCTCTTTGTTTTTTGTGTCTTCTACCAAGCCCACGTGAAAGTCACTTTCAAACTCTCAATTTAAAAATTTAACCATTGAGTACCATATGTCAGTGCCATGGTGTCATTGATATGCCATTGGTCCAAAAGAGAATAATTTCTATTATTATTTTGACTATTATTTTTAGTATTAGTATTAGTATTTAGATTCTCAGCGGAAAAAAAAAAATATATATATATATATATATATAAAATAAATTAGTGATAATTTGGAAATGGTACAACAGTACTAATTGGTGTCGAAATATTTCGTTTCTTTGACCAAGCCGAAACAGTCTCGATACGGTATTAACTCTCTTGATTGAAACTCACTAATCACATTCGCTTTCAAATCAGTTTGTAAGCTTTATTTAGTAAAACATATAAATTTAGAATTTTTCATTAATAAGTTATTAATTAATTCTTTGTCTTGGGTTTAAATTTTAACATAAGAGTTTGTACATGCGATTAATTTCAATAAGCAATAAGTCCACAGTTACAAAAAATTTTATATTTGTCGAGATGACAAATCATAAATGATAAATAATAAAATGATGTCAGCAATGAGCTCATATAAGAATCAATAAACATCTGTCAATTCAACTGTTGTAAAAATTATTATGAAATTTGTTATATTTGTAACATTACTGTTCAATGAGGACCCAATGTAAAACCACCTTTACAGCTTCCAATAGTATTATGGCATATCAGATTTTACAAACAAACGAATAACAACTAAATGTAATGATAACACATTTATTAAAACTTGGTTACCCTGTGACCATATAAAAGGTAATTTTAAGTTGTTAGGTTCTAAAAGTTTAGAACAATTGGTAAATCGTAAACATGAACTTGTCTAGATATAGGTACTATTAGACAATGCTCAATGTGACTTATGTCAAGATTCAAGAACATATAAGCTGTACAAAGAGGAATTTGAAATCTGCCTAGTTCGACCAATTGAGAAACAGGCTCGACTGATCGAAAGTCATATACAAAATTTTAATTAAGCCCAAATAGCAGTTCAAGTCTATTAAGGATTAAGGTTTCAGATCTACTTCTTCTAGCATATAAAGGAAACCCTAAACACGTTTTTATAAAACTTTTTAGAGAGAGAAGAGTGTGCCTTTTTTGTATTTAGAGTTTTGTACCCAAAAAGCTCTCTCATGTCTTCTACTGATGTTATTTCTTGAAGAATCTTAAGATCCGGTGTTGTAAAAGTTGTTGCATTCTCTAGTCATCAAAGGTGCCGATGATCTAAACATTCAAGGGTGGTTTTAGAGTCACAAATAGAAGAGTTTGTGTTGCTAAACCTTTGAGTAAGATCTCAAAGTCACAAATGTGGGTATTTGTGTTTTGCAAAGGCCAAGGAAAGAAGTAGTCCATGGACTCATAGCTATCATGTGGTCGTGGTAGTAAGTTTTCTACTCGAGGTAGCAATAGAATATTAGTGGTTTAAATTCTATTGTACAAACTTCAATTCTTTCATAGTAGATTTGCTATTTTACTTTGAAGATAGCTAGGTTAAATCCTTCCCAAGTTTTTTACAGGTTTAGTTTTCTTAGGTTATTAGATTTTTGTGTTATTTAGTTTTGCGCTGCTTTACATGATATGATTGTTATTATTTTAACCTAGATCTGGATAATAAACCTAAGTATTCACTTGGTTAATTAATTAGGTTAAACAATCTAGTTTACAGAGGTCTAAAAACGTACATAAGTAATATTACTACGTTCATTATTTTTTTATTGTGATAAATTTATCTTTGGATTATATATTTTTTCATATACCCTCCATATTCTTGAAATTCAAGAAAATATTAGATGACTAACTATCTTATTTATAAAATATTTAAGATTTCAAGTTTTTAATTTTTTTTAAATATATGTATAAAATACAAGTTTATAGAAAGCAAATAATATTCAATTTGTACAAAATTTGACATATATATTAAAAATATAGAATAGAGTGCTCTACTCTTTGTGTGAGAGGGCCAAGGGTATATTTATGCTTTGGTTCTTCTGAAAGTATTTGTGTGCTACTATTATAATCTTTTTATTTTATTGTGAAATTTTCTCTATTGCCACCTGTGAACGTAAGTTAATTGCCGAATCATGTAAATTCCTTGGGTTTATATTCACAACAGTTCTCGTTAGAATGGAGAGTTTTAATGAAAGTGATTCTTTTATTTGCAAACATATGATGTGGCTACTATGTTTGGAGGGATCAAGTCCCTATTAAATTTTACGTGTCTGTACAATCCATGTAGTAAGTCTTTTTTAATTTATACATATCCCTAATAGTTTTGGAAAAATATTTTTCAGCTAGGAGAGTCGATCAGCTAATTCATAGAGAAACGTAAAGGACCACAAGTTTGCATGATACTGGTATAAACAATTAGTAAATCAGTTGATAGTTTTTTTTTTTTTTTTTTGCTTGAATAGTATATCAGTAGATCTAAACCTACATAGATTATTTCTTTTTAAAAGAACATAGATTTGAGGGTTGTGCATTCAATCTAGCCAACAACCTTTATTACGTTAGAAAGTGTTTTGTCCTTACAAAACCTTCCCAAAGCAAAAGGCAACCGTCTTTTTTCATTTTTCAAACGGTAATGTTTGGAGTAATTAGGAACACAACTAAAGTCAGAATTTGTCCACATTGCAAGTTGTAAATGGTGGAGTAAAAATAGTGGGTTTACAACGCTGGTGGCTTCACATTGAGTCTAGGATGGCCAAACCACCCTGACCTGGAAAAAAAATTATTATAAAATTTTTTAAAAATTTTTATGATTTTTTTATCCTTAAAAAAATATTTGTGACCACTCTAAATTTTTTTAGACCCAACATAATCAAACTTTGGGCGAAGTTCGGCAACAAACTTGGTTGTAACTAAAGCTACAAATCCATTCAATATTTTTTTATTGGACGTGAATTCTGAAAAATTCACCATTGGATTACATTTTCTTCTTATATCCTCAATACTTGCAAAATTTCAAGAAAATCAAAGATTAACAGCTATGTCATAAATCAAATATTTAAATTTTGAGTTTTTTGTAGTCTAAAATTATACATAAAAAATAAATTTATGGATCGAATAGTAAATAACATCCGATTGACATGACATTTGACATGTGTTTTAGAAATATAAAGAACATGCAATTCAACAGTTAGATTTTCAAAATATAAAATTATGTTAATTTTTTTAGTGAGAGTTATGACCTTAGGATATGTCCTTAAACTTTGGTCCTCTTAACAATATATTAGGTCCTTACAAATAAAAAGAAAAATCCCAAGGAAATTTTTATTTAACTAAATTTTCAAAGAAATGTAACTTGCAGCATTAATAATGAGACTACCATACAAAGATTTCAAAACAAAAAGTTTGTAGAATGAAATTGTAAGACATTATGTATTTATGTGTGTGTGTGTGTGTGTGTTTACCACTCCAGAAAATATTCATGGAGCCGCCACTGCTATGTAATTCTACCAATTACAACTTTTTCTTTTTAAGGAAAAAAATTTGGATAAAATAAATTTTCCCCATGCAAGATCGAACTATAGACCTTTAGTTTACAACACTGATGCTCTACCATTGAGCTAAAAAGGTTTTGACAACTACTCACAACTTAACACATTAGCAAGTTAAGGCAAAAATTGTAGTTTTAGTTCTCGTCTTATCATTTTTGTTTTTCAAAACAGGAGATGACTAGAAGGTCCTATTAAATTCAAAATATATCTGTTTTCTCGCATGCTTCATACCCCTCACACTAAGTCTACTCAAGATTGAATAGCAGGTCCCACATTCTTTTAAAGAGCAAAGAAACCTTCTATGTCTTTGTAAGTATATTATCAAAAGAATACACAATATCTCCCTCCTCACATAAAAAATTTAAAAAAAAAAAAAAAACAGAGAATACACCATATTTTTTATAATAACTTATACAGTAATTGTGTTGTCAGATGTTTTTTATTCTAGTTTAAGCTCACTAGTTTGACTGGTTTTAAAGGAAAAATGATAAAAGTACTACAAATTTTTCACCATAAAACTTACAATGACAATAAATGTAATTGATGAAGTTCAATTGCTTTGTAAATAAATATTTAAATTGCATATCTGTGATTAATGATACATTTGTTTTTAGGCTCAATGTAGTATCCCCTGCCACTATTTTAAATTTACCATGATTGGGTTTAGTTGATATTTTCTCAATCAAAAAGGTTAGATTGGATTGAAAAAATACCCCAAACTCAAACCAATCCAACTTTCGCAAACCCCTAAATTCAAGTAGTTTATAGCTTATACTAATATCTATGTTTTTTTTAGGTATCCATACGACATTTATGATCGATTTTGGGGTCCCTTTAGCGAGAATAACTGGAGAACTTTTATCTCGCATACTTTTACCACTTACAATTCTTACCAAGTACCATCTGTCGTCATGAGTACAGCATCCACTCCAATAAATGTCAGCGCACCTCTGGAATTAAGTTGGTACGCAAAGAATGCAACTTCCGAATACCATATTTACATGCACTTTTCTGAAAGTTGTAAAGCTCGAAGCTAATCAGTCCAGATCATTTAACATTACTATAAATGGGAAGCAATGGTATGGACCCTTTACTCCAAAATACTTGCACACAATCACAGTGTACAGCAAATCCATCTTGGAGACAGCCCAAAAATATGATATTTTAATCTCCAAAATAGAAAATTTAACACTGCCACCCATCATCAATGCCATTGAGATATATTCGGGGATAGATCTCTCGCAATCAGGGACATACAAACAAGATGGTATGTTTTTTTCCCCACATGTCAATCTAGTGGCCTATATTTTGACAAAATTACACTTTATCACCCTAAATTATATCTTAAATTACACTTTTCATCCTAAACTTTTTGAATGCATGTTTTGCACCTTAAACTATAACTATTATTACACTTTGCACCTTGATGTTAAGTTTGCCGTTAACTTGGATGGAAATATAAAATTTAGAGTACAAAGTGTAATCAAGAGTATAGTTTAGGATGATAAGGTATAATTTATTCTTTATTTTTAAGGAATTGAGAAGAGGGGCAATTTGGTCATTTCACATAATGTCATACTCTTCCATCCAACTTAACGGCAAACTTAACGTCGGAGTGCAAAATGTAATAAGAGTTATAGTTTAGGGTAAAATATGTGCATTTGAAAAGTTTAGGGTACAAATTGTAATCTAAAGTATAGTTTAAGGTGGTAAAGTATAATTTCCCATTTTTCTCTTAACTTTTTTTTAGAACTTATTTGGATGCATATGAAAGTTGATGCTGTCACAAATATCAAGTCGACTTATGCTCTACAGAGAAATTGGGATGGAGAACCCTATCTCCCAAGAGCATACTCATGGGCAGGTTTAAATTGTAGCTATGATAGTACTAAACCCTCTAGAGTAACAACCTTGTAAGTTTATTCCATTATATAAGCTTTTTGACTTGGAAACTTATTTTTGTAGTATCACTTAATTTAGTTGTAAATTCAATCAAGAACTTGTCTTCTAGTGGATTGACGGGTGTGATATCTACTTGATGATGCCAAGAATCAACTCAGTAAGCTACATGGTCTTCGCGCGTTCCGAGTGAACCTACACAAGGAGAAAGAACCTCAAAGGGGGAGTACCGGCGTGGTACCGGCCAACAACCCTCCGAAGGTTAAGTCAGTATTGCTCGCAACTCTAGAGTGCCAGAGTCGGGTAGAATTACGCGTACCTCAATTTTGGAGGACTTGGAGGTATTTATAGCAGTTGGGGACCTTGGTCAAGGCGTGCTGGGGAAGATTCCATCTTACCAGAATTGCCCCTGGATAGCGTGGAGTGCAAGATACTTCTTAGGCAATTAAGCGTGTTAGGCAAGCCATCTGTTCAAGTAATAGCATACACGACAGGATTCTTTTTCTCGTGGAAGCGTACATCATAAGACATGTATTGATCCCTTCAGGATTGGCACGTCACCCATTCGTGTCGTCGATACGTGTAGATTATACCGTCGGGAGGTGATGGGGAGTTAGCCTTGGATGGCGGAGGAGAAGGATCGTCGCCCTTTACCAGGCCGTCGCCCAGGTAGAGGGTGACGGCACCTTCCAGACGGCACCTTCCCCATTAGTTGCCCCCTACTCCTTAATTCCGTCGGTCTCAACTGACGGATTGGGGAGTACAGCGCGTGGCAGACAAGGCATTAATGGCTAGTCATCTCGAGCAGTCCTAGTGTCAGAACACGTGTTCTTGGCCGACTAGCATGTAGCTGGACGGGAAGGTCGCTTCGTCTTCTGTGCCCTAAACCCCCTATATATATATGCTCCGCTTTCCCTCATTTTTCTTTTATATTCCAATTCCGCTGATTAGAGAGAAACCGTCAACTCAAAGAGATTACAATAGCATTTTAGTTCCCGTTTGCTGGTTGATACTGTCAGCTTCATCAGAACCTTCCTTACAACTTGGTGAGTTACTTTTTTACTCTTAATTTCTATGATTTAATTGCATACTGAGCTTTAGGAAGAAGTTTCTAGAAAGGTCGTCACTCGGGTTCTTAGACCACCCCCGTCGCTTGTAGGTAGTAAGATGCCTAAAGAGACGTCGAGTGAGCAGTCGTCAGTCCGCGATGGGGCGGGCTACGACGAGGTCTTCCAGTCGGGCCACGAGCCAGGGGAGGACTCCTCTTGGTCGTCAGAGGATGGATCGTCGGTGCAGTTTTCTGACGAGGAGGTGGAGGACCAAAGTGTAGTAGTAAGGAAAGGAGATGACGACCAAGCGAAGGAGAGTGGGAGTGATGGGAGTTCGACGGGGGGTGACGGCCTGGAGAGCACATCGGGAGGTTCAGGGGACGACCGTCCATTTATCCTCCCCAAGGAGTGGACGGTCAACCACTTTCTGCCGTCGATGATGGATAAGGTTTTTAACTCGCTGCGGGCTCGTTATCAAATCCCAGACGATATTCCAATCCGTCTTCCCTTGGAGAGGGAGAGGTGTTACTCCGGGAAGACCACAGACGTTGATATGTATGATGCCATGTTCGCGGCAGGATTGAGGTTGCCTCTAACGGCGCTTTACCGTCAACTGGCAAACTACCTCGGGCTGTCCGTCAGCCAGATTGCCCCCAACGCCTGGAGGGTGTTCATTGGTTCTGAGATATTGTGGGGGAGTCTAAGTGGAGGGCACCGTCAATTAACCCTCGACGAGTTATTTTGGTGTTACCGTCCACACCACATCGCCTCGTCCCATGGGATTTACCATTTTTCCGCGAGGAAGAAGGAGCTGAGGTTGGTGTCGGACATGCCTGACTCGAACCGGAATTGGAAGGGCCGGTATTTCTTCATGGAGGGGACGAACTGGGTGTGCCGTGAGGAAGAGTGGGGGTCGATTCCTCAAGGATTTGACAACACTTGGGCTTTCGTTAGAGGAGCAGGAAGCCTTCATCCTCAAGGTGACGGAGATTCCTCTAGAGGAGAGGAAGTGACGTGACCTCATCACACCTGACGCCCTCCACGCCTACTGTGGGGGACCCGAGCCAATAGAGGAAGCATGCCGTTTAGACAAGTTATCCCGTCAACGTAAGTTCAATTAACCCATTCATTCCCGTCACCTTTACTTGGCATTTTTACATTTGGTCTTCGTCTTGCAGAGATGGAGTCAGCCAAGTTGAAGGCTCAAGTCAGGGCCGCCGCTACCCGCAAAAAAGAGAAAGGAAAGGGTAAGGAGGGGGCGTCCACGTCCCTTCCAAAGGCCGTCGACAAGGGCGCGCCCAAGAGGAAAGGCGACGGGACAGAGGGCCGCCCGGCAAAGAAATTGATGGTCACCCCTGGGGATCATTCCACGAAACCCCCGTCACCCAAACACGGGGCCGGCAAGGGGTTGATGTCGGCCCAAGGTCCCATTATCCCAGAGGACGGGCGCTGCATCCTTACCCACAAGGGGTATGCCCTGGAGCAGTTGGACTCCATACTAGGGAAGAGGGAAGTTGATTCCTGCGTCAACCAATCTGTGCAGGAGTTGGGGGACTCAGGCCTCTTCGATCTCGCTAAGGTACGTATAATCTTTATTACTTGCTCCGTCTGCTTTTCTGTTACTGCGCTGACGGAAGTTTTGTTCCACAGGCAATGGTTCGCATGAAGGCCATGCAAGTCAAGGGGGTGAAGAACGAGGAGCCGCTGGCCCATCAGAAGAAGCGCATCACAAATCCGTCTGACGGGTTGGACCAGTACAAGGACGCTTGCCGAACCTTGAACGGGGAAATAAAAGAGCTGAAAGAAAAACTTGAGGAAGCAACCCGTCAGTTGGAGAAGGAGACGGCGGCGAAGGTGACGGCGGAGAAGGAGCTGTCGTCTCTCTTGGGCCAGGTAGAGACGGCAAAAGCTGACGCCGTCGCCAAGTTCAAGACATCCAGACATTCATCGACGCCTACGCCGAGTACTACGGTGACGGGTTTGAGGACTGCCATAAGCAGGTGAAGTCCCTCTTCCCCACCTTAACTTGGCGAAGGTGTCCATGGATGATCCGGTGCCGTCGACACCTATGGGCGACACTGTCATGGTGGACGATGACAGTCTCAGCGAGTCTGGGATGCATTTGAAGGATGACGGTATCGTCCTCACCCAGCCTGCTCTTGATCCGTCCGGCGCTCAAATAGTCCCGTCGTCAGATCCTTCTGGCTTTGAAGGCTTTCCTGTAGTTCAAGACCCCCACAAAGGCGACGAGGTTGTGCCGGATGCTCCTGCCGTTTGACCCTTGTGGAATTTTCCCTCTTTTTTTTTTTTTGTAAATGGTGCCCTGTCATTTTGAGGGCTTTTGTAAGAACAATTTTCTCGTGATGTGACAATTTATCTTTTCCATTTGTAATGTGTCATTTTTATTCAAAGTCTCGTGTATGGTTTTCTTTTGTTGCTTCACGGTAGTCCAATTTTGGACCTTTGCTGCTTTTTGTGCAAAATCGTGACCTTCCAACGGGGTCGTCAGCCTACACGTTCAACGGGCTTTAACGCCCTTTTATATGATAGCATAGGGCCGTCAACGTGTAAGCCGTTGTCACTTAGGATAACACCGTTGCACATTGTTGGTTTTGATTCGTAGGCTTTTATGCCTTACCCTTTTGGGCCGTCGTCTTCTTGCGCCGTCAGCTTTTACGCTTGACTAGTTTCTGTACTTTGGGTTTTTAACCTTTAGGACAATGTCGTCACCTTGAGGCCGTCCGGTTTCTTCGTGATCCCTTTAGGATAGAACTGTCAGCTTTTCAGCCATTAGCTTTTGTGCTTGACTAGTTTCTCATGTGATCATTTTAAGATAGAACCGTCAGCTTCCAAGCCGTCGGCTTTTATGCTTGACGGGCCTTTATACATTTAGGATGTTGTTGGCTTCTAAACCGTCAGCTTTTATGCTTGACGCTTCTACCCCTTGTAGATATTTTAGGATGTTGGCTTCTAAGCCGTTAGCTTTTATGCATGACGCTTTTATGCCTTGTAGATTTTTAGGATGTTGGCTTCTAAGCCGTCAGCTTTTATGCTTGACGCTTTTATGCCTTGTAAGTTTTTAGGATGTTGGATTCTAAGCCGTCAGCTTTTATGCTTAACGCTTTTATGCCTTGTAAGTTTTTAGGATGTTGGCTTCTAAGTCGTCAGCTTTTATGTTTGATGCTTTTATGCCTTGTAAGTTTTTAGGACGTTGGCTTCTAAGCCGTCAGCTTTTATGCTTGACGCTTTTATGCCTTGTAGATTTTTAAAACGTTGGCTTCTAAGCCGTCAACTTTTATGCTTGACGCTTTTATGCCTTGTAAGTTTTTAGGATGTTGGCTTCTAAGCCGTCAGCTTTTATGCTTGACGCTTTTATGCCTTATAAGTTTTTAGGATGTTGGCTTCTAAGCCGTCAGCTTTTATGCTTGACGCTTTTATGCCTTGTAGATTTTTAAGACGTTGGCTTCTAAGCCATCAGCTTTTATGCTTGACGCTTTTATGCCTTATCAGTTTTTAGGATATTGGCTTCTAAGCAGTCAGCTTTTATGCTTGACGCTTTTATGCCTTGTAGATTTTTAGGACGTTGGCTTCTAAGCTGTCAACTTTTATGCTCGACGCTTTTATGCCTTGTAGATTTTTAGGACGTTGTCGCTTTGGGCCGTCGGTTCTTGTACCGTCGACTTTGGTACTTCACCTGTTTTAAGGTCCAACACTCAACACAGTATAGGAGAGACTAAATAAACTTCCGAGCCTTGCATAAATTTTAAGAAGGGGAAAACATGCCCTTCGGGTTCCCAAACTACAAGTAGGAGCTGCCACTCTTTTCTTGTTGGTAGTACTTTCGTAGGTGCTCAACGTTCCATGGATGGGGTAGTGTCTGTCCTTCCAGCGTTTCCAAGTGGTAGGTGCCTCTTCGTTGCCATGTCGTGACTCGGTAGGGTCCTTCCCAGTTGTGGCCGAGCTTTCCTTGGGCAGGGTCTCTGGTGGCACCCATGACTCTTCTTAGAACAAGGTCTCCGACCTGGAAGTCCCTGTGCTTGACTCGGGAGTTGTAGTGCTTGGCCATGCGATCTTGGTACCGAGCGAGCCTTTGTTCAGCTACTGCTCTGTCTTCGTCAATTAGGACCTTCATTAACACGAACCTTGCGGCTCGGACCTTCAGCCTTTTAGCGGCTTCTTTTTCTTCTGGCAAGGCGCCATCCTTTAGGTAGGAGACTAGTGGTGTGGTCCAATTACCCTCGGAGCCTATTTCCTGCATACTGACAAGGTTTATTAGTGGCGACACTTGCACAAAAGAAAGCACATTGTTAGGGGTGGTCATGGTCATGTGTTCTGAAGAGGCGGCTTTGGCAAGGCGGTCAGCTTGCTCGTTTTCTTCTCTAGGTATTTGGATCACTTCTACCCTTAGCTCATCCACTCTTTTCTTCGCTTGATCGAGATACCTCCTCATTCTGTCGCTTCTACACTCGTAGTCTCCGCTTACTTGGTTGACGACGACCTGGGAGTCGTAGTAGGCTACTACTTTTGTGGCCCCTGCTGCTTTGGCGAGGTCGATCCCAGCTATTAACGCTTCGTATTCCGCCTCATTATTGGTGGTGGGGAAATCTAGGTGAATCATGCATTCGATCTGATCTCCTTCGGGGGAGCGAAGTATGACACCTACCCCTCCGGCCCGCCTGGTCGACGATCTGTCCTAATGTAAGGTCCATGAAGGGTGCTTGTCTGCCCCCTGGTCTTCTCCGCTGGTGAATTCGGCGATAAAATCAGCGACGGCCTGCCCCTTGATGGCGGTGCGCAGGCTGTACCTGATGTCGAACTCAGTCAATTCGATCACCCATAAGGCCAGGCGGCCGGCCGCTTCGGGGTTGTGCATTGCCCGTCGCAAGGGTTTATCGGTTAAGACAACTATCGTATGGGCTTGGAAGTACGGCTTAAGCTTGCGGGCCGCAGTGATCAGGGCGAAGACGAGTTTCTCCATAGGGGGATATCTTCCTTCTGCTCCGCAGAATGCCCGGCTGGCGTAATACACAGGCTTCTGGACCTTGTCTTCCTCTCTGGTCAAGGCCGTGCTGACTACTGCCGGGGAGACGGCCAGGTATAGGAAAAGCGCCTCCCCCGGCTGCGCGGGACTAAGCAACAGAGGCATAGAGAGATACGCCTTCAGTTCTTCGAACGCTTTTTGGCATTTGTCCGTCCATTCGAAGGCTTTCTTCAGCGTACGAAAGAAGGGAAGGCACATGTCCGTCGCCCTCGACACAAACCGGTTCAGGGCGGCCACTTTTCCATTCAAGCTTTGTACTTCCTTCGTGTTTTTTGGGGGGGCCATCTCCATTATAGCTCGGATCTTATCTGGGTTGGCCTCGATGCCCCTTTGAGACACCATAAAGCCTAGAAATTTTTCCTGCCGCCACTCCAAACACGCACTTTGCCGGATTGAGTTTCATGTTGTAGGAACGGAGGGTGTCGAATGTTTCTTCGAGGTCCTTCAGGTGGTCTTCCTTCCTTCTGCTTTTTACTAACATGTCATCGACATATACCTGAACATTTCTTCCTATCTGGTCAACGAACATCTTGTTCATGAGCCTCTGATACGTGGCGCCCGCATTCTTTAGTCTGAACGGCATCACCTTGTAACAAAAAAGACCCTGGCTAGTAACAAATGAGGTCTTCTCCTGATCTGCTACATCCATCCGGATCTGATTTTAACCCGAAAAGGCATCCATGAAGCTTAGCAGCTGGTGCCGGGCCGTAGAGTCTACCAGTGTGTCGACTCGAGGGAGGGGGTAGCTGTCCTTGGGGCACGCCTTATTCAGGTCCGTGAAGTCTACACACATCCGCCACTTCCCGCTAGCTTTCTTGACCATCACCACATTGGCCAACTAGTCAGGGTAGTATACTTCCCGGATGAAGCCTGCTTTTCGTAATTTGCCGACTTCCTCTGCTACTGCTTGGTCTCGTTCCGGGGCGAACACCCTCTTCTTCTGTCATACGGGCCGGTAGGTGGGTGACACGTTCAGCCTATACACCATGACTAACGGGTCGATTCCCGACATGTCCTCATAACTCCAGGCAAATACATCTTGGTTTTCCCTGAGGAAGGCCACGAGTGCCTGGCGAGCCGCAGGGCAGTTGAGAGCACCGATCTTGGTAGTTCTGTCAGGCCGGGACTCGTCGAGTATTATTTCTTCGAGCTCTTCCGCAAATTTTGCCCCCGCTCTCTGCTCTATGTTCATCATTTGTAGTTGGCCATTCATTTTTACCATCATGACGTAGCATTCTCGCGCGGCCACTTGGTCTCCCCATAACTCCCCTACCCCGTGCTCGGTAGGGAACTTGACCTTTAAGGCGTAGGTCGAGGTTGCGGCCTTCCAGGCGTTGAGGGTAGGCCGCCCTATGATAGCGTTATAGGCAGAAGAGCAGTCGACGATGAGGAAGGTTACGTCCCTAGTGACCTGCCAAGGGTATTCCCCGACAGTGACAGGCAGTGTAATCGAGCGGAGGAGGTATACTCTCGTCCCCTTGAATCCGGTGAGCAGGGCCTTGGTAGGGACGAAGCACTCTTTGTCGATCCGCATCTGTTGGAACGCCGGATAGTAAAGATATCTGCGAAGCTTCCGTTGTCGATTAAGACCCGGTATGTGTTATAGTCTCCTATCCAGATGTTGACGACAAGGGCGTCGTCATGCGGATGATGAAGACGTTGCGCGTCTTCTTCTGTGAACTCCATAGTGGGGCTGTCGACTCGCGGTTTCTTTTGGGCAGTACTCGCATTCTAGACATTCTAAACCGTTCGAGGTAGGTTTTCAGGGCCTTCTTTGTTGAGCCGACGGTTGCCGCACTCCCAACGATCATCCTTTTGTCCCCTATAGGTGGTCTGGGACGTTCATTGTCCTAGTGGGGGACTTGTTCTTGTCGAGGTGCTTCTGTCCTTTCTCTGCCGACGAACCTCTGCAGCTTCCGTTGCCTAATCAGGGCTTCAATCTGCTGCTTCAAATCGTAACAGTCGGCGGTGTCGTGGCCGTGGTCTCGATGGAACCGGCAATATTTGTCTTTGGAACGTCTGTCTGGGTTCCCCTTCAACTTTCCCGGAAACGTCAAGGACCCGTCGTCCTTGATCTGCATCAGGACCTGATCAATCGGAGCTGTCAATGGGGTGAAGTTTGTGAACTTCCCGGTAGGGGGCTTCGGGCGTCTATTGTCTCGGCCTTCTCCTGTTCGAGGCGCCTTTCGCCCCTTGTCTTGTCACGCGTCCTCCTGTCTTTCCCTTTTCCTGGGAGGCTTCTCTTCCCGGGCCAGTAATGCGTCTTCCACATTCATGTACTTTGTTGCCCTGTAAAATACATCCGACATAGTCTTCGGGTCATTTTTGTATAATGAAAACAAGAATTTATCCTTCGGCAGCTCGTTTGTGAATGCGGCGACTTGTATCCTATCGTCCGCTTCATCGATCGAAAGCGCCTCTTTGTTGAAACGGGCTATATAGGATCTTAGCGTCTCATCCTCCCGCTGCTTAATGTTCATCAGGCACGCGGTGGATCTCTTGTGCCTATGTCCCCCGATGAACTGCGAGGCAAACTGAGCGCTCAGCTCTCTGAAGGTGCCAATAGAGTCGAGCTCTAGCCTGCCGAACCAGGTCCTTGCGGAGCCTTTTAGCGTCGCTGGGAAGGCCCGGCACATGATTTCGTCCGGTGCGCCGTGTAAGTGCATCAATGTCTTGAAGGACTCCAAATGGTCCAGTGAATCCTTGGACCCATCGTAGCTTTCCACATGGGGCATACGAAACTTTGGCGGCGTAGGGAACAAGATGACAGGTGTGGTAAAGGGGGAGTCCGTGCAATGGACGAGGTCGCTGGATACTCATCCCTTGAGGGCGTTTATCATGAAATCCATGCGCTCTTTCATCACCTGCATCTCCACAGCGATGTGGGACGGGATATTGCCATCGGCCGATGGACGGTTCGTCTCCTGTCCTTCGGGTCGGCTCAAGGCATTGCTTCCCTCAGGGCCTCCATGGTCCTTCTCCTCGGCACTGTTTTCCTCGTTCTCTCCTTGGTTGTCAAGCGTCGCATCCCTCCATCGTAGCTATTCTTCCAAGCCGTTGTTATGTTTTTTGAGGCGTTCCACCGCGGCTGCTAGAGTTTGGACCTGCCTCTCGAGTGCCGTGGTGCGCTGTTCATTACCTTGATCATTCATGGTGGTTGCCCTTGAACGCGTGAGTACCATGCAACTTTTTGTCCGGGAAGCACGAAACACAGTCTACGTACGTGATTCCCACAAACGGCGCCAACTGATGATGCCAAGAATCAACTCAGTAAGCTACAGGGTCTTCGTGCGTTCCGAGTGAACCTGCACAAGGAGAAAGAACCTCAAAGGGGGAGTACCAACGTGGTACCGGCCAACGACCCTCCAAAAGTTAAGTCAGTATTGCTCGCAACTCTAGAGTGCCAGAGTCCGGTAGAATTACGCGTACCTTAATTTTGGAGGACTCGGACGTATTTATAGCAGTTGGGGACCTTGGTCAAGGCGTGCTGGGGAAGATTCCATCTTACTGGAATTGCCCCTAGATAGCGTGGAGTGCAAGATACTTCTTGGGCGATTAAGCGTGTTGGACAAGCCATCTGTTCAAGTAATAGCGTACGCGACAAGATTCTTTTTCTCGTGGAAGCGTACATCACAAGACATGTATTGATCCCTTCAGGATTGCCCCGTCACCCATTCGTGTCATCGATACGTGTAGATTATACCGTCGGGAGGTGCTGGGGAGTTGGCCTTGGATGACGGAGGAGAAGGACTATCGCCCTTTACCAGGCCGTCGCCCAGGTAGAGGTTGACGGCACCTTTCCCATCACTACTAATATCTCAAATCTCGTAATGTTACAATACTTGTAAGTATATTCAATTCACATAATCAAAAAAGTAAAATCTTGATGGAGATTTCCAAATTTGGTTACAATTTTTGTGACAACCAATGTCAAATGTTAAGTAATTTGTGTATTTCAGGGATCTATCAAACAATAGTCTTACTGGATCAATGCCTGATTTTCTTTCTCAGTTGCAATACTTGAGGGTCCTGTAAGTTGAATTTTATGACGTTTCAAATTTCTTGATTAGAAAAGGCAAAATCATTTTCACTCTACCTATACAGAAACTTGGAAAAAAATCAGCTCACTGGTATTGTTCCAACTGGCCTCATTGAAAAATCAAAGAATAATTCACTATTATTAAGGTATGATTTCTGTCAAAGATAATGAACAAAAGTTATCATCATAATTTTCCTTTCCATGAACCCTTCTAGAGAACATATTAAAACTATATATATATATATATATATATATAAGTTATAATTCATTTTTTTGGTATAAACCACCCGATATCCGGAACCACAGGGGCTCTGACTAAATCCGGATTCGAGCCGGGTAGGACCACAAGGGCGGCAAAACTCTCCCAACCGAGTTTTAACGCAGCTGCATACCCAAGGCTCGAACACGAGACCTTGGTTAAGCTAGGACAACCCCTTACCAGTTGACCAGCTCGAATTCAATGACTTACAATTCGTTGCTATCCTTTTTACTGCTCTAGTGTGGACGCAAATTTAAATATTTGTGGATTGGGATCATGCAAAAACAAGAACAATGTTGTTGTACCAATAGTGGCATCAGTTGTTGGATTGCTCATCCTCTCATTGATTGTTGCGGCCCTGTTTTGGGGGCATAGGAGAAAACAAAAAGATAAGAATAAAGGTTAAAAATTTAAATACAAGACGCATATTCGATGTAAACAACAAATACATTCTCCTCAATTATATGCTTATATAATGCTCATGATGTTCGCAATTGTGATAGCTGCTGAATCCAACATCCAGACCATGACGATAGAGTCATTAGAGTCAATACAACGGCAATTTACATTCGCTGATCTCATAAGAATTACAAATAACTTCGAGAGGATTCTTGGTGAAGGTGGATTTGGAAAAGTTTACCATGGCTATATTAATGATATTCAAGTAGCAGTGAAGGTTCTTTCTCTGTCATCAGCTCAAGGGTATCAACAATTTCAAGCAGAGGCAAGCAAATATGTCTCATTTTTATTGAGCTTTCACACAAACACTTACATAGAATATAATATTAAATTAATGAAGGTGATACTTCTTGAATCACAGGTGAAAATTCTTATGCGAGTTCATCATAGAAACTTGACTAACCTTGTCGGGTATTGCTATGAAGGAACAAACATGGGGCTTGTTTATGAGTACATGGCTAACGGAGACTTAGATGCACATCTTTCAGGTTGGTCATATAATAAAATTATCTAGTGAAGATTCCACATTTTTTGCTTACTTATATACAAAACTAAAAACTTTTGGCTAACAAATGGCGGAGCTAGAAAAATTACTTTCGAGAAGGTGGGGTGGGGGGCGTGATTGACCTTCATCTTATGGACAAATATTGTTAGCATGTATATTCATTATGAATAGAATTAAATTACTCTACATCTAATCTAAAAAGAATAGATCACAAATCATAGAGAAGTGATCAAAAAATTTGAAAACTAATTCGCATAATAAGAAATGAATAAAATTTGGAGATGCGTGATTATATTTTACACACAAACACTTTAATCTATAACCTATATATATCATCACTTCACTCACTCACACACACACACACACACATATAATTTATTTGGATATTTTTTTTTATAAATAACTCTGTCTGTGGTTGTGTTTAGTGTTATATATTTAATTCAATTCACAGCCAATCCCAAACTCAGGTAAAGGAGAAAAGTTGCAGTACTTGACAAGTAGTGTAAAATTTAGTCACTCTTATTATATGAATCCAATATAGATAAATTTTAGGGGCGTCCCCTACTAGCAATGCACTGCATTGGACCCCGGATGCAGTGAATTCGAGCAGGGGTTAGCTAGGATGCTTGCCATAAGCAATCCACTACATCGGCACTCGGGTATAGTGAAAAAAAGGGTAAGATTTCCCACACTCTGATGGACGCAAGTAAAGAAGTTAGTCCAAGATAATAACCTTTGTATATATAGGTACTTGGAATATAGGATCTTTAACTAATAAACTAATAGAAATAGTAGATACAATGATTAGGAGAAGAATAAACATATTGTGTCTTTAGGAAACTTAGTGGGTAGGTGAGCAGTCGAGAGAAATTGAACATACAGGATATATATTATGGTATACAGGAAAAGATAAAAATAGAAATGGGATAGGGATAGGGATAATCATAGATAAGAGCCTTGAAAATGAAGTTGTTGAGGTCAAGAGGATGGGGATAGAATTTTGTTATAGTGGAACAATTTTAACCAAATAGATTTCAATCTTACTTGAAAAGTGGATAGTAGATGTTGTAAAGATTGTTAGGTAATATCAAGAGAGAGAGAGAGAGAGAGAGTAACCACTCAACATAGGGTAGTGGTACTAGATATTTATATTAGAGAATGGAGAAGAAGAGTATTAGACAAAGAAAAACAACGATTAAGTGGTGGGGTTTAAAGGGAGTGAAACAATATGTATCTAAAGATAAAATGACCATTGAAGGCAAGTGGAATTTAGATGAAGATCTTAATAAGATGTGGAATAAAATGGCTAATTGTATTAAAAGAGTGGCTATAGATGTACGTGGAGAATCTAAGGGATGTGGGTGACTGACTAAGGAAACTTGGTGGTAGAATACAGAGGTCTAAGCAACAATTAAATCAAAGAGAGAGAGCGATAGAAGACTACTTAAATGTAGAGACAATGCTACGTATGAAAGTTATAAAGCAACAAAGAGGGAGGCAGAAAAGGTTGTCCAAGAGGCTAAATGTAAGGCTTATGATAACTTATACAACAAATTGGGTACAAAGGAGGGATATAATCATATTTATAAATTTTCTAAAACAAGAGAAATGAAAAAAAGAGGCTTGAATGGTGTCCGGGGCATTAAAGATGAAGGTCAAAGAGTATCTGTAAAAGAATAGGAAATTAAACAGAGATGGAAAATTTATTTTGATAAACATTTTAATGGAAATGGTATAAACGATTGAAGCGATTCATGTAACCTGACGGAGGATAGAAGCCGTAGATTTTTTTCGAAGAATGATGTTCACTAAGGTAAATATTGCATTAAAAATTATGAAAACTAGTCGTAGACCCGCGCGGTGCGTGTGATTATTTTTTATGGTGGTCTCATTATTATTATTATTATTATTATTATTATTATTATTATTATTATTATTATTATTATTATTGTCAGTTCGTTTAGGCCCCTTAAACCCAACAGATTAACTTAGAAAATTAGTCAAGTGATTAACTTAGGTAATTTAATTAAATCTAGGTTAACACAAAATAAACAAAAACAACAAAGCAGCGGAAATTAAAGAACACAAAGATATGATGACCCAGGAAACCACACCGGTAAAAACCTAGGGAGGATTTAACCTAGCTATCCTCAAGGTAAACTGAATCCACTATGAAAGAATCGAAGTTTACACAATAAGACTTAGACCACTAACATCCTATTGCTACCCAAGTGTAGGAAACTTACTACCATGACCCCATGATAGCTCCGAGATCCACGGACTCCTTCTTTCCTTGAATTCTTTAGCAAATCACAAGCACACCTGCTTGTATATCTTTATACTCTTTTGATTTTGCAACTGTATTGATTTACACAACTCTTGACATGAATCTCAAGTTTGTAAACCCTAAGTGTATGTGAAGGCAAACACCTATAGATCTCACAATGAGATTCACAAACACAACATTCAGAACTCTAAAAACGTGGCTAGGGTTTTCCCTTATATACTTAGGACAAAACATAAAACCCTATACATTAAATGGACTAGGGCTGAGTTGGAAAATTCTGCAGAAAAACGATCTGCCCGATTTTCGATCGATCGAGTCTAGCAGAAAGTGAACAGTAATTTTGCAAAACAACTCGATTCCAACTTTACATAAAAAGCCATACTTTGAGCAAGTCTAACACAAGACCTAAAGAATGTTTTGATCATGGTTTGCCAACATACAAATTGAAGTTCTAATACATTAGTTCCTAATTCTTAAAACCTAACAATTATTATTATTATTATTATTATTATTATTATTATTATTATTATTATTATTATTATTATTATTATTATTATTATTATTTTGTAATTTGAACTAATTAATGAAAAGCAATACATTTCATAATCATATTTACCACAAAATAATTTTTTATTATTGTAGAATTGTTTTATTTAAAATTTGAAACCTTAATTCTATCATAGTCGGTTGACTAATTTTTACATCTCTAAGTCAATTAAACACGTTTTGCATGGTATTTGTAAACCTTCTTTTCCATAAGGGTTGAAATAATGTGGGTAATATTTTTTTCTATGGAAGTTAAAAAGAATAAAATTCACCTCGTCTTGATGTTTTCTAAAAATTAAATTTGGAGATTCTTTTTCAATAATTGTGAAAATTTGAAGCAATAATTCAGAAGGTAATACATGTTACATATTCATGCTTTGATTGTGTAATTGTATGATTGATTTGGGTTGTAATTTATAAGTTGAATATGGTGGTGTATATCCAAAAAGGTCTAACTCTATTGTTTAAGATACTGAATATAGTGTTGTGCGTGATTTATAGAGTAACGACGGTTGTAATAATTAAAAATTGGTTTTTCATTGTCTTTTAAGTTAATAAAAACGTTACATATACTTTTTTTTTTTCAAAAAACCTTTACATATTTTTTTAATGTGAATCTTTACATATTTTTTTAATGTGAATCTTTACATATACCTTAATAAGTAAACCTTATATATTTCATTTTCTTAGATGCATAAAAAAAGACATCTATTCCACAATAATAGTGGCTAATGACTACCGCACACCCTTGTTGCGATGGTCACTCTACAACAATAAGTGGTTGTGAGGTGTGGGGGGCAAGGGCCGGGGTTCAAGTCTCCAAGAGGGAGCTTCACACACATATACACTTATATTAGGCTAGAGTAGAATTCTATCTTGTATAAATAAATAAATAAATAAATAAATAATAATAATAATAATAATAATAATAATAGTTTTTTTTTTCGAGGAAGAATAATAATAATAGTTGCTAATTAGTTTTTTCATGTTCTCATTTATAACGTTTCTTACTATTATCATATTTTACAGGCTGTTGATTTTCATAATAGAGGCATTAAATGAGAGTTAAATTCTTAGAACCTTTCATTAGATTTTAAAAAAGTCATGGTGTGTTATATAAGCATTTAAGGACTTTTTTTATATATTTTTTATTATTTATAAATAATGTTAAATGAAATGTCAAAAAAAAGATTTTGAAAATTTTCAACTTTATTTCTTATATATTTCTATTATTACTGAAGAACGTTGTTCATTTAGTTTTGATAATAAATATGATTTTCTAGATTAGAGTTTGATTAGTTTCAAGTTTAAATTTTGTATGATTTTATTTAATTGTTGATTATATGATTTAATTAAGTGAATTTAACGATTTATTTATTTGCATTGTAAAGTTTATAATAACATTCGTAACGTCATCTTTAATTAATTTTTTACTCATTTAGCCGCTAGTCTCTTTGTTTTCCAATTAACGGTTACTAATTAATTTATTTAATTGACATTTGATTTCTTTTACTAATCTCTCTCTCCCTCTTTGTTAACATCCTATTGTTTTCCCAAATTTGATAATAATTCTAATGTACTAAATATGCATATTGTAATGTTTATTTTAATTTTTATTTTATTCCATTTTGCTGCCATGAAGTTAGTACATCCATAACTATTAGTTTATTTTATGATATGTTTGGTTTGATATTGTTATTATTATTATAAATTTAGTGTTTCTAAAATAGCATGTGTTTTGTATTTTCTTTTTCTATTAATGCATTATAACATTTTATGGGAATACTTTATAAGAAAATTGTTTATTCTTTTTTTTTTCTTTTTAATTGAGTGTTTCTAAATTGATATTTGTTTTGTATTTCATTTTTCCATTGATGCATTGTAACATTTCATGGGATGACTTTATAAGAAAAATTTTTATTTATTGAATAAAATATTATACGTTTAATTTAAAAAACAATTGAGACAAAATATAAATAATTATGATATGGAGGATGTTGCTATATTTAAATGTTGAATAAAATAAGATGAGAAGAAAATAATAAAAATGAAATGTATAGCAATAAACACCATATTATTTTAGTTATGCTATGCAATAAAATAATATTATATCTTTATATACTATCTTTATAATGCAATAATATAACTGTAAGGACACAAATTTGGAAATTCGACCCAAAGATAGATGGATCAGCCTAAAATGCCCAATTACAAAGAATTTGTAGAGAGTAGGTTGAGAAAACTGGGCTAGGATAAATTAGATCATCAATCGGATGGGCTAAGATTACAAATTGGAAGGAAATACTGGGATTTTTTCTTAAAGGATCATTCTTGGCTTGCCCCCGAGGATGGTTGTTTTGTATGAGTATTCTTCAGTGATGGTTGCCAATTTTTCTTTTTCCTTTTTCCTTGTCTTACGTTTTTCTTTTTCTTTTATATTACTTCCCCTTCCTTTTTCTCCTAGCCTTCCACGTACAGATATGATGGTTTGTTTGTTGACACCTGTCCTTGCCACCTGTTCCTTGTAGTTTCTCCAGAATCCTCTACGTAGGAGCTGTAAACCTGGAAGTCACTGTTCAGATGTCTTCTTCACATTAATGCGGCCAGAGGGTTAGTTGTGGAGCATTCAATGCAGGGTTGGCAGCCTTCTTCCTTGATATTTTGGGATCTTTTCCTGGTACGTGCTTCCACAAGATTCACCCAGTTCAACGGAGTATTCTGGATTACCATTCTGATCGATAGAGTTCCAAGTTTTACCTCGGCTTTAATTACCCGAGGACGTGTTCATCCTCGGCAAAGTTTCCGGGATCATTAGGCTCACTTTTAGCTTCACCGACCTCTAGCACGGCTCGTCTAGGCCGAGCTAAAGCGTCCTCGGACTTGACCTAGTCCCCGGCTTAGGTTTGGGGATGCGCTATGTAAATGAATAAGACGTTCAAGGCCCATTGCTCCTATAGGGTTCAAGGCCCATTGCCCCTACGATAACATTTAACAACCAATGAGAATAAAAAAGATAACAATATAAAACATAAAACTAAATTGTATCAAGCTAGATTACCAGTCAATTCCAATTTTAGCAAACTGACTGACTTTTAGTAGTCTAAAACTGATTTCTGCGATGCATTAATTTGGTTGAGCTTTCAATATTGCATCAAATGTTTTGATGGTCAACCTGTTACATTAAAATTAAAAAAATATATACCAAAAATTGAAGAAAAAAAAAAATATATATATATATATAGAGAGAGAGAGAGAGAGAGAGAGAGAGAGAGAGAGAGAGAGAGAGAGAGAGAGAGAGGCTTTTGTGTGTGAAAAAATAGAAATTATTTATGGAATAAGAGGGAGAATGACAATTTTATAGTGTGAGGATAAGAATAAGAAGAGTAAAAAATAAAAGAAGATAAAAATATAGAATAATATTAATATTGGGAGTAGTGGAGATATGAAAAGTTGAAATGGAATGAGAAAGGTTGAAGAAAGTTAAGGTAGAGAGCAGTGGAGATATAAAAAGTTAAAATGAAATTGAAAATTTAATAATAAATAAGAATAATTAAAAATAAGATAAATTAAAAATGATATTTTGATTGTAATATAATAGAGTTTTTAATTCACTTTAAATGTTAAAAAATTGTATAAAAAAATTGGAAAAAAATTTGATAATGACATGGCTGCTAACGTGGCTCAACAGGAACATAGCAACATTAAATGCTACGCTTCAGCTTTTAGTAATATATAGAATATAGATGGGAAAAGTGATGGGATCGGATGGAATCCCATTGAGGTTTGGAAGTGCTTGGGTGATATGGGTGTATGCTAATAGACAAATCTTTTCAATAAGATTTTAAGTGTTAACAAAATGCCTAGTAAATTGAGGAGAAGTGCTTAATACCTATTTACAATAACAAGAGGGAATGGTAGAAATTACTGTGGAATTAAACTTATGAATCATACAATGAAACTTTAGGAAAGAGTGCTTGGATATAAGTTAAGACATGAAACAAAAAAATCGGAGAATCTATTTGGTTTTATGATGATCTACCATGGAATATATTTACTTAGACATCTAATGAAAAAAATAATATAGGGAGGTTTGAAAAGATCTTCATATGGTTTTCATTGATCTTAAAAGCATAAGATAGGGTCCTTAGAGAGGCTTTGTGCTGGTTTTTGAGAAAAAAAATGATGGGGGGTGCGGAAGTGACAAGATATGGAACACGTATATTTCTAAAAAATAAAAAGCAAAACATGTTTACTTCTAAAAAAAAATCTCGAATCCACGAGGGTCCTTAAATTCAGAAGGAAAAAAAAGTTTTATCCACCAGAAAATATAGCGACAAAAGTATACATTTTATTGATTGAATAATTTTTTTAATATATTTATAGACTTGGAAGTCTATTTAAAGGTTCTGTAAAACTTGACAGATAAAAAAGTATATCCCAAAATAAATCCTAGTTAATACATAATCATAATAGGAACCAAATTTGACCCCAAAAAATATTAAAAGCATCTTAAAATAAGGAAATAAATACCCCAAACCAAAAAAAAAACAAAAATTAAATTGTAGATTCTATCCTACATTAAAATGTGTTCCTCTACTAAAATATATTAACTTGATTAGATTATGTAAGACAAAGTTATAACTAGTGTGAGAACAAGTGAAGAAATCACAATCAAATTTTCTATAACTATAGATTTGCATCAAGGATCAGCATTAGGCTCATATCTTTTTGCACTAGAGATGGATGAGCTTACTAAATTGATTCAAGAGGAAACCCCTTGGCGTATGGTTTTGAAGATGTTCTAGTTTTAGTGGATGAAACTAAAAGTGGAAGCTAATGCCATATCAGAGATTTGGTGAGCTAATTTGGTGAGATGCTTTATAATCTAAAGGTTTTCGTTTAAGTAAAACTAAAATAGAGTACATGGAATGTAAGGTTAGTAAAATTAGAAATAGAGACAAATGGGGGGTAAGACTTGGCAACCAAGAGATACTAAAGAGAGAGGACTTTCGATTTTTGGGATTCATAAGATAAGAATATGGTGGATGAAGTGGAGAAGTGCATTAGCAATATTATGAGATCTTAGAATACCTATCAAGTTAAAGAAAAATTTTTATAACACTACTATATGGCTAGCTATACTTTATGGTACTGAATTTTGGGTTGTTAATAAGCAATATATTCATAAAATGAGTGTAGTCAAAATGAGAATATTAAGATGCATAAGTGGGAATACATAGAAAGATAGGATTCGAAATGAGGAAAACAATTTAAAGATAGAGCTATTGATGGAAAGATGAGGGAGAGACGCTAGAGATGACTTTGTCATATTCAGAAGAGAGCGAGTAATGAACCAGTAAGAAATAGTGAGTAGACCGAAGTTAAGGGAGCAAAAAATTTAGTGGAAGTAACAAAAAAAAAAAAAAGAGACATGTCAATTAGGAAAGTAACAGAGACCATGACTTCAGATAAAATAGAATGGAGAAAAATAATTCATGGGAACCACCTAATTTATTCATTAATAATGTATAGCTAATCCCAAATTTTCAAACTAAGGTTTATATGTTGTTGTTATCGTATTGTCTATAGATATTATTTTAACATATACAGAAATTCAGAAAATTAAAAAGTTTCAACATGCTTGGTGAGTCGCCCCTCTTGAGATCTCATATTCATTATATTTAACCTTATAAGCTCTTGAGATCTCATATTTTTACATTTCATTATTCCAATATATTGTTGTGGAATTCAAATTTCTTTCTATATTTAAAGCCTCCACTAGAATCTAGGCGCATGATATAATACATAATTCCATATACAAACACAATCATAAGAAATATCTACTATTTAATATAATAATTATCAAATTTCATATTTAAACCAAAAAAAAAATAAAAAATTTAAAATTTATTGTAATATAATTTTTTATTTTACTTATAAAAAAATTATATTACTTTAAAAATTTCCCTTGCATTTCATGAGTTACAAAATAGTAATATATATATATATATATATTTATATTAATTAGGAATTGAGAGTATGTTATTGAATTCTAAAATGTGTAGAGGTGGCCTATATACACACAGCGGGGATAGACCCAAGATTTCAAGCTAAAGAGAGCTGAAGTATAAGAAAAAATAAAGATTACTCCAAATAAGTATCTATATAGTATTAAGAAATTATAAATACATAAAATCATTGTTTATTAACACATTAAAATGCAATTATCTACCAACAAAAACAAACAAACAAAAAACATACAATAATATTGTTTTTTAATACTAGACTGGCTAGGATTTTTACTTTCTTTTTCTTTTTTTAAGTTATAGCATTCACCTTAGTGTCCTAAAAACTTTTTTAGCTCCTCAAAATGCTACTTTATCTATTTAAGTTTTACCACCTCACTTTACAATACATCTAACATTAAATGTTCTATTTTTTATCACTTCATTTAAAATAATATAAACAGCTTATTAAAATAATAAAGAGAAAGAGAGAATTTGAGTATTTTTAGTAAAGGAATAGAGATAATCTTAATAAAATATTGTATTTATACCAATTTACTATATTTGCAAAAAAATTTAGCTTTAGCTTCTCCAATAACACATGGTTTTTTTTTATTCTTTGGTGGTAAAATAGCTTTATTGCTAAAATACAATCATCATTGTGATACTTTTATTGTTTTTGAGTGTTTTAGTTGGATAGTTGCTAGTTAGGTTAAGTTGGCTATGTTGATTGGAGAAGAAGTGGGCCTAAGATTTTGAAAGAGGAAGGCCTAACTACAAAAATGACAAATATAATAAGTAAAAAAAAAAACATTTGATCCAGGAGGGCCCGGGCCCCCCATGGGTTCATCCCAGCTGACATATAGGCATAGTCTAACACCAGTAGTACATGTACAACATAAGATACAATTCAACCGAGCTTGGGCCTAAGAGAATTCCCATCTACAAATGTCATCTTATCCTATTTTACCATCCCAAAAAGCTACTTTATCAATTATACCATAGCATTTTATAAAACACCCAACATCCCAACTTTTATTTTCTTATACAATTCATTAAAATAATATATTTACACAATAAAATATATTTATGTCTCTCTCTAATTTTTTTTTTCTCTCTCTCTCTCTCTCTCTCCACTGTGAAGACCCAAAACCCCAACACAGTTTATCAAAAAAAAAAAAAAAAACCCGACACAGAAACTCATCCCAAACCCCAAACAAACTCGACACTAAAACTCAACCAACCATCAAGAACAAAGCTACCCACCTATCCACCCAAAATTTCCAATCACCAACCACCGATCCATCATTAACAACACCATCACCCACTGATCCACCATCAACAACACAACCACCACTCACCATCAACAACACAACTAACAACCACCACCCACCATTAACAACACAACCAACAACCACCACATCACAAAGCCACCACGAGAAACACCAAGCAAACCCACCTTACCCACCAAGCAACCCACAAAACACAGCCCTAGACCCACCGTGCCTTCACAACCCACGGCCCACCACACTGATCCCACCACAATCCACCACCGAAACTCAGCCCCAAACCAACGGCCAAAACTGATTAGTAAACCCATATATTAATTTTGAATTAAAACATAAAAATTTAGACAAAAATGAAAGATTTATATTCAAAATTCTAATACGAAAAAGTAGGAAACAACATAAACAAATTATTAAGCAGAAAAAATTTGAATGAGAATGATAGTAATAGGATGACCCAGTTAAGTGCGTCGGAGCAAAAGGAGTGCTCGGCCGGAATCCGAATTCTGCCGATGGTGGCAGAGCACGAGGAGTCAACGACGCTGTTTTGGAATGTTCCAATTCCATCTTAAAAAATTAAGAGAGAGAGAGAGAGAGTGAGATTGATGGATGAAAGTAGAAACCCCTAATTTTGGATATCAGAAAGATGAAGAGGATGATGAATGCTTGCATTGCATTTCCATTGGGTTGATGAGAGTTTAGCGTAGAGTGAAGGTAATGAAATAATGAGAGAAAAGGAAGAGAGAGGAAAGGAAGAGAGAGCAGAAAGAAAGAGAGAAAGGGAAGAGAGAGAAAGACAATGAAATAATGAGAGAGAAAAGAGAAGAACCAAACCGATTAAAAAAAAATATTTTGTTTATACTATTGTGCTACAGTGCCGTCCTACCTTTAGGACAGTACTGTAGCACTATGGCAAAAAAATTTGCATTTTTACACGTTTCCATGTCCGACTGTTGAGCTATTTAGGCCTCACATGCTAAATTTTCCTTACATTTGCCATATACCAAGCCCATTGTGAATGCTCTAAGGAGGACATAATCTAACATCAGCAATAGAAAAATAATTTCCCTTTCAAAAATTCCTTTCTTTCATCGTCACATGATCAACAGTTCAAGGTCACTTCAATTGAATTACACTACCAGAACGGCTAAGGCACTTATTAATGGATGCAGGTAAGAATACTAATATCTTGAGTTGGGAAACAAGGCTTAATATAGCAATGGACGCAGCACAAGGTTTGCGATGAGCCAATGAGTTGATCTGTTTAACAGTTTTTAATAATGTTTCATCTTTTTGTATAAATGATTTTGGACTATTCATGATATGTAGGATTGGAGTATTTGCATTATGGTTGTAAACCACCTATAATCCATAGAGATGTGAAGACTACAAATATCTTGTTGAATGAAAATTTTCAGGCCAAAATAGCTGATTTTGGTTTATCCAAAATATTTCCAACTGATGGTGACACTCAAGTCTATACGCTTAGTCATGTTGCTGGCACCCCTGGGTACCTTGACCCCGAGTGAGTATTTTTGTTAATTTACTCATCATCTTCTAATTCATTTTGTTAAACAAAAGTAATTATAAGAAGATGAAAAAAGTATTTATAATCCACAAAAGCATGTGACCATTCTATAAAGAAAATGAAACAAACCTTGTACCAATTAACGACCTATGGAAATAATTTGAGAATTGAACTTGTTATAATAGAAATGAAAATAATAATAATAATAACATGCATTGGCTTGCAGGTACTCAATTACATATAAGTTGACTGAGAAAAGTGATGTTTATAGCTTTGGAATTGTTCTTTTGAAGATAATTACAGGTCGACCTGTGATAGAAAGATCCCATGAAAACATTCACATAAGCCAATGGGTGAGAATCATGCTTGATATAGGAGATATTCAAAATATTGTTGATCCAAGGTTGCATGGAGATTTCAATGCTAACTCTGCTTGGAAAGCTATTGAAACAGCAATGGTTTGTGTGTCTTCCACCTCCACTAAAAGGCCACCCATGAGTGAGGTGGTGGTGAAACTGAAGGAGTGTTTGACATCTGAATTAGCTGAAAGGGAGGATGAAACAAATTCTGTTGAAATGGTCAATATGAATATGATTACGGAACTCAACCCATTAGCAAGGTAACTTGTCCTAAGAAGATTGATCTATTGGATCTTGGACTGTATTAAAAAGGGGGAAATTTTAGGTACAGTTCTTGAAATTCTCTACATTACCTTCCACAATTAGATTCAAACGCAAGATTGCATTGATCATTGAAGGATAAATAATTTTATCTTTTAATGAAAATTAAATCTATTATAGTTAAGTGTTTGATATTAATTGGGAAATCTAATAAGTTGTACCTTAATTGAACACATGACGTGTTTTAAAGGCTGTAGTTATTGACTGTCCTAATAGACTACATGTTTGTAATATTTGTGCTAAATTTATCATATTTGTCGATTAATATTTTCCAAGAAAATAAATGAGCATTTTTTTGTAATATTATACTAAACTTATCATAATATGAAACCAACATTTCGAATAATTACCATAAATATTCATAAATAGGTAACTTCAATATTAACGTTAAAGATGTAAAGCTTACCACTACAATGCTCAGTCCTTTCTTCTCAATGCTTAATGAGCTTCAAATTAGCTTAAATTAATGCATCACCGATCACAAATAGGCAACCAAATTGTTAATCTATAAGGTGGTTGAAACTTGTTGATGATGCACGACAAAATCAGTAGACTGGATGCTTCGGATTTCGATGGCGACAATGATAATCTAACTGAAAACCTGGATAGACGAATCAAAACAGTCAGAGGCGACCGGGGTGGACCGGCCAGAAACCCTCCGATGACAAAGTCAGTGTTTTCTCTAAACTTTGGAAATCCCAAATACTTGGAAAAGTATTTCGTACCTTTTTGTTGGTCGATTGTTCTCCTTATATAATGCAGGTTAGAAACGGTTTACTAATGTAGTAACTGCTCCTATATTGGAGGATGTCGGAAGGTTCGGGAGTAACCTCTGTCAGTTCGTTTAGACCCCTTAAACCCAGCAGATTAACCTAGAGAATTAGCCAAGTTATTAACTTAGGTAATTTAATTAAAACTAGGTTAACACAATTAAGCAAAAATAACAAAGCAGCGGAAAAATAAACAACACAAAGATCTGATGACCCAGGAAACCACACCGGTAAAAACCTGGGGAGGATTTGACCTAGCTATCCTCAAGGTAAACTGAATCCACTATGAAAGAATCGAAGTTTACACAATAGACTTAGACCACTAACGTCATATTGCTACCCGAGTGTAGGAAACTTACTACCATGACCCCATGATAGCTCCGAGATCCACGGACTCCTTCTTTCCGGAATTCTTCAGCAAATCCACAAGCGCACCTGCTTGTATATCTTTGTGCTCTTTGATTCTGCAACTGTAACGATCTACACAACTCTTGACATAAATCTCAAGTTTGTAAACCCTAAGTGTATGTGAAGGTAAACACCTCTAGATCTCAAAGAGAGATTCACAAACACAGCAAAACAGAACTCTAAAAACGTGGCTAGGGTTTTCCCTTTTATACTTAGGGCAAACATAAAACCCTATACATTAAAACGGGCTTGGGCTGAGTTGGAATTTTCTGCAGAAAAACGTTCTGCACGATTTTCGATCGATCGAGTCTAATTTTTGATCGATCGAGTCATACAGAAAGTGAACAGTACTTCTGCATAAAAACTCGATTCCAACTTTACAATTAAACCCATACTTTGAGCAAGTCTAACACACGACTCAACATTGTTTTGATCATGGTTTGCCAACATACAAATTGAAGTTCTAAATACATTAGTTCCTACTCTTTAGAACCTAACAAACTCCCCCTTTGGCAATCCGTGACAAAACACAGACTTAACAAAAAGCTCAAAGTTACAAATTGAAATAGCCCATTACAATAAAATAGCCACTCAACAATTCAACCTAGACTACTATCTAACAGTTGCAAGGTAGACAGCAGCTCGACTGAAAGCAACCTGTATATTCCTGTAACACTTAACAAACACATAAACGCATGTGTGGAAAAAAACAGGAAATACATAAATAAAAATTTCTTAATTTCACATGACACAAAATAAAGACATATATCATGAATAACATCATCAATATAAATCAATAAGCAGAGAAGTAGCATTAGTGAAATAAGAAACATATACACACAAATGTATCTCAACAAAATAAATCTCCTAAACAAGAGCTAAAAAATGAGAATACACCGTGAAGCATCTAGATACAATCTAATAACTCCACAAGCTCCGCAGTATCACTACCAAGTAACAAAAACTCCCCCTAAAATGTAAATCTCCAAAAAAAATCTCCTAATGAACTATGTACTCCCCCTTTTTGTGACGAATTGCCAAAGGGCACTCACTCATCATCAAAAGGTGGAGGAGGAGATCGACGAGAGCTCGCCAAATCCGCTCGTAACGCACGTAGCTCATCAAGGATGTCCACCAAAAGCTGACCATGAGCCGCCTAAACGGTCACAATAGTGTCAAGCGTCCGACGAAGGTCAGAAACCTCATCAAACGGTGGAGGAACATCAGCAGCATCAGCAGCAACAGCAGGATCAGAAGAAGTCCCAGCTGCATGAGGATCTGTAGAAGAAGAAGGGGGTGGAGTGACATCGGATGGCTCTACCCTAGCACGCTTAGAGCTAGCTTGAAGTTGAGCAGCCCTTTGCCTCAAAAAGGTAGCACCAATAGGAGCGACAACATGAACAGGCTCAGAAGCAGGATACTCACCAAAACCAAGAAAAAGGAGAATCCTATGAATGAAAACAGGAAAAAACAAAGCATGAGCCGTAGAACTAGACCGATGAACCTCGTTCAAAGAACGAAGGAACAGATGCGGAAAACTGATAGGAGCATCAGTGACCAAAGCATATAAAAAGACACACCTCTCAAGAGGAATGGTGTGGACATGCGAAATAGGCCACAATGAATGACACGCTATCCTAAAGAAAAGATAGTGCAGCTCAGACAGCTCAGCAGAAGTGATCCGAGGATCAGAACCCCACTGGATAGAAGACCCAGTGATGTATGACAAGACGTCATCAAGGGGAGGCGACTCCTCGTAAGGAAAGACGGGATGGTCCACAATGGGCACCCCAAAAGCATCAGACACTACCGAAGGGGTAATGCGATACTCCACACCACGTAACCACACCTTAACCAAGGTGTCGTTATCATAGACATGAATAGAGAGATTCGAATAGAATTCTCTAATCAAGATGGCAGGAGGAGGAGAAAGCTCATACTCGAGCAAAGGTAACCAACCCCGACGCTCAAAGTTACGACGCACCTCAGGATCCAGCTCATCTAAGATAACCCTACGCTCGGCCCAAATCTGACGCCTAAGGTTCAAAGTCTCATAAGTGACTTGGTTTGACTCACTAGGGAACCTCTCAGTGTCAAAGGAAGGAGAAGGATCAGAAGTCCTATGGGCTCTAGTTTTCCTAGGCATAGTGCTAAGGAAAAGACAGACACAAAAAGAAAAGAGCAAAAACCAAAACCAAGGGCAGACTGCAAGTTAGCACAGCAAAAAAATAGAATATAAAAATTCTATATGATGCATGAGCATGAACATAACATGATGCATGTACTAATGCAGTGACATGTTCAATTTTGATTCAAATTAACAAAAATTGCTTGAGCATTCGATATTCATCAAAAATCCCCAATTTGAAAAACCCTAATTTTCAAAACACAGCAAATTGATAAATTCATCAACACAATATACAATTAACTCAATATAATGATCAAATTAATCAATCCAACAAGCCAATTTCATCAATTTCAATCCAATTGAACAAAAACCCCAAATTTACTCAATTTCAAGCCCTAGAATTTCAAATTTCCTTCAAACCACCAAAATAATCCAATTAAACCACATGATGTGTTTAGACAAGGTGTCCCCACAAAAACCCATAAAGATTTTGAGAAAGAATCATTCAAAAACAACCCCCAAAATAGAAAATTCCTAAAAGCCAAAATTACCCAAATATGCATGAAAAAATGCATGAAAATAGAAGATAAATGCAAAAGGAAGGGTATAAAAGACTTACCACACTTGGGAGAGAGAGATTTTGCAAAAGAGTTGGAGGAAAACGACAAAAATCACCAAAAACTCTTTGACCGGTTGGTAGGAAACAAAAGAAAATTTGAAAAGTTTTGAAACAGTGAAAAGTCACTTGGAAAACTTCTTTTTAAAAAAACAGCCGGACCGATTTTCGATCAATCGAATATTACATTCGATCGGTCGAAAACTTATTCGATTGATCCAAAAACAGCTTGGATCGATCGAAACAACCAGAGAGTTTTCGAGCATTTTAAAACATTTTCGATCGGTCGAAAATTACTTTCGATCGATCGAAATTCTGAAAAAAACATATTTTTGAAAAACCAAACGTTTTAGACCAAAAACTCCTCAAAGCAACAGATTTGAAAAATCAAATGCATGAGTATGAGATGAGATATTTTTCAAAAAACACATATATTCATTCCAGTTTTTCCAAAGCATAATTTTCTCTCAATATACCCAAAAACAAACAACAAACAAGCAAACATGTTTTGCATCAAATTCCCAAAATTCTCAAACTTGGTTGGTCAGGCCAAAAACACACACTATATCATGTACACAATTCTAGCAAAGAATAGCTTGTGTAGTGTGTGCAACTAGCAAAAGCTTGAGAAACATGTGAGGTGATATACACATAGAGATCAATCACAATTTCTACAAAATCCATCACATGAATTTGAAAGAGACTATCCCTTAAAGAGTTACATCTTATAACTCTCACATCTCCTAGAATAAAAGCTTGCAATCATGTAAGTTTCTTGATTTGCCCCATTATTCAAATTTATTGATTAGAAACTTAATAAAAGCCGGGATAATGTACACACCAATTTTATTTAGAATTTGTGAGATTATTATAGCCCAATAATGTACACACCAATTTTAATTAGAGGCTACACCTTATGTTCTTTTTGTGCATGTGCTACACTTTCTCGAGCACAAAATCTTATGATATGCACTAAGGTGTTCATGATTGGCTAATAAACAGTGGTGAGATGGTTATTTATGCCTTTCTCAATAAGTTCAAGTCCAACAATCAAATACATAAGACTTCAAGATCAAGATCATGTGATCAACAAATATAGCATCTTCCCACACAACATGCACAACAAGACTTTAGCTAGTAAAGTGCAATAAAAATAAGTGCATCAAAGCTAAACAAGGTACATACTTATGATATGTAGTTTTGATTGACCAACCTTGTCTTCAAATTCAAGGAAAAATAGCAAAACATAATTTGCAAAAAAATTTTTTTTTTTTTTTTTTTTTAACAAAGACACAAACATCCTAGTATGAAATGCATGAATGTAATGCAATGCAAATCCTAGAAACAAAGGTCACAAAAGATTGAGCAATGAAGCACAAGGACCATGTCAGACAGACTCAATTAGATTGAGCCTTTTGCATCCAAGACTTCTTAGATGCAACTCTTGCATTGGAGTTATGATTCACATCAGAATTCTGAGCAACTCCAGGATTGGAATAAAGGTTTAACGCCTTTACCAATTCACCAATAAGTACCATAGGATCATGTGCTTGAGGCACAGGTACTTTAGTTTTATTTGCTCGCTTCGCAGCTTGCAACTTAAAACAATTTGGATGTATGTGTCCAGGTTTTCCACAAAAATGACAAACCCATGCAGGCTTATCATGCAATTTGCCCTTAGTAGAAGTAGACGCTCTAGAATGAGAAGCATGAAGATCAACCCTAATCTTTCTAGGTGGAGGAACATTAACAGATTTGACAGGTTCACTCACCGAGGGTTTAACAATCTCACTCTTAGGAGGTTCAGAAGAAGGAACAAATTTAGTGGAAGAAGGTTTAAGCATAGAAATACTTTCCTCATAACCTAAACCAGTTTTATCAGAAGGAGACTTTTGAATACTCAACATGTGATCAAGTTTGGAGCTTGCAGACCTATTAGTTTGTTCTTTAGCAACAGATAAATCAAGTTCCAAACATTTTACTTTATCAAGTAAGAGCATGTTCTCAGTTTTCACATTATTCAAAAGCTCATTTGCATCAAACAATTTAACAAGTAAATTTTTCTTTTCAAGTTCAAGAGATGCAATTTTCTTCAAGCCTAACTCAACATTCATGGCATCCTTTGCAGCAACTTTGCAAAGTTTATTGTAAGCTTCCTGTAAATCTGCATCCTCAGAGAGTTCCCCATCAGAAGGGTTCTCTTCAACAGATATGCTTTCATTGACTACAGTGGTAGCAGTGAAAGCAATGAAGTTTCCATCCTCATCACTGGCGGATTCATTGTCGGAAACTTCGTCATCACTAAGGGTTACAGCCATAGCCTTACCCTTAGACTTCAAATAAGTAGGACATTCAGACTTTAAATGACCATACCCTTGACAACCATAACATTGTTGTCCCAAAGAATTATTAGAAGATTGACCTACTTTCTCCTTAGGTTTCTCAAAGTTATTAACCTTAGTGGGTTCATTCTTTCTAAAATTTTTAGGTTCAACAGTGTTCTTGCCTCTTGCCCTTCTGTTACTATTTCTCAGAAAGTTTCTAAAGTTCTTGGCAAGATAGGCAATCTCTGTAGCAGAGAGATCATCATCAAATCCACCATCATCAACATCATCAACAGACTTTAGAGCCATTGATTTGGATTTGTTAGTCTTGGGGAGGTCTAACTCATAGGACTGAAGAGATCCTACAAGCTCATCCACAGGGATGGAGTCCACATCCTTACTCTCAGTGATGGCAGTCACTTTGGGTCTAAAATCTTCAGTCAAAGATCTAAGAATCTTCCTAACAATTTTAGGTTGATCATAGATTTCACCCAAATTATAAGCAGAATTAACAATATCATTCAATTTAGCATAGAATTCATCAAAAGATTCATCATCATTCATTCTTATGCTTTCAAATCTAGAAGTTAATTGCTGCAACTTATTAATTTTAACTGCCTTCGTGCCTTCATGCACAGTCTGGAGGATTTTCCAAGCAGTATGAGCAACCTCAACATTAGAGATTCTCTTAAATTCCTCCATGGAAACAGCATTAAAAATAGCATTCATTGCTTTGCTATTAAAAGCGGCTGCCTCCTTCTGAGAAGTTTGCCACTCACTCACAGGAGTAGTGGGCTTCTCCCATCCGTATTCAACGGAATTCCAAACTCTCTCATCTATGGATTTCAGGAAGGCTTTCATCCTTACTTTCCAATATGCATAGTTGTTTCCATCAAAGTGAGGTGGAACAACAAGAGAGTGTTCGTGTTCCATGACAACAGGGGTCAAGGATCAGCTCAAAGATCAAAGGATCAAACAAAAAAGCTACCCGCTCTGATACCACTTGTCAGTTCGTTTAGACCCCTTAAACCCAGCAGATTAACCTAGAGAATTAGCCAAGTTATTAACTTAGGTAATTTAATTAAAACTAGGTTAACACAATTAAGCAAAAATAACAAAGCAGCGGAAAAATAAACAACACAAAGATCTGATGACCCAGGAAACCACACCGGTAAAAACCTGGGGAGGATTTGACCTAGCTATCCTCAAGGTAAACTGAATCCACTATGAAAGAATCGAAGTTTACACAATAGACTTAGACCACTAATGTCATATTGCTACCCGAGTGTAGGAAACTTACTACCATGACCCCATGATAGCTCCGAGATCCACGGACTCCTTCTTTCCGGAATTCTTCAGCAAATCCACAAGCGCACCTGCTTGTATATCTTTGTGCTCTTTGATTCTGCAACTGTAACGATCTACACAACTCTTGACATAAATCTCAAGTTTGTAAACCCTAAGTGTATGTGAAGGTAAACACCTCTAGATCTCAAAGAGAGATTCACAAACACAGCAAAACAGAACTCTAAAAACGTGGCTAGGGTTTTCCCTTTTATACTTAGGGCAAACATAAAACCTTATACATTAAAACGGGCTTGGGCTGAGTTAGAATTTTCTGCAGAAAAATGTTCTGCACGATTTTCGATCGATCGAGTCTAATTTTTGATCGATCGAGTCATACAGAAAGTGAACAGTACTTCTGCATAAAAACTCGATTCCAACTTTACAATTAAACCCATACTTTGAGCAAGTCTAACACATGACTCAACATTGTTTTGATCATAGTTTGCCAACATACAAATTGAAGTTCTAAATACATTAGTTCCTACTCTTTAGAACCTAACAACCTCCATAACTGCTATGGAGGTTATTCTATTAGGCCGTACGTTTCGCAACGCAGTCATAGGAGGTGGTTTTGTGGCAATGTCCTTGGTCTTGCATATATTCTAAGTGTGCAAGCCTCGTCTAGGGACGAGATGCTGATGGCGTCCAGAGTGTGTAAACTTCGTCCAGGGAATGTCTACAATGACCATGTTTGACGTCACTACGGTCCGTCCAAGAGTCTTTCCGGACGGACGAGTCTGCTGTGGACGAGCTAATTGGGTCAAGGTATTTCCCTTCTTCTATGGACGACCCATACGGACGAGTAAGGAATTGGGTGTTTTTCAGGACACTATCAGTTCCCCCCGGTCCGTGGGTCGTCTAGGGAGATGTATGGTGTTGTCCTTTGGACGTTTGGGCTAATACTCCACACGTTAACTTGCCACGTGTCACGATTTTAGTGACGAAGATTCACGTCGACTCATTTTTCGAGGAGTGTGCCACGTGTCAGATTATGATTGGTTGTGACGTTTCAGGTACTAAAGTCTTCGCCTATAAATAGTGCAATTCCTGGGCTACCCTCTCATTTCTGAAAATTTTCTTCATTGACACTCCTCGTCTTAGTGCCTCGTCTAGAAGTTTTCCGCGTCCATAGCCTATATAGATTCAGGTATTCTCCTTATCCTCGTCCTTAGGTTTCAACTTTTCAAAATGTCTGAAGTTGTCCTATCCTCGTCTAGCAATAGTACGGAGAAAGCCATAGACGAGTTCCATGACCTCAGTAGTTTTAGTGGGTCGAGTAACAGTAGTAGCAACAGTAGTAGTAACGGGAATACCTCGGACGAGTACACGTCTGGGGTCCCTGGAGTTCCTTTAGAGGTTCTCCAGGAACAGCTTAGGACGAGGACTGAGTCTGGGTCGAGGGCGGGCACCAGTGCTCCCTCGTCTACAGCTCAAGACGATGAGGAGATCGTCTACAGTTGTGCCTTAGATATCCCGTCTAGGACTGATACCAAAAGGTTAGAATCTTTGAAATCGTGGTATCAAATCCCAGAAAACTTAAACCCTAGGTTACCCGTCCGTGGTGAATGGTGTTGCCAACCCCATTTTGGAGTTGGTATTTATGAGGCTTACCTTTTGGGAGGCTCTAGGTTGCCTCTTAACGCCTTTGCTAGGGAATTGCTTTCTAGGTTAGGTTTGGCCATCTGCCAATTTAACCCCAATGCATGGAGACTGATTGTCTCCATGCAAGTCTTATGGAGGGAGGTGTTTGGGGGGGATCGTCCTCTCACTGTGGACGAGTTCCGCTTCTGCTACAAGCCCTCCGAGATCAATCAATCCCTGGGCTTCCATCAATTTACAGCTAGGGGGGCTGATTACAGGTTGATCCAGTCCTTGGTTACTTCTGACAGGAACTGGAAGACGGAGTTCTTCTTCGTCTCTGGCCCTTGGGCTGGGAAACCAAGTGAAGTTGGTAGGGATCCCTTTGGTCCCTACACAGGAGAATTAGGGAACCTTCGTCCTGAAGGTACGTTTAAGGTTGTCCGTCCTGAGATGTTTATATGTTTCATTTATTTATTCTCGTCTAACGCTTTTCTCTCTTCTTCTTTTTTTTTTTTTTTTTTTTTTTTTTTTTTTTTTTTAGGCGTCAGACGACCTCACCTGAGCAGGTTTTACATTGAACGAGTTCAAAAGGCTCGTCTGTACACCGACAGGACGTTCCACTCTTTGGTGAGCTTAAGACGCCTTGCAGGGTGGGGCTTAGGTCCAGAGCCATCCCCTGAAGCCGTCGCTCACGAACGTACCGTCCGTAGACGTAAGTATTTACTTGCTTTTTA
Organism: Lithocarpus polystachyus; assembly: GCA_033629205.1. Classification (NCBI taxonomy): domain Eukaryota; kingdom Viridiplantae; phylum Streptophyta; class Magnoliopsida; order Fagales; family Fagaceae; genus Lithocarpus; species Lithocarpus polystachyus. The sequence continues at coordinate 18,228,435 of CM066166.1, read as the reverse complement.
CTTTGTTTATTTCTTGTTCTTGTTCACCATCTTCTTCCATTCTTGTAGGAATGGCAACAATGAATCAAAATAAGGGTAAGGAGGTGGTGGACGAGGTGGCTGGGCAAGGTGCTCGATCCCAACCTCGTCCATTAGTTGGTGACAAAAGGAAGTCCGTGTCAAAGGGGGTCGACCTGGGGAGGCTTCCAAGTCGTCGGAAAGAGAAAAGGGTCAAGCATGGGTCGTCGAAATCTGGGGCCGTCGAATCCGGTTCTGTACCCACTGTCCAGTAGACTCCCGTCCATATTGTGGACGACGAGCTCTTGGATCCTCCGTCTGTGCATGTGCCGTCCATAGTCCAAGCGCCTGTTTCACCCCTACCCTCTAGCCAAGTCACTTTGAACCTTCTTGGAGATGAAGACTTAGCTTGGGAGAGGTTCGAGAGGGTTGTCACAGATCAGGACGTGGCGGCCTGCTACAACATGTCCTTGAAGGATTTTGAGCACTCTGGTGTTCATGATCTTTTCAAGGTGAGTTTTTTTTTTTATTATCTCGTCTTCCTTTTGTTTTTTCTTATCCATACACGTCTAAAAACAAATCTTGTGCAGGCCATGTCTAAGTTCATTGCCGCGTCCAGGCAAACAACGGAACTAGACAAGACGAGGATCCTGCTGGAGAGGAGGATACAGGAAGTTAAGGACGAGAGCAAGAGGTGGGCTGAAGTGGCGGCCAAGGCTAAGGACGAAGTGAAGGAGTTGCAGGTCCATCTGGACGAGCTTAAAACTGAGGCCATAGAGAAGGACACTCGTCTTGAGAATCTCCAAAAAAGGAATGACGAGCTGAGTGGTCTTCTTGAAACGGCTAAGGGAGACGCAGTTGCACAGTTCAAGGCGTCCAAAGAGTACACCGATTCTTTGGACACGAACTATGCAGCTGGGTTTGAGGATTTTAGATTGGACGCCATGGAGACCTTCCCCAGCCTTGACTTCAGCTCGATAAAACTCAACCTTGGTGGTGCTACTTCGAGCTCTCTTCTCCAGACAAGCTCTGAAGATATCAATATTGAGGACGACGCCACTACTCATCCTGCTCAAGACGGCCCTAGTGTTGATCCCTCCCTGTGAAGACTTAGTTTTAATAGCAGTCTTTTATGTACCTTTTTTTTTTTATTTAGTCTATTTGCTCAAAACCTTTGAATGTAATATGAGTACAATTTCTTCGTCCAAAGTTTTAGGACGAGGCTTTTAAACAGCTGTTTGTTTCTCCTAAGGGTTTTTGGATGGGTTGTCCACCCTTATTATTTGATGAATGAATGTTTCATTTACTTTTTGTGTGGACGAACTGTTTTCGTATTCCAATTATGTTTTGGTCGGTCCATCATAGGTATTTGTTCACCTTTTAGCTTATAAAGTGAACTTTATTCACCCGTCTATGAGTGTTGACTTCAACATTGTTCCTTCGCCCCTTTTTGTTGGACGAGAGTTTGCCTATGGACGAGTTTTCAGTTTGTACTTAATAAAAATAGATTTTCATTTACTCGTCCAAACTTTGGCTATTGATATGTTTTGGATTGTGCGTTTCCTCGTCCATGGTCGGGTTGGGTTATCCCTCGTCCATGGTTGGAATAACACACATTGTGGCATCAATTCGTCTACTGGAAGAACGTGCCTTATTATTGCTTTATCCTGTTTTAAAGGAAAGCTTATGGACGATACATCCTTGCGTCCAAGGATTTTCCTCGTCTTTGGTTCATTTTCACACATACTTAGATATACTTTAACATACATCACATATATGCTTTAAATGTAAATATTCGTCCATAGGAATGACACATGTTTGAGAGCTAGTGCCTTTAGGGAATTACAAACGTATTAACACAGTTCATAAGTAGTACACGTCTAAAACATTAGTAGTAAGCATTTATTAGAAAACTACTTCAACACATTCATGACGTCTGATGCTCGTCCATGGTTTTTATTGATAGTATCTTCTCAGATGTTCAACGTTCCAGGGGTGCTCCAGCTTCCGTCCGTCCAGAGCTTCCAAATAGTAGGATCCTTGCCTCTTACAGTTAATGACCCTGTAGGGTCCTTCCCAATTTGGCCCCAGCTTGCCATGAGCAGGGTTTTTGGTGGCCAAGGAAACCTTCTTTAGGACGAGGTCCCCTTTGTCGAAACGTCTGGGCTTGACCATGGTATCATAGTGCTTGGCCATCAAGTTTTTATACCTTGTTGCCCTCTGTTCCGCATTCATCCGTACCTCGTCTAGGAGATCGAGGTTAAGATGAAGCTGATCATCATTTTCTCCATCCTGATACTTCATCACCCTATGGCTGGCCATGTGCACCTCCGCATGTATAACTGCTTCGCTCCCGTAGGCTAGTTTAAAAGGTGTTTCCCCTGTGGGGGTTCTTGCTGTCGTCCTGTAAGCCCAAAGGACTCCTGGTAGTTCATCTGGCCATACACCCTTTGCCCCGTTAAGCCGAGTCTTGATGATTTTCAGCAAGGAGCGGTTTGCTATTTCTGCTTGACCATTTGCTTGTGGATGGGAGGGGGAGGAGTAATGATTCTAGATGCCGAAGTGTGCACAGAAGTCCTTGAATAATGCATTGTCAAACTGCCGTCCATTGTCCGAGACTAACACCTTGGGTACCCCGAACCGGCATAAAATGCTCTTCCAGACGAAATTTTTGACATTTTGTTGTGTGATCTTCGCTAGTGGTTCTGCTTCTATCCATTTAGTAAAGTAGTCTATACCCACCACCAAAAACTTCATCTGCCTGGTTCCTAGTGGAAAAGGACCCAAAATGTCTAACCCCCATTGCGCGAAGGGCCAAGGGGCCATCATAGGAGTGAGGTACTCTGCGGGTTGTTTGGGGACGTTGCTGAATCGTTGACACTTGTCGCATACTTTGACATAAGCTTTTGCGTCTGCTTGCATTGTGGGCCAATAATACCCTGCACGGACGAGTTTATGCACTAGTGCTCTTGCCCCCGAGTGGTTTCCACAGGATCCTTCATGAACCTCTCTTAACACATAGTTTGCTTCGGCCGGAGCTAAACATCTTAAGTAGGGTTGGGAAAAACCTCTTTTGTACAGCATATCATTTATGAGGACGTACCTGGCCGATCTGATTCTTAGTTTCTTGGCCTCGTCCTTCCCCTCTGGTAGCTTTCCATTTTGTAGGTATGCCAATATCGGTGTCATCCAATTGTCTTCACCTTCTATCTGCTGTACTCCCGGCAGATCTATGCTTGGCATGTATTGTACTTCGTCAAACTCATCCACTTGTCCACTTGCCGAGGCTGCTTTTGCTAAAGCGTCTGCTTTCATGTTTTCTTCCCTAGGTACCTGAATGAAGCGAGCCTCCTTAAACTTTTTCACGAGGCGTCGCACCTTACTAAGATATCTCCTCATGCGTTCTTCTTTCGCCTCGTATATCCCATTCACCTGGCCCATGATTAGCTGGGAATCTCCATGGACGAGTATTGATTCTGCTCCTAAGGACTTTGCCAACTCTAGCCCCTTCAGAAGAGCCTCGTACTCAACTTCGTTGTTGGTTGCTGCATACTGTAGGCGGACGTTGTATTCCAGTTCATCCCCTTCTGGGGATGTCAAAATGACTCATATCCCGCCTGTATGTGATGTGGAGGATCCATCAACGTGGATGACCCATTTTTGAACGCTGCCCGGCTCGCCCAAACCTTCAACGTTAAGGGTAAACTCTGCTATGAAATCTGCTAGTACTTGTGCTTTTATTGCGCTTCTTGGTAGGTACCTGATTTCGAATTCTCCCAGTTCAATAGCCCATTGGACTAGTCGCCCTACGGCTTCCACCCTGTTCATTGCCTTCTTCAATGGATGGTCTGTCAAGACATTGATGACGTGCGCTTGAAAATAGTGTCTCAACTTCCTCGAGGCCGTGGTCAAAGCGAAGACCAATTTTTCCATCATAGGATATCGTCCTTTTGCTCCTCTCAGAGCTCGGCTGGTATAGTAGACTGGTTTCTGTACCTTTCCTTCTTCTCTGATTAACGCCGAGCTAACAGCATGTGGGGACACCGCCAGATACAAGTATAGTTCTTCACCAGGTATGGACGGGCTTAGCAGCGGAGCAGTGGTTAGGTAGGCTTTGAGGTCTTGGAAGGCCTTCTGACATTCGTCCGTCCACTCAAAGGCTTTTTTAAGAACCCTGAAAAATGGCAAACACTTGTCAGTTGCTTTGGAGACAAACCTGTTGAGCGCAGCAACTCGTCCAGTGAGTGCTTGGACTTCTTTGATGTTTCCTGGCGGCTTCATGTCAATGATGGCCTGGATCTTATCGGGGTTCGCTTCGATCCCTCTATGCGACACCATGAATCCAAGGAATTTTCCCGACGCAACTCCAAAAGCGCACTTGCTAGGATTTAGTTTCATATTGTACCGCCTGAGTGTGTTGAAAGTTTCCTGAAGGTCACCCAAGTGGTTCTTCTCATCCAAACTTTTCGCTAGCATGTCGTCTACATAAACCTCCATATTTCGTCCAATTTGCGACTGAAACATCTGATTAACCAGCCTCTGGTAAGTTGCCCCTGCGTTTTTTAAACCGAAGGGCATCACCTTATAACAGAACAGCCCTGGCTCGTCATAAAGGACGTCTTTTCCTGATCTGCCTCGTCCATCTGTATTTGGTTATAGCCCGAGAAAGCGTCCATGAAGCTTAACAGCTGATGACCAGCTGTTGAATCCACTAGTTGATCGATGCGTGGCAAGGGGTAGCTGTCCTTGGGGCAAGCTTTATTCAGATCAGTAAAGTCCACGCACATTCTCCACTTGCCGTTTGCTTTCTTGACCATTACTACGTTGGCCAGCCACTCTGGGTAATAGACTTCTCGAATGAACTGCGTTGTCTTCAACTTCAGGACTTCTTCCTTAACAGCCTTGTCCCGTTCTGGAGCGAAAACTCTTTTTTTCTGGCGGACAGGCTTGTAAGACGGACATACATTCAGCCGATGTGTGATGACACTCGGATCAATTCCCGGCATGTCTTCGTGGCTCCAAGCAAACACATCTACACTCGTTTGCAACAAATGGATGAGGTCTTGCTTTGTTTCTTTCTTCATGCTTGTTCCTATTCTGGTGAACTTTTTGGGGTCATTTTCGTCCAAAGGGACATCCTCCAGTACTTCGGTAGGCTCTGCAACAACTCTCCTTTCTTCTATGTTCATCGTCTGAGCTACCTCGTCCATGGCTAGCATGGCTAGGTAGCATTCTCTCGCTGCTAGCTGATCTCCTTGCACTTCCCCCACTCCGTGCTCTGTAGGGAACTTGACCGACAAGTGGTAGGTGGACGTCACTGCCTTCCAACTGTTCAGGGTAGGTCTTCCAATGATAGCATTATACGACGACGAACAGTCCACCACGAGGAAATTTATCTCCTTTGTAGTCTGTTGTGGATGTGTTCCCACCACCACAGGCAGCGTAACCATTCCTACTGGTTGCACCTTCATTCCTCCAAAGCCTACCAAGGGTGAGTTCACTGGGCGTAATAAGTCTCGTCCGAGATTCATTTGCTGGAAGGCGGGGTAATATAGGATGTCCGCGGAACTTCCGTTGTCAACTAGCACCCTTCTGGTTGTATAACTTGCGATAAGCAGGGTAATAACGATCGCGTCGTCATGGGGGTGGTGAAGTCTCGCAGCGTCCTCGTCTGTGAAGGTAATGGATTGTTCCCCGGCTTCCCTCGTCCTGACAGGTCGTCCTGAGAGTTGAACATTCTGTACTACCTTCAGGTATGTCTTCCGTGACCTGGAAGTCTGTCCTGCTGAGGTTCCTCCAAAGATTGTCCTTATTTCTCCTAGCGGTGGTCGGGGCGCCTCTTCCAGCTTTCCTTTCAACTTTTCATCCTTCTGATCTCGTCCAAGGAAATTCCTCAGTTTTCCCTGCCTGATGAGGTTTTCTATTTGCTGTTTCAAATCGAAACATTCGTCCGTGTCATGCCCGTGGTCTCTGTGAAAACGGCAATACTTTTTCTTATTGCGCTTGTTGGGGTCTCCTTTCATCTTTTCTGGCCATTTGAGGGACGGATCATCCTTGATCTGCATAAGCACTTGGTCAAGTGGGACATTCAGAGGGGTGTAGTGCTGACTTCGTCCTGAGGATGAAGCTGGCCTCCTATTATCTTGATCCCTTTTTTCTCCTGCGCGGGCCTTCTTTGGACGGGGAGCCTGCTCCTGGTGACGGGTGTTGTCTCCTTCCCTTCTTTCGGCTCTCTTCCTCTTCTTAGCTATAATCGCATCTTCGGCATTCATGAAATTTTGGGCCGAATGGACGAGCTCAACCATGGTCTGAGGTTCTTGCTCATAGAGCTTGTGAATGAACAAGTCAGAATTGACCCCGTTGTGGAAGGCTGCCAATAATAGTTTGTCGTCCATCTCGTCCACGGTGAGGGCTTCTCTGTTGAAACGAGTAATGAAAGAGCGCAAGCTCTCATTTTCCCCTTGCTCGATTGTTAACAAACTGGACGAGGAACGTTTATGCCTTTGTCCTCCAATAAAATTGTTGACGAACATTTTACTCAACTCTTCAAACGAACTTACAGAATTTGGAGGTATTTTGCTAAACCATACTCATACCGGTCCTTTGAGAGTGGTAGGGAAAGCCCTACACATGATCTCATCTGGAACTCCTTGGAGGTGCATTGTGGTTTTGAAGGTTGCAATGTGATCGCATGGATCACGCGTCCCGTCATATAAGTCTAAGGAAGGCATCTTAAACTTGGCAGGCAGGGGATGGCTGTTAATGGAGGCTAAGAAAGGGGAGTCCGTACGGTGAACCAAGTCTTCTACGGGATTCGTCCTCCTCATGTTCTCCCTCATTTCTTCAATGGCTTTACGCATTTGGTCCATTTCCCTCTCCAAGTGTGGCACTCTTCGTGAAACGGTACCCTCGATTGGCCTTCGGGGTCGACGTTTTCTCGAACCTCTTGACTCTGGGCTTGTCCTTCCTCGAGCCTCTCTTGACGCTGCCTCCGCATATGAATCTCCCTAGTCAACTCCTGGTTCTGACGAGTTAACTCTGCCATGGCGGCTGCCATGGATTGTATGTGTTGGATGGCTGGTTGTGGAGCGACTGGCGCTGACTGCCGATCGCGGTTAGGATTGCTGGAGGCATCTCTACTTTCTTGATGGCCTGGGCTAGTAGCCCTTGATCTTGTCCGAACCATACAGCCTTTTGTTGAAGGAAAGTAGTTAATACAAACTTACGCTTCCCACAGACGGCGCCAACTGATGATGCACGACAAAATCAGTAGACTGGATGCTTCGGATTTCGATGGCGACAATGATAATCTAACTGAAAACCTGGATAGACGAATCAAAACAGTCAGAGGCGACCGGGGTGGACCGGCCAGAAACCCTCCGATGACAAAGTCAGTGTTTTCTCTAAACTTTGGAAATCCCAAATACTTGGAAAAGTATTTCGTACCTTTTTGTTGGTCGATTGTTCTCCTTATATAATGCAGGTTAGAAACGGTTTACTAATGTAGTAACTGCTCCTATATTGGAGGATGTCGGAAGGTTCGGGAGTAACCTCCATAACTGCTATGGAGGTTATTCTATTAGGCCGTACGTTTCGCAACGCAGTCATAGGAGGTGGTTTTGTGGCGATGTCCTTGGTCTTGCATATATTCTAAGTGTGCAAGCCTCGTCTAGGGACGAGATGTTGACGGCGTCCAGAGTGTGTAAACTTCGTCCAGGGAATGTCTACAATGACCATGTTTGACGTCACTACGGTCCGTCCAAGAGTCTTTCCGGACGGACGAGTCTGCTGTGGACGAGCTAATTGGGTCAAGGTATTTCCCTTCTTCTATGGACGACCCATACGGACGAGTAAGGAATTGGGTGTTTTTCAGGACACTATCACTTGTCAATCGCATTCATTGCAATATCAGCTTATAAGTTTTATATAGTAAAATTTGTAGTATTTTCAGTATTTTACATTTTTTATTTTGTTAGCCACATCAGTATTCTTTGTCCATCAGTTAACAATATGAACTAGTTTGACATAGTACCAAAATATTAGGGGACTAAACAGATACATTTGAACCATTAGGGACCAAATTTACACATGGTATAAACATTAAGACTAAAATAGTAATTTACCTATTTTTTTTTTTATATATAGTTTATGAATAATACTCATTATGTGTTACAATCAAAGGAGTCAATTTCGTACTCCGTTGTCGTTTTGGTTTGTTCAATAGAACAAAATATTTTTATTTCGAGGTGATAGTTATCACTGTTTGTATAATTCCATATATTAATCCATTGCATTAGATTAAATGACAGTTTTTTTAAATTTTTTTTTTAATATTTTTTTATTGTACCAGTCGAAACATCAATATTGGCTTAAACCACCAAAAATATTTGGTACAACCTCAAACCCAAGTTGTAGTACTAATGTGCCTGGAAGAGCCTAAATTCAATCCTCCCACCTAACTTATTGTGAGTGAAAAAAATAAATAAATAAATAAATTTTATTTATATATTAATTAACTGCTAGAAAATTATCATTTTATCAATTAAAAAAATATATCCTTTTTTTTTAATAGAAAAAAAAAATGTTGAAACTTGTAAGGACACAGATTTGGTTCTCCAGCCCAATAGTGGATGGACCAGCCCAAAAGGCCTAACAACAATGAATTTGTAGAGAGTAGGTAAAGAAAACTGGGTTAGCCCGATTTAAACAATCAATAAGGTGGATTTGGATGTCCAGAAGAATGAAATAAAAAAGTTTAACTTTAGAAAGTTGTCCTCGGCAAATGTCCGAAGAGGTTAACTATGATATATGTTGTTCTAAGTTTGATTACACGTTTGGTTCTTTGTGTCTACAGTGTTTCTCTCTCCATTTTTTCGAGCCCTTATTCTTTAGATCTCTCCTTTCTTTTATACTCCCTCCTCTCCTTCTTCTAGCCTTCCACGTGCAGATTGGATGATTTTTGTAGATACTTGTCTCATCCCACCTTTTCCAAAAGTCTTTGTGTAGTAGTTGTAAGGCTGGAAAGCACTATTCAGATATCATTTCTGCATAAATGCGGCCAAAGAGTTAGCTACAGAGCATTCAATGCAGTGGTGGCAACCTTCTTCCTTGATATTTTGGGATCTTTTCTTGACACATGTTTTGCTAATACTTATCCAGTCTACCCAAATTCTCTAGGGTATTCTCCTGAATAGCAGAGCCCCAAGACTCACCCCGGCTTTGGTTATCCAAGGTGGCATTCATCCTTGGCACCATCTCCTAGACCACCAAGCTCACAACTAACTTCCCTAACTTTCAATACAGGCTCTCTTCCTAGAGTTTAATCATCCTTGGACAAGTATAGTCCTCAGCTAGGGCTCTAGGCCCATCAAGGGTGTAGATGAGGAGTTTCCGGCCCAATACCCCTACAAAACTAATTAGACAAATAATTCAAAGCTTGTTTAGGGTGGAAGACTTAATATAGTGTATTTTATTTCCTTTTTTAGAAATGAAATAATACTTTGATATAAATGTAATATGTTGATGATGCAAAGGGCTAAATGAAGAGAATTATCAAGAAATATGCCACTTAACAAAAACTTAGACCACTTTGAATAAGATTCTTACTTTTATATATACTAATTGAAAACTCATGCGTTGCATGGTTTTTGTTCTGAAGTTTTAGAACATATCATCTTATTGAAAATAATAACTAAACAATTATTCTTACATAATTGAAGATATTTCACATTGTGTGATAGTAACATATAAGTTGTCTCACAGCGATTTTAAAATACATATTAAGGTCAAGCACTATCCTTCATAGCTCCAAATGACTTAATATTCATTTCTTTAAATCTATTAAAATAAAGACAAAGTTTGGTCACAACCATCAACATAAAAATGACATGCCTTTGTCCAGTACTAAGATGACATTTGCTTCTATCATGTATCTCTGTCAAGCATTCTATCAGCAATTTTTTCCTCTTCAGTTTTTTGAACCTTCAACTTCGTATGCTTTTTTGACGACCTCTCTGAACTTTGATTGGACCAATTCCAATGGCATTGGACAAAAGATGTCTAATTTCCATGTTCTTTGACTTCAAATATTAGACCACAGACCAAAATTTTGTGAGCCCTAGAAGTGGACTTATGCATCACTTTCCCTTACCTAATGATGATTTTATGATATCTTAACCCTCTTTACTCCAATTTTGTCCTATGAGCAATCTTTTTAAAGGGAATTCAGTCTTCTTTCATATGATTTGGACTTATCTCAAATCTCAGTTCAAACTGCAGTCAACTCTGGGTTAGTTGGGTTCAAACTTGGTCAAAGATGATAAAAAAATTTAAAAAACATTGGCTTTAATATTAATAAAAAATAAAAAAATAAAAACATGAAAAATGACATTATGGTGAAACCCATGAACAAATTTGAACTTCGGAAAACTCTCTGTTAATTAGGGGCATTTTGGTCAATTTGACATGAACTAGCAATTCTAGCACTCCAATGCACAAACAAGATAAACCATGTTGATCTAGACATTCCCAGTGTCCCTTGGTAAAAATATGATTTTTTTTTTTTTGAATTTTGTGTCTAATATGTAAATCGAAGGCAGACAAAATACAGTATCGACAACACTTATAATGTTAAAAGTGTAAAACTAGAACATCTTTAAATTTGATATGCATGCATACACATATACAAACACACATACATGTGTGTGTGTGTGTGTGTGTGTGTGTGTGTGTCTATATATATATATATATATATAGAGAGAGAGAGAGAGAGAGAGAGAGAGAGAGAGATTCAACTCCATTCGTTTGATTTATTATTGGCAAAAACACACTTTTAGTCCTTATATTTTGTGCCAATTTTTATTTTGGTCCATACTTTAGTAGAGATAAAAATAAATAAAATAAAACATGAGTTTTATCTTGTATTAGACTATGTATCTTTTTTTTTTCTTTTTTCTTTTTTTTTTTTTTTTTGAAAACAAATAAACACTCATTCATTAATATGTAAACGATCATGATACAGAGCATCTAAAGTAGGTGGAGGCTCATCTTCCACCATATTTCCACCCCTTTTCACATAGCTAAATGAAACATACTGCCTTCCACTAATATAGTATCAAATGTCATCAACTATATGGCCCAACAGAGAATTATTAGCTGCAAAACTCAATATTGCTCTCATCACATTCGAATTATCTCCTCCAATCACTAGGTTTGAAAATCCAACTTCCATGGAAAACTCCATTGCCTTTCAACAAGCCAGGGCCTCTGCTTCCTCGCTGTTGTGCACATGGTCTCCCTTAGCCAACATTCTAGCCATTACCTCACCTACAGAATTTCTAATTATCGTACCAAAGCTAGAGCAGTTCAAGTCCAAGAAAACTACTATATCAAAGTTCAGTTTATAAACATCCTGTGATGGGGGCTGCCAATAGTTTCTGCTTGGTGCTGCGTTTGTGATCACCATATTTGCCTAAGCTTTCTTGTACTCTTCTAACAATCCTGCTACTCTGTTATTCAACCATCGTGGGTCCTTCATTTGTCCTCTATGCACAACCGCATTCCTCTGGTTCCATATAATCCATGCTTGAACAAGGAAAAGTTCAAGCTCTGTCACTGATAATCTATCCCCCAAATCTTCAAATAACTACAAAAAATCAGACTGGTTAGTCAAAACTTTCTACAACACAATGAGACTTCCTGCCTAAACATCCTGGGCTGCCCCACACTCCCATATAGCGTGAATTGCATTCTTAGGTACACATTTTCAACAATGACATACATTGTCCGAAACGATTTTACACTTTGCTAAATTCACACGGGTTGGAAGGATATCATGGAAAGCCCTCCAACCAAATACCTTTATTTTACTACAAGGTACCTTCATCTTCAAAAATGCACTCCACACAGTATTCCTTCCTCATTACCAACCTTGCTAAGTGATACCCTGACCAAACGATATAAATCCCACCATTCTCACCAACAGCTCATGCTTCCCTAACCAACTCTTCACAATCTTCCCAAAGCAGCCAAATTTCCTTAAATTTAAATCCTTTCTAACCCTGTGATCTCCTTGGCTTCAAGTGCTCTATTTGAAGAACAATAGGGAGATGATCCAATCTATGTGGAGAGAGGTGAGTTACAGAACTAAGCTTGTTAGGTTCTAAAAGTTTAGAACAATTGGCAAATCGTGAACACAAACGTGTCTAGATATAGATCCTAGAGTTTATAGGTATTATTAGACAATGCTCAAGGTGATTCAAGTCAACATTCAAGAACAAGTAAGCTGCAGAAAAAAGAATTCAGAAACTGTCTGGTTCGATTGATCGAGAAACAGGCTTAACCGATCGAAAGTCGTATCTGTAGAATTTTAATTAAGCCCAAACAGCAGTTCAAGCCCATTAAGAATTATGGTTTCAGATCTACTTCTCCCAGTATATAAAGGAAACCCTAAGCACGTTTTTATAAGGCTTTTCAGAGAGAGAAGAGTGCGCCTCTTTTGTATTTAGGGTTTTGTTTCTAAAAAGCTCTCCCATATCTTCAACCAATGTTATTGCTTAAAGAATCTCAAGATCCGGTGTTGTTAAAGTTGTTGCCTTCTATAGTCATCAAAGGTGTTGATAATCTAAACCATCAAGGGTGGTCTTGAAGTCACAAACTGGAGAGTTTGTGTTGCTAAATCTTTGAGTGGGATCTCAAAGTCACAAGCGTGGGTGTTTGTGTTTTGCAAAGGCCAAGGAAAGAAGTAATATGTGGACTCGGAGCTATCATGTAGTCGTGGAAGTAAGTTTTCTACTCGAGGTAGAAATAAGATGTTAGTGGTCTAAGTCGCTATTGTATAAACTTAAATTATTTCAAAGTGAATTTGTTGTTTTACCTTGAGGATAGCTAGGCTAAATCATCCCTAAGTTTTTTACTAGTTTGGTTTTCCTGGGTTATCATATCGTGTGTTCTTTATTTTCTGCACTTTACATGATATGATTGTTATTGTTTTAACTTAGATCTAAATAATAAATCTAAGTATTCACTTCGTTAATTAATTAGGCTAAATAATATAATTTACAGGGATCTAAAAAAGTACAAGTGGTATCAGAGCAGGTAGCTCTTCTGTTGTAGATCCTTTGATCTAAGAATTGATCCTTGATCCTTGTTATCACAGATAATTTTAAGTGTCTTACTGTTTTTTATTGTGATGATTTGAATAAGAAGGACACTATTGTTTTTGTTGATCTTTTTGATGCCTGTGAAACTCTTCGTAAGGAATTATTGAAAACTATGAGAATTGCTAAGAAATTAAAGGAAGAGTTAAAATTGGTTAATCTTGAAAAAGAGGAATTGGTTGTTAGATTAGATGAATCTAATGAAAAGAATGAATTTTTGAGAAACAAATTTCCTCTAAAGATGAGAAGATGAAAAGCTTGGAACAAGAGTTAGTTGAATCTAAAGCTAAAATTGAAAATTTGACTACTACCAAGCTTGCTGTTGATAACAGAAGTGTTTCTGTTTCTCTTAAGCCTAAAGCTGAGAAAGTTTCTATCCCTCCTTTCAAGAGGAATAATAAAGAAAAGGCTTATTTTGCTAAGTTAGACAAAGGTAAAAGTTCTGATGTAGACGCTGAAGTTTCTACACCTAAGTCTAAACCTACTATTAGAGAGCATAATAAATATGTTTTTGTGCCTACCTGTCATCTTTGTGGTGTTGTTGGTCATATTAGACCAAATTGTTCTTTGTTGAGGCAAAAACCAAAATCTAAAACTAGATTTGTTGTTAGGAATACTGATGTTCCTAAATTTGTTCCTGTTTGTCACTTTTGTAGTGTCTCCAGTCACATTCATCCTAATTGTCATAAATTGAAATTTAAGCATTCTGTGTTTCAGTCTAGGATATGTGATGATATTTCTCCAGCCATGAGTCCATATAAATTGTTTCATATTCTTTTGAAAAATTTGAGCTTGTTGGCTTGTGCAAGGAATTTGCAGGATTTCAGTCCTTCTCAGAAGATTTGTGTAATCCCTCAAATACACTCTGCTTCACGTGGATTTTCACCTGCAACGCTGAAGACTCGTGCTATATGGGTGAGAAAAGATTCTCTAAGGTGAGTGTTATTTACTTGTCCTTGATTTAATTCTTTCAATTAATTATGGACATTCTTTTTAGTTTATGGTTGTTTTATTTTCTTAGGTTGTTTTGATTATTAAAAAATCCAAAAACATTGAAAAATTTCAAAAAAGACAAAAATATTTTATTGTGTCTTGTTTTATATTTGTTTTGAGGATTACATGAATTATGATATCTCTCTCATGATTTAGAACATGCTTGATATTGTGAAGAAACATAAAAAGTATGTGTTCTATAAGTGCTAAGCTAATTTTTTTATTTTGTTTGAGTATGTACTAGTTTGTACATGTACTCAAGGGTTAATTAAAAAATTGATATTTCTTGTTTGTGTACCCTCTATAGCTTAGTTAAGTAGTGTTATGCATTGCATTTGCTTTTTTAATCATTTAGCATAATGTGTGCTTTTAGTTTTGGTCATAAATTTTTTTTAAACCAAAAAGATTTTTATGTGTTTTGTATTATAAATCTTGGATTTATAATAATGGTTGGCCATATTATCTTTACATAAAATGTTTATGTACTTTGTTTAACTTGGATGAGCTTATTTTATTGCACTTTACTAGTTTAAGCTTTGTAGTGCATGTTATGTGGGAGTTGTTTATAGTTTTTGATCACATGATCTTGATCTTAAAGTCATATGGCTTTAATTGTTGGACTTGAACTCAATGAGAAAGGCATAAATAACCATCTCACCACTGTTTCTAGCCAATCATGAACACCTTAGTACATATCATATGATTTTGTGATGAAAAAGTGTAGCACATGCACAAAAAGAACATAAGGTGTAGCCTCAGATTAAATGCTAAAATTGGTGTGTACATTATTGGGCTATAATGAATTTGTCAGTTCGTTTAGACCCTTTAACCCAACAGATTAACCTAGAGAATTAGCCAAGTTATTAACTTAGGTAATTTAATTAACTAGGTTAACACAAATAAATATAAAAACAATAAAGCAGCGGAAAATAAACAACACAAAGATATGATGACCCAAGAAACCACACCGGTAAAAACCTGGGGAGGATTTGACCTAGCTATCCTCAAGGTAAAATAGCAAATCCACTAGAAAGAATTGAAGTTTACACAATAGACTTAGACCACTAACGTCTTATTGCTACCCAAGTGTAGGAAACTTACTACCATGACCCCATGATAGCTCCGAGATCCACGGACTCCTTCTTTCTCTAATCTTTGCAAAACACAAACACCCACGCTTGTGACTTTGAGATCCCACTCAAAGATTTAGCAACACAAACTCTCCTGTTTGTGACTCCAAGACCACCCTTGAAGGTTTAGATCATCAGCTCCTTTGATGATTAGAGAAGGCAGCAACTTCAGCAATACCGGATCTTGAGATTCTTCAAGGAACAACACCGGTAGAAGTAATAAGAGAGGTTTTAGGAACAAAACCCTAAATACAAAAGAGACACACTCTTTTCTCTCTAAGAAGCCTTATAAAAAACGTGCTTAGGGTTTCCTTTATATAGTGGGAGAAGTAGATTTGAAACCCTAATCCTTAATGGGCTAGAACTGCTGTTTGGGCCAACTTAAAATTCTGCAGACACGACTTTCGATCGATCGAGCCTGTTTTTCGATCAATCGAACCAGGCAGATTCTTAATTCTTCCCCTAAGTGAAGCACAATATAAAAACAAAAGTAAACTAACTCTCCCCCTAAGTTAGATACATCAAAAAGTTTTTATATTCTCCCCTTTTCAAAAACAATTTTCTCCCCCTAAACAAGACAAACAGGATTCCCACATTTCATCTATTTCTCCCCCTTTTTGTCACGTATTGACAAATACAACTCAAACAAAGAGTAGAGTGACAGTAAACATGAGAGAAAAAAGAGAACCATGGGAACATAAAACAGATTAGCTCTATAGAAAAAAGAGATAACTCCCCCTATAAAGAGCAACAACTCCCCCTTTGAACAACAAAGAAAAAAACTTTTCTCCCCCTATAAAAATAGGAAAAACAAAACAAGTTTTGGGAAAAACAGTTTTGGGGAAAATTTAGGAGGTGGGGATAAATAAAAGCACACAAACCTAAAAAAAATTGAGGATACACATGAAGAAAAATATTCTCTCTTTCAATAAATGCAACTTGACACTATGTGACCCATAAACAGTTACATGAGTAGAGAAAATATTTGCACATTGATTATCCATCATATCTCTTAAGAAAAATATTTGCTGCAATTCACACATCAAGAAAAATAGCATATACTAAAATGTACAAAGGACTCAAAAATTAATCAATCAATTTTTAATTCAAGTTGAGTACCCAATTTAGCAAAGTATATGCATGTTATGTGTGAAAACAATAAGAGATATGACTGTAAAACTGCAAAATGGATACAAAAAAATAATGCAACTCATGTGAATCCTAAACATAAATGATGCATAAAAAATTTTGGACAAAACTCTAAAAACTGAAAATTTTTCAGTTTCGATCGATCGGGAATCGATCGAATACCAATCGAGTCAGACAGAATCAAACCAAAAATTTTAATCGCAATTTCGATCGGTCGAGAGACAGATTCGATCGATCGAAAATCTGGAAAACTCAAATTTTTGAAAAACATAGCAATTTAATACAGAAACTCCTCAAAGCACAATATTTCATGAATGAAATGCATGAGTATGAGACTAAAAGTTTTTCAAAAACATATGAATACAGCCCAGATCTTCCAAAATTAAGATTTTCAATCAATTTGTCCTTAAAACTCAAATTTTGCATCAAAATCAAGGAACATATAATCTTGGATGGCCACAACAAAATCACACACAATAACATGTACAAAGTTTAGCAAAGAGTAATTTTGTGTAGTGTGTGCAACTAGCAAAAGCTTGAGAAACATGTGAGGTGATATGTGAATAGTAATCAATCACAAAGTCTACAAAATTCATCACATAGAATTTGAAAGAGACTATCACCTAAAGAGTTACATCATATAACTCTCACATCTCCTAGAATAAAAGCTTGCAATCATGTAAGTTTCTTGATTTGCCTCAATATTCAAATTTATTGATTAGAAACTTAATAAAAGCCGGGATAATGTACACACCAATTTTATTTGAATTTGAGAGATTATTATAGCCCAATAATGTACACACCAATTTTAATTAGAGGCTACACCTTATGTTCTTTTTGTGCATGTGCTACACTTTCTCGAGCACAAAATCTTACGATATGCACTAAGGTGTTCATGATTGGCTAGTAAACAGTGGTGAGATGGTTATTTATGCCTTTCTCAAAAAGTTCAAGTCCAACAATCAAAGGCATGTGACTTCAAGATCAAGACAAAGTGATCAAAAACTATAAACATCTTCCCACACAACATGCACTACAAAGCTCAAACTAGTAAAGTGCAATAAATAAGCTCATCCAAGCTAAACAAAGTACATAAACATGTTATGTAAAAATAATATGACCAACCTTAATTATAAATCCATGATATGTAATACAAAACACAAAAATCTTTTTGGTTAAAAAAAATGACCAAAACTAAAAAGCACACTTTATGCTAAATGATTAAAAAAAATGCAAATGCAATGCATGACAGTACTTAACTAAGCTATAGAGGGTACACAAACAAGAAATATCAATTTCTTAATTAACCCATGAGTACATGTACAAACTAGTACATACTCAAACAGAATAAAATAGCTTATCACTTATAGAACACATGCTATTCAAGTTTCTCCACAATGTCAAGCATGTTCTAAATCAAGAGAGAGATATCATAATTCATGTAATCCTCAGGAAAAATAAAACTAGACACAAAATAAAATATTTTTGTCTTTTTGAAATTTTTCAATGTTTTTGGATTTTTTTTTTTTAAAAACAACATAAAAAAAACAAAACAACATAAAAAAAAACAAAACTACCAAAAACAGAAACAAAACATGTCCACAAATAATTGAAAGAATTAAATCAGGGACAAGTCAGAACACTCACCTTAAAGAATCTTTTCTCACCCATATAGCACGAGTTTTCAGCTTTGTAGGTGAAAATCCATGTGAAGCAGAGTGTATTTGAGGAATTACATCAATCTTCTGAGAAAGACTAAAATCCTGCAAATTCCTTTCACAAGCCAACAAGCTCAAATTTTTCAAAAGCATATGAAACAATTTATTTGGACTTATGGCAGGAGAAATATCATCACATATCCTAGATTGAAATACAGAATGATTAAATTTCAATTTATGACAATTAGGACGTATGTGACCAGAGACACCACAAAAGTGACAAACAGGAACAAATTTAGGAACATCAGTATTCCTAACAGCAAATCTAGTCTCAGATTTTGGTTTTTGCCTCAACAAAGAACAATTTGGTCTAATATGACCAACAACACCACAAAGGTGACAAGTAGGCACAAAAACAGATTTCTTATGCTCTCTAACAGTAGGTTTAGACTTAGGTTTAGAAACTTCAGTGTTAACATCAGAACTTTTACCTTTGTCTAACCTAGCAAAATAAGCCTTTTCTTTATTATTCTTTCTCTTGAAAGGAGGGATATAAATTTTTTCAGCTTTAGGCTTAAGAGAAACAGAAACACTTCTGTCATCAACAACAGGCTTGGTACTAGTCAAATTTTCAATTTTAGCTTTAGATTCAATTAACTCTTGTTCCAAGCTTTTCATCTTCTCATCTTTAGAGGAAATTTGATTTCTCAAAAATTCATTCTTTTTATTAGATTCATCTAATCTAACAATCAATTCCTCTTTTTCAAGATTAGCCAATTTTAACTCTTCCATAAATTTCTTAGCAATTCTCATAGTTTTCAATAATTCCTTACGAAGAGTTTCACAGGCATCAAAAAGATCAACAGAAACAACAGTGTCCTTTTTATTCACATCATCACAATCAAAAACAGTAAGACACTTCAAATTATCCATGATAACAGGGATCAAGGATCAACTCTTAGATCAAAAGATCTAACACAAAAGAGCTACCCGCTCTGATACCACTTGTCAGTTCGTTTAGACCCCTTAACCCAACAGATTAACCTAGAGAATTAGCCAAGTTATTAACTTAGGTAATTTAATTAAACTAGGTTAACACAAATAAATATAAAAACAATAAAGCAGCGGAAAATAAACAACACAAAGATATGATGACCCAGGAAACCACACCGGTAAAAACCTGGGGAGAATTTGACCTAGCTATCCTCAAGGTAAAATAGCAAATCCACTAGAAAGAATTGAAGTTTACACAATAGACTTAGACCACTAACGTCTTATTGCTACCCAAGTGTAGGAAACTTACTACCATGACCCCATGATAGCTCCGAGATCCACGGACTCCTTCTTTCTCTAATCTTTGCAAAACACAAACACCCACGCTTGTGACTTTGAGATCCCACTCAAAGATTTAGCAACACAAACTCTCCTGTTTGTGACTCCAAGACCACCCTTGAAGGTTTAGATCATCAGCTCCTTTGATGATTAGAGAAGGCAGCAACTTCAGCAATACCGGATCTTGAGATTCTTCAAGGAACAACACCGGTAGAAGTAATAAGAGAGGTTTTAGGAACAAAACCCTAAATACAAAAGAGACACACTCTTTTCTCTCTAAGAAGCCTTATAAAAAACGTGCTTAGGGTTTCCTTTATATAGTGGGAGAAGTAGATTTGAAACCCTAATCCTTAATGGGCTAGAACTGCTGTTTGGGCCAACTTAAAATTCTGCAGACACGACTTTCGATCGATCGAGCCTGTTTTTCGATCGATCGAACCAGGCAGATTCTTAATTCTTCTTTCTGCAGCTTACATGTTCTTGTGTGCTCACGATTTGCCAATCGTTCTAAGCTTTTAGAACCTAACAGAATTCAAATTAAATAAAATTGGTGTGTACATTATGAGGCAAAACAAGAAACTTACATGATTGCAAGCTTTTATTCTAGGAGATGTGAGAGTTATATGATGTAACTTTTTAAGTGATAATCTCTCTTAATTGTATGTGATGAATTGTGTAGAAATTGTAATTGCTTACTATTCACATATCACCTCACATGTTTCTCAAGCTTTTGCTATTTGAACACACTACATAAGTTACTCTGTGCTAAACTTTGTACATGTTATTGTGTGTGATTTTGTTGTGGCCATCCAAGATTAAAAATTCCTTGATTTTGATACAAAATGTGTTTAAAGTTTGAAATTTAAGGTCATATTGATTGAAAAACTTGTTTTTGAAAGATCTAGGTTGAATTCATATGTTTTTTAAAAACTTTTAATCTCATACTCATGCATTTCATTCATGAAATATTGTGTTTTGAGGAGTTTCTGCATAAAATTGCTCTGTTTTTCAATAATTTAATTTTTTCGAATTTTCAATCGATCGAATCTATCTCTTGACCGATCGAAATTGCGATAAAAATTTTGGTTTAAATATGCTTGGCTCGATTGGTATTCAATCGATGCTCAACCGATCGAAACTGAAAAATTTTCAGTTTTTAAGTTTTTGACCAAAGTTTTTTTCATGCATCATTTATGTTTAGGATTCACATGCATTACATTTTTTTTTTTATCCATCTTGCAGTTTTATAGTTATATCTCTCATTATTTTCACACATAACATGCATACACTTTGCTAAGTGTATGCAAATATTTTCTCTACTCATGCAACTGTTTATGGGTCACATAGTGTCAAGTTTGCATTATTGAAAGAGAGAATATTTTTCTTCATGTGTATCCTCAACTTAGTTTTTAAGTTTGATTTGTGTGTCTTCATTTTCCCCACATCCTAAATTTTTTGCAAAACTGTTTTTCCCAAAACTTGTTTTGTTTTTCCTATTTTTATAGGGGAAGAAACTTGTTTTTAACCTTTGTTGTTTATAGGGGGAGTTGCTTCCATTCTTTATAGAGCTGGATTCATTTGTTTCCTTGATTCTCTATTTTCTCTTGACTTTTGTTGCGTATGTTTTCTGTTTACTCTTTGTTTAAGTTGTCTTTGTTAACTCGTGATAAAAAGGGGGAGATTTAGATGAAACGTGGGAATATGTGTATGTGGAAATCCTGTTTGTTTTGTTTAGGGGGAGTTGAAATTGTTTTCGAAAGGGGGAGAATATAAAAAGTTTTTTGATGTATCTAACTTAGGGGGAGAGTTAGAATTTACTTTTGTTTTTATATTCTGTTCAAATTATTGTTTATATGTCTTTCTTTCCACACATGCGGTGATGTGCTCTTTTAAGTGTTTTCAAGAAAGACAGGTGCATTCTGATCAAGACTTTCTACCTCTTCTTGCAACTTCTAGGTTAGGAGTCTTAGATTGGGATTTGTGATGTATTTGGGCATTTTATTGTATTGAGTTGTTCTTGTATTTGAGCATTTTATATTGTATGTAAGTTTTGTCACGAATTGCCAAAGGGGGAGATTGTTAGGTTCTAAAAGTTTAGAACAATTGGCAAATTGTGAACACAAACTTGTCTAGATATAGATTCTAAAGTCTATAGGTATTATTAGACAATGCTCAAGGTGATTTAAGTCAAGATTCAAGAACAAGTAAGCTACAGAAAGAAGAATTCAGAAACTGTCTGGTTCAACCGATCGAGAAACAGGCTTAACCGATCGAGAAACAAGCTTAACCGATCAAAAGTCGTTTCTGCAGAATTTTAATTAAGCCTAAATAACAGTTCAAGCCCATTAAAGATTAGGGTTCCAGATCTACTTCTCCCAGTATATAAAGGAAACCCTAAGCACATTTTTATAAGGCTTTTAAGAGAAAAAAGAGTGTGCCTCTTTTGTATATAGGGTTTTATTTCTAAAAAGCTCTCTCATATCTTCTACCAGTGTTATTGCCTGAATCTCAAGATCCGGTGTTGTTAAAGTTGTTGCTTTCTATAGTCATCAAAGGTGTTGATGATCTAAACCTTCAAGGGTGGTCTTGGAGTCACAAACTAGAGAGTTTGTGTTGCTAAATCTTTGAGTGGATTCTCAAAGTCACAATTGTGGGTGTTTATGTTTTGTAAAGGCCAAGGAAAGAAGTAGTCTGTAGACTCAGAGCTATCATATGGTCGTGGTAGTAAGTTTTCTACTTGAGGTAGCAATAAGATGTTAGTGGTCTAAGTCGCTATTGTATAAATTTCAATTCTTTCATAGTGGATTTGCTGTTTTACCTTGAGGATAGCTAGGTTAAATCCTCCCCAGGTTTTTTACCGGTTTGGTTTTCCTGGGTTATCATATCGTGTGTTCTTTATTTTCTGCACTTTACATGATATGATTGTCATTGTTTTAACCTAGATCTAAATAATAAACCTAAGTATTCACTTGGTTAATTAATTAGGTTAAACAATCTAGTTTACAAGGATCTAAAAACATACAAAGCTGAAACTTGTCTCTCCTTTCCTTTGTTGCTACAACTTTATCTAGCCTAAGTTTTGTGTTTGCATGCCCAGGTCTGTTATTGTTCCAAGTATACGGATATCCCTTGAACCTTAAATCTTCCAACTAACAAGCCTCCAAAACAGCACGGAATGAATCTATTTGGCTCATTTGGGGTGGTTTTTTGCTAAGCTTTTCTATAGATTGAATTATTGCGTTGAAATCACCAATACACATCCAAGGGCCCTCTACAAAAGATTTAAGGTGCTCTAGTAATTCCCGGGACTTATGATGCTAATTCACTTCTGGCCTACAGTAGAAGCATGTCAGCCATCATTCAAACCCATCTTCCTCCTTCACTTTCACTAGAATATGATTAGCTGTGAAATTTATTAAATCTATCAGAACTTTATTCTTCCAAATTAAAGCCAGAGCTCCACCCAAATCGAGTTTTTTGACAATGATCCTATTCGAGTAAGGCTACTCACCATGTAGCCTATCAATCTAGCCGTGTTTCCAAAAGAAAATACACTTTGGGAGCTTGTTCCCTCACAACTTTGCGAAGGCTCTAACTTGTCCAAGTGTTCCCAAGCCCTTGGTAGTTCCAACTTATGAGCCTCATTCGGCAAGGGTGACCATCCACCTTTACCGATACGTCATCAGAATTTGAAACCAATTTCTTACACTTTACTCTCTAAGCTTCCTCATCTTCATGTGGTAGGGATAAGTTAGTATTCAGTGCACTAACTCTTTTCCCTAATAGTGGACCTCAATTGCTCTGGTGAAACTCCCAAGCCCAGCCATCCTTATGATTCTGGTCCAAATAGACTTTTGTTTAGGCCTAGAAAGCCCACTCATTCCATCAATGTGTACTACCTATGTCATCTCAGAATTTGAGTTTGAAATGCCAACTTCCTTATCCATAAATATAGGGATAGCGTTTCCTTTATCTACATCCTCTATAGAGATAGAGTTTCCTTTATTAGCATCCTCTATTCCTTTTTTCTCGGTACATGTCTGCTGAATATCCAGGTCTATCCCTTGATTCTCAGCATAATCATCACGCTGAGAAAAATCCACACCAAGATTCTCAGGCATCCATGGTTCAGGACCGAATTCTGCAGCTCCCTTTCGTGGTGGCGATCTCTGTCGTCCACTTGAACCCTTCAACCAATCTCCATATTGGTACTCAACGTCCCCTCCATTTTACTCCTCTGCATAGTGACTAGCACAATGACGTAAATCATGCCCAAGAAGTCCAAAAAAGTGACAAAAAACATGTATGTACTCCATCTAAGTCTACAATAAATCCTCCACGCCTCAAAGGTTTCGAAATGGGTAGTGCAACACAGACTCTCGTGAAATAATTCTGCATGTCTTCTCTTCTGCACCTTTCAACGTCTTCCACTATACCCATTCTACTGCCTACTTCAGTATCTACTCGAGAAGAAATCATATCAAAAGGAGCCCCCCATATCTGTACCCAAAGAAAGGCACATTCTAATTTCACATTACTTGCAGTCATCCCTTTATGCCATCTCTTGAGCATAAGCAATTGATTATCAAAGCACCATGGCCCCCCTCTCAAAACTTGGTACAAATCAAAGTCATTCTGAAACTTGAACTGAAACAGATTGGTTCCAACCTCTATAATTTGCAGACCAAAATGCATCCCCCATACTCTACTCGTTGTAGTCATAGTAGCCCTTTTATTAAAGGCCTTACAAGTCAGAAATTTGCCAATTAGACTCAAATTATAACTTTCGATCTCAGGCAACCTGCCCTCCTTAGATATCGCAATGGTTTCTTCCTCTTCAGCCGCTAGTTTCATATTCTCCAAGCTATCAATCACATCCTTCGCCACAGGAAAAGAATAGAAAATAAACCAGAAAATAGAAAATAGAAAATTCAGACCCTTAAGGATGCACTTGAGGGTGTGATGCCCCAATTTGATTGATTGATTGATTGTGTGATGTGTGTGGATGTGTGATGAGTCCCACATCGGGTATTTACTGGGTAGATCTGGGATTTATTAACAACTACAAGGAGCCTCAATTGCGACTAGTCCTTTTAAGGTATAGCGTAGATGTGACTAGCGCTTTTCCTTGGGTCGTTACATATGATATTAGAGCCAGCCCGGTAACCCCGTGTAGGCTCGGAGACACTACCCCACAAAGTGGGCCCTAACGAGGACGTTAGGGATTTAAGTGGGGGAGATTGTGATGCCCCAATTTGATTGATTGATTGTGTGATGTGTGTGGGTGTGTGATGAGTCCCACATCGGGTATTTACTGGGTAGATCTAGGCTTTATTAACAACTACAAGGAGCCTCAATTGCAACTAGTCCTTTTAAGGTATAGAACAGATGTGGCTAGTGCTTTTCCTTGGGTCGTTACAGAGGGAGGGAGAGACTCGCTTAGAAAACTAGAGAGAAGACTCCTACGAGAGAGAGAAAAAAAGATATTAATTTATAGGAAAATGGTATATATTTTTTTCTTGAAAAAATATTACTTATTTTATAGGAAAATGCATACTAATTTTTCATGACTATGCAAATCGATCTTAATTTGGAAAAGACTACTACTTTTTCTTGAAAAAATACTACTTATCTTAAATTTAAACATATTGGAAAACTAGTTTTGGTATCCTCAAAAAAAAAAAAAAAAGTTTTAAATTTCCTTTGAAAAGTGTGGTGGACCTTTCGTGATTTTGGGCTGGACTGCCTCCTGCTGCACTAGCTTTAAGTGTTCTGGATAAGAGAGTTGAGACCGGTCTAATTGTAATTCACCTTGGTCCGGCTTATGCACAAACTATGCCCTGTTTTCCAAAACTTTGGTCACATGCCTATGGTAGGTGAAGCTGCTACAAAAAAGTTATGGCAGGTAGATAAAATAATAAAAGAAACACGTTTGTCGTTAGATAGAGTAAATAAAGGAACCTTAATTAAAATGAAAAACATAACAACAAGAAACACATCGTAAATGGAATGGAAGAAATAAGAAGGGAAAATAATAATGATGATTAAATCAAAGAAGAAAAAGATTAGTCTGTCGTGTTAAGTTGTGTTACAGGACTAAGACCAAAGAGGGAACCACTTCCATAATGTGGACAACTTCGCAGGGGAATCCTGCTGCAGAAATTATCCACTTTGAGGGAACGGGTTTGAATGGTTTATGCCCAAGCAAATCTTTTTTCCTCAATAAAGGGTATGTTTTTAGAGGGAGAGAATGGATTAGCCTACTGGTGCATGCCTGCCATTCTACACTCTCCCTTTTTTCTCTGATTCTTGTTTTTATTTTTCTTTCTGAGTGTTCGCCCATGTAGTGTTATAGTGATAGTGATGCTGTGATTCTCTCTTAATTGTTGTTACTGTTGCGATCGTTCCCCCCCCCCCCCCCCCTCATTGTGCATGGCAAGAATCCTTTATATTCTGCCTGCTGTGACTATTTTTTACCATTTTAGCCTTTAACTGCTCTTTTCTAGATTTGGGTGTCTTTCCTTACCACCCACTAGTTTGTCATCTACTCACCCACTACCACTTACTAGTGCTAGTTGTGTCACTACCCATTACCAGACAAAGAAAACTCTTTTGTTTGCTTGTTCACCATGGCATTCTCATCCACCACAGTGTGGGTATTCTCTTTTGCTATCCCTCATGGCATGTACCTAGAGGTTCTAGCTCATCCTTCCATATTTGGGTGGTATGTCATCCCAGCAAAACATTTCCCCCAAAAGAGTTTGAATGGGAATCCTAGAATAGGCTTTCCTTTCTCCCCACTGCCAGACCATACCCTCTCTTACCTCTGACCCATGACCCACCACCCTTGTATTGGCTGGGTATAGGTTGGTAATGCCTGGGCCTTGCGCGTGCTCCACTTCCGTGTACATCAAAAGCTTGTTTGCTACTCATGCGTTTGCCATGGTTTGAAGGTTAATCTGTGCATTTTGCCACTCATCCTTGACCTCTTGTGGCGTGAACTTTCTTTTGATTTTCCATTCTTTATGGGCTTGCTCCTTTCAAGTGCTGGGCATGTGCTTGATTGTGGGTTTTCCCCTCTTAAGTCCATTCTTTACTCCTTCCGTAATCTTGTTGTCATTCCTTTCATACCACTCTCTATTCCTGCCGTGGTGTTACTTGACCCGTGCTTGCTGGGCCTCCTTTGGGCCTGTTGCATGTTCTTCTCTCAATTGGTTTCAATGACCTAGTATGATCATTGGGTTTATACTCATGTTACTTTGGACTTCCTTAACCCATTACATTGCTTGTGGGCCCCTTTGGCCCATTTCTTTCTCCTTGGGCATCCTTGCCCCATTTGCTTTCCTTTGGCATCCTTGGCCAATTTTCTAATTCTCCATTCCCATGGGCTTTTACTAACTCTTTTGGGCTTCCCTAACCCAATTACCTTATCCTTCATTCTTGGGGCTCATGAGCTTTCCATCAACCCCTTACTTCATTACTTCGAGCCTACCTTGACTCATTCTTACTTTTCTACATCACATAATGTTCATGGGTTTACTACTTCTTTCTCTAGGCTCCTCTAGGCCCATTTTCTTTTCTCAAGACCCATTTCTTTACTTTATGGGCTTATGATCCATTATTCCTGCCATTCGGGCTTAATGGTTTTTTTTTTTTTTTTTTTTTTTTTTGCGTAAAACTCATTTCTTCCCTACATTTTCACGCGATTCCCACTTTGGTCCCTAACTTTTTTTTCCACCGCTTTTAGTCCCTATTCTGGAAAGCGCGTCTCATATTTGTCCCTGCCGTTACATCAGAGACAAAAATTGCACAAGTGGCAAACGGCATAAGTTAAAAATATTAAAATAATCTCCACATAAACCACATGCCCACCCTTCAGTTAGTCACGTGGCACTCAAACCCCAAAGCAACTAAAACTAAAACTAACAAAAAACACCGTAGACCTTTATCTTCATCAACATTATCCTGGAGATGGCCAAGCTCAGATACTCTACAATGGAGAACTTCTTACTCTCTCCTTTGACAAAGCCTCTAGCTCTGGTTTCAACTCCAAGAATGAGTATCTGTTTGGCAAGATTGATATGCAAGTTAAGCTTGTTTCTGGTAACTCTGTTGGCACCGTGACTGCCTTCCATGTAAGTTCTTGTTCACAATATTGTTGCTCCTAAAAATTTATCCCATGAGATATTTCAACTGGTTAGTGATTAGATATATTAAAGACACTATTTTTAACATAGCATATGCTAATAATGAGTTACATATTGCAGTTACGCTCAGAAGGTTCATTGTGGGATGAGATAGACTTTGAATTTTTGGGCAACCTAAGCGGTGATCCATACATTGTTCACGCAAATATATTCCGCCAAGGCAAAGGCAATAGAGAGCAGCAATTCTACCAATGGTTTGACCCCACCGCTGATTTCCACACCTATTCCATTCTTTGGAAAACGCATCATGTAAGCACAAAATCCATTCAATATATATCTCAGAATTGGTTTTTACTATTGTGGTTCTTCCTTTCTTAAAACTACATATACTGACACCTTTTTATTCTTTTCTCAGCTTATCTGTAGATGGAACTCTCATTAGAGAGTTCAAGAACTTGGAGTCAATTGGCGTTCCATTCCCAAAGAACCATTCCATGAAGATACACTCAAGCCTCTGGAATGCTGATGATTGGGCCACAAGGGGTGGACTTGTGGAGACAGATTGGACACAAGCTCCTTTCACAGCTTCCTATAGAAACTTCAATGCAAGAGCCAGAGGCTTTGTCAAGGGAGAGTAAGAAGCTCTCCATTGTTGAATATCTGAGCTCGGCCATGGTGAGCCACATGATAATGTTGATGAAGATAAAGGTCTACGATGTTTTTAGTTAGTTTTAGTTTTAGTTGCTTTTGGGTTTGAGTGCCACGTGACTAACTGAAGGGTAGGAAAGCCACGTGGTTTATGTGGAGATTATTTTAATATTTTTAACTTATGCCGTTTGCCACTTGTGTAATTTTTGTCTCTAATGTAACGGTAGGGATGAAAACGATATGCATTTTTCAAGATATGGACTAAAAGCGGTGGAAAAAAAAAGTTAGGGACCAAAGTGGAAATCGCGTGAAAATATATAAATGAAAAATGAGTTTTGCCTTTTTTTTTTTTTTTTTTTCTATCAATCCACTAACTCTTTTTTGCCCATATTGTTGGGCTTCTTCCTGTTATTGGGCTTTCCCAAAAATGAGCATCAACAAAAAGAAAACCCTATTTTTTAAGGGAAATTGACACCTTTTTTTCTTCTTATAATTTCTTTGAATAATTATTTTAATTAAAAACTTAAATATGACAGTTAACGGGCTTTCTTGACATCATGAATTGAAGAAAAGGATTATAAAGCAGACGGTAACAGGCCCCCAAACACTATACCTAAATAAACCAACTCGTGGTCTAAAAAACGTGCAAATCTAAGACTGGAAAAAACCTATCAAAGCCTTAATATCAAGTACAAATGTTATCTCTAAGCCCGTGAACTGAATGTCAGGGAAGCTCTCTTTTGTGTTGGGTTTATTAGCAAAGCCCATGCTCAATAAATCAAACAGAAGACACTACAAGATTTGTTGCTCCAAGCCTAGAGAGATCCATTAGTCTGAATTGTTCAAAGGGGAAAAATGTCTTGACACTCCAAACTTTGATGTAGTGGTCATAACACCCCCTTAAACTTTTTTTTATTCCAGCCAATTTTCTCCTTAAACTTTGTACAAGAGCCAAATTAATTCATTTATTACTCTTCTGTTAATATACTAACATAATAGTCACATGAGATGCACGTGGACTTTAAAATTCTAAATCTAAATCTAAGGTACATGGCTTTGATTTTAGCATTTTCAATAGAGTTTTATTTTTTTTTATTTTTTGGGTGGGGGCGCTGACAAGACTTGGTTATAAATGGTTGTGAAGTCTGAAGGAGATAGTTTAGTGGAGGTATTTGATGAGATTGGTGTTTGATTTTGTAGTTTTTAATTGAACTTTCAGTAATGGGTTAAACTTATTTTCGCTTCAATCATAAGTTCTACTATTGCTGTTTGTTTCTTTTTATTGGGTTTCTGCAATTTGATTAATTATGCAGATGGGAAGGTTTTGCTTATGAGATGGGTGCGTTTTGTATTGCTTTATTTTCTTTTTTCTTTTTTCTTTTTTTTACATTTTGTGTTGGGGCCTAATTGACTTGCCTAGAAGTTGGATGGTGAGATCGGAAGTGAGACACAAACTCCAGCTCCCCGGTGAGACCCTATACAAGGGTCTGGTTCAATCAGCTCTCTCCCCTCCTACCATGGAAGTTCATGGGATTAGATGGAATATTTTTAAGTCCACGTGAGTCTCATGTGATGATTCTGTTAGTATACTAACAGAAGAGTAACAGAGGTATTAATTCGGCTCTGAAAGTTCATGGAGTAAATTGGCCAAAACAAAAGTTTAAGAAGTGGCATAGCCACAGCCACTATATCAGGAGGTGTTTGGGCATTTTTCCCCCTCTATTTTGTGGGATTTATTTAACTAAACCTATGCCCAATGCATCAAATAGTAGACACTGCAAGATTTTGAGCCCTACAAGCTAGTGAGATCCATTGACTTTCTCTCTTTTTTTTTTCTTTTTTTCTTTTTTTTTGATAAACTTCAATCCATTACTGTGAAAACCAGGAACAAGCATGGCAATCTTCCTTACAAGCAACTGCCAAAGCAAGTGGAAGATTATCCTTGTTAAAGGGAAAAGGCATACAATAAAAAAGAGCCAATTTAGCAGCAATGTGGGCCACAGAATTGGAAGTCCTACTAGTCCAAACAGAAGAGCAAACAAAGAAACACTATGCAAAGTCTAACAAATTACTAAAAATAGTGTTGGTAGACCAGTCTGAATCAGGAACAGAGGAAGACAAGGAGTCAATGCAAATTTTTAAGTCGCTCTCGAGGATGATATAGCTCCAATTTTCCTGGTTTGCAATGTGGACGGCCCATAAAAGCGCTTCAGCCTCAGCTTGAAGGGGTGATCTTTGTGATAAAAGTTTGGTCCAAATGTTGCAAATAGAGCCATTGTTGTCCCTAGCTATGACTGTCAAAGCAATTCTGGTGCTTGAAAGGGCAGCGTCAGTGTTGAGTTAGATGAAGCCAGGAGAAGGAGGGGACCAGCGTGCTGGATTTTGCTGCTTTAGCCTTGGAGGGGGAACAGGACACATAGTTAGATATTCTTGGCATCTTCTCTGGATGGAAAGGATAGAGGTGGTCAGATTCGAGTTACTCCCTATGAAGAGTTCTGCATTCCTGAGATGCCAAATCTCGTCTAAAATTAGAGCCGTGGTCAGAGACACCTTCCAATGCCCCCAAGTTTGGCAGAAAGCTTCAAGCGGATTAAGGAGACAACCTCAGATTTAAAACCCAAGCAAACTGCGAACCATAAAGCCTTTGTGACTAGACAGAACAAGAAAAGATGGCATGCGTTCTTAGAAGCGTTTTTGCAGAGATTACAAGATGATTCAGAAATGATAAAACGCTTTGACAAATTTTCTTTAGTTGGCAGAATACCAGAATAGAGTCTCCAAAGGAACATTTTGAACCTCTCTGGGGCTTTTAGATTCCATACTTTTTCCAGTTCACATGTGTAGGTTCCAGCGACCAGCATATTCGGTACAGAGTTGGCAGTTAAGTATGCTGACTTTACCGTGAAACTTCATTTCGACTCAGGCACCCACATTAACTTGTCTTGTTTTGGACTAGTGAAGGTAGGGATAGTGAGGATGGCTCTTGCAACTATAGGCTCAAACAACTAATGTATGATCTGGGATTTACAACAATGGATATCGGGGTCAATGAGCTGTGAAACTTTGATGGGGGGAAATTGGAGAGGATGAGTCCTTTGGTTTAGGAATAAATCCTTGCACCCAAGGGACCCAAGGGTCTTGCCAGACATCTATAGAAGCTACATCTCCAATGGTGTAGCAAGCTCCTTTGATGACGATGGATTTGGCCTTATCAATTGCTTTCCATACGGGAGATGCTGATTTTGGGGGATCGGATCTCAGCCAGCTGTGATCTACCTTGTATTTGGCTTGGAGAATTTGCATGCAAAGGCTGTCTCACTTAGAGGCAACCATCCAGGCCAACTTTGCCAACAAAGCATTGTTTATGTCTTTGAATTTTTTGAATCCAAGACCACCCGCGGCATTTGGAACACAAAGTTTGTCCCAAGACTTCCAAGCGAGAAATTTTCCTTCTTTCTCTTTTTGTTTTCACCAAAATCTTCTGGTAATGGCATCCATTTATTCACATACTTTCTTGGGGATGTTGAAAGTAGACATAGCATACATAGGTACAAACAATGCAACGGAGGAGATGAGGATTTTCCTGCCTGCGCAGGATAAGCACTTACTTCTCCAGCCTATGACTTTTCACAAAGATAAGAGAAGTCTAGAGATGGGGATCTAGATAGGATCAGAGGAGCTCCCATGTACATAGCATCCTCTTTTAAATTTTGGAGCTGCAAGATTTCTTTGATGTGTCTGTGGTGAGAGGGATGAGTGTGCTTGAAGAAGAAAACCCCTGATTTGCTCTTGTTAATTATTTTCCTAGACCAAGAGCAATACTTCTCTAGCACCGCATTGATGTTGTGTGTGTCTTTTAAGGTGGCCTTTGAGAAAAGGATTATGTCATCCGCATACATGACGTGGGTCATGGCTGGGCCACAGGAGCTTGCTTTGATACCACTTATATTCTTGGTTCTTTCCTCGTGATCCAATTATTTAGAGAGCACTTCCTGGCCCAGAATGAACAAGTAGGAGGAGAGCGGATCTCCTTGCCTTAGGCCCCTGCTGGGAGTGAAGCTTTCTGATTTGCCTCCATTAACCATGATTTCGAAGGTCACACATGATAGACAGGCAGTAAACCAACTGGTAAAAGTGCTGTTGAAACCCAAGTGAAGGAGAACAGAGAATAATACTAGACAGTAATGGACTTATGAGAAATTGATTCTTGATGAAAACTGATTTCATTGATTTTCAGTAACTATACAACTGTATATATATACTAATTTAGCTGCTATATGCACGTGTGAACACAACTTAACAATCACGTGTGAACACAACTTAACAAACATAACAAACTCATATATGCATCTGATTGAAAACTAACTAACAAAGACTACATGCCGTTTCCGCAACACATCAGGTAAAACTGCATTGCCGTTTAGATGAGAAATTACAACTCTTCAATTTCTTCAGCTTTGAGACACAATCTAGACTTCTACTTGAAGCTTCAACTTGAGTTTCACTTGTTCTTGTATTTCTTGTTTGGGCAGCTCTGATGCATGAGCTGCTGCACTAGGTGGCATGCTATGCTGCACTTAGTGTGGCAGCTGAGACTGCATCATCTGATGCACTAGCTGTTACACTGGGTGGCATGGTGTGCTGCACTAGTGTAGCAGCTAGTGGTGCATCCTCTGGTTTTTCATACTCCCCCTCAAGATGGACTGAGGAAGAATAAATGTTAAGCAGTCCCATCTTGGATATTAATTCAGAGAATTGTTTATGACCCAATGACTTAGTCAATAAATCTGCCAGTTGGGAATGTGTTCTTACATGATTCAATTTAATCACCTTAGCCAACACTTTGTCCCTTACAATGTGACAATCAATCTCTATATGCTTGGTCCTTTCATGGAAAACCGGATTGGATCCTATGTGCAAAGCTGATTGGCTGTCACAAAATAGCATTGCCTCTCTATCATGCCTAATCTGCAAATCCCTTAGCAAATAGAGAATCCACACAATTTCACAAGTTGCTACAGCCATAGCCTTGTACTCTGCCTCAGCTGAAGACCTTGATACAGTAGCTTGTTTCTTTAATTTCCAAGAAATCAATGAATCTCCAAGGAAAATGCAGTAACCTGTAACAGATCTTCTTGTGTCTGGACATGATGCCCAGTCTGCATCACTGAAACCTTTGACATGGAGTTCTGATTTTGCAGAAAAGAATACTCCTTTCCCTAGTTCACTCTTAAGATAATGAAGTACCTTAAGTGCAGCTACATAATAAGGCTTTCTAGGCTTTGCCATGAACTGACTAAGCTTGTGAACAGCAAAAGTTATGTCAGGCCTAGTAATAGTTAAGTATAACAGTCTCCCTACCAACCTTCTGTACTGACTTGGATCATTTAATACATCACCTTCATGTTTACTAAGTTTCAAAGTAGGATCCATAGCAACTTTGGCTGGTTTGCACCCTAGTAGACCAACATCTTCCAAAATCTCTAAAGCATATTTCCTTTGACACAAGGAAATGCCCTTGGCTGTTCTTGCTACCTCCAAACCAAGAAAATACCTCAAGTCCCCTAAATCTTTCAACTTAAACTTCTGGTCTAATAAAACTTTAAATTCCTCAACTCCCTTTTGATCATTGCTTGCAATTAGAACATCATCAACATAAATCAGCAATACAATGAATGAATCTCCTTGCTGCCTAGTGAACAATGAGTAATCAGCCTTGGATTGAACAAAACTAAGATCAATCAAGGCAGTTGAGAACTTAGAAAACCACATTCTAGATGCATGTTTAAGGCCATAAAGTGATTTATTAAGCTTACAAACCAACTGAGGCTGCTCCCCTTTGCTGTGAACAACCTGAGACTGCTCCCCGTTGCTGTGAAAGCCTGGTGGAAGGGACATATAGACTTTTTCATGCAAATCTCCATGGAGAAATGCATTATTAACATCGAGTTGGCTGAGAAACCAACCTTTCACAGCAGCCACAGCAAGCACAGCCGTAACAGACACCATTTTTGCAACGGGGGAGAAAGTATCAATGTAATCTATCCCCTCCTTTCGGGTGAAACCCTTGGCAACCAATATGGCTTTATACCTCTCAACTGAACCATCTGATTTGTATTTCACTCTATAAACCCACTTACAACCAATGAGTTTCTTACCGGGTGGCAAGGAAGTAACAGTCCATGTATGATTAGCTTCTAAAGCTGAAATCTCAGCATCCATGGCTGCCTGCCACTTGGGGTTACCAACAGCTTGGTGATAAAAATTAGGCTCAATAATGGAGGATATGGCACAACAAAAATATTTTTATGGAGAAGACAGGTTATTATATGACAGATAGGATTGAAGGGGATGAGAAGTACCTGAAACATGAATGGAGGAGCTCGGAATGGTAGCTAATGTGACTTGATTACAGTGATAAGCCTTAAGGTAAGAAGGTGGTTTAGTAGGTCTGGTAGATCTTCTAAGAATAGCAGGCTGAGCAGATGCATCAGAAACATTATTTGCATCCGGAAATTCATGGATATCTTCATCAAAATCTTGATGAATTTGGACAATGGTGTCATCAAAAATAGGTAATGAAGGAGAAGGAATAGAGAAAGGGATAACAAGAGATTCAGATGAGTGAGTTGGAGGAAATACAGGTAAGGGTATAAGAGTGTCACATTTAGGAGAGGTATCTGAAGCAAAGGGAAAACTTGATTTATGAAACACAACATCCCTAGATAGAAAAGTTGTGTGAGAATCAAGATCAAAGAGTTTATAGCCCTTGACATTGAATGGATATCCTAAAAAAACACACTTTCTAGCTCTAGGAGTGAATTTATGTTTATGAGGAGTGAGATTGGTAGCATAACACAAGCAGCCAAAAATCCTAAGATGCGAATAGGAAGGAGGTTTATGAAATAGGAGTTCAAAGGGTGTTTTATGATTTAGGAAAGGGGATGGAAGTCTATTAATTAAGTAGACTGCAATAAGGACACAGTCACCCCAAAAAGAGAGGAATATTGGATTGAATCTGTAATGCCCTAGCAGTAGCAACTATATGCTGATGCTTTCTCTCCACCACTGAATTTTGTTGTGGAGTGTAAGCACAACTCAATTGATGAACAATCCCTTTTGAACTATAAAAGTCATTAAAGCTAAACTCTAAGGCATTATCAGATCTAATGGATTTAATTTTGGTTCCAAATTGAGTGAGAATCATGTTATAGAAAGAGACAATAAGTGGTCTAACTTCAAATTTAGCTTTAAGCAAGAAAACCCAAGCTGCTCTAGAAGCATCATCAACAATGGTGAGAAAATACTTGTGACCATTAGAGGTTAAAACAGAAAAGGGATCCCAAACATACATATGAACAAGATCAAAAGGGTAATCACACTTATTATTATTGAAAGGAAAAGGAATTCTTTTCTGTTTTGCCAAAGGACAAACATTACAAGGCTTATTACAACAATTCTTAAGAAAAGGTAAAGAACTGTTCAAAGAATGAACCTTGACATCAGAAGGGTGTCCAAGCCTTGAATGCCAAAGTGAAAACACATTTGTAGAGAGGGAAAAGGAGCAAACAGTAGAGAAAGACTTGAAATTCTGCTTGGAAATGAAATCAGAAAGGGATGCAGTGGCTTGAGAAAGGCTTGAATCTTG
The DNA here is from genome assembly GCA_033629205.1 of Lithocarpus polystachyus. Classification (NCBI taxonomy): domain Eukaryota; kingdom Viridiplantae; phylum Streptophyta; class Magnoliopsida; order Fagales; family Fagaceae; genus Lithocarpus; species Lithocarpus polystachyus. The sequence goes on along the minus strand of CM066166.1, from coordinate 18,192,576 downwards.
TAACAAGTACAAACCATCATGCATTTTGCCCATTCCAATCATGCTCCAACATGTAAGGTCCTGTAGAAAATAGAATTGTGATAGAAAAACCAAACATATAGGTTGAGATTTAGTCAAGGCATTGACTGACAAAAGATTAAATGTAAAAGAGGGTACACAAAGAACATTGCTAAGGGTTATGTGGGAGGAGATTTGAATGGTACCAATGTGTGTAACAATAGTTGCTTCCCCATTCGGCAATTCAACCATAGTATGTGAAATCTCAGTATAAGAAGTCAACAATTAAATGGAACATACTACATGATCACTTGCACCAGTATCAATAACCCATGTATGAATATCATAAGCTCTTCTATTCACAATTTAAGCAAAGAAAACAGAATGCTTGAAGTTAATAGGATTACCTGCAACAACATTGGATGGACAAGTCACAGAATTAGCAACATGAGGTTCTTGACCTTTAGGAAATTGTTGAGTAGAACAAGAACCAATTAGGGTCAGAAGTTGCTGGTATAGGTCATAAGTGAAGGCTGGAGCTTGAGAAACAGACATGGACGGGACAAAATCAATAACTCCAGTGGAAGTGCTGCCTTGAATCAGTTCAAGATTGGATGAAACTTGATGAGCAGTGGCATTTTTATTGTTCTTGAACTTGAATCCTGGTGGGAAACCATGCAACTTATAGCATTTGTCCACAGTGTGGCCTAGCTTTCCACAGTGAGTGCATAAAGGCCTTTCTTTGCCTTTGAAGTTGGTTCCTAAGTTCTTGGTTGCTAAGGCAGTGGATTCAACCCTAACAACATTATGTACAGACCTTTGCATCTCTTCTTGGATGAACAAGGAATGAGCCTTATTGACAGAAGGCAAAGGATCCATTAACAAGATTTGAGTTCTTACTTGAGAGAAGGCATCATTCACTCCCATAAGAAATTTCATGGTGGACTCTTTGGCTTGAAGATTCTTCAACCTTTGATTGATTCCACACACACACTGACCACATGTACACAGAGGAAATGGACTCAAATTCTGCAATTGATCCCACAAAATCTTGAGCTGAGTGAAGTAGTCAGTGAGTGATTGCTCTCCCTGATGAATCTCAGCAATTTGTTTCTGGATATTGAAGATTTTGGTTCCATTTCCTTGACTGAAGGTGTCTCGAAGATCAGTCCAAATCTCTAAAGCAGTATCTCTATAGATAATGCTACCTTGGAGCTTTGGTGATACAGAGTTGATGATCCAGGTGCCCACCATATTGTCAGCACGAACCCATGCTTGAGCAGCAATTGGAGAATTCACCAATGGTGAAGAGATTGTTAAAGATCCATCAATAAATCCTAGCTTGTTCTTGGCAATTAGAGATTTTCTCACAGACCTTGCCCAAGCAGGATAATTTTCTCCCCCAATCAGTGGTTGAGAAGTGAGAATTGCTCCTGGATTTTCTCCAGGGTGCAAGAATAGAGGATCACTAAGATTATACGAATCTTGTGAAGAAGATGAAGCCTCTGTAGTGGAAGCATTAGCTGCTGCTGTTTCTGCCATTGAAGAAGCTTGAGAAGCTTGTAGAACACAACAATGGTGGATAAGAAAAGCTCGAAGTGAATGAGAAAGAAAGAGAATTCCCAAAAAAAAAAAAAATGATCTGAGAAACCCTAACAAAATCAAAAGCGTCTAAGAAACTGCTATGATACCATATGAGAAATTGATTCTTGATGAAAACTGATTTCATTGATTTTTAGTAACTATACAACTGTATATATATATATATATATACACTAATTTAGCTGCTATATGCACGTGTGAACACAACTTAACAATCACGTGTGAACACAACTTAACAAACATAACAAACTAATATATGCATATGATTGAAAACTAACTAAACTAACTAACAAAGACTACATGCCGTTTCTGCAACACATCAGGTAAAACTGCACTGCTGTTTAGATGAGAAATTACAACTCTTCAATTTCTTCAGCTCTAAGACACAATCTGGACTTCTACTTGAAGCTTCAACTTGAGTTTCACTTGTTCTTGTATTTCTTGTTTGGGCAGCTCTGATGCATGAGCTGCTGCACTGGGTGGCATGCTGTGCTGCACTTAGTGTGGCAGCTGAGGTTGCATCATCTGATGCACTAGCTGTTGCACTGGGTGGCATGGTGTGCTGCACTAGTGTAGCAGCTGGTGGTGCATCCTCTGGTTTTTCATGACTTCAAAGCCCAATGTAATTGGACTCATTAAGGCCCACAAAGGCCTAGCCTGTGTCTAGTAACTCCACGACCTAACAACCCGTTTCGTAGAAAGTGTAAAATACCACACCATTTCACAAAGAGTATTGGTGTTTGCTACAACCATAGAAAAAAGCAACTGGATGTATGAAGAACTTATTTTGTTACGAGAGAAACTAATTGCAGCAAAAATATTTCAATATATTATCATTAACTTTTTTTTTTCTTTTTTTTCTTTTTTTGGCTAAGCAAAAAAGGGTAAAGGGCGACTAACATGACAATCTTACATAAGAATTACTATAGTAGCACTTTACCCCTGGGGTCCAAGGCCCTGCTGGAGTGTAAGGGACCCCAGCGAGCCATAGTTTCCCAACCCCACGAGAGATACTAATGAATCTTGAGCTGCTGAGAGAGGCAATCCAAGTATGTCTATATTCAGACTCGAACCTTTGACCTCACACTCAGCGCATCTTGTGCATCACCCAAGACCATTAGACCACACCTCTCGATGGTTTCATCATTGGCTTTAAAAATGGAATTAATCAGCCCAAAAATGAAATTTCGTATCATAGAACGTGACATGTAGCCTCATAACATGATACATACTCAACTTCCATAGTTGAAGCTGTGAGTGTTGGTTTCATGACTAGAATTCCTAGTGGCTACTTAAGCTTGGACTTTGATATCCAAAACTAAAAACTTTTGGCGAATATGGATATTAATATGTTTGATATCCAAAACTTGTGTCCTAATTGCTTTGACGGTTCAAATTGATAGTAATTGAAAATTACGTTTTATATTATCTCACACTATGTATCTTAAATAATTTACTAAGAAATAGTATCTAAACTTTCTTGAAAAATACTATTTATTTCAGGACAAAGTTTAACTATAAAATTGGTTATAACCTAAAATTGCAATCTTACTCAATAAGATTAACATCATTACATATTTTGAAAATCTAACCGTTGACTTGTATGTTCTTTGCGCTCTTAATATACATGTCAAATTTTGTGTTAGTCAAATATTATTTAATATATGATCTATAAACTTATATTTTATTTATAATTTTAAACTATTAAAACTCGCAATTCAAATAATTTGTTGATGACATAGTTGTTGATTTTTTATTTTTTAGAAATTTTGCAAGCATGGTTGATATAAGAAGAAGATATAATCCAATGATGGATTTGTCAAAATCTACTTTCAATAAAAAGATATTGAGTAAGGTTGTAGCCTAAAGCTATAACCAATTTTGTAGCTAAATTTTGTTCTTTATTTTACAAAAAAGATGCATAGTTATTTCAATTGAAGTTGTATTTAATTTCCACTAAAAAGAAAACCCAATTTTTTACAAGAAATTGTCACAAATTTTTTTTCAATTTTTATGAGAATTGAGGATTGATGATATTGAAAAAACAAAATTTTGACAGTTTAGGGCTTTCTCTATGTCGTGTGAAATCTAAAAAAGGGGTATAGAGGAGATGTAACAGGCCCCCAAACACTATACCTAAAAGTCTAATAAAGCCTTAATCGTGGGCCGAAAAACTTGTAAATCGAAGAATCAATAACAACTAGCAAAGCCTTAAATATCAAGCACAATGTTAACTCCCCATCAAAAAAAAAGAAGCACAATGTTAACTCTAAGCCCATGTGCTGAATGTCACGGAAGTTCGGTTTTTTGTCGGCTTCATTAACTAAGCCCATGCTCAATAATTCAAATAGAAGACACTAGAAGATATTGTGCTCCAAGCCTAGTGAGATCCAATAGACTGAATTGTTCGGAGCTCTCTACTTTTTGGGCTTCATTTAACTAAGCCCACGACCAATGCATAAAATAGAAGACATTACACGATTTTGAGCACCAAAGCCTAATGAGATCCATTGACTTCACTACAGTCTACAAGGCATTGACTGCTATGGAATCAAAGGATATCAGTAATAATACAAGGTAATGGACCTCCAAGCCCAATAGAGTTAAAAGGCTACACCATATGGCATTGGACTTGTGGGGGCCCATAGGTCCAACCCTATCCATCAAGGGACTCTCTAGCCCAATGAATTAGTTACTTTTGCAGCGAAGGATCCGCTTTAGAGATGGCAATTGTGGCCCAACCCGCAGGTACCTGGTCTGGCCCGACCCTAATGGGTCGGGTTTTACCTGGCCCGATAAATAATAGGATCAGGTTTGGGTTTAAAAAAAAAAAAACCAAAGCGGGTCCAGGTTTTTGTAAAACCTGGCCCGAGCCCGAGCCCGAGCCCGAACCCGAACCTAACCCGACCCGGTTCCAAGTTAAGAAAATTACCAAAAAAAAAAAAAAACCCTCCTATATATATACACTTATAAACCCTAAAACTAATCCTCTCATTTCACATAACATACACCAACTGCCACCTCTTCTCCCACTCACTCACTCTTAATCTCACCGTTGCGCACTATCACCACCCTGCCTCAAGCAATCAAACATATTGGATTTGGCGGAGTTGTACAATTCAAAGACGAAGTCTTAGGAGACTCTACCACCAATGAAGAAACTGAGGAAGATGTGTTCTAGTGTGTTCAAGGATGAGAAGTTTTATGTGATTGGGGGAATTGGAGGACCTAATTCGAAGGTTCTCTTTGTGTTTTTGTAAGCAAAGCAAAATCTGGGTTTGGATTTTTTTCTTTTCGTGTTTTTGTGAGCAATCTAGGTTTGGGTTTTATTTTGTGAGCCAAATTTGTTGGATTTTTTTTGGCATTTCGTTACTAAGATTTTCAGATTTGCTAAGTTTATTTTTGGGTTTGCAAAATTTTTGGGATTTGTTGGATTTTTTGTACAGATTAGTTTGTTAGATCTTGGCATCCATTTGGATGGCAAGAAAATGCTGTGATTGCCAAGAAAATGCTGTGATTGCCAAGAAAATTACATGTGTATTCTATGGTTTGTGATTTTGGGATTGTTCTGATTTCTGGGTGTATGATTTTGGGCCGAGGCCCGACAGGTTGGGTTTGGACGCAACAAAAAAAACCTGTTTATTGAACGGGCTGGATTCAAGTAATGAGTACAAACCTGCGGGTTGGGTCCGGGCATAAAGAAACCTGACTCGTTGCCATTCCTGATCCGCTTAGTCCATTGCCTGACAAGTAACAACCGATTTTATGAGCCAAGAGCCAAGACCACGGTTCTTAAAAAATATAAAATAAATAAATAAAACGTGAGAATGTGGGACACATTTAATACATAAATAATTTCACAATATGCATCAATTATAATTGATGCAAAATAGTTTTCATTTTTCATGAAATACTACTGGTGGTTCTATACATAAGTAATGTAATTTAATCATTAATTGTTATTCAAGTATGTTCTGAAATTCAGTTTGTATTTAATGCATTCATAGTCCAACCCGATACCCTATTTCGTTTCTATGAGTTCATGGCTAATGTAGACTTAGAAGCTTTCAGGTCTGGTTATAATTGAAGTAGTAAGCAAATGCTTCACATCCTTAGTTCATTAATTTGATTCTTCATAAATAGATAATACTACTTGTTTTTTTACAATAGAAAAATAATTCTTCTTTCTAAAACTTTATTGTATTAATTTAATTATCGCATGATCATGGTTACTTTAACTGAAGAACACAACAAAAAGTATTATTGGTGGTCTACAACAATGGTGCAAATACTTCAATCCTAATTTTGAAAATCTATATTATTTATCAAAAATATGAAATGTGAAATTTGTTATAAATAGAATTATGCAAACCAACTCATCACTAACCTTGTCCTGCATCCATAAAGATGTGAGGACTACAAACATCTTGTTGAACGAAAATTTACATGCCAAATTAGCTAATTTTGGTCTATCCAAGAGTTTTCAAACTGTTGGCGACACTCATGTGTCTACGGTTAATGTTATTAGCACTCTTGGATATCTAAATCCCGAGTGAGTATTTATGTAAATTTAAAAATCATCTTCAAATATTTTTGTTTGTGAAATACAATAGTGGTATTTATGATTGACAATGATGCAACTAATTTTGAAAATAAAATAGATATAATCTATGAAATTCTTTGAATGGAAATTTAATAAAAAAAATAATTATAACATAGATTGACTTGCAGGTACTCCACTTCATATAGGTTGACAGAAAAAAGTAATGTGTATAACTTTGGAGTTTTTCTTTTGAAGATAATCACTTGTCTACGTGTAGAAAGATCCAAGGAAAACATTCACATGAGTCAATGGGTAAGTTTCATGGTTGCTCAAGGGGATTTCAAAAATATTGTTGATCACAGGTTGCAGGGCGCTTTCAACATTAACTCTGCTTGGAAAGATGTTGAAATAGCAATGCTATGTGTTTCCCACCTCCACTAAAAGACCAACCATGAGTCAAGCAGTGGCAGAACTAAAGGAGTGTCTGACAACTGAAATAGCACAAAATGAGGGCTACGAGGGTGAATCAAATTATACAATTGAAATGTACAATATGAATCTGGATACTGAACTCAATCCTTTAGCACGGTAAATCGTCATCCACAAATCAAATTGGTGATCGAAAGTTGGAACATAGTCCTTTTGCTTTTTAAACATGTTTCAATGCATATTATACTTCAATTATTCGAATTATGTGTGCAATAAAACCAGTACCTATTGATGGCCCTAACGGACTACTTGTTTTGTTTGTAATATTGTACTAAATTTATCAAATTTGTCAATTCAACTTTTTCACAAGATAAATGAAGTATACTACAGTATAAATTACTACGGGGTATTGAAGTTTAAAACATGAGATGAATAATGGACTAGAATTCCAAGTGGAGGCTTGGACTTTCACATCCAAAACTCAGAAGTTTTAGCAAAATGGATATTAATATTTCATATAGACGTACATTTGGGTTCAGCTTAAGCCCAAGGTAGTTTGAGATGAACAAAATGAAAATGTGATACCAATTTCCTACCCCCACATCCAATTTCCACGTGTCATTTAAAAAAATAATGAAAATGGGATTTATTCATAGCTCTTTTGTTTAGAACATTAGACTTTATCAATTAATTTAGCATGCACCTTTTACCTTCTCTCTCTTCTTCATTGTTGATTTTTTTTTTTTTTTTTTTTTTTTTTGGGCATAACCCCCATTTTAACTTATTTATCTTATTAAAAAAAAAGAAGAACTCTTTTTTCTTAATTTTCCCTTGACTTTTCTTTAATTTTCCCTCGACTTTTCTTTAATTTTCAAACTAGTCCTCAAAGTTTAATTTTTGTCAATTTATTCCCTTTTTGGAGTTTGTTCAAATTTGATCTTGGGCCACTAGGTAAAGAGCCTTATGAAAGTAGGGAAGCGGAGTAGTGCAAGTGGAGTAGAGTGGAGCGTAAGAAAAAAATGGTGTTGATGCTCATTTTGAAAAAGCCCAATAGCAGGAAGAAGCCCAACAATATGGGCAGAAAACAGTTAGTAAATTGAGAAAAAAACCATTAAACCCGAATGGCAGAAATGATGGATCAAAGGCCCATAAAATGATAAATGGGCCTCGAAGGAAGCAAATAGGTCTAAAGGAGCCTAGAGAAAGATGTAGTAAACCCATGGATAGTATGAAAGCAAGAATAGGCCAAGGCAAGCCCAAAGTGATGAAGCAAGTGAGTAAGGAATTGATGGAAAGCTCACGAACCCCAAAGGTAAATGATATGGTAATTGGGCCAGAGAAGCCCAAAAGAGTTAGCAAAAGCCAATGGGAATGCAGAGTTAGAATGAGCCAAGGATGCCCAAGGAAAGAAAGTGGGCCGAGGTTGCCCAAGGAAGAAGAAATGGGCCAAGGAAGCCTGTAAGCAATGAAATGGGTCGAGGAAACCCAAGTAGCATGAATGCAAACCCAATATGTTGGGTCACTGTAATCAAGTGAAATAAAAACATGCAGCAGGCCCAAAAGAGGCCCAGAAGGCATGGGTCAAATAACACCACAACAGGAATAATAGAGTGACATGGCAAGAATGGTAGCAAGTTTACAAAAGGAGCAAAGAGTGGGCTAAAAAGAGAAAAGCCCACAATTAAGCAAGGCCCAACTCTTGAAGAGAGCAAGCCATAAAAAATGAAAGATCAAAAAATAGTTCATGCCACAAAAGGTTAAGGATGAGCGGCAGAATGCACAAATGAGCCTCTAGGTCATGGCAAACGCATAAGCAGCAGACAAGCTTTGGACATACACGAAAATGGAGCACGCACAAGGCCCAGGCACTACCAACCTGTACCCAGCTAATACAAGAGTGGTTGGTCAAGGGTCAGAGGTAAATGAGGGTATGGTCTAGCGGTAGGGAGAAGGGAGGAGCCTATTCTAGGGTTTCCACTCAAATTCTTTTGGGGGAGATGTCTTATTAAGATGACATACCACCTAAAATATGGAAGGATGAGTTAAAACCACTAGGTACATGTCATGAGAGATAGTAAAAGAGAATACCCATACTGTTGCAGATAGGAATGCCATAGTGAACAAATAAACAAAATAGTTTTCTTTGTCTGGTAATAGGGAGTAGCGCGGCCAACACAGGTAAGTGATAGTGGTTGGACAACTGACAAACCAGTGAGTGATCTGGAAGGACATCCACACCTAGACAAAAAGTGATTAAAAGGTGAAATGGTAAAAAAACCAGTCATGGCATGTAGTATATAAGGAGCTTTCGTTGTGCACAATGGAATCATCAACACAGCAACAATCATAATGAGAGATTCACAACAACAACAACAACAATCACCACTATAACACAGAGTAAAAGCTAGAAAGAAAAGAGTGGGGGGAAAAGCAAAACGGAGAAAAAAGAAAGAGAAAGTTAAGGAGAAAAACAGAGAGAGAATAAAATAGCAGGCATGCACCAATAGGCTAACCCCTTCTCTCATTCTAAAAGCCTATCCTCTGTTAAGGATTATGGATTTTTTGGGCATAAGTCATTTAGGCCCATTCTCTCAAAGTGGGTAATTTCTACAGCAGAATCTTCCTGAGAGGTTATTCGCATTGAGGGAGGGGTTCCCTCCTTGGTCTTAGTCCTGTAATGCAACTGAACATGGCATACTGGGCATTCCTTCCTTGCTTTTATTGATTAAGTACCAGTATTATTTCTCTTTTGCCTTCGCCATTTCATTTATAATGGATTTCTTGGTGTTGCGTCGTTCTCTTTCTTTATTTTGATTGAGAATCCTTTACTTATTCTATCTATCAGCAAGTATATTTCTTTTATTGTAGTCATATTGTATTTGTCCGCTATAACTCTTTTGTAACAGTCTCATCTACCATGGACGTGTGACCAAAGTTTCAACAAAGGGGCTTTAGTTTGCGCACAAGCCGATCTGAGGTGGGTTGAAATTGGACTAGTCTTGACTCTCATACCCAGAACCTTTGAGCCGTAGTGTGGCAAGAAATAGCCCAACCCACAATCTCAAAAAGGCCCACCACAAATGGCGTATAATGCTATTTATAAAATGATAATAATACAAGAGTTTCGGTAGGTTTAGACCATATAAATATTTTTGCAACTCTAATTTCTTATAGAAAGTGGATAATAGCCACTTGCGCATATGGATATAGCCTAACCAAGTTTTCAAATTTCTCATTTGTCAAAATGAATCACTAAGGTCCTTCTGTCCAGATCAATGGCAAATAAACGTTTTTAATTTGTAAAATTTGTCAAATAATACTTACCAACAACAAGATCTATTGAATGAACATCTCAAGAATGTCTTCAAAACCATTTTTATCCATGTTCATTTGCTTACAGATTTGGATAGAAAAATCATATTAAGTCATTTCGACAAAGTGATAGACCAATTGACAAAAACACACCTTCGACTGTGCGATTCGCGGCCTAAATTGATAATTGAAGTTAAAAGTTGAGAGACTAAAATGAATTTTAGCCATTAAAAAAAAAAAGTATCTAATTCCTTTGACTGTGCAATGTAATCGTAATTGAAAAATCTGTTTTATATTGTCTTAGATTATGTATCTTAAATTTAATAGGAGATATTAAATTATATTTCTTGAAAAATACTACTTATTTTACTGGAAAATAAATACTAATTTTTCTTGATTGTGCAAATTGATCGTAGGTAATTTGAAAAAGACTACTTATCTTAACTAACTTTAAACATATTGAAAGATATGTTTTGATTTCCTTTAAAAAAAAAAAATTTAATCTCCTTTGAAAAGAAAAAATTGTCACCAATTTTTTATTTTTATTTTTTGAGTTTTTTTTTAATAGTGATATTTTTGAAAAAAAACTAAAACATGACAGTTAAGGGGCTTTCTCTATGTCGTGAATTCAAGAAAAGGGGAATAGAGATTATAGAGGACATGGTAAGAGAGAAATAGTAAAAGAAAGAATAAAAAAGAATATTTAAATAAAGTAGTAAAAAATATAATGTTGGAGATGTTGGAAGTGTTGTAAAATTGTATGGTATAAATGAAAAAATAGGTTTTTGAGATGGTAAAATAGAACAGGATAGGATTTCCGGTTGTGAATGCTCAAAGAGGGCCCCAAAATTATACTTAAAAGCTAGAGAATATGGGCTTTTGCCCTTTCTTTTTAAAATATCCAATAAAATGCCCAATGTCTGAAACTAATTAGAGAAATGCCCTAATTTTGAAACTCGATTTTCTAAAAATTGAGTTTCAAACGTATAACTCGATTTTTGAAACATTGAGTTTTAGCAAACGTGGACTTAGAAATTTTTTAAAAAAAATTTTTTGAAACTCGAGTTCCATGTAAAGTACTCAAGTTCATGGAACTTGATTTCCACTTGAACTTTTTCAAGGAACTCAAGTTTCATAATTTTTTTTTTTTTTTTTCAGTTCACTATAACTCGATTGTTCAAAAATCGAGTTTTAAATTGAAATTCGATTTTTAAAAAAATCAAAATAAAGACATTTTTCTAAATAATTTAAAAAATAAGGCATTTTACTAAATGTTTTATAAAAAATAAGGCAAAAACTCATTTTCTTCCTTAAAAGCCTAATACGCCACAAGTCGTGGGTCGAAAAACTTTTCAATGTAAGACTGGATAACAACTATCAAAGCCTTGATGTCAAGCACACGAATGTTGTCTCTCAGCCCATGCTCAACAAATCAAATAGAAGGCACTACACGGTATTGTGCTCCATGCCTAGTGAGATCCATTAGACTGAATTGTTCGGAACTCTCTATTTCTTGGGCTATTTAACAGCGCTCATTCCCAATGCATCAAATAGAAGACACTACTCGATTTTGAGCCCCAAAGCCTAGTGAGATCCATTGACTTCACTGCAAGTCACTGAGTCCAATGGAATCAGAGAACAACACTACACCGCAATGGACATCAAAGCCCAATGGAATTGGACTCATTGAGCTCTCCACCGCACACCCAATTTCCAAATGTGTCATCTTTTCTTTGATTAATCATGGTCTTCAGAGTAAAACCAATAGATCTTACCAATTAATTTAGCATGTACGTTCTACCTCTTCTCTCTTCTTTATCTTTTGATTACTTTTTTTTACCGTCAAAACCTTCATTTTAACTTATTGATAATCTTCAAATTAAAAATAATAAATTCGGTATTCCTTAAGCTTTCCTCAATTGTCAAATTAGTTTTTATAGTTTAATTTTTACAGTCAAAACCTTCATTTTAATTTTACAACATTTTCATTACAAATTTTAAGGGGTAAGTTTTTATTTGTTTTAATTTGAACAAATTACTATATTATTATTTTTTCCTACTAATAACAACCCGCCACTTAAAATTTGTTGTAAAAGTTTTGTAAAAATATTATGAACATTACATTTCTTTTATTCTAACCTCCTATCAATGCATATCAGAAACAATGCTAGGACCACATCTCTTTACACAATTTGAAAGTTAAAATTCAATTTGAAAGTGCTATGTGAACAATATTTTCACAACAATTCATAGGTAGTAACTTATTATAGGTTCTAATTTGAACCGACTAATAAAATTACTTCTTTGCCTACCAATAAAAGCTAATAATATCATGTTATTTAGAATTTGTTGTGAAAGTGTTGTGAAAATATTGTGGATATAGTATTTCTCTTAAATAAATGAATTGTAAAAATTACATGTCTTTATTCAAACTCTTTAACTCCAACGTTAACTAGAATTAAAATTAGAGTGTTGTTAACGATTACCCTTACGGTATTTGTTAATAGATCATTTTAATAAAGTTTTAATACCACTTTTATGAAAAATGAAAAAGCTGTCAAAAAAATTTGTTACATTATTTTTTTTCCTATAAAACGTTTCAAAAAATATTTTCTAAATCAATGCCCTTAGTGCATTTGTTAACATACCCTTAAAATTAATAGGATAAATTAGCTATTTGATCCCCAATCTTTAGTTTGTCTATCAATTTGGTCCCTAACATTTTAAATGTGTTAGTTTAGTTCTTATCCTTTTATTGTGTCAAAGTAGTCACTATCGCTAAATGGTGGATAAAAAATATTGACATGAATAACTGTAATATATATATATATATATATATATTTTTTTTTTTTTTGAGAATCTACTAACCGTAATATTAATATATTATATTTTCCGCCACATGGGCTACCGCATGTCCTAAAATTGAAAAAATTTTGAACTTAGCTTATTTTGATCTTCATTACCAAAAACTAAAGATTCGAAAATTTATTTTTCCCTACTTTTCTTTTCCTTTGCTTTATTGGGAGCCAAACATGGAATAAATACTAAGAAATCAAAACTCAATGCACACAAGAAGCCAAATTGGACAATAGGCCTCAAGAAACTTCACTGAATGAAAAAATTACAACAAGAAAATTTGAGGAAATGGGTGAGAGAAGCAATGAACCAAAGCGATCTATTAAGATATTATAAGAGAGAGACAGAGAGACTCACAGTGCAAACCAAATAATTGAATAGAGAAAGGGAGGACTTTATTGGAAGTCGAAGGAAGTTTTGGTTAGTGTTGATAAACTAAATATTTGAAATGTTAGCGATTAAATTGACACAAAGTCTGAAAGTTAGGGACAAAATAGTAATTTGTCATTAAATTAATTTTTTTTTACCTGTTAGGGTGGTTTTATTTGGCCTTTGTTTTTTTTTTTTTTTTTTTTTTTTTTTTGGGATACATATTGGACTTTTTAGACTAAAATTTTAAACACCATTTGTTTTTCTAATGTCACTTTTTAAAGTATGTTCAGTTTTAAAAGGTTGAAAAGTTTAGAGTTAGTTGGTCCAAACAGACATGAACATGTATATATGTCCAATCATTGAAAACGTCATGAAAATTATTCATCTAAAAACAAAGTAATAACAAGGATGACATTAATATTTTTTTAAACCTAAATAAATACAATTGATAATTCAAAGACAAAATTAAACTCAGGATCAAAACCGTAATATGTTGTATTAACTAGTATCTGTATAACTATATACAACAATCCACCATATAGGTAGAGAAGGTATCTTTCCTAAAATTTTACCCCTAGCTAATCTTATTCTCCGTCACCTTTCTCCTAAGTAACAACCTCGAAGAAACATGAACATGAAAAGTTTGCAAAGTGAAAGACTTGTTAAGCTAAAATTCAAAGCTCGTGCATCTTCCTTCGCAAGCTTGTGTGTACACAGTACACGCACTGAATGGCCTTACCTATTATTAGACCAAGAAGCTAACAACCATGACAGTCAGACAGAGTGGATTTACCTATTATTACCAAGAAGAGTAAGCTACAAATCTGAAATGCAAAAGGACAAAGTAAATATATGCTGTGTGCCTGTGTCTCTCCCTTTAGGGCTTTTGAATTTTGATGCATTAATCAATTTCCAAACCTCTGGAGTTCTAAGAAGAATTAAGGCCCTAACTCCTAAGGCCTAACCCCAATATGAGATAAGGGTTGGTAAATCGGAAACATGCCTACTCCCTAAGAGCATTACCATCAGCTCTCTCATAAAAAATGTCATTTTGACATACCAAAGACCTACTTTATTATTTTAACACATCATTTTACAATTCACCACTTATCACATCTTCTATTCTTTGATTCTAAACATTAAAATAATATATACAACAAATTAAATAACATATTTACTTAATACCCAGCCAATATACAAATGCATAGCCCATCCACAGCCCATTGGCAATCGCCACCACCCAAGAACCAACAACCACCGCCACAACAACAACCACAACCACAACCACAAACTACAACCACAATTACCGGATCCTCCAACAAATTCCAAATCCAAAAACCTCAACAAAATTTAAAAAAAAAAAAAAAAAAAAAAAAAAAAAAAAAAAAAACTCAAAATCTTCAACAAAACCCCAACCAAACAAATCAATCAATGACCGCCACCACAACAACACCACCACCACAAACTACAACCACAATCACCGGATCCTCCAATAAATTCCTAATCCAAAAACCTCAACCAAAAAAAAAAAAAAAAAAAAAAAAAAAACTCAAAATCTTCAACAAAACCCCAACCTAACAGATCAATCAATGACCAAACTCAACCAACCATCGACGGCGAGATTGGCGACAAGGGCTGTGGAGGACAACAAGCAAAGATGAACAATTGCCATTAGGTGAGCAGAGCTTCAAATTGGCGAGCTCTGCTTCATATCGGTGAGCAAAGATCGAAATCGGATCGGCGAAGGCTATGGACAAGAGAGAGAGAGAGAGAGAGAGAGAGAGAGAGAGATAGTGACAGGAAAAATAAAAATAAAAGAGAGAGAAAGAGGCGTAGAGAAGGAAAAAAAAAAAAAAAAAAAAAAAAAAAAAAAAAAAAAAAAAAAAAAAAAAACTCGAAGCCAAGAGAGTAGGTAGAGAATACGATGATGCTGTTGAAACTGTTAATGTAAAGGAGAAAAATAGATGAATCTATCCCCATAATTTGAGAAAATCTAATTCAGTTGCACCCTTTGCAGTGGAAGCTAAAGTAGAGGATAGTTCAATTAATGCAAGATGTTTGCTTGTGTTGTGTGATTGAAAATGTGTTATTTGAGAAATTTCCCTAGATGCTGGAGAAGAAAGAAGAAGAAAAAAGGAAGAGGGAGTGACAAGAGATAGAAGAAGGCGGAGGAAGAAAGAAAAAAAAAGTAAGAGAGAGAAGAAAGAAAAGTAATAAAAGAAGAGAGAGGAAATGAATAAAAAAAGTATATATATATATATATTTTTAGCACATTTGTCCGTACAGTACCAAAGATGGAACGATACTATTCACGTATGTCAAAATTTTTAGAATTTAGAACACTTTATGAGAAGGGTGTTTTAGTGTTTGGTGTGCCAAATGCCAAATATTTGGCATTTGGCACACCTGATGGTAATGCTCTAACCCATGTTAAAGTTGCAGGTTTCAATTAGCTTAATTAATAAAATCATGCTAAATATGTGGCATTTAGCACACCTGATGATAATGTTCTAACCCATGTCAAAGTTGCAAGTTTCAATTAGCTTAATTAATAAAATCTTCTATTAATATTGAAGAAGATATTTGGAAATTGAATTCCACCTGCAACAAAAACCAGTTGATATCTTGACCTAATATTAAAGAAAAATCTTAATAGAGAGGACAACATAATTGAAATTCTATTGTATCAAAAAAAAAAAAAAAAAGTAAAAATTGCAATATTCATATTGAATAAGTTATGCTTAATCATTGTCATAAGATTCACAACTCATCACGAGACTGACAAAAAAAAAAAAAAATTGTTCATAACTCATTAATAGGGGGGAAAAAAAGTGCAGCTTCTGTGTTTGAGGCCAAACTATATATGAAATTTTCTTTTAAGAATTCATTATTTAAATATCGACTAGCAGTTACGCTGTCAATATAATGGGTGTTAGACCTTTTCTAATAGAAAAAATGTTGAAACTACTACAAGCGTTGTTGTATTTGAGAATGAGTCCAAATATTCTATCCACCCTCTGTACTTCACTTTATATTCCACAAATCAAAATTTGCCACATGTCTACTTATTTCATTAATGCCTTCTCTCCTTTATTTACCTAAAATTTGCCACATAGTACACATTGGAGATAAATTGCAAAATACCAGTCCTTTGACATATTCTAATTTTTCCTTTAACTTTTATGGGTAATTTGGATGAGTCTTCCAAACAGACATCGCCTTGAACACCTTCAACAAGCTCAACAAAGAGCTCCTTTTTTCCACTCATCAAGTTGCTAGCTCCAAAATCAAGATACCACACCTCTTGTGAATTATTTTCCTCTTCTTGTGCAAAAAGAAGTGTACATTCTTTTTTTTTCAACATTGGATGCCTCAACAAGATTAGATTATTCATTGTGCTCCTCAGATTTATTGTACCAGCAATCTATTGCATAATATTCAAATTTGTTGCAATTGAAACATTCGATATTTCTATTACCTCCACGTCCACGAGTAGATCTGCCTCTAAATGTTCCTCTTCCACGACCTTTGTCATGGTTGCTATTGGTATCAATGTTCTTAATACCGTTTCGGAACTTGTTTCAGTTTGTCAATTGGAATGAAATATTTCGATACCGGTCTATTTTGGTTTGCCGTTTCGGGTTGTAGCTATTTTTTATATATTGTAGGTTCTTCATCAAAACCCATTTAAATTTTTAAGAATTTTATAATTATAAGTTTATATTTCAACTAATATGTCAAACTCATTGAGCCCAAATCCCAAATATCAGTCAATAATAATAATAATAATAATAATAATAACAACAACTTAATAATTGTTTTTTTAGATTATAACAAGAGTAATGATAAAATTAAAATTAAAAGAGAAAAAAAATTTAAAATTGTAAGACATAGGTTAGACACGTGGAATGTAGGTCGCTTAGAAGTCAACACAAATTACTAAAGGTTGAAACTTTCAGCTTTCCCAATAAGTGACTCATGTGTGAAGGGCTCACAAAACTAAAAGAAATTAAATTGTTAACTATTAACTACACGCAAAGGATTGAAAAAGAAGAAGAGAAGAAGCAGAGAACGCAGAAATGCAAAAGAAGAAGATGAAAAAAGGAGAAGCTACCAACTGTGAGGAGGTGGGTTCCTTCAAGAAACCAATGACGTGGTGGTGACTGCTGCCACAAGATCATTTCATTCGGCAAAAATCGTTTAAAAGGTAAAAAGGTATATTTTTTCCAGTACCGCCCGGAATTGATATATAGGCCGAAATTCAACGAAACAAATCGGAATGGCCGAAACAGACCAGAATGAATCGAAATTCAATCCGAGGTGGAACAAGGGGGTGATTCATACCGGCTAAGCGACTGGCACAAAATTTTCTGGCCAAAACAGAACGAAATTAATGACAATGATTGGTATATCCTCCACGGAAGCCATTAGGCTTCTCCTCTCTTAAATTCAATTTTGAATCTAATGCTTGCTCAATGACAACAGATGTAGAATTCTTTTCCTTACGTTACTCATACACTTGAAGAGGTCCTATTAATTCCTCAATTGAGAGAGTCTCCAAATCTTTGGACTCTTCAATAGGCACCACGACATACTCAAATTTATTTGCAAGAGATCTTAATATTTTCTCCACCACACAAACATCTTCATACCCCCTCTATTACTTTTCAAACGATTAACAATTACAAGTAATCGTGAAAAATAATCAAAAATAGTCTTCCCATCTTTCACATGAGTAACTTCAAATAAAACTCGGCACGAAGAGTTTGCAAATGAACACTTTTCACACGATCAACACCATTGAAGAAAATTCCAAGAATCTCCCATTTTTCTTTACTTGACTTTGCTTTGGCAATTTTCTCCAAAGTTGACTCATCCATCCCTTGATAGAGTAGAAATAGTGCCTTCTTGTCTTTCTTCCTTTGATCCTTGAGCAAATTTTTTTTGCTCTGCATTGTAGGTGGCTTCTTGCTCACTTGTGGGTTCTACATACCCATCAGTGACGAGCTCTCATAGCTCTTGTGATCCAAACAACACTTTCATTTGAATCTACTAGATCTCATAATTTTCTTTCGTCTATTTAGGAATTTTTGGCCACACCATGTTAGAAGACATCTTCACTAACAGTTTAGACAAAGACTCTAGACTCTAAGAACTTGGCTCTGATACCACTTTATTTGCTTTACAAAGCCTTGACTTAAATTTCAACAAAGTACTTACAACAAAGAGAGGAATGAAAATTTTACTATACTTCAAACTCACAAACAAAGAGATTAGACTACTGCCTTGAGAGCTCATCATAACTTTTTCTCTCACACACTTTCACATCATACATTTATCCCCTTTTATAGGGTGAAGTTACAAAGTTGTTATTATTGTCATGACTCTTTGTTTCATAATAGAAATGTCTAAAATGCGAAAGACTCAAAGACAAAAATGTTATAGAATGACAATAGACACAAACAATTATGGAAAAACAAAAGACAAACAATTATGAAAAAACAAAACACACAAACTGTTATCATATATCAAAATGCACCTTTTAGTTTACCACTTCTAACAGTATTTGCATTCCACAAAATTTATGTTTTTTTGACACCTCGAATGAACGTACATATATAATGAATAAGCTAGGCTTGCAAAAAGTATAGCACACTTACAAGTAATGAACAAGTTTTCTCTTTAGTAGTATGTTGAAACCTTTCTAAAGAGTAATATTTAACCTCAAATATTATTAATAAAAAAAACAATCAAAAAGAAGCTCAAATAATTCATAAGCCAAAATAATATTCACATGTTAGAGAAAACAAAAATCCAAAACTTCAGGTGCACGTACTTTTAAATGACAAAAATACTAAACACTAGAAGTATGATTTTATTTCAAAATTCATAATTTCTTCTCTAATGTATACAGTCTCAACGAAAGCCTCAAAACTAATTGTCATCCATCACAATTGGAAACAGAAAATAGAAGGAATAGAGTGAGCTTGACTACTCAATAAATAACCAATTTCCTAACATTCTGGATTAAACATATAAGAAAATGTAAAATAAAATAAAAATTATGCATTGTAAAATTCATTGACTTTGCAACATCATTTCAATAAAATCAATAGTTTCAATGAAGAAATAAATAGCTTTTCTTTTTTCTTTTTGATTCAAAATTCTTACATATGCTAAATTCATATACTAACAATCTATACCATTATAGTTGAAAATATCTTAGTATGGACTAAATTCCAATTATTTACTTAAGCAACTGAAATTATAGAATCAAATTTTGCAAGAAAGACTAACAATTTTTATAAATAAAATATTTGTTTCTAACTTTTATCCTAATTACAGAAAAGCTCACTAGCAACGTATAATGCATAATTTTATCCTAATTACATAAAATTTCACTTACCATGTATGATCGATGTATACTCAAATACTAAAAAATCTGGTGTCATGACAATTATAAACAACTTCTTTGTGTGATGCAACAAAGTGTGAGTGATGAATAAAAAATTATAAATTCATATATAAGTGATAGACAACCATTCACAATTTTTCACGTCAGAATTATGGCAAAAAATTGTAATTTGTGGTCCTAGAACCACTCAAATTTCTTTAAAAAAGAAAAACAGCACTTCTCAAATACTTATTTGAAACTTCTTTGGCTTACAGTTACTATGCATCAAACAAGTTGAATGAGAAAAGTAATGTTTTTAGCTTAGGGGTTGTTCTATGGGAAATAATCACAAGCCGTCCTGCAATAACTAAAAATTCTAAGAAAATTCATATAATTAAATGGGTTAGTTCTATGCTTGAAAAAGGGGATGTTGAGAATATTGTGCATCCGAGGTTAGAATGAGACCTTGACATTAATTCTTCTTGGAAAGCAATAGAAGCGGCAATGGCTTGTGTATCTCCCACTTCAATTGAAAGGCCAACCATGACTCATGCAGTGATGGAGTTAAAGCAATGTTTAGCAATGGAATTGGCTCGAAGGCATGGAGGGTTTGAGTCTGATTCAGACCAAATTAGTGGAATTGACCATACGGAACAGACTCCCTTGGCAAGATAGTAATTGTCAAAGAGAGGAAAAACAAAATGCTGGATCTTTTTCAGCTTAAACATAAACTTTTCAATAAAATAAAATAAAATAAAATAATAAAGGTTGCAGCAATGGCCTGTTATCACACTGTCCCCTTTGTGTGGTTTGTATTCAGGGTTGGATCCCTTCAATTTATGCTTATTAAATAAAAGGAAGTTGCTGGAGGAGATGGGGCAAAATCATGGTCAAGGTAAAACCCTTCTGGGGTATTTTTCACAAAAAGAAAATTGATTATTATCGTTTGAAGGCATTATTTATGTGTAAATTTTTTTTTTTTTAACTCTTTGTATGCATTACAAAGTGGAATAAAATAGCTGTCTATGTGTGCTGTATAAAGATTCCATCTTTTATATTTCGCATATATCCGAAGTTTGTAATAAATTTTTGTCTAAATTTGTATGATAAAAAAAATCTTTTTTAAATATTACAAAAATCTTAGCCAAAATGCATTTGTACCAAATGTGATATATTGAAACTACATGTATTGCATTTTTTGCTAGTATTGTTAGTGAGTTAGTTACTGAACAATTAGTTAGTTAGCTGGCCGGAAAGTGCTAAGAAGGAATTCTGTATAAGCTGCCATGAGATGAATAAAAGATCTATCCAGAAAATTTACCATACTCTTCTCCTCTATGCTTAGGAACTGATTACCCTCGAAGTAATCCTTGCTATGTTCTTCCTTTAATTCTCTAAATTAGCAAGTGCTTAACAATAAAATTTTTCTACATTCGTGATTGTCCTAACCATTTTCTCTACCATGCAAAAAGTGTCTGCACTCTTATTAATTAAGATATAATCAACCTTAGCGTAAATTCTATTATCAGAAGTTTACTATATTTAAAACTATATTACCAATAGTTTACTCTACATAAAACTATATTACTTAAGTTTCAAAAAAATTAAAACTCTATTCCCGCTAATCGTCTATTACCAAAAATTTCAAGAAATTTAAAATAAAATTTAATATTTTATTTAAATATTTTAATCATGTATCATAATTTTGAATTTTAATATTATAAAATTTGCACGCTATATACACTATATGCTTCAAGTGGCTCAATATATGAATGTACTAAGATAGTTAATTTAGACTTTCAAGTGACTCATTAATTATTATTATATTTTGGATAATACTTATAATTTTTTTTATATACAATATTTAATTAATATGTGCATCACCCGGGCATACTACTTGTATATATGTTATAATTTTTTTTTTATGTTCAATTGGTTTATCAATTTTTTTAGCATTGCTTATTTTTTTTATACATATTAATTTTTGTTCAATCTCTAGTTGGTGCCACCAATTCCTCAATTCAGATTTAATAAATATTTTACGAACAGAAAGTTTTATCAAATTAAAGTTAATAATATTAAAGTTTTATCAAATTTCATATAATTTAAGTTTCATAATAATTACCCTGAAAAAAAAAATTCTAAAGCTACCTCTATAGAGTCATCTTTTGGGGTGTGGGATCCATGATTAATCCAAAGATCGATGCATGTTCACTTTGATTAGTTATTGCTAAAACATGTTATTAATGACGAAGCAAGCCTAAATCTTCTCAAAAGTATTAATAACTTAATGTTTAGGAGGTTCCCAACTCTAATACATAACATGTCATAATTGATAAAGCGTAAAGTGGAATATTAAAGTGGTATAAAAGATTTGTATTCAACTTCTGCCCATGCACTCTTTCTGGTAGGAGTCTTCATTTCTAGGAAAAAACTAAATTGAATCTGCGTGAGTAAATCATGGAGAAGAGGGTAGGAATGGATAGGGGTAATGGTAGGTAGTGAGCTCTATTAGGTCCCTAGGGTCACTTGGGAGCAGCTTGTTGCTACTGAGGATCATAATTGGCCGTTGGCGCAGTGTTGCGGTTGTGATTGGGTAGGCGGTTTTCGAGTTGGTTGGAGGATGACCCAACCCCCGAGATGGCTTGCTGATTCCGGGTGCTCTATTGTCTCTGTGCATTTTGCTGTTTTAGCCCTTTTAAAAAAATGAATCTTAATCTTTTGACTGTGCAAATTGTTTGTAATTGGGAAAAAAAAAGTGTTTTATTATGTATTTTAAATTTAAGGAGATATAATATATAATTTTTTGTGAAAAAGACTACTTATTTAATTATTTTACAGAAAAATGCATACTTATTTATATTGGAAGACGTGCTTTGATTTCTTTAAATAATGTTTTTAATTTACTTTGAAAACAAATCCTATTTTTTTTACGGGAAATTGTCACCAATTTTGAATAATGATTTTATTGAAAATCTAAAATATGACAGTTTAGGGGCTTTCTTATGTCGTCAATTCAAGATAGAGGGAAATAGAATGGATTTAGGCAACATGCTCACAAACATTACACCTAAAAGCCTAAAAAGCCAAGCGTGGGCCAAAAAAATTGTCAATCTAAGCCTAAATATTATCTCGAAGCCCGTGAGCTGAATACGATAGAAGCCCTCTTTTGTGTGGGCTTTATCAACTAAGCCCATGCTTAATTTATCAAATAAAAGGCAATACACGATTTTATGCTCCAAGCTTAGTGAGATTCATTAAAATGAGTTGTTCGAACTTCGAAGCTCTATTTTTTGTGGGCTTTATGTAACCAAGTCTATTCCCAATGCATCAAATAGAAGACACTACACGATATGAATTTGATCCCCAATGCCTAATGAGATCCATTGACTTGAACAAGGCATTGAGTGCAATGGAATCAAAGAATCATACTGCACGGTAATGGACTTCAAAGGCCAATGGAATTGGACTCATGGGGGCCCACAGGTCCTAGCCCATCCATCAAGGGAGATCTGACTCCATGGCCTCTAGGCTCTAGTTACATGTGCAATAAAGGCCTAGGGCTGCGTCTAGTAACTCCATGGCCTAACAAGTAATAACCCATTTAGTAGGAAGTGTAGGGACACTGTAAAAACCACACCATTTCACAAAGAGTACTGGTGATTTCAACAACCATAGAAAAAAGCACCGGATGTATGAAGAACTTATGTTGTTATCAGAGAAACATTCAGGCTAGTAGGATGAATTTTGAGCTATAGAATTGGAAGAAAGAGGCCCAACCTTAAAATAGGCAAATTATACCTAATTAAAAAAATATATATATTTAGACCAAGGGGCTTGAGCTTCCTCTGAGTTTATCTCAAGTTATTTCATTAGATGTAAAGTTTGACATTTTGGTGAAAGATAGAAAGTTAACTTTCTTATCATTACATCTCCGTTAAGGTTAAAATAAAAATAAAAATAAAAATAAAAATCCTATTCATTGGTATTGAAGAAAAGTCTATCATTTGTTAATAACAATAACTTTTTATTGATTGTTAGAACAGTGATGTATTATTCTTTATCAAATGATACATACGGTTGCAAAAGATTTTAGGGCTTCACTCAAGGGTCCACCATTTTGGAGAGAGAAGAAAAATTATATATATATGAGAGAGAGAGAGAGAGAGAGAGAGAGAGAGCGCAATATGAGAGACAAGAAGTTTAAGGTTTTCTCTATTAAGATTTTTGCACAACACACAAATCAAAGAGAATTTGTGAGGCATGAATTTAAATAATGGAATGAGAAAAGAAATATAAATGCTTATGTGAGAGTGCAAAGAAAATAAAATAAATTTTGCTAGCCGTGAGACACAAAAAAATAAAATAAAATAAAATAAAAAAATAGAATATCTTTATAAAGAGTTTTTTTTTTTTTTTTTTTTTTTTTGGTGTGTTTCTAATATAGAGAATTGAAATATGTAGCTAGTGAGTTGTATTAAATCTAGAGGAGATATTATTGTATTTGATTTTATCTCATGTTTTGGATTTAAATTAAGTATAAATTATAA
This sequence comes from Lithocarpus polystachyus, assembly GCA_033629205.1. Taxonomy (NCBI): domain Eukaryota; kingdom Viridiplantae; phylum Streptophyta; class Magnoliopsida; order Fagales; family Fagaceae; genus Lithocarpus; species Lithocarpus polystachyus. The sequence goes on along the minus strand of CM066166.1, from coordinate 18,168,521 downwards.
TTAATTTTATTATAGTGTATTTCTTTAGAACTAGTTTCATGGTTATTCTTTCAAGGAAAGGTTATTCATAGAAATTTTGGTCTTCTTTCCCTTGTAATTTTGGTTATAATACTTTTGTGGGTTGAATTAAATCAATCAATCGCCACAATTGATTGAAAAAGAAAAATAATGTGAATTTGTTGACGTAGGACAGACCGACAACAAATTTACATTAAAATTTCTCATTTGTTTATTTTTACTTTTTTTTTTATATATGATTTTATGATTTTTAGGTTTCTACATTGATAGGGTTAATAAATTTTTTTTTGTGTTTGCTTCTCCTTTGACAAAATACACTTTACTTATAATTAAGTGGATCTGAGATATGCTTAGAATATCATGAAGTATGTTGAGCAACCAAAACATGTGATATCATTGAATACAAGAAGATTAAACCAAGAAATAAGTGAAAGAAAAACTGAAATATTGAACCTCAACACTAGTGTTAAAATTATTATTTATTGAGATTAAATAAAGGACCTTAACACTAGCTCAACACCTCTCGATCTATCGAGCTACGCAAATCCAAAATTTTCAGATTAGAATTTTGGATCATGATGACTTGGATTACTAGGGTTTCGTTTACTAAAATCATAGAGGGTATAAAAACTTTATTTTAAAGTCATCAAAGACACAAAAACTCAATCAGAGAATTCATATACTTTTGGAGAAACTATTGCATTCTTGTACATTTTAGGATTTTGTAACCTAGTGCTTCCAGATCTTCAACATGTATTGAAGTTAAGAACTTTGCATCCAACAACAAACATCAGTTGCTGAAAAGTTAGTCACATACTGGGACCTATGTAAAAGAAAATAAATTTCTACAAGATCTAGACCAATTAGAGATTGTTGTGAAGGTTCAACTGTAGGTTGGCAATTTGGGATTGTCCACAATAGTGATTAGATTCCTTATATCTGTAGCCACTTGATTCTTAATTAGTGATTCTTGGGATTGATGACTTGAAAATCATCTAGTGAATTTTTTGTCTTGTGAGAGGTTTTCCCTATTAACTAATAAATCACCATGTCAATTTATTTTTGCTTCAATTTTGTTTATTTAGTGATTTGTGTGTCTCCATAATTTGCATGTAATTTGACATAATTAATCAACTTGAATAATTGAATTAATTAATTAACCGGATCAATCTATAACCCAACATACATTCTAGATTTTATTTTATTTTGATATAATTTTTTTATAAATCACATTCTGGTAGAGTTCCATAAAACTTAAATTTTTGTGGGGTCCATAACACTCAAAATCTGATAGTGATCAGTAAAATAAGAACTCTCATATTCTAGTTGAAATCTGTGAAGCTCAAATTCCAGTAGAGTTTCATAAAAATCATATTTTAGGAACTATTGCATGTATTGTAGGCTTAGCGGTTCTTGAACAATCAATGATTCCTCAACCCACGGATACATTTGCAACTCCATAACTTGCAACTCATACTATTTATTAACCATAATTCATATCCCTAGTTACCATAAGAAACATATCATAAATATCGCAAAGGATAGGGCTAAGGATCCGAGGTTTCATTCACCAATGATCAGGGAAAGGTCAAAATCACGACAGACCAAGCTGGTTGAGTCATAGGAGGAGAATCGATCTAATCTTTCAATCCCTAAAATTCAAATCCAAATTTTCTGTTTGAGTGGTCCTTCCTAAGTATTAATTCCTATGAGTGGGTGACTATGGTATAAATTCTTTTGGGTGGCCCTTCCCATACATAAATTCCTTCCATTGGTCTTTTCAAGATAAATTCCAATACATGGGTGGATGCAGCCTGAATTTCTTGGGCTGGCCTTTTCTATTAATTATTTTCTTGTACATAAAATTTAATTGAGGAATTTTATATAAAATACATTATTTACTAGTTTATCTAGATTGTTGAATGGGAAAATTATCTAATAGACCAAGTCGTCTTTGGCAATAACCTCTATGACAAGCCAGTTTATTTAAGTCAAAATTTTTGTCCAATGCCTCAATATATTGGAACCACCAAGATTATGACACATTACTAAAAGTAAACACACATTACCATTTTTACAAGTCTAATGTATTGGACACTAGACAGCCTCGACGCAAGTCAAGTTGGTTGATTTATTTTTTATAGGAAGATGATACTCTCTTATCCACATCGGTTCAGCTAAAATTTTAAAGTCTTAAATAAATACATGCATATGGCTGATTCAGTGAGAGTCAAAAGATTGGAGAAAGATTTGGTCTTCTCTAGCGTATGGTTTTGTTCCTGTAATAAGAAATCTTACAACAACTGGAGATGACGAGTTATCAAAAATGGTGGCATGATGACGCAACAGCTTGCTCTGGACAATGAAAAAGGCATAGCTGCAATTCTTTCTTTGAATTTTGACGAAGACTTATAGATTATGCATATAGATTATTCATAGTTCTTAAATATATTCAAATGCCGCTTTGTGGATTTTTTAATTGTTAGGATATATGTAGAACTTGTTAGAACATATGTTAGAACAAAAATTATTCATCAAAAAGGGATTAATTTACAAACAAAGTATAATGAATTTTATATCTTTTGTGAGATTTCTTAAATTAATATATTGCTTACAAGCACGAATGATTTTTTATATTTCATATCTGGCTCATGTGTTATATATATGTTTGAGTGCATATAAATGTGTGCAGAATTGTATTTTCGCTGCCCTTAAATCATTCTAGAACCACACTTCCTCATTATAAGGGTATTTTCGTTTTCAATGTATTGGGTTAGAGATTTTTAATATGAACGGTATAAATATGATGTAAAGTGTAAACTTTATCATTTTTATATGATAATATCAATAGTCTCTTGCTCTTGTGAAGATAAGCATATAATAGAATCACATAAATCTGTTGTATATGTGACGTGATCTATGCCATTCTACCTTAAAACTAATTAGTGATGAGAAAAACACACTCAAATTTTTTATGGCATTCGATATCACACCACGTGGATCTGTTTTTAGAGTGGTTATAGAGAGTCAAATTGTGATCCCCCAACAATCCCTCCCTTACAATAACACTCTCGTGACTAGAACCCATGACCATAGCTCTGATACCATTTGTTGAACTGTGAGCTATGCCATTCTATCTCAAAATTAATTGGTGATGAAGAAGACACACTCAAATTTTTTATGACTTTCGACATCGCACCACGCGAGCTTGTTTTTAAAGTGGTTGCAGAAAGTCAAATTGTGATCTCCCGAATAGCATAGACAGAAATTCTAAACATAATATATCCACAAATAAGTTCAAGCATGAGACAAAATTAAGTTCTTGTTTTTTGCTAAAGTTTTCTAATTATATTTCTTTGCCTTGCGTTCAATTGCTGCCATCAACCCTGTTGTTGGCTAGTTTGGGTGAAAATTCCAATATTTGTGGATCCGATTCATGCGAAAAGAAGAACAATATTGTCATTCCAATTGTGGGATCTGTTGGGGGTTTGTTTATCTTTTCACTGACTGTTGAGCCATCTTGTGGGGGCTTAGAAAGAGAATGCAACAAGACAAGACTAAAGGTGAAAACTTTAAATATAAGAAATGTTTTCATTTGTCAAATACAAACCTATCATGTTCATGTTGATCTTAGAAGTTGGAATTCTAGGTGCTAATCCCAAGTCATTTGAATCAATTCAACAACAATTTAAATACTCCGATGTCCTTAATATTACCAACAACTTTACGAGAATTCTTGGTAAGGGTGGATTTGGAAAAGTTTACCTTGGCTACATTGGCCATACTCAATTAGCGGTGAAGATGCTTTCTCCACCATCAGTGCAAGGGTACCAGGAATTTGAAGCAGAGGCAAGCAAGTCTAACTTATATTTCTTGAGCATAGACACATTTTCATATAAAATTAATAACGCGCTACTTCTTGATTACAGATGAAACTTCTTATGAGAGTTCATCATGGAAACTTGACTGTCCTTGTTGGCTATTGCTATGAAGATTGAAGAAACATACATGGGACTCATCTATGAGTACATGGTTAATGGAGACTTAGAAACACATCTTTCAGGTTTGGTCATAATTGAAGTACTACTGTACTAAGCAAAGACTCCACATTTTGGCTCAATATCTTGATTCTCCAAAAAAATAAAAGAAAAAAATTTTCTTCCTAAACTTAGTCTTATGACCAAGCTTATCTGAAGAAGACAAACAGAAAGGTTAAGGAATTTTCATCATGAATGCAGGTGAGAATACAAATATCTTAAGTTGGGAAGCAAGACCTCAAATAGCAATGGACGCAGCACAGGGTTAGCAATGAGTTGGTTTGCATCATTCTGTTTTATAATGTTTTTTTCTTTTAACCTTTTCCATTAATGATTTGGAGTTTTGACTATAGGATTGGAGTATTTGCACTATGGTTGTAAACCGCCCATAATTCATAGAGATGTGAAGACTACAAACATCTTATTGAATGAAAATTTACATGCCAAATTAGCTGATTTTGGACTATCCAAGATTTTTCCAACTGATGGCGACACTCATGTGTCAACACTTAATGTTGTTTGCACTCTGGATATGTGGATCCCGAGTGAGTCTTTACATCAATTTAATTATCATCTTCAAAATTTATTGTTTTTTAAATAACACTAGTGTTACTTATAATCGACAATGATGCAACCAATTTTTAAAAGAAAATGGATATAGACCTAATAATGATTAAAGACAAACTAAAATAAGATGAAATTGTTATAATGAAAATTAACTATTAAAATTATGACATACATTGACTTACAGGTACTCCAGTTCATATAGATTGACGGAAAAAAGTAATGTGTATAGCTTTGGCGTTGTTCTTTTAAAGATAATCACATGTCGACCTGTGATAGAAAGATTCGCAGATGAAAATATTCACATAAGTCAATGGGTAAGTTTCATGCTTGCTCGAGGGGATATCATAAATATTGTTGATCCCAGGTTGCAGGGTGCTTTTAACCTGAACTCTGCTTGGAAAGCCGTTGAAATAGCAATGCTTTGTGTGTCTTCCACTTCCACTAGAAGACCAACCATGAGTCAGTAGTGGCAGAACAAAAGGAGTGTTTGACAACAGAATTAGCTCAAAAGGAGGGCTACGAGGGTGAATCAAATTATACAATTGAAATGAACAATATGAATCTAGATACTGAACTCAATCCTGTAGCACGGTAAATTAGTCATCCACAGATGAAATAGGTGCGTGTACTACAACTTAACTTTTTGCTTTTTAACTTATTTCAATGCATGTTATACTTCAATTATTTGCATTATTTTTGTATTAAAACCAGTACATATTGACAGTCTTAACGGACTGCTTGTTTGTAATATTGAACTAAATGTATCAAATTTGTCAATTCAACTTTTTTAAATGATAAATGAAGTATATAACAGTATAAATTACAATTGGGGTATTGAAGTATACAACATGAGATGGAGAATGGACTAGAATAGTAAAATTCCGAGTGGAGACTTGGACTTTCACTTCCAAAACCCACTAGTTTTAGCCAAATGGATATTCATATTTCAATACAGATGTACATTTGGATTCAGCATAAGACCGCAAGTTGCTTTAAGATGTGTTCAAAAAAAAAAAAAATGCCTTAACATTCTTCTTAAAAAAAAAAAAAAAACAATAACGAGTCCGTTTGGGAACAGCTTATTTAGTTGTTCCCAATACAGATGTACATTTGTGTTTAGCTTAAGACCGCAAGTTGCTTTAAGATGTATTCGAAAAAAAAATTGCTTTAATATTCTTCTAAAAAAAATAGTTGCTTTAGAGTTTGTTTGGGAACAACTTATTTAACTAAAACTGAAATCTTTTTGTTGAAAAGACTGCATAAAATTAAAAGGTAGATGGAATAGTAAAATGAAACTCATGAATAGTACTAAAAAATGCAATAGAACCCATGAATAATAGCAAAACTATACTAAATAGTAAATAGTAAAAAAAAACTGGCTTTTTAAGCTAATGCCAAACAAAACCTAAATATGAACAAAGGAAAATACAATACCAGTTTCCAGCCCCACACCCAATTTCCATGTGTCTTTTTTTTTTTTTCTTTTTCTTTTCTTCTTTTAATAATGAAAATGGGATTTATCCATATGTCTTTCGTATAGACCAATATATTTTACTAATTAATTTAGCAAGCACCTTTTATCTTCTCTCTCTTCTTCACGGTTGATTTTTTTTATTTAATTTATTTAAAACTGTCATAATTCCCCTTTAACTTAATTATCTTTTGCTTCTAAAAAAACACTTAATTATCTTTTTGGCGTGAATACATTTTTGGTCCCTACTTCTTGGGGTAATTTTCGTTTTGGTTCCTACTGTTTTTTTCCCCCTGGATATAGTCCCTAAAATTAAAAAATCATTCTCATTATAGTCCCTACTATTTTCTTACTAACGGAAATTGCTTACGTGGCAATTGGCACACCAAGTGCCTATGGCCATTAAAATATATATATATATATATATATATATATATAAATGATGTAAACAATAACAAATACCACATAGCATCCACATTAGCATCCAAATTATATATATATATATATATATATATATATAACTAAAATCATTCCTTAAATTTTTTTTACAATTTTCATTTTCCATTTGTTTTCTTAGAAAACAAATACTAATAAGCATACAATAACCAAGAAAATCAAAGAATAACCAGCAATTGAACCCAATCTCTCTCTCTCTCTCTCTCTCTCTCTCTCTTATTTCAAACCTGAGCTCTCTATATATTCTTTTGTCTCAAACTCTCTCTCTCTCTCTCTCTCTCTCTCTTCCCTCATCTCAAATTTGAGCTCTCTTGATCTTCTCCCATGGCCTATCACCTTCTCTAAATTCATGGCTAAAGATCCATGGCTGACTGAAATCTCTCTCTCTCTCTCTCTCTCTCTCTCTCTCTCTCTCTCTCTCTCTCTCTCTCTCAACCCAAATCGATAGTACATGGCTGGGTGGGTCACCGTGGTTTGATCTGATCAGATCTGAAATTGATGAGGATTGGCTTGTGTTTTGGTGTATTTTATTGATGAGGATCAACTTTGGGTTTAGGTATTTTTGGTTTTCTGCTTTTGATTTGATGACCGTAGTTTGAATTTTGTTAGTTGATTGTGTTAGAATTGCTAAGTTTGATCATGGTTTTGTATGTGTTTTTACTTTTTTAGTTGCTAAGAAAATAAAACAAAATCTTGAATTTTTAATTTTATGGCAACCATGTTCTTGGGGAAGAACATGAAGAACAATCAATCATTTTCTAGGGAAGAACATGTAGGAAAATTTTACATGTTCTTCCGCAAAAAAATAATGAAAATAAAAAATATATTATATTATATTATATATTTTAAAAATCAGAATTTATATTTTTTTAAGAAAAATCAGAATTTATAATTTTTTTTATATGACTTATTTTATATATTAAAATGCTGACATGACATTTTTTGAATGTCAAATAAAATTTTTAATATTATTTTAATGACCACGTAGGCACTCGGTGTGCTAATTGTGCACTCTATTTGTCATGTAGGCAATTTTCATAAATGAGATGACGATAAATACTAAAATGAAAACAAATCTTCAATTTTAGGGATTGCACTCAAGGAAAAAAGGTAGGGATCAAAGTAAAAGTCGCCTCAAAATGTAAGGACCAAAAGGGTGTGTGTGTGTGTATTCATTGTCCCATGAATTTTCTTCAATTGTCAAATTAGTCCTTAAAGTTTAATGTTGTCAATTTAGTCCCTTTTTGGAGTTGGTTCATATTTGATCTAAAGGGCCTTATGAACATAACAAAGTGTAGTGGAGGAATTCGAATGGAGTGTAAAGAGCAAAATGGAGCGTAAACTATTTATCAAATAATAGTACAAGTGTTTTGAATATAGTTACATCCAGTATGGTATATATTAAATAAAATTTAATAAAACTGAAAATATATTTAAATTACGTGTGGTATACATTAAATGCAAATTTAATTTAATGTTCTATGTATGAAGTGGGAATATAAAAAAAATGCATTTGTTAACTATATAAATACATTACATTTTTTAAGAAAAATTGGGGGGGGGGGGGGGGTCATTAAAATTTATGTCCAGTTTTTTTTTTTTTTTTTTTTTTTTTTTTTTTTTTTTTTTTATACCAAAAATACAAGAGGGAGGGGGGGGGGGGTTGAAAGGTCAAGGAGCCATCCCCCCAACCCCACCCCCTAGTTACATCATATAAACACTTTTGTAACCCTAATTTCTTATAGAAAGTGGATAATAGCCACTGGCTCTTGTGGACATAGGCTAATCAATTTTTCACAACATTTCTCATTTGTCAAAATGAGTCAATAAGTTCATTTTGTCCAAATCAAAGGCAAATGAATGTTTTCAGTAAAATTGTCAAATAATACTTATCAAACAACAAGATTTATTAAATGAACATCTCAAGAATGTTTTCCATAAAATTTTTAGATTGTATCGTTTGCTTACAGATTTCCAGAGAATGGCCATATTAAATTATTTTGACAAAGTCAGGAAGCAAATTAATAAAAATAAGCCTTAGCGACTTAATTGACAATTAACATAAAAGTTAAGAAACTGAATTGAATTTTAGCCCTCTTAAAAAAATGTATCTTGAATTCTTAATTTCTTTGAAAAATGTGTTTTATCTTGTCTAAGACTGTGTATCTTAAATTTATAGGAACATAGTATATATTCTTTCTTCAAAAAACTAATTATTTTATAGGAAAATGCATACTAATTTTTCTATACTGTTCAAATTGATTGTAATTTGTAAAACACTACTAGTTTTGCTCGAAAAAACATTACTTATCTTAAATTTAAACATATTAAAGACGGTTTTTTTTTTTTTGGAAGAATATTAAAGACCTATTTTGATGTCCTTTAAAAAAAATGTTTTTAATTTCCTTTGAAAAGAAAACCCTATTTTTTACGGGGAATTGACACCAATTTTTTTTTTTTTTTTTTTGGTTGAATTTTGTTGTATAATGATTTCTCGATATCGTGAATTCAAGAAAAGGGGTATAGTGGAGATGGTAACAGGCCCCCAAACATTATCCCTAAAAGCCTAATAAGCCAACTAGTGGGCCAAAAAAAATTGCCATACTAAGACTGGAAAACAACCATTTTTGGCTTGTTTGGAAGTTTAGAGAAGGAGGAGAGTAGAGGGGAGTAGAGGGAAGGAGAGTAGTGGGGAGGAGAATAGAGGAGAATAATTCCTCTATACATTGTTTGGATATTTTTAAAATTAGGGAGGGGGAAGGGGGTAATTAGCCTTTTAGAAATGGTAATTTTGTTAATTTAGAAAGGGTAAATTAGGGAATTCATTTGACCAATAACTTATCTATGCTACTCTCCCTTCAAATCTCTCCAATTTGGAGGAATTAAAAATGAGGGGTTAGAGGGAGTTGAAACCCCTCCAAACCCCTCCAAATCCCTCCCCCTCATTCTTTAAAAAACTTCCCAATAAGGTAATTAAATTACTCTCCCTCCCTCTACTCTACTCCCCCTCCTTTTTTTTGACTCTCAAACAGGCTAATATAAAACACAAATGTTATCCCTAAGCCCATGAACTGAATGGAAGGGTTAGCTCTCTTTTGTTTCGGCTTTTTAACTAAGTCCATGCTCAATAAATCAAATAACAGACATTGCGATATTGAGCTAAAAGCCTAGTGAGATCCATTAGACTTAATCGTTCAGATCGAGCTCTCTATTTTTTGGGCTTCATTTAACTATGCCCATGCCCAATGCATCTAATAGAAGTCACTACAAGATTTTGAGCCCCAAAGGCTAATGAGATCCATTGACTTTAGTACAAGGCATTTAGTGCAATGGAATCAGAGAATTATTCTACACAGTAATGGACTTCCAAACCCAATGGAGTTAAAAGGCCACACACCATGGTATTGGACTATTGGGGGCCCACAGGTCCAACCCTACCCATCAAGGGAACTCTGACTCGAAGACCTCTACCTCTAGGCTGTGTCTAGTAACTCCATGGCCCAAAAATGTTGACAATGTAGGGACACTGAAAAAACCACACCATTTCACAAAGAGTATTGGTGTTTCCTACATAGTTGAAGCTGTGAGTGTTGGTTCTACATTACTCCATAGAAAATGGACTAGAATTCCTTGTGGCTACTTAAGCTTGGACTTTGATATCCAAAAGTCAGAACTTTTAGCAAATATCGATATTTATATAGATGTATTACATTTGGAATTTGGATACAGCCTAAGCCCAAGGTGCTTTGAAATGAACAAATGAAAATGAGATACCAATATCTAGACCACACACCCCAATTTCCAAATGTACATTTTTTTTTTTCCCTTTTTGGGTGAAATGAAAATGGGCTTAAATCATTGGTCTTTTGAGTAAAACTAAAAGATCTTACCAATTAATTTAGCATGTACCTTTTACCTCCTCTTTTTTCATCTTTGATTACTTTTTTTTTAAAATGTCAAAACCTAATCGATTATCTCCAAATAAAAAATAAAAAATAAAATAATTATTCTTTAAGTATTCTTCAATTGTCAAATTAATTTTATAGTTTAATTTTTATTAATGTAATCCTTTGTTGGAGTTGGCTCATATGTTGTCTTTCTTCTCTCCTCTCTGTTCTTTTGATTAATCTTGCTTAACCAACTTCCCATAACTTCCCTCAATTGTCAAAATGTGTCAATTAAGTACTTTTGTCCAAACCAATAGCAAAGTGAATGTTTTCAGTAAAATTTATCACGCAACAAAATCTATTAAATGAAAAATCTCATGAATGTTTCCAATAAAATTTTGAAATGGTTGTTTGCTAATAGATTTGGTCGTAATAACCTACTAATTCTTTTTGACAAAGTGAGGTACTAAATTAACAAAAATAAACCTTAGTGACTTAATTTGACAATTGAAAAAAAAAAAAAAAAGGTTAAGAGACTAAATTGAATTTAGCTTCTTTGAATTATTTATAATGTGTCTTAATTCCTTGACTGTGCGAATTGATAGTAATTGAAAAATATACTGTATATTGTCTCAGATTAAGTATGTTAAATTTACATTGAAAAAGTATTTAACTTTTCTAGAAAATAATATTTATCTTACAGGAAAATGCACATTTATTTATATTAGAAGACTGTTATAATTTTGCTTTAAAAAGAAGACGCCATTTCTTACAAGAAATTGTCACCAATTTATTTTTATAAAAAATTAATTATGAGTAATGATTTTATTGCGAAAACAGAATTATGACAGTTAAGAGCCCTCTCAATGTCGTGATTTCAAAAAAGGTACTATAGAGAATTAAGATGGTCACAGGCCCCCAAAAATTTTACTCAAAAGCCCATAAGCCAAATCATGGGCCAAAAAACTTTTTAATCGTAGAATGGAAAACAATTATCAAAGCCTTAAATATTAAGTACAATGTTATCCTTAAGCCCGTCAGTTGAATGTCGCGGAAGCTCTCTTTTGTGCTGGATTTATTAACTAAGCCCGTACTCAACAAATCAAATAGAGACACTACACTTACCCAAAAAAAACAGGAAGACACTACCCAATTTTTGTGCTCCAGGCCTATTGAGATCCATTAGACTGAATTGTTCGGAGCTCTCTATTTTTGTGAGCATAATTTAACAATGGCTACACCATATGGCATTGGACTCATGGGGCCCACAGGTCCAACCCTATCCATCAAGGGACTCTCTAACCCAATGAATTTCTTACCTGAAAAGGAAAGGCTCTACGAACTCCATTGCCTAACAACCGACTTTGTGACCCAAGAACATGGTTCTTAAATGAAAAAAAAAAATATATATATATATATATATATATATATTTGAGAATGAGGGACTCATCTAATACATACATTATTTTTCAATATACATAAGTGTCAACTTGTAATTAGTGCATAATAATTTTCTGAGAATGAGGGACTCATCTAATACATACATTATTTTTCAATATACATAAGTGTCAACTTGTAATTAGTGCATAATAATTTTCCTTTTTCATTAAGTACCATTGATGGTTCTATGTGTAGATAATGCAATTCAATCATAAGTTGTTACTCAAGTATGGTGGGAAATTTAGTGTTTATATAGTGCGTTCATAATCCAACCCTATACCATATACAATGACACGATTTTGAGTTTGGTGGTGGCGTAGTGATTTGACTCAATGCATGCTACTTAGAGTCATCTTTTGAGGGTGTGGGATATATGAATAATCCAATGATTGATGCATGTGCACATTGATTAGCTAGAGCTAAAACATATTTAGGTAAGCCTAAACCCTCTCAAAAGTATTGATAATTTAATATTTAAGAAATTCTCACTTTATTCTGATACATGACATATCACAATTGATGAAGTGTAAGGTAGAATACAAAAAGTAATACAAATGATTTGTATTCGACTTCTACCCACCTTTTCTAGCTGGAGTCTTTTCATTTCATTGTTGGGAAAAAACTAAATTGAACCCAAGCCACGTGACTAAAGTCACTAAACACCTCAATTTGGTAAAATCTAAGGTGAAAATCTAAGACTAGCTCATTCACCTATGCAAACACACTATACCACCACACAAAAAGTTATTTATTGTCCGTTTGGATACTGCTGAAAATTGAAAACTGAAAACACTATAGCAAAATAATTTTTAAATATGTGAATAGTGCCATGAGACCTATTTTTAATGAAATTTTTGCTGAAAAAAGATGTTTGTGGGTCTCGTGAACAATGCACGGGGCCTACTGAAAAAGCATGAAACGACGCACTTCTCAAAAAAAAAAAGAAAAAAAAAAAAAGAATGAAACGCAGATGCTGGACGTGGGACTCAATACCCAAACAGATACGTAAGGCTAGGAGTGTGCAAACTATCACCAGAGTCGACAACACTAACCAGCACCAACCAACGAAGCTGATGCCGGCGATTGGAACGGGAACGGAGCTCCGATGTCGGTGCGGTGAGGACATCAGAGACGCAATGCACGCACCGAGTAGAGCTGAACCGAACCGATACAAACAGATAGAGAAATATTTTCAATTCAGATCAGGGGTACAGCTTCGTTTAGGTGTGTATGTATTTTAAATTTTTTAAGTAAAATGTCATCGTATTGGGTTATTTTAAAAATTAAAAAAAAAAAACACACACACACACACACACACACACACAAAACGACACTGTTTTATGTAGGTTTTCAGACACATACCTCAGTGCCTCACTGTAAATTCATTCTATTCACTTGGGGACCCTTAACCCTCCTTCTTGCTCTCGTCCCAGTCGCCTCACCTCTAGCCTCTTGCCGGCCTAAGTCGCGCCTCACGGTAGCAGTAGCAGCTCCCTGCAGCATACCACGATAAGCCATCAGCCGCTTTCTTTTGGTTTTAATGGAAACAGAGTGAGAGAGATTGTGTTGGACTGTTTGTAGTTGTGCGTGTAAGTGTGACTGTGTGAGTTGTTGACTTGTTGTTCAATGTTCAGTAGGGAAGTGAGTTAGAGACTTAGAGTTAGAGATGGAGATTGGACAAAGGACTGAAAGGAGTGCGTGCATGTGACTGTGTGAGTGTGTTGACTCAGTTAATTCATTTAGCTATTTATATGTGTGAGTGTGAGTGTGAGTTGTGCGTGTGAGTGTGAGTTGTTTGTAGTTATTTATTTATTGAGTTTTTATTTAGTTAGTTTTTGGTTATTTATTTAATTTAGTTTTTGGTATGTTGACTCAGTTTAGTTAATTTATTTAGTTAGTTTTTATTTATTTATTTAGTTAGTTAGTTTTTAGTTGTTTATTTATTTAGTCAGTTGACTTAGTCTACTAAGCAGTAACCACACTAACATTTTTTTTTCCTTCAGTTGACTCAGTCTACTAACCAGTAACCAGTAAGCATTATGCGATCATTATGAAATGAAAATTACATTAATGCTTTTGCTTCTATTTTATGTTTGACTAGGTTGGCACAGGTTTCATGAATTATTTTACACAGGTTTCTTGAAAAGGTAGATATACTGATATTGGGCTTGAAAGTCCAATTTTTTTATTATTAAAAAAATAGTTTTTTTAATATTTCAAACCGACCAAACCAGCTAAACCGCACCGCTATAGGTCGGAAAACCAACCCTAGTCAATGTGCATCGGTTCCAATTATGAAAAAACCGATCTCTATCAGTTTAGTAATAATTTTGGAAAAAAACTGCCCTTACCGAACTGCGCACACCCCTACGTAGGGCTTGTTTGGATCAATATTTTTCATCACTCAATTTTCGTCACTCATCACTCATCACTTAAATTACCCTACCCGTTTGGCACTATCACTCACTTGTCATCACTCAATATTTTTCACACTATTTGTGGGCCCCATACCTGTCACTTAGTGCAGCTTTTTTTTTTTTTTTTTAGTACCCAAACTCACCGAACCCAGTGGAAAAAAAACAAAAAAAAAAACAAAAAAAAAACCCAGAAACCCCAGTAAAAGAAGAAGGAAAAAAAGAAGAAGAAGGAGGAACTGAAGACCAAACAAGTGAAAAAAAAAAAAAAAAAAAAAGGTCAAACGGTTAAAAGGTGCGACTGTGGGTCCTCCATGTGTGTTACAAAAATGTCATTGAGTTATAAGTTATGGAAATTGAAAACTGCTAAAATGTGTTTTCAGTTTCCATAACTCATCACTCAAAAATCAGAGAATTGAGTGATGAAAACCATGACTCAAAACTCATCCAAACAAAGCAACTTGCTGTAGGACTCACAAAATTTGGATATTGAGTGATGAAAACTGAGTATTGGGTGATGAAAACACTTAAACCAAACAAGCTCGTAGTCACCAATTTCAACAAGTAAACTCATGTTTTAGGAGGGTCAGTTTTTCACCACTACAGAGGGAGAAGCACCTATGCATAAGAATCAATCACATCTTACTTCCCAAATATCAGTCTCAAATACTACCACCATTGAGTTAAAATTTGGAGCTAGAAGTGGTTAGTCAACTACTTATTAATTACAGACTAGGCTTTTTCGAATTATAGACCTTGCATGTGTTTGACTCAAAGCTTGCTGATAAAGTTGCATATTCTAAGGGAGATTTTTCACGAAGATTTTGTAACTGATTTTTGGTAATGACTTATACTCCATTTGTCATGTTGATATGTAGTCACTAGTTTTTTTTTTTTTTTGAAAGGATATGTAGTCACTAGTTAAAATGCAGACCTCCATTATTTGTTGCCAGTAAATATCGTATCTCTGACAGTCTGACTCATGATTTTTTAAACTATGTTGTATATTTTTAGGGATATATATGTGCTTGTGTGTGTGTGTGTGTGTGTGTGTGTGTGTGTGTGTGTGGAGAGAGAGAGAGAGAGAGAGAGAGAGAGGTCATTTTATAAAAGTATACCAAGCCACGTCTAGCAAAAATCCACTTACCCGGTTAACTTGTTTTGACCAAAACCAGCAACCATCTCTTAGTAATTTGTCCTAAATAATTTCATGATGACCCAAAAAGTTGCTTAAATCCTAACTTCCCAAGATAAATCCATCCTTCTATTCCTAGACAATTTGGACCTGACAAGGTAAAAGAGGAAAACAAAAACGAAAACGAAAACAGATGTGTAAATTTTAATTTTAATTTTTTTAGTATTTTTTTTTTATTCTTTTATTTTGTTGAAATAAATTCTATAAATGCTTAGAAAATAAAGGCCCAATCCCACTAAGAACAGTGGTGGCTCACACCTTATACCAAGCCCAACAATAGGATTTCTGAGAGAGTGAGAAGAACTACTTCAAGTGTAACTCTAAATCTAATCCTGGTATAAAGATGAAGAGGTTAGAGTGATAGAGCAAAGAAATTGAAGTAATCTCTTCTCGGATTGAACCAAGGAGCAGTTTCTTATTTATATGTTTACACGTTCTAGACCAAATTACAAACTGTTCATTTCCTTGTTTTCTACTTTCCTTTCTCCAAAAGTCCCCTTTTCTTGGGATGCTCTCTTCCTTTATACCATTCCTCCTTGCATCCTAGCCCTCCACCTATATGCCTCAAGGCATTTCTTAGGATACTTGTCCCATCAAAAACTCTACTAAAGATGGTAGAAGGGGTTGCTAGCTGTGAAGTTACTGTTCAAGTGTCATTTCCACATTAATGCAGCCAGGGATGGCAATTTAAGCCCGATCTGCAAGTACCCGGTCTGGCCTGACCCTAATGGATCGGATTTTACCTAGCCTGATAAATAATAGGGTCGGGTATGGCTTAAAAAAAAAAAACTAAAATGGATCCGGGTCAAGTCCGAGTTTTAGTCATACACGGCTTGAACCCAACCCATATACATATATAATATTAAAAAAAATTTAAAACCCTACTACCCTAATATAAATACTTTCTTTGATTCTTTTCAGACTTCATTTTTTTAAGATCTCATCCACCTCCTCTCTCTCTTTCTCAAGCTCTCAAGATCTCTGCCAACCTCTCTCTCTCTCTCTCTCTCTCTCTCTCTCTCTCTCTCTCTCTCTCTCTCTCTCTCTCTCTCAAGTTCTCACCACTGGCCACCCTTTCTCTCACTCAAGCTCTCACCGCCGACCTCCCTCTCTGCCTTAGACGCTCCCCTCATGGCCTTGTTCACCCTCACACTCCTCGCCTTGTTCAGCCCCACGACCTCACACAGCCTCGCCACCCTTTACCTCTCAATCCTCTCTCACTCTCACTCTCGTTTTCTTTCAACAGACCCTCACCCAGTCATGGAGGAGTACGAATCTCGTGGTGACTGTTGTTTCTCACGGAGGAGCATGGGATTGTTAGATCAGAACTGAGAGAGATGAGATGATCGGAGGACGGGATTGTGTTTTCTATTTGTGATTTGTGTTTTTTTTTTTTTTTTTTGAGTAAAAAATTTGTATTAACAAAGGAGCGAAAAAAAAAAAAAAAAAAAAAAAAAAAAAAAAAAAAAAAAACAAGTTGATTTGTGTTTCTATATATGTTAGACAATCCAGTACAAGTAATGCATCATAGGTTCTTAATTATGCCATAGTGTAATATTTTTCCACCTTTTTTTTTTCTTTTTTTCCCCTCTTCATATTTTAAGCTAATTGGGCCTATTTTTGGACTATTTTTGGTATTTGGGCCTTAAAAAAAAGAAAGATTGTGATTGGGTCATGATTTGGGCCGAGAATTAGGCCCAAATTTGGCCTAGCTAGACGGGGCCCGTAGGGCTTGCGGGGCCCGACGGGGCGGAGTTGGAGCCTGAATAAAAAATCCGTTTAATAAACAAACTAGGTTTGGGTCACGGGTTTCAGCCCGCAGGTTGGGTCTAGGTATAGTAAAACCCAGACCGAACCCGACCCATTGCCATTCCTAAATGCAGCTGATAAGGTTAGTGTATGGCATTCAATGCAGAGGTGGAAAGTTCCTCTTTCAAGAAGCTTCTTCTTACATCCTTCACCCCTATTATCGTTATTCATAACACACACAATGCCTATGCTTCTGATTTCCTCCTTGGGTTAATGGGATTCTCGGAGCTTTACTCAGCTCCTTAGACTGATTTATGCAATCTATTCTTCTTCGGTCCTTGAACCCCCCACAAATTCAAAGACAATATTATTAAGTTTCATATTTATTTGTATTTTTTCAGGTGAAAAAATAAAAAGCAAACCAAGATATATAGCATGATCCTCAAAAGACCAAATCATGGTCATAGGTTTTGCAACTTGTTTTAAATGACAATTTTTACCCAAATCCAATTACATCGAATTAGAATTTGATCTATCTGACCTTTTTGCAAGGTCTATACCCACGACAGCTTGCCTATTAAAGTGAATGTTTGGATTGTTTCTCTTTTTTATAGGTCATGCTATAGGGTTTACTTGGGCTCTTTCTTTCTTTCTTTTTTTTCCCCTTTTTTTTTTTTGATGAAGTTAACTTTAGGTCTTTCTCTATCTAAAAATGAGTTTGTCTAGATTTGGGTGTTCATAATTGGGATTTGAAAAATGTGAGGGTGATGTATTTAGTGATAGGATCATCTCCATTTTACAAATAGAGAGTCTATTTTAGGGGTGCTCGTGGGGGGGTTTTGGGCCATTTTTAACACCGCACTATGCAGTGCGGTTTAGCCAAAATTATAACCGTACCGCATCTCATTTTTGAAGTCACATATGCGGTGCGGTGAGGTGCGGTGCGCTTTAGAATTTAGCCAAAACCAAAACTACACCACACTTTATTTTTGCGATTACATGTGCGGTGCAACGTATAAGGTGGGGTTTGAAGTCAGTATATTTTTCAAATTTTGGGATTTTCCTGCCTAGCCCAAAATTGATTTTTCCCTTTGTTTTGGGCTAAGTTTTAAACTATTGAGCTAATTTTTTTTTTTTTTTTTTTGCACTAGCTTTTCTTATTAACACTTGCTTGGATTATTAAACTTTTTTTTTTTGAAAACTAGGGTTATTAAACTATCAATAATATATTTAATATTAAAAAATAAATACATTAATATATAGTGAGGGTGCGGTCTGTTTGTGCGGTTTTTTTTTTTAATTATAAAACCGTAAACTGCACTGCACCATGCGATGCGATGCAGTGCGATGCATTGTTACTTACGGTGCGGCACGGTTACGCCATTTTGCCGACGGTTTTTGTGTAGTTTTTTTGGTTTGTGCAATATTTGCGGTTTGATGAATGCCCATAGTCTATTTTATGGTTCATAATCTATTTTCTAATTCTAACAATTTACAAACTCTCATGTTATTTAAATGACGTGTAATTTCCAATGGATCAATGAAGGGAAGGATTTTAAAGTTACAAGATGATTAATATTTAAGGATGGAGAGCTTTGGCAGGATTGGGTGACCTAATAATGGATTGGGTACAGGAGGGAGCAGGTTTATTTATTTTTTTTTTTTTTTCCCTGAGCAAAAGGAGGGGAGTAGCTTAGGCAAGTCCACTCTATAGGATAATTAAGTACATAAGTAAAGAGGAAAACCTTACAAAGAATTAGATTGAGATCATGTTAATACCTCTCAATGGCTGAGATTGGGAGTTGAAAAAAATCAACTTTCATTCTCAACCATTGAATAAAAATTTTTTAAAAAAAAAAATGAAAGTAAAATAGTGAAAAAGTTTTGTGAGAGGGAAGAGAGGTATTGCATCAGGTGTTGATCTCAATCCTAGAGAATTAACGTGAGAATACAAATCACCTGTACTATTTTTTGTATACCACATTATATTTCACCAATCACAATTTGTCATGTATTGATTTTAACATAGAGTCATACACCAAAAATAGTAGAAAGTTTGTATTTTAACGTGGTGCTATTGTCTTATCTTATGTAAACATAAATTGATTCATTACAACTTAATCAGTTAATCCTTAGTGCTCCAATGTGAACATTTAACCCGTAATGGAATCAAAATTTATTGACAAAGTCGCAGACTAGTTACAAAATATCTATCTGATATAAAAGGAAACAATATATATATATATATATATATATATATATATATGATTATCCTAGTCAAATTACATGATTTGAAACTTTTCTTTAAATATCTTTTTCCTATATAGAAAAAAATGTCTTTTTCCTACACCTTAGGGTGCACGTATTTTTGACCAACAGTAAGAAGCAATATTTTTTTTTTTTTTTTTTTTTTTTTTTGGGATTCATGTAGGAAGCATCTCTTTAGTAATTTATCCTAAGGCGACAATTTCATTATATGATGGTTATTTATTATAATATGAGTAGTTTATTTTATGTTTTGTGAAATCAAGAATTCTATTTTGGTTTATTTGTATTTTCCACACATGTGCTTATGTTTTGTTTAAGTGTTTCAGGAATTTATAGGTTAATTCATTCGAAGCTGCTGTCTACATTTGCAACTGATAGGTAGTAGTTAGTTTGAATTGTATAGTTTGGGCAATATTGTGCATTTGGGCTTTTTACACTTTGAGCGATTTATTTTTATGTATTGTGTTTTGTCATGAATAGCCAAATGGGGAGTTTGTTAGGTTCTAAAACTTTAGGAACTAAATATATTAGAACTTCATTTTGTATATGTTGGCAAACCATAATCAAAACAATTAGTTTAAGTTTAGGCTTGTTCAAAGTTTGTTTAAGTATAAGTTTGAATAGAGTGATTTGCAAAAATTTACTGTGTAAAACTGTAAGGCTCAATCGATCGAAAATAAGGCTCGATCGATTGAGAATCGCAGATCAAAAAATTCTGGAAGGATTTGAGAAGGTTATGCTTGGCAAAGAAAATAACTAGAAGGTGTAAGTGTAAGCACAGTTGAAGACTGAATTTTCCACGAAGTATTGACCACGGAAAAAGTGAGACCTTAACAATGATCTCTGAAGACCTAGAAAAAAGGATATTCCAATTCATGTTAGCCAATGAGCACCTGGATGATTACACATAATGACATAAAGCAAAACTTTGTAGTGGAGACTTTGTTAGCTTTAGATAAAGCTAATATGCATTGTAATAGACTTGTGAATTCTTAGTTTAATGTTAAATCATGATTTACCGAAAAAAAAAAGAGCAAAAAAAAAAGAGCAAAACTCTGTCCCCTCATAATGACCTTTACTCAAATAATTTGGAGCTTGAAAGGGATTTTTGGCAATGGTTTTTGTTTTTTTGTTTTTTTGTTTTTTTTTTGTTTTTTTGGTAATGACTATTCGCAATGCTAATTCATCATAAAATCTAGAAATATAAGAAGGGTAACACAAATGGTCAGTACGTCTACTTTCAGATTTCAGTTCCTCCATCAGTGAATATATACCATCTCCTCTATCACTACTCGCTACTTTTCTCTGCGAGTTGCAATGACTTAAAGTCTTAAACTCTACAAGCACTCTCTCTCGGACAAAAACTTGCAATTAATTATGTATACCTTCAATATGTCCTATGATAAGAGGACTCGTATAATATTTCTATGGATTATGTTAATAGATACTCCTAGGGCAATTGCTAATACATCATAATAAGAAAGTTTTGACACTATTTTTACGAAAAATATAAAAAGTTATCAAAATTATTTATTATTTTATCATTCTCCAAATATTTTTCTATAAATGAATCCTAAACTGGTTAATATTTTCCTATTACAAAAAGTAGAAGCATTATTATCACAAGCTTGTAATATGCGCCTACCTGTGAGTCATGTGGATTAGAAAGGGTAAAAAATAAAGTTGATAACAACCATACAATTTGGATATTCTGCATTTCATTAGAAAGGGGATGTTCCTTTCTGAACAAGGGCCGTATTGGTGCCTATTTCTTTCATTGGATAATTTAAATCAGCAAAAGCACTTCCACTATAAGATGTTCCCACAAGTTGTCCCTACATTTACTTTCTCTTTTCATCAATCAATCAACTATCCCCTGTTTCACGGTTTTCTATAGGTTTTTTTTTTTTTTTTTTTTTTTAGAGATAAATCATTATGGAATCTAAAGTTGATATTGTAGACGAAAAAAAATTGACTTTTACTAATTAGAATCTTAATATAAGGTCCTAAGGTAAAATAAAATAAAAACCTTAATATAAGGTAATTATTTTGAACATTTGTGACTTCTTACAATTTAAATAAATCAATTTTACAGGAGCATTTACGTGAACTTTTTTGAAATTCCCAAATCTTAATACGATGTTTTCTTATTTTCTTTTTTTTTATAATGCACCTATTAGATATTTTTAGTTAAATTGTATTTTTTTTAAATAAGAATACTATAACTTTCATTAAGAAGAAAAAAAAAATTAAAATATCATGAGCCAAAACAAATTTAATCATACTAAAATTTCCTCTAAAATTTCCTCTATCCATGTTACATAGCTTGCAGCACCCTTGGCATATATTGGTGCCTATTTCTTTAAAACCAGCTAAAGTGCTTCCACAGTAAGCTGTCCCTACAAGTTGTCCCTACATTTAGTTTCTCTTTTCATCAATCAATCAACTATCCTCTGTTTCACGTTCTTCTATAGATTTATTTTTTGAGAGATAAATCATTATGGAATCTAAAGTTGATATTGTAGATGAAAAAAATTGGACTTTTACTAATTAGAATCTTAATATAAGGCCCTAAAGGGGAAAAAAAAAAACCCTTAATATAAGGTCATTATTTTGATCATTTGTGACCTCTTACAATTAAAATAAATCAAGTTTATAGGAGCATTTACACGAACTTATTTGAAATTCCTAAATCTTAATATGATGTTTTCTTCTTTTTTTGTAATGCACTTATTAGATATTTTTAGTTAAATTATATCTTTTTTTTAATAAGAATACAATAACTTTTACTAGGAAGAAGAGAAATTTAATACATCATGAGTCAAAGTAGACTCAATCATACTAGGATTTTCCTCTATTCATGTTACATAGCTCGCACCATCCTTGGCATATCGCACCAATACTTGTGCAAGTCGATTCCCTTATCGCTTTACATGACATACTTGTACGATTCTGAGCTCTCGCATCTTTTGCTAAGTTCCCAAGATAATTTTGGCTATAGTAATCAGAGGCTCACCTATATTGTTTATGGCATTAGACATGATTTTTGAATCACATTCAAATACTTCCTCTTGAATGCCCACATCCCATGATCCCACTCAAAAAAGATACTCTCTTCCAAAGTAGTCAATACATAACTAAATTAGTTTCTGTTTAACTTAAGAAATAAAATATTTCAAGGAAAATGCTAACCAATACTCTAGGGAACCATTTTTAGAAACATTTTATTAGTAGAATGATAAAATAATAAATTTTGTTAACAACTTTTTATATTTCTCATAAAAGTGGTTTTAAACTATCTTATTATGCTTTATTAACAATTGTTCTAAAGACATCTGTTAACATAACTCATATTTCAAAGAAAATTAAAACCAAAGTAGGTTCTAGCTAACTCAACTACTAAAGTTTCTGATAGTTGTATAAGAGATCTTAAATTCAATCCCCACTTATATCAAAAATCAATTGATGTCTTGGTATAATGATAAAGAACTATAATCAGGAGCGGATGCCATATGTTGAAACTATCTCAAATATGATAATAGTAATTGTAATAAGACTTAAAGCCTTGAAGACTTGGCCTGATTTGATAACGATAAAGTTTTGAATAGTTTTAAAAATTGATTCAAACTTTTCATATTTTCCAAATTCTGTCCGTCTATCAATCATTCACGTGGGACCAGTGGCAGGACAAAAAAAAAGGGGGAGGGGGGGGGGGGGGGGAAGGGAGGTAGAAGAAAAACAAGACATGAAAATGAGCATTGGGATTAGGTATTGTACCTGATGCAATTGTTATAGTTGACTGAGATTTAAAGTTGTAAATAATAACTTTAAATCTCAACTATTGAATTAAAAAAAAAATGAGAAAAAGTAAAAAAGTAAGAATAGTAGAAAATTATTGTGAGAGGGGGGAGGGGGGTTAATTGCATGGTGGCCGTGCAATTGCATATAAAAATTGCATTGGATCTCAAATTCTCAATCCTTAAGCTGAGGAGAGTGCAATCAGCAATGTGACAAAAGGGACATAATGGCACACAGTGGCTGATTTTTTCTTCTTTTCTATTTTCCAATTCAATTCAAATTTATCGGCTGAAATTTGGTATTTACTTTGTTCACTTTGATACGGTCGAAACAATCTTGGTATGGCCAATATTTAATTCAACATGATATGAAAATGTTTTTGTACCGGCCTAAGTATCAAAACCACAAATATCAACCATATCAGTTGGTACGGTACTGAATTTATTCGTTTGGTGTGTATAATTCAACCGTCCACACACTTAGTAATTTTAGAGAAGTAATCCTTAAAGGGTAGATCCGAGATATTGACTAACCACTTAAATTTACTCTAAAACGCTTATTAATGTTTTGCCAAAAAAAAAAAAAAAACGCTTATTAATGCTAAACTTTAGTCAAAAAATATTTCAATTTTTTTAAGTGTATTTCAAAATTTTAAATTTAAGTTAATCGTAATTTATCAAGCTGTTAAGAGTCTTGAATCTTAGTGATATTGACTAGTCTCATTTATGAAGAGAAATAGGGTGAAAATTCCCTTCCTCCATTTGTCATAACAATTTGTTAAAATAAAAAAATAAAAAATTTATCTGCTTGACCGACTTATGGTATGATAAATAGATAGGTTTGGAGAAGGTTTAAATTTTCAAACTAAAGTTGGATGGATTTGGAATAAAATTCTTAAAGTTTTTTTAAGAATAATAATAAAATTCTTGAAAAAAAAAATTCTTAAAGTTTAATGGGATTTGATATAATAATAAATAGAAAAAGGATTTGAGAAGGTTCTGCTCGGCATGGAAAATAAGTAGAAGCTGTAAATGTAAGCACAGTTGAAGACTGAATTTTCCACGAAGTATCGACCACGGAAAAAGTGAGACCCTAACAATGATCTCGGAAGACCTAGAAAAAACAGTATTCCAATTTATGTCAGCCAATGAGCACCTGGATGATTACACATAATAATGACATAAAGCACAACTGGCTGTCCCCTTATAATGACCTTTACTCAACTAATTGGAGCTTGAAAGGGATTTTTGGCAATGGCTTTTGTTTTTTCTATTTTTTGGTAATGACTTTTGGCAGTGCTAATTCATCATAAAATCTAGAAATATAAGAAGGGTAACACAAACGGTCAGTACGTCTAATTTCAGATTTCAGTTCCTCCATCAGTGACTTTTGGCATTGGTTATTTTGGCTCTTAACTTAGTTGGTTAATCTGACATCCAATCATGACCAATTAAATGAATCACCATGATCCGCATGATCTCAAGGTAAAAAATGTAATTCTTGAAATTTTTTTGGATTCAATTTGGGATTTTAACACCTATAAGAAAGACAAACAAAATATGATACCACGTCAATCTTTCAATTTGGAAGTTAAACTCATCAACGAATCTTGGACATCTCCAGAGAACCAACAGACCCAAGAATTATTAGCACAATCAAAAGAAATTCATGAATCGCTGACTAGTAGAAATATATTAATTTGGTTAACAAAAAAAACTAGCATCTTAGCTACTGTCTAGAGACAACGTAACGTAGGGAGAAGAAAAGAAATGAAGACAGACATAAATATAGACATCAATCATGAGGACTAGTTGCGTAAATAATTAAGATTGAATAGTATATAGCACGCGACCTAGCAATAATCCAAATTGACCTGGGTACTTTGATCCCCGTATTGACCTGACGCGTGTTTTCAACCGCAAAAATAGGAATGCATCTCTTTGTAATTTTTCCTTGATAATTTCATGATGACCCACGAACTTTCTGTGATCTTAAGCATCTCTTTCTTGTCGAACTAATAGTTTCACAACTTGGACCAAAGAAAACAAAAATTCCACGAAGACAATTGAGTAAGTTGTTAATATCTCATATTCATTTCCTATTGATCACGGCAAAGACCATTCAACAAGCATCTTTTTTTCTCTCTCTCTCTTTTTTTTTATTATTTTTTTTTGTGTGTTTATTGTAAACATAGAGAATTTTAATATCTAACCTGAAAGATCTAAAGAGAGATGCATTAATTCCAATCGAGGATGTATTATTGTATTTTGTTAAAAATATATTAGACATATTAGACTAATGTAATAGGCCCAAGTCCACCTACTTTGTGTGAAACATGTTTTCGACCACAAAAACAGGAATGCAGCTCTTTATAATTTTTCCTTGATAATTTCATGATGACCTACGAACTTTCTGTGATCTTAAGCATCTCTTTCTTGTCGAACTAATAGTTCTACAACTTGGACCAAAGAAAAAAAAATTCCACGAAGACAATTGAGTAAGTTGTTAATATCTCATATTCATTTCCTATTGATCACGGCAAAGACCATTCAACAAGCATCTTTTTTTCTCTCTCTTTTTTGTTTTCTTTTTTTTATGTGTGTTTATTGTAAACATAGAGAATTTTAATATCTAACCTGAAAGATCTAAAGAGAGATGCATTAATTCCAATCGAGGATGTATTATTGTATTTTTTAAAAAATATATTAGACATATTAGACCAATGTAATAGGCCCAAGTCCACCTACTTTGTGTGAAAGGCAAGTCTCGTACTCGTACTTTATGTCTAGAGTTTAGTTTAATATATATATATATATATATATATATATATATATTAATGTTATGGTTCATTGTAACTAGGGATGACAATTTTTATCCATACCCATAAAACCACCAATTACTCATCTAATTTGGATAAGTTTTAACCCAACCTATTTGAATATTTGAGTTAAATGGGTAAAGACCCGTTTAACCCATCTAAAATTTAAATAAACAATAGAAAATCTAAATTTCTAAAAAATGACTAAAATACTCTCGTAACTTAAAAAATAACCAAAATGCCCTATTGTTTGTTTTTTTAGACCCCTTTAAAATAGTCTATTTAAACCTAGTGAATAAACCAAGTAGTTACATAAGTTCATTATAAGGTGTAGGTTAAACAACAAAATACCATATCATGCACAAGCGGAAAAGAAGATAACACACAAATATGATCACTCCAAGAAAACCCATGAAACGAATTGTCTCTGGATAAAAACTTTTTGAATTCTCAAGTTTTAAAATTATAGGTATTTTTTGAATCTGATAGTGAGAAATGCTATGTCCCCCAATCGTTATTCCCTTAATTTTTGAGATTCCAAACTCACGGCTAGAACTTAGGAGTTTTGATCTCCCACGAATTGTCTTAAGTGGGAATCATTAAAATTTTGCACTTTTGATTCACAAAAAAAAAAAAAGGAAAAAAAATTGCACTTTGCACTTTGGTTTATTTATTTATTTATTAAAATTGAATTTTTTTTTAAACGAATCTAATTTATGGGTGCTGGTTTCATTTCATAAGAAACTACTTTTATGCAGCTATGTTTCAATATGTACAGATTTTAAACCTGATAATAAAAATTCATGGGTGTTGTAATCATGTTTAAATCTTGTAGGTTCTCAAAAAAAAAAAAAAGTGTTTCAATTTTGTAACATAACTTCCTAATATTAAAAAAACCTTCTTAATATTTTTTTTTAATGTTAGGAGATAGCTTAATTATTATTATTTTCTGTTCCTTATTGTATATTTTGTCTTTGATTTTAGATCCATAAATTTTTTTATAGTCACTAAAATGAGGAAAATACTAGAGTTACAAACTTTTTTATAAATTATTAATGTGATAAATGGTTACTAGTAAATAAAAAAAATAATGTGAGTAGTAAGCCCATGTACAAACCAATAAAAATTTGTCACCAAAACCGTTTATATAAATATTGTAAAACAATTTGTGAGTATAACATTATGATTAAAAGAAATAATGATATTGTTTAAGGAAAATAAAATAAAATTTTATAGAACAAAATTGTTAAAATTAGTATACATATATATAATAATATTTTTAAAAAAAAATTGAGGGGGCAACCACAGTCCAATAGTGGCTCTGTTCCTGATTGAGTGATTGTCATTCACTTTGACTTAAATTACTTTCTAGGTATTAGACATGATAGGAACATATACCAAAAAAAAGAAAAAAAAAAAACCATAAAAGGAATGGGAAAAATTGACTATGTACTAGTTGTCATAGTACTACATTTCCACAGCATAAAGCATAAGACGGTCTAGAAAATTTCCGCAGCATTGTTTCCATGTGCAAGAAGAAAATTAGATAGTCAAGAATGGGGTGGTTCAAAAATTTCATCCTTGCGTTTCTTGTTGGTCTTCTTTGTATACATCTAGTTCATGCCCAAGACCAATCAGGTATGATCATCTAGATCTTGCAATATATATAAGTATTACATTGTCTTGGTTTGCTAACCATATAGCTTAGAAATTATTTTGTCTGTCTCAGGCTTCATAAGCATTGATTGTGGGTTAACACCGAATTCCAGCTATTCGGAGGCGACAACAAGTATTAATTACATTTCAGACGAAGCATTCATAGACACTGGTATAAATCAGAAGATATCAACTGAGTTTAAAGATAGCAATCAACAGCAAACATGGAATCTCAAAAGCTTTCCTCAAGGAATCCGGAACTGTTACAGCATAAACATTACGCAAGGCATTAAATATTTGATCCGAGCAACCTTCTTGTATGGGAATTATGATGGACAAAGTAAGTTACCACAATTCGATGTGCATCTTGGACCAAATTTGTGGGATACTGTCAAAATACAGGATGCATCTTCTAGTGTCATCAAGGAGCTCATACATGTCCCATCTCAAAATTATTTACAAGTCTGTCTTGTAAAAACGGGCGTCTGGACACCATTTATATCAGCAATAGAGTTGAGGCCATTGAACGATGATACGTATGTAAGCAACTCGACATTGGCACTCTTTTTGCGATTGGATATTGGTTCAGTAACCAATGATCACTACAGGTGAGTCATTTTATATAAGATACACCTTTGCACCTTTGCATTATTACACAAAAATAAATATAGTGCCATGACATAGTTTATCTGTTTGAACATAAATTTAATTAGTTCCTGCCTTACACTGAACATCTATGTTTACTCAGGTACCCGGCTGACATTTATGATCGCATATGGTCTCCTCACAATTACAATCAATGGACTAAATTAAGTACCCCGGCTACCATTGACTCCAATGCTCACAATAATTACCAGCCACCATCTGTTGTTATGAGGACTGCTGCAACACCAACAGATGATAGCCATCCCTTGGACTTCTACTGGGTGCCAGATGATCCAATTTCCCAGTATTATATCTACTTGCACTTTGCTGAAATTGTAATGCTAAATGCCAGCCAGTTAAGATCATCCAATGTTACTATAAATGGGAATGACTGGTATACATCTTTGGTTCCTTCATACTTAAGAACAGTTACTTTATATAGCCCATCGGTCTTGCCTACGGGAAAATACCAATTTTCAATCTTTAAAACTAATAGTTCAGCACTTCCTCCCATCATCAATGCACTTGAGATATATTCAGTAAAAGATCTCTCACTGTCAGCTACTAACCAAGAAGATGGTATGTTATGTGTTGTTCGATCTACAAATGCTTTTCAAATATAATTAGTATCCTCATTTACATCGAATTTTAATTAACATGGATTTATATGATAATACTAGTTGGTGCCATAACAAAGATCAAGTCAACTTACAGAGTAAAGAGAAATTGGCAAGGAGATCCGTGTGCGCCACGGGAATACTTATGGGAAGGATTAAATTGTGATGGTTATAATCCCCCTAGAATAATATCCTTGTAAGTTTGTATTTTCATATTATTAGTGTATGGATGCGATAAGTTATCACATCATAGTATGGTACACCCTCACACATGTAATAACTCCACTAGGTGAATGGTGGTGTTTTACAAAAGCACTATTTTCTTCAACAAAGAAAAACTGGTAATTTGGGTAACGAATAATGATATCACTGATGGAGTTTAATGTATTTGTTTATACAGATGTGTCTATTCCTAAGAGATATAATTTACTTGTAAATCCCAGGACTCTCAATTGCATTCAGAAACTATTTATTTCTACAGACACAAGGCTGTAGTTTGTGATTATCACCCTAACAGGACTGCGATCCACTAACACAAATAAGCCTTTATGAGTTTCCCACACAAATAAGCCTTATGAATATGAAACTAACTTTGAAGCATCTCTAACTAGCTTATTGTAAATCGTAATTGTGAACAGGAACTTGTCCTCAAGTGGATTGTCCGGAGAGATTTCTGCTGACATATCAAATCTTGTGATGTTACAATATTTGTAAGTTTCTATCATTCACATGCATGATTATGAAATGTAGAAAAATGACATTGATTACCAAACCAAGTTATATTTTTTTTTTTATCACAACCAATACTAAATGTAAGTGATTTTCTGATTTTAGGGATCTATCAAGCAATAGCCTAACTGGATCGGTGCCTGATTTTCTTTCTCAATTGCAATATTTAAGGGTTCTGTAAGCTACTTGGATTTTCAAACTTACACTACAAATATTTTGGTTAGAATAGAGGAAAATCATATTCTCTCCCTTTGCAGGAACTTGGAACGAAACCAACTTAATGGTTCAATTCCAGCTAAACTCATGGAAAGATCAAAGAATGGTTCACTGTCATTAAGGTATGGTTCTATAAAAGATGAACTCTTTATTATTGTAATTCTTCTTAATTCACATTTTCATAAGATAATTAATTATTTAATATGTTAGAGATGGTGGCTCGTGTGTTGTGAATTTCTTGTAATTGTTGCAATTTATTTCTTTTAAATCATTATTATAATTAATACACTATTATCTCTCTTTTGAATGTCAAAACTCATTTGAAAAACAGAACAAAAACTAAAGAGAAGGAAAATGAAGGTAAAATAAAAATCTATATCTGTTTTTATATAATAATTAATAGTCGAAACGTTTGACTTTTTGTTGACTACGCGTCTCATTATGCAATGTGACTACATAAATTTATGCCACAAGTCTACATTTAAAAACATCAAAACATTGTGTCTTTTTCGTTTGGTGTATGTGAAATGTTCTGATTTTCTTAATATCATTGCTATTCAATTGTTTGTATTAATTTAGAGACTCAATGTTTTGTCTCTTGGGTAGAAGTTACAAAATATATAACTAAAAAATGTTACTTTTTGTTGAACATGCCACGTACTTCTGCAAGTGTGACTAAAAAACAAATCCCCAAATTAAGTAGTGCAACGTTCTGCCTGGCTTTGGGTAGTTTTAGTTTTAAATTTTTTATATGTTTTATAGTTCTTTCCACAAAAATGAAACACTACTCTTCTCCCTATCTTTGTGTTCGTTCTTCTCCTTTTCTCTGCCTATCTCTGTACTTTATTTCCAACAATAACTTTGAGACTTTTACTTCATAAACGTTTTGCTCTGTTTGCCAAAAAAAAAAAAAAGTTTCAAAGCAAGTCCAAAGGTCAGATCCCTTCTCTCATGGAGTCTTTGCATTGGTTTATGTGGGCGCACTTTGTGCATTGTGTTTTGACAAAGTTCCAGGAAAATTAATCGGTAATAAGATTTTCATTTTTCAAATGATATATTAATCTGTTTTTCCTAAACTGACTGTGCCTTGAGGCCAATAATGATTAGTTGTCCTCTATACTTCAATATTTAACCAAGAAAGATTTTGCACCTTGTCACATAGTGATGATCATGATATCTTGCTCTTCGTCCTTGTCTACATAAATGATAAAACTGAAGAAAACTGTGTGCCTTGCAAGTGGGATTAGAGACAAAGTACAGACATTTTTCCTAAATAAGCATTCGTTTCTTCATTGTCATTGGCTCTATTTTAGTCACCATGTTTGTACGCTAAGAATGTGTCAGATTAATGAAGATAACAGAGAAAAGTATCTTCCACAATTTTGTACGTGTAGAAAATTTCAGAGTTGAATAACATTTTGGCCCATAATTTGGCATACATACCCAGAGTTGAGAAAAAGAAGTTGAGATGAAATTACCAAATTAAAGAACGTGAACCATTATTTATACCTAAAGGATTATGACCCTTCAATAAGCATCTTTTCGGTCAATAGAAACTTTTTCATTCAATAGATACATTTTTGGTCATTAAGTATATTTTTATTCAATAGGTACATTTTTGTTCAATAGGCACCTTTTGGTATATCAAATATGAAGGGTTATGCCCTTTCAATAGATACCTTTTAGTAAATCAAATTTGAAGGGTTATGAGCTTTTAATAGGCAACTATTGGCATATATATTTCAACCAATCTTATATATATACCTATATATACAACACAAACTAAACTAGAGACGCAACATTTTGTGTCTCTTATTCTTTCCAGAAAAAATTAATAAATAAAACAATATTACTTTCTTTAACCTAAGTAATAAAATTTTGTGACATTTCTTTCAATATCATTTTTTTTTTAAATTTCATGTATTTTTTGCTTACTACTCCAACTAAAAAATAATGATTTTTTTTTCCTGAAACTCATCCAGTAGCTATTTCTGTGCATCGCACAGATTAGCGACTAATATTACTAAAAGCTGAAGCGTAGCATTTAATATTGTTACGCTCACATTAAGCCACATCAGAAGTCATGTCATCGTTTTTTGTTTCCAATTTTTCTTATATATATATATTTTAACATTTTCTCATTTAAGGTGACTTAAAAACTCCATTATTTAAAAATTAAAATATCTTTTAACTATTATTTTTATTATTAATTTTTCAAAACTCTCCCCCCCCCCCCCCCACCCCCTTTACCTCTTCATCTCCCCGCAACTTTCTACCTTAATATCATTCTTTCTCTACCTTTTTATCTTCCTTTATTTTAACTCTCCTTATTCTCAACATTTTACTATGAATTTGACATTTTCTTTTTCATTCTATACATAGATTTCTTACACAAAAAATGTTACTTCTCCCCTCCACCCCTCTCTCTCTCTCTCTCTCTCTCTCTCTCTCTCTCTCTCTCTCTCTCAATTTGTTTTTCATTTTTTGTTTGATTTTTTTTTTTTATTGCATCAATTCTTTAGGTTTATGAATTTTTGTCCTAATTAGAATTCTACTTTGGGTTGATATAATTTAGTTTTGTATTTTAAGTTGTTATCTTTTTATATTTTCTTTGATTAAATATTATCAAACTGCAATACATATTGAGTATATAATAATATAATGTTATTATATTACACAGAATGACTTGGATAATTTGATGTTTATTGCTATATATTTTATTTTTACTCTTTTTTCCTCTCATCTTATTTTATTCAACATTTAAATCTAGTCACATCCTCCATACTATTAACTTATGCAGCACAAATCAAGAAATGGTTAGACACAAACCTACCTACCTTTACCATACATTGAGGGAATTAATATATTTGTGTGATTAAAGGTCATGTAATTTATAATTTAGATAGCACACTTTGAATGTGTCTATGCCCATAGATTGAGCAATTTGTAGACTTAAAAGGCTATTGAGAATGAACTTTTTGAATCAAGTCTAAAAAAATATGAACTACTATATATCATTTAGATAAAAACTTTTATCATAGATACATTAATATTTTTTTGCCACAAATTTAAATCACGCAAACTTAATAGTTTTATATTATGTGTTAGCATAATCTCTGCTTCTTCTTCTTCTCAAAAATACTATGTATCATCTTTAAAGGATACCAAAAATATTGATCTTATGGGAAAAGTTATATAAAATATTGAGAAAAAAATGTTTTGTATTACAATCTAAAAATGTTTTTTAAATATTTAAAAAATCTTTCTATTTTTCATATCACTGACGTGCTTTACAATTACCACACATTTTAACTTAAGTCTTAATATTCTTAAGTTGTTTCGGCAAAAAAAAAAAAAAAAAGGTTGTCACAAATGAGAAGTTCATGTAAAGTTTTTTGCAAAATGAAATATCTATTTTGTAAAACCACCCAACTTGATAATTTGCAAATAATGGAACCACTTGCAACAATATCTGCATAGTTATATAGTTCCAATTAAAGCAAATTGTGAATACTTTTATTCTTCCAAAAGCACACATTTACAAGTGGTTAAACGTTCATCTTGAGTAGTTTTTAACTTTTCATTTAATTTTACCTTTATATATTCATCTATTTTAATTTATTTTTTTTTTTCAAAAAAAAAAACTTTAATTTAGATATTTATAAGTAAACAATGAAATAATAATTCATGAATAATAAAAAAAAAATTTATCTATGCATATTTATCTTGTGCGGTTGTAACTTTACATATAATTTTGCATTTATATATTCATCTACTTTAATTTAAATGTTTATAGCTTAATAATGAAATCTATACACAAGGTAATTAAAACAATCATATTTCTACAATTCAAAAAGTTATAATTTCTTTTTTCAAAAAAAGGCCTTTTACATTTCCTTGGAATTATTTTTAAAATTGTTTTTAGAAAACCTTTGACATACCACTAATCTAACTACTTCATACATTAAAAAAATTTAAGGCTCATTGTTACTTCCATTAATATATTATAGACATCTTAATTGATTGAGATCAAACTAGAGAAATGTCTTTCATATTTCCTTGAAATTCAAAAGGAAAAAAAAAAAAAAAAACTTTTGACATACCACCAACGCAACTATATCTATAACTATTTAAGCGATCTGTGATATCTATTTCTTATTGATAACCATAAAATTTACAACTAGCAAGGGAGCATACAAAGTAATAAATAATAAATGAAGGAAGAAAAAAAGAAATGAAATCAAATGTCCATTAATAACCGTTATTTGGAAAATAAAAATGTGGTCAAGAGGAGTAAGAAATAAAATAGAGATGGCTATACAGAGGATATTGAAAATTTTACAATGCAATAAAATCAACAATTAAATATAATAATACAAAATTTAAACTTAAAACTAATCAAACTTTGACTAGGGAAATTATATATATATATATATATATATATATATAATCATAATCTTCATACACCATGACTTAAAAAAAAAAAAAATAGTTCTACCTCTTATTTAATATCTATGTTATGCAAATCAACTAATAAATATATGATAATGATAAAAAATTTTATAAACAAGATTATGAAAAATATGATAAAACTATTAAAAAAAAAACCCTTTATAAAGTCTAGGGACTAAAATAGTATTTTATCTAAAAAGTTATCACACGCAACGTGCAAGTTTGCGACTAGCAACGTGCAAGTTTGCGACTAGCATATATAAAAATGAAGGTGAAGAAATTTAAAAAAAAAAAAGGGAAAAAAGAAGAAGAAGTTATAGAGAAGGAAAAGAAAAACATTATTGCTACTTTCAATGTGATATAAAAAGAACTAATAGAGTGATGGGATCTCAACTTCTTTACATAATAATTCTCTTTTGTAAAAATTATTTGTGTATAAACAATATGATTTGTGGTAATTATGTAATAATATAATTATGGTTTTTATCTTATTCTACTTAAATTAAATGATTATTATAGTTTTTTAAATAAAAATATTATTCTAAAAAAATATTAAAACCATTTTATTTATAAGTATAATTTTTTTAATATATATATAAACAAATTATTCATAAAAAAAGGAATTAATGTACAAACAAAGTATAATGAATGTTATATCTTTCGTGAGATTTCTTAAACTAATATATCGCTTACAAGCACGAAAATTTTTTTATATTTCATATCGGGCTCAAGTGTTATATATATGTTTGAGTGCATATAAATGTGTGCAAAATTGTATATTTCGCTGGCCTAAAATCATTCTAGATCCACACTGCCTCGTAATAAGGGTATTCTCGTTTTCAATGTACCGGGTTAGAGTTTTTTAATATGAACAGTAATGATATGATGTAAACTTTATTATTTTTATATAATAATATCAATAGTCTCCTTGCTCTTGTGAACAGTACAGAATCACATAAATCTATTGCATAGACAGAAATTCTAAACATAATATTTCTACAGATAAGTTCAGGCACGAGAAAAAAATTCAGTTCTTTTTTTTTTTTGCTGAAGTTTTCTAATTATATTGCTTTGCCTTGCGTTCAATTGCTGCCATCAACCCTGCTGTTGGCTAGTTTGGGTGAAAATTTCAATCTTAGTATGGGTGAAAATTCCATTATTTGTGGATCCGATTCTTGCGAAAAGAAGAACAATATTGTCATTCCAATTCTGGGATCAGTTGGGGTTTTGTTTATCCTTTCGTTGACTGTTGCGGCTATCTTGTGGGGGCTTAGAAAGAGAAAGCAACAAGACAAGACTACAGGTGAAAACTTTAAATATAAGAAATGTATTCATTTGTCAAAAACAATGCTGATCATGTTCATGTTGATCTTGTTTCTCAAATAAAAAAAAATGCTGATGTTGATCTTAGCAGTTGGAATTAATCCCAAGCCATTTGAATCAATTCAACAACAATTTAAATACTCCGAGGTCCTAAATATTACCAACAACTTCACGAAAATTCTTGGTAAGGGTGGATTTGGAAAAGTTTACCATGGCTACATTGGCCATACTCAAGTAGCGGTAAAGATGCTTTCTCCATCATCAGTGCAAGGGTACCAGGAATTTGAAGCAGAGGCAAGCAAGTATAACTTATATTTCTTGAGCATAGACACATTTTCATATAAAATTAATATCGGCTACTTCTTGATTACAGATGAAACTTCTTATGAGAGTTCATCATAGAAACTTGACTGTCCTTGTTGGCTATTGCTATGAAGAAACATACATGGGACTCATCTATGAGTACATGGTTAATGGAGACTTAGAAACACATCTTTCAGGTTTGGTCATAATTGAAGTACTGCTGAGCTAATCAAAGACTCCACATTTTGGCTCAATATCTTGATTCTCCAAAAATAATAAAAGAAAAAAAATTTCTTTCTAAACTTAAGTCTTCTTTTCATCACCACATGACCAAGCTTATCCGAAGAAGACAAACAGAAAGGTTAAGGAATTTTCATCATGAATGCAGGTGAGAATACAAATATCTTAAGCTGGGAAGCGAGACTTCGAATAGCAGTGGACGCAGCACAGGGTTAGCAATATTGAGTTGGTTTGCATCATTCTATTTTATAATGTTTTTCTTTTAACCTTTTCCATTAATGATTTGGAGTTTTGACTATAGGATTGGAGTATTTGCACTATGGTTGTAAACCGCCTATAATTCATAGAGATGTGAAGACTACAAACATCTTGTTGAATGAAGATTTACATGGCAAATTAGCTGATTTTGGACTATCCAAGATTTTTCCAACTGATGGTGACACTCATGTGTCAACACTTAATGTTTCTGGCACCCCTGGATATGTGGATCCCGAGTGAGTCTTTACATCAATTTAATTATCATCTTCAAAATTCATTGTTTTTTAAATAACAGTAGTGGTATTTATAATCGACAATGATGCAACCAATTTTTAAAAGAAAATGGATATAGACCTAATAATGATTAAAGACGAACTGAAATAAGTTAAAATTGTTATAATGAAAATTTAACTATTAAAATTAAAACATACATTGACTTACAGGTACTCCAGTTCATATAGATTGACAGAAAAGAGTGATGTGTATAGCTTTGGTGTTGTGCTTTTGAAGATAATCACATGTCGACCTGTGATAGAAAGATTCGCAGATGAAAATATTCACATAAGTCAATGGGTAAGTTTCATGCTTGCTCGAGGGAATATCATAAATATTGTTGATCCCAGGTTGCAGGGTGCTTTCAACATGAACTCTGCTTGGAAAGCTGTTGAAATAGCAATGCTTTGTGTGTCTTCCACTTCCACTAAAAGACCAACCATGAGTCAAGTAGTGACAGAACTAAAGGAGTGTCTGACAACTGAATTAGCTGAAAAGGAGGCCTACGAGGGTGAATCAAATTATACAATTGAAATGAACAATATGAATCTGGATACTGAACTCAATCCTGTAGCACGGTAAATCATCATCCACAAATGAAATTGGTGCATGTACTATAAGTCAACTTTTTTGCTTTTTAGCTTCTTTCAATGCATATTATACTTCAGTTATTGGCATTATTTTTGTATTAAAACCAGTACATATTGACGCTCTTAACGGACTACTTGTTTGTAATATTGAACTAAGAGTCCGTTCGGTTAGAGTAATGGAAAAGAAGGATAGAAAATTGTGGGAAGATGGAAAAATGGAAGGATGAAAAATATTTAGTTTTCTCTTTTGTGTGTTCGGTTGGAGAGGTGGAAAAGTGAGAGGGTGGAAAACTCTTTTGTTTGGTTGGAGAGAAAAATGGAAAGATAGAAAATGTAATTTATATAAATTGACTATTATACCCTTATTACATAATATGTAAGAAAAAAGATTTATTTGTACTCATTAAATAATATAAAATTTATCACATCATATATATAAATTTATATTTTTATTTTTATTATTATAATGTAAAAATTAGATTAGGTCAAGCTAAAAAAAAGAAAAGAAAAAAAAAAAAAAAGAGAACGTTGAAAAAAAAAATTGGTGGGAATAGGACATTTTTGTAAAAGTGTTACTATAGCATTTTTCTCTCAATTTGGGAGGAAAAAAAACGTAGGCACAGAGAGAAAACTTTTTTCCGGGTTTTCACTCATTCCTATTTTCCTTCTCCAAACAAATAGTGGAAAACAGTATTTTTCACCATATTTTTCTCTCTTTGGTTTTCATCCTCCCTATTCTTACTCTAAACGAACGGACCTTAAAATTATCAAATTTGTCAATTCAACTTTTCCAAATGATAAATGAAGTATATAACAGTATAAATTACAATCGGGGCATTGAAGTATACAACATGAGATGGAGAATGGACTAGAATAAAATTCCGAGTGGAGACTTGGACTTTCACTTTCAAAACCCACTAGTTTTAGCCAAATGGATATTCCTATTTCAATACAGACGTACATTTGGATTCAGCTTAAGACCGCAAGTTGCTTTAAGGTGTGTTCAACAAAAAAAAAAAAAAATTGTTTTAGAGTCCGTTTAGGAACAACTTATTTAGCTGAAACTGAAAATTTTTTACTGAAAATACTGCAGATAAAACTAAAAAGTAGCTGAAATAGTAGAGTAAGACCCCTAAATAGCACCCTAAAGTACAATAAAACTTATAAATAATAATAAAAATAAGCTAAATAATAAAATAAAATAAAAACTGATTTTTTAAGCTAATATCAAACGCAACCTTAACATAAACAAATGAAAATAAGATTCCAATTTCCGGCCCCACCCCCAATTTCCATGTGTCATTTTCTTCTTTGTTCTTTTCTTTTTTAATAATGAAAATGGGATTTATCCATAGGTCATTAGTATAGACCAATATATTTTACTAATTAATTTAGCAAGCACCTTTTATCTTCTCTCTCTTCTTCACGGTTGATTTTTTTTATTTATTTAATCTATTTAAAGCTGTCATAACCTTCCCTGAGTCTTCTTTAACTTAATTATCTTTTACTTCTTAAAAAAAATAAAAAACTTAATTATCTTTTTCGTGTAAATACATTTTTAGTCCTTACCTCTTAGGGTAATTTTCGCTTTGGTTCCTACTTTTTTTCCCCCCCTTAGATACAGTCCCTAAAATTGAAAAATCATTCTCATTATAGTCCCCTACCATTATTTTACTAATGGAAATTACCTACGTGGCAGACAGAATGCACAACTGGCACACCAAGAGGAAACCAAGGAATAAAGTGGCTTTGATTGAGAGATCCAGCAACAGATCTAAGGAATCACATTAACTCTCCCTTGTAGGAGTCTTTCTCTCTCGGTAGATACAAGCTGCTTTCTCCCTGTGTACGTCCAGTGAGGGTTTGCTTGGCCTACTCATCCGTGTCTTGCTGGGTAGTAGCCATCATAAAGGATTTATGGAGCAAGAAATAGTGAACAGCCTTCAAAAACTACAGCTCACAAAAGAGGAAGAGGATATTGTATTGGTGAATGCTACTAAATCGGAGATTTTGGAGGAATGTTCTTTAAGTCTTTTTGGACGGCTTCTTATTGACCGTCAGTAGAATCAAAGAGCTCTCAAAACTACTCTGAAGTCAGCGTGGAAGATGGGGTTTGATCTGAGGATTGTTGAGGTTGGAAACAACTTATTGCAGTTTAAGTTTGGTTCTCAGTGTCAATTGGAGTGGGTTGAAAAAGGTGGTCCTTGGAATTTTGAAAATAATCTCCTTATGCTTTGCCGGTGGAGGAAGGGACTAACTGCAACAAACATCACCTTTACCCACGCTCCTTTTTGGATCCAAGTGTGGGGTTTGCCATTTGAATACATGACTGAGGAAGCAGGGAAGGATATAGGTGGTAAGATTGGCAAAGTAATCGAGGTGGACAAAAGATCACTTCAGGCTGAGCAAGCAAAGTTTACGAGAATAGGGGTTGAAATCCCCATTGATAAGCCTCTTCGCCGTGGTGAGAACATCACAAATGCTGAGGGTGATTGTTGCTAGCTCACATTCAGGTATGAACGTCTACCTACTTTCTGTTATATTTGTGGTTTAATTGGGCATGATGATAAACACTGTTGTAAGAAGCAGCAAGAAGGTTTGAAGGAAAGGCAATATGGAGAATGGCTTAGGGCTGGTAGTGTAGTCAAAAATGGAGGGGAAAGAGGAAAAACAAAGGTGAATGGAGGATCGGATTCTATGGTGAATGACAGAGCAAGTGCCGATTCACATGGTGCAGCTGGGTTTTTTGGTGCATCAGCTCAAGCAGAAAAGAATAGATGTGACAGCTGGAACAGTAATCACGAGATGGCAGTGATGGTAACCTCGGGCTCAGTAGCAAAGTCCAAAAATTCAAATTTCTCTGAGCAGGACAGTCTTGATAGATGGGACGGGCTATTATTACCAGCCCAGATAATTTTATCCTCCGGAAGATTATAGCTAATTGGGATATTGAGAATAGTCCTTGCTTCAAATGGCAAGAATAGAGACTTCACAAGGTCCACTTTCCATCTTCTAGAATCACAATCAATAAGGGTTGAGACCATAGGAAAATTATCAAAATTTTGGGGAGGAGAAACAACCTTATACGTTGTGGGATTGGGCAGCCATTTATCATCCCAGATATGAATCAATCGTCCGTTGCCAACTCTCCATCATGTTCCTCTCCTTACAACTTCAAGCCCCTGCATTATGCTTCTCCAAGTATAAGATGGGCTAGACCCCAAACCAGCCTTAAGAACATCACCTTGGGGATAATACTTAGCTCTATACATTCGAGCTACTAAGGAACTTGGGTTCTCAAGAAGCCTCCAACCTTGCTTTGCAAGCATGGCAAGATTGAAAGTTTGGAGATTTCTGAAACCCATACCACCTTTAAGCTTGGACTTGCATAACTTCCTCCAACTCACCCAAGCCACCTTAGACTCATGACCCCGCTGACCCCACCAAAACCTCCTCATCATGCCTTCAATCTCATCACACAACCCTTTAGGGAGCTGAAAATAGCTCATAGTGTATGCAGGGATAGCTTGGGCCATTGCTTTGATCAAAATCTCTCTACCACCTATAGAAAGAATTTTCTCCTTCCACCCAGACAGTTTCCCTCCCACTCTTTCTTTGATCTCCGCAAATACATCAATCTTTGATTTGCCAATGATTGAGGGAAGACCAAGATATTTACTATGTCGAGAACCCTGCATCGGCCCAAGAATATTCAAAGTCTCAACTTTCTTCTCTTAAGGGGTATTAGCACTAAAGAAAACCGAAGATTTGTCTGTATTGATTTTTTGACCCGAAGCAGCCTCATACAATCGGAGAATATCAATTAGATGCTGGCATTCCTGGCTACTGACCTTACAAAATAGCAAACTGTCATCCGCAAAAAGGAGGTGTGATATCATAGGGCAGCCTCTACAAATTGAAAGTCCACTCATAGCCTTACTTCTTACAGCCTTATTAATGAGCGAGGAAAAACCATCTGCACATAAAAGAAACAAATAAGGTGACAGGGGATCCCCTTGACGGAGTCCCCTTGCAAAAAAGAGGCATTGGGACTTGTGACTTGTGTCCTTGTTGTGGTGAGGAGTCTGAGACTTTGTTTCACTCAATTATTAACTGTGAGTGGCTAGGAAAGTTTGGGATATTTGGGAAGTAGGTAGTGTGGAAACCTGGCAGAGGCTTGTAGACATTCCTGATGTAGCTGTGGCTATTTTGAAGAATGGCACTACTTGTGACTTAGAGGTGTTCTTTGGGGTTGCTTGGGCTGTTTGGTATAATAGGAATCAAGCTGCTTTTGAATCAAAGTGCCATATGCCAGATCAGATTTGGAGGTTTGCTAGGAGTTTTCTGCAAGATTACAAAGGGGCTTTGGTGGCTTTGAACATGAATCCAGCAGAGAAGAATAATAGGTGGACTCCTCCGCCGCCTGGGATTGTCAAGATCAACGTTGATGGGGCGACATTTGAGGATGGCGAAACTCTAGTGTTGGGGTTGTTATTCGTGATTCTTGTGGTGCAGTAATTGCAGCTTGTGGTAAACTCCTGCAAGGTCAGTTTTCAGTTTCAGAAGTGGAAGCTATGGCAGTGGAGTCTGGGATTCTGCTTGCTCGTGATATGAACCTCACTCAGATTATTGTTGAATCTGATGCTTTATCTATTGTTAATAGTATTAATGAAAATTTCATAGAGGGCAGCATTGGCCATCTGATTCAAGGCATCCTTGCCTTGCTGAACTCCTTTTCTAGTTGGAAGGTCATTCATGTGAAACGGGATCACAACAGAGCTGCTCACGAGGCTGCTCATCTGGCTAGACGAAGTGAAGACTCGTAGGTGTGGATAGGGGCTCTTCCTATTGCAGTGCAGGAAATTGTTCAGTCTGAGCGTATTATGTAGTGTCTGCATAATTCTTCTGCTCAGGTTCTGTTGTTCTCCCTTTTCAGTTGGCTTGTTTGTTTTTATGTGTAAGCTTTGTATCAAAAAAAAAAAAAAAAAAAAAAAAAAAAAAAAAAAAAAAAAACTGGCACACCAAGTGCCTATGACCATTAAAATAATACATAAAAAAAAAACGATGTAAACAATAACAAATACCACATAGCATCCAAATTTTATATATATATATATATATAATTGAAATCTTTCCTTAAATTTTTTATATAATTTTCATTTTCCATTTGTTTTTCTTAGAAAACAAATACTAATAAGCATACACTAACCGAGAAAATCAAAGAACAATCAACAAATGAACCCAATCTCTCTCTCTCTCATGGCCAAAACTCATAGCTAAAGGCCCAATCCTTCTCTCTCTTCCTTCATCTCAAATATGAGCTCTCTCTCTCTCTCTTCTCCCATGGCCTATCATCTTCTCTAAATCCATGGCTAGCCGAACTCTTATCTCTCTCTCTCTCTCTCTCTCTCTAAACCCAAATCAATTGTGGCTGGGTGGGTCACCGGGGTTTGATCTGATTAGATCTAAAATTGATGAGAATTGGCTTGTGTTTTGGTGTATTTTATTGATGGGGATCAACTTTGGGTTTTGGTATTTTGTGTTTTGTGTTTTTTATCTGATGACCGTAGTTTGAATTTTGTTAGTTGATTGTGTTAGAATTGCTGAGTTTGATCATGGTTTTGTATGTGTTTTTGTCTTTTTAGTTGCTAAGAAAATGCAAGAAAAGAGAACGAAATCTTGAATTTTTAATTTTATGGACAACCATGTTCTTGGGGATGAACAATCAATCATTTTCTAGGGAAGACCATGTAGGAAAATTTTACATGTTCTTCAGGAAAAAATAATGAAAATAAAAAATATATTATATTATATTTTTATTTTTTTTTAAATCAAAATTTATAATTTTTTTCTTTAGAAAATCAAAATTTATAATTATTTTAAAAAAATCAAAATTTTAAACTTTTCTATTGTTTTTCTGATGTGACATATTTTATTTATTAAAATGCTGACATGACATTTATTACATGTCAAATAATTTTTTTAATATTATTTTAATGATCACATAGGCACTCGGTATGCCAATTGTGCACCCTATTTGCCATGTAGGCAATTACCATTAATTAGATGACTAAAAAGACTAAAATGAAAATGAATTTTGAATTTTAGAAACTGCATCTAGGGAAAAAAGTAGGGACCAAAGTGGAAATCACCCCATAATGTAAGGAACAAAAGTGTATTTATGTCTATATATCTATTTATATATATATATATATATATATTCATTGTCCCATAAATTTTCTTCAATTGTCAAATTAGTCCTTAAAGTTTAATTTTTGTCAATTTAGTCCCTTTTTGGAGTTGGTTTTTATTTGATCTAAAGGGCCTTGCGAACATAACAAAGCATAGTGGAGGAAATGGAATGGAGTGTAAAGTGCAAAATGGAGCGTAATACTATTTATCAAATAAATTACTGAAATAATAGTACAAGTGTTTTGAATAGGGCTTAGGGATAACATTTGACCCACTAGTTGGCTTATTTGGCTTTTAGGTATAATGTTTGGGGGCCAGTTACCATCTCCTCTATACCCCTTTTCTTGAATTCACGATATTGAGAAATCATTATACAACAAAATTCAAAAAGAAAAAAAAAAATTCGTGTTAATTCCCCGTAAAAATAGGGTTTTCTTTACAAAGGAAATTACAAAAGTTTTGTTGTAAAGGATATCAAAATAGGTCTTTAATATTCTTTCAAAAAAAAAAAAAAAACGTCTTTAATATGTTTAAATTTAAGATAAGTAATGTTTTTTCAAGCAAAATTAGTATTGTTATACAAATTACAATCAATTTGAACAGTAAAGAAAAATTAGCATGTATTTTCCTATAAAATAATTAGTTTCTCGAAGAAAAAAATGTAATATGTTCCTATAAATTTAAGATAAGTCGTCTTTGACAAGATAAAACACATTTTTCAAAGCAATCAAGAATTTAAGATACATTTTTTTTAAGAGGGCTAAAATTCAATTTAGTTTCTTAACTTTTACTTAGTTATCAAATTAAGTCACTAAGACTTATTTTCATTAATTTAGTTCCTCATTTTGTCAAAATAATTTAATATGGCCATTCTCTAGAAATCTGTAAGTGTAAGGACACGATTTTCAGAGTACCAGCCCAAAGGTGCATGGACTAGCCCAAAAAGGCCTAATAATAATGAATTTGTAGAGAGTGAGAAAAGAAAAGCTGGGCTAAATTGGATTAGACAATCAACAAGATAAGCTAAGAGCACAAGAAGAGTAAATTAAAGGGTCTAAGTGCAAGAAACTGTCCTCGGTGATAGTCCGAGGAGGTTAATTTTAGTATTCACTGTTCTTAGGTTAGATACAAACTCAATTCTTTCTTCTCTTCTTTTTCTTTTTTACTGTTCTTTTTTCTTTTTCTTTTTTTTCTAAGAGGGATTCCTTTACATTATATAGCTCTTTTCCGATCATCTTCACC
The DNA here is from genome assembly GCA_033629205.1 of Lithocarpus polystachyus. Taxonomy (NCBI): domain Eukaryota; kingdom Viridiplantae; phylum Streptophyta; class Magnoliopsida; order Fagales; family Fagaceae; genus Lithocarpus; species Lithocarpus polystachyus. Next base: position 18,123,667 of record CM066166.1, on the reverse strand, counting down.
ATACACTTATTGATTATCAAAGTCCCTACTTGAGTGCACGTCCAATCATGTATTTTCTTTGGCCTTCTGTGAGTTGCGGTGGCCAAGGTTGCATTGTTCAGGGGTCTTCTCCACATAAATGCGGTTAGAAGAGTAAGTGCAGCACATTTAATGCGGTGGTAGCAGCCTTTCTTTAGATATTTTGAGGAGATAAATCATTCAGTGTTAGGATCACTCCTCGGACCATACTTATCTATCCCAAACGTTGCGGGTTACGATTTGGGATTCTACGCATTCATCTTCTTCTCCTCAGACTTGGCCTCATCCTCGGACGCGACTGGGGGTCCAATGTACGATTTTGGGCCTTTGACCCTTTGAGGCCCAAAGCCTGATTCTGGGATCTTAAACACTACAAGGCCTGATACTCAATTTTGGGCCCCTGTCCCCACAATAAGCAAACGATACCATCAAAGAGTTTTATTGAAAACATTCTCGAGATGTTCATTCCATAAATCTTGTTGTTTGATAAGTATTATTTGACAATTGTACTAAAAACATTCATTTGCCATTAATTTGGACAAAATGACCTTATTGACTCATTTGACAAAATGACCTTTAAAAAAATGGACATAAAATTTAACGATCCCCCCACCTCTCCCAAAATTTTCTTAAAGACATGTAATGCATTTATATAGTTGATGAATGGATTTTTTTTTTTTTTTTTTTTTTAATATTCCTACTTCATACATAGTTCATTAATTTAAATTTGCATTTAATGTATACAATACGTAATTTAAATATATTTTCTTTTTTATTAAATTTCATTTAATGTATACCATACTAAATGTAACAATGTCAAGGGTAGCTCTCTTTTGTATAGACTTTATTAACTAGGCCCATGCTCAAGAAATCAAACAGCAGATACTACACGATTTTGTTGTTCAAGCCTAGTGAGATCCATTAGACTAAATTGTTTCGGAGCTCTCTATTTTGTGGGCTTTATTTAACTGTGCCCGTGTTCAATGCATCAAATCGAAAACACAAGAAGATTTTGAGCCCCAAAGGCTAGTGAGATCCGTTGACTTCAGCACAAGGCATTGAGTGCAATGGAATCAGAGAATCATTCTACACAGTAATGGACTTCCAAACCCAATGGAGTTAAAAGGCCACACCATATGGCATTGGACTATTGGGGGCCCACAGGTCCAACCCTACTCATCAAGGGAACTCTGACTCCATGACCTCTACCTCTAGGCTGTGTCTAGTAACTCCATGGCCAAAAAATGTTGACAGTGTAGGGACACTGAAAAAACCACCCCATTTCACAAAGAGTATTGGTGTTTCCTACAGAACATTACATGAAGCCTCATAACATGCTACATAGTTGAAGCTGTGAGTGTTAGTTCTACATTACTCCATAGAAAATGGACTAGAATTCCTTGTGGCTACTTAAGCTTGGACTTTGATATCCAAAATTCAGAACTTTTAACAAATATTGATATTTATATAGTTGTATTACATTTGGAATTTGGATGCCGCCTAAGCCCAAGGTGCTTTGAAATGAACAAATGAAAATGAGATACCAATATCTAGACCACACACCCCAATTTCCAAATGTGTATCTTTTTTTTCTTTTTTTGTTTAAATGAAAATGAGCATAAATCATTGGTCTTTTGAGTAAAACTAAAAGATCTTACCAGTTAATTTAGCATGTATCTTTTACCTTCTCTTTTTTCATCTTTGATTACTTTTTTTAAAATGTCAAAACCTAATTGATTATCTCCAAATAAATAAAAAAATTAATTATTCTTAAAGTTTTCTTCAATTGTCAAATTAGTTTTTATAGTTTAATTTTTATTAATGTAATCCATTGTTGGAGTTGGCTCATATTTGATTCTAGGCTACTACCTAAGGGGCAGTATGGGCGCAGCAAAGTGAAGTGGAGGGCAATGTAGTGAACAAAATGGAGCATAATACTATTTATGAAACACTTTCATAATCCAAAATTTCCATATATAGTGGATTATTAGCTGCTTTCTCCCACGAATGTAGCCACAATTCCAAACCACATAAAATCTCTATGTTGTGTTTCTTCTCTCTTCTTTGTTCTTTTGATTAATCTTGCTTAACCGAGGTTCCACAACTTCCCTCAATTGTCAAAATGTGTCAATTAAGTACATTTTTCCAAATCAATAGCAAATGAATGTTTTCAGTAAAATTTATCAAGCAACAAGATCTATTAAATGAAACATCTCATGAATGTTTCCAATAAAATTTTGAAATGGTTGTTTGCTAATAGATTTGGATGGAATAACCTATTAATTCTTTTTGACAAAGTGAGGTACTAAATTAACAAAAATAAACCTCAGTGACTTAATTTGACAATTAAATAAAAAAGGTTAAGAGACTAAATTGAATTTAGCTTCTTTTATTTATTTATAAATGTGTCTTAATTCTTCTTCTTTTTTTTGATGGAAATGTGTCTTAATTCCTTGACTGTGAAAATTGACAGTAATTGAAAAATATGTTTTATATTGTCTCAGATTACGTATGTTAAATTTACACTGGAAAAGTATTTAACTTTTCTAGAAAAATATTATTTATTTTACAGGAAAATGCACATTTATTTATATTGGAAGACCGTTATACTTTTGCATTAAAAATAAAACGCTATTTCTTACAAGAAATTGTCACCAATTTAATTTTATAAAAAAATTAATTATGAGTAATGATTTTATTGCAAAAACAGAATTATGACAGTTAGGGGCTCTCTCTATGTTGTGATTTCAAAAAAAAGGTATTATAGGGAATTAGAGATGGTCATAGGCCCCCAAACATTATATTCAAAAAGCCCATAAGCCAAATCATGGGCCAAAAAACTTTTTAATCGGAGAATGGATAACAACTATGAAAGCCTTAAATGTTAAGTACAATGTTATCCCTAGCCCGTGGAAGCTCTCTTTTGTGCTGGATTTTTTAACTAAGCCCATACTCAATAAATCAAACAGAAGACACTACAATTTTCAACAAAAAAAAAAAAAAAAACAAAAACAAAAACAAAAAAACAAAAAACAAAAACAAAAACAAATAGAAGACGCTACCCAATTTTGTGCCCCAAGCCTAGTGGGATCCATTAGACGGAATTGTTCGGAGCTCTCTATTTTTGTGGGCTTAATTTAACTAACTCTACACCATATGGCATTGGACTCATGGGGGCCCACAGGTCCAACCCTATCCATCAAGGGACTCTCTAGCCCAATGAATTACTTACCTGAGCAGGAAAGACTCCGCATAGGTTATATCTAGGAACTCCATTGCCTAAGAACCGACTTTGTGACCCAAGAACATGGTTCTTAAATGAAAAAAAATATTAATAATAAAATAAATAAATAAATAAATAAAATTTGAGAATGAGGGACACATCTAATACATACATAATTTGGTAATATACACAAGTGTCATCTTGTAATTGGTGCATAATAATTTTTCTTCTTCATTAGGTACCATTGATGGTTCTATGTGTAGGTAATGTAATTCAATCATAAATTATTATTTAAGTATGTTGTGAAATTTAGTGTTCATATAGTGCGTTCATAGTCCAACCCTAGACCACATACAATGATACGATTTTGAGTTTGGTGGTGGGGTAGTGATATGACTCAACACATGCTACTAAGAGTCATCTTTTGAGGGTGTGCAATATATGAATAATCAATGATCGATGCATGTGCACATTGATTAGTTAGAGCTAAAACATGTTTAAGCAAGCCTAAAACCTCTCAAAAGTATTAATAATTTAATATTTAAGAAGTTCCTACTATATTCTGATACATGACATATCATAATTGATGGAGCGTAAAATGAAATACAAAAAGTAATACAAATGATTTGTATTCGACTTCTACCCACCCCTTTTAGTTGGAGTCTTTTCATTTCATTGTTAGGAAAAAACTAAATTGAACCCAAGCCTCATGACTAAAGTCACTAAACACCTCAATCCGATAAAATTTAAGGTGAAAATCTATGATTCACCTATGCAAACACTATCCCACTGTTTGTTTCGGCATTAACGTTTTCTAAAGAATTATTTAAATTTTAGAGAGTATTTTCTAGAAAACTATCTTATTTTCAAGTGTTTGGTAACAACCTTGAAAATGGGCTTGAGAATGTTTTCAGGTGTTTGGTATTCACAGTTTTTATAACATTTCTTGTATAATTTAAAACATGTATAATATGTGTATTGTGTAAACCCACCTAATGTAATCAATATAAATAAATAATAAATAAATAAACCAAAAATGAATTTGGTTTTCAAACTAAAATTTTGACAACGAATACAATCAAAATTAGCTATCCAATTTTCATGATCTCAAATACTCATCTTGCTGATGTATATAAACAATAACGTGCATAATATATATATATATATATATATATATATATATATATATATACCATACTTCTCATAATTTAAAAAAACCATTATAACATTAAGTTCCATTTTAAATAGTTCAAAATGCCACATAGGCCAGATAGTTTTACTAGCAAACTAATCCAGTATAAATAATTTGATAAATATATTGAAAATTGTTATAAAACCATTGACCGGTTTGTGAGGAGAGAAAAAAAACCTTATTAAGGAACGGTGTTATAGAGGGTAAAAGAAATAGGGAGAAAAAAGAGAAGAGAGGAAGATAAAGAGAGAAACCTATGGGAAGAGAAGAGGCTAGAGGGGGTGATAGTGAGGGTGTGAAAAGAGCGAAAAAAACAAAGGGAGAATTAGTGAGAGAGTTTATTGTGAGAAAGGCTGAATGAGTGAAATAAAATATTTTTTCTTAGGTCAGAAGAAGATAATATTTATAGGAATTATGCACTGTGTGAGAGAGGGATTGTTTTCCAAATTTTTTTTTTTTTTTTTTGGAAAATAACCTATAAAAAATAAGCCTTATTTTTATAAGAGTTTTCTGTTAAGTAAAGATAGTTTTCCGTTGACCAATTTTTTTTTATGCTACAAAACACTAGAAAATGTGAAAAATTATCTTTATAGAAGGTTTTTCAGTGAAACAGAGTGTATGCCACCACACAAAAAGTTATGTAGTCACCAATTTCAACAGGTAAACTCACTTTCTACTAGGGTCATTTTTTCACCGTTGCGAAAGGGAGAAGCACCAATGCATAAGAATCAATCACATCTTACTTCCCAAATATCAGTCTCAAATACTACCACCATTGAGTTAAAATTTGGAGCTAGAAGTGGTTAGTTAACTACTTATTAATTACAGACTACGCTATTAAGTAATCAACTGCTAGTTTTCGTCCTATTCTTTCTCTCTCTCCTCCTGGTAGGAGTCTCTCCCTCTTATTTTCAAAACGAGCCCTTATCTCCTTTAGGTTGTCCTAAGGCGCTGAGTTTATTTTTTTCCCAGTATCTCTCTCTCATTCCTTCTAATATTATCTTGGTGCATCATGACTAAGGGTGTCTATGAAATTTTAGAAAAGCTAAACTCACATTTGAGGAGGAGGAAATCATTGAGATTGCTAATGAAAGGAGGATCAGTGAGATTGAAAGCTGTGAGCTTAGTTTCGTAGGCAAGTTTTTAACATGTAAACCATATAATAAGAGAGCTACTTTGAGTACCATAATAAAGGTTTGGGGTTTGGAGTCAGAGTTACAGATTGTGGAAGTTGGTGCAAACTTGTTTCAGTTTAAGTTTAAAACTGAATTTCAGATGGCTCTGATTCTTAAAGATGGTCCTTGGTCTTTTGATAATCAAATGTTGTTACTCAAGAGATGGCAACAAGGGATGTCTGTAGCCAATGTTGTTCTTGATCGTGTTTCTTTGTGGGTGCCTAAAGGGGGCCTTGAAGAATTACTGCCTTAAACCCCTGAGCCTGCCTAACCTTCCTTCTCGCCAAGTCAGCTTAAGAACTGTTTCAACCTGCCATGTCGGATTAGCTGCTACAAATGACTCCACAAGGTTCTACACTCCTCGGTTGTGTGCCCCTGCTCTCTGTGGTATTGGCAGTAAAGACTCTGATTGCGCTTCGCAGGATCTCCGCTCATTTTATTTGGCCACTTGAAGTATGGCTCATTCTTGATCTTTGTAAGGTTGAAATTTATCAAACATTTTGTTGGCTTTATTCCGTACCAATTTGCTTGTATTTTCAGCATTTAGAAACCCTGTATTTAGGTGGGGATCATGTAAGGGTAGTGTGTGAGAGAGTGTAAAGAATTGCTCAAAACTGTGCTGCAGAACAGGGACTCGCGACTGGACTTCGCTGGTGTCTCACGACTGGCAAGCCGCCAGATGTTGCACACGAGAGAAGCATGCAGAGGAGAACTCGCGATTGGATCTCGCGGGTGGTTCGCGACTGGAAAGCTGCCAGAATATGAACCGTCGTGCCAGCTGTTGCACTACAGGACAAAAATTCCAAACTGGCCTTTCAGTTTGTTCGCGGCTTGAACTCGCGACTCAGTCAAGCCGCGAGGCCAAGCCGCCAGCCAACTCTGTTATGAAAAATCTGTCTCTTCGCATTCCAAACACCCACCAGTATATATACCCCTTATACCCACGAAATGTAGAGAGTTTCTAGAGAGAATTTTGAGAGAGAAACCTTTAAGAAAAACAAGATTGACTCATCCACAATCTTTGCCTTGTGACTTTTCAAATTCCTCTACTCTTTTCCTCTCCATTGTAGATCCTTGAGAGGTACTTCAGCCAAAACCTTTTCTCACCATACCCATAACTGTGAGAAGGCTCTTTGGTGTTTTTGGGAAGCAGTTAGGAAGGAGCCAATTCATATTGGTAGATGCTATGGACTAGTAGCAGGATCCGGGAAGCTAAAGAAGAAATAGGTTCGGTGTAACCTTGTTGGAGCAAGAAGCTTGGAGGGCTTAGGTACCTGGGTAGATTAGGCTTGGAGGGTCTATTGCTGTCCTTGTATCCCAACTACATTCTTTAGTGGATCATTTTGACCGCTTGGAGGGCGGCAGAGAGGTTTTACGCCGAGAGCTTCGGTTTCCTCTTCGATAACACGTATTGTGTTGTCCTTGTGTTTGCATCTCTCTTCCCTTTATCTTTGTCATTTAATTTCTGTTATGGATGTGATTTTATTTGACTTAGATGGTTTATCAATTCTGTTTTAGGCTTTAATTCATTTTCTGTATCGTTTGTGTTAAAGCTTGAATTGGCATTTTGTAAATTGGGGGTCTAAATGTTTATAGTATTTTACACGCTATTTGAACTTTCAATATTTTCCAGGACTTGATGCACTGATTCCCAAAACAAAATGTTGACAACCTGGGCAGTTATAGATCCAGATTGCCCTCCAAATTCCCTTCGTGGCCGATTGTTGTTGTAATGATTCGACCTGAAGTCCCTCATCTCCTAAGGGATAACCTTACCTTTGCCCTTTCCTTGCTGCTGGTCCTTCTCAACCCTTTTATACTTATCAATCCTATCCATGAGCTGGCGTACACTAGTAGCAGGTTTCGCTGTTAGGGACCTCCTCAAGCCGTGCTCAGCAGGGAAGCCGATCTTGAAAGTCCTGACAGCCACGTCATCAAAGTCCCCATCTATCTCATTGAACATTTCTCAACATCTGTCCGAATATGTTTTCAAGGTTTCTCCTTCCCTCATGGACAGAGACATCAAAGAATCCAAAGGCCGAGGAACTCGACTGCACGTGATAAAATGGGACCCAAACGCCCGAGTGAGTTCTTTAACGAGTCAATAGAACCTGCCCCTAAACCATCGAACCACCTCATTACCACAGGCCCTAAGCTAGACAGAAACACCTTGCACATCAGAGCCTCATTCCTAGAATGTACTACCATTCTCTGATTGAAATGGCTGATATGTTCAACAGGATTTTTCTGGCCATTATAGATGGTGAACGTGGGCTGAGTAAACCACTGAGGAAAATTCCCATTATCAATTCTACACGTAAAGGGAGACATAGAGATTCAGTTAAGTGCCTTGCTCATCGCATCATTTCCCAAGCCCTTTGAGGATGAATCTCTGTTCTTGCGCTCACAACGATAATCCTCCTCATACGAAAAGGTCTCGATTGGAGGTGTTCTTGACCTACGCCTATAGTCACCGTCTCTCTCACCATTAGAAGAAAGGTCAGAAACTGAGGGACTTTCCCTCCTCCACTCGTGGCGTAGTTTCTTCTTCAGGTAGTCAATCTCATTCTACATGACCTTGGCATTCTCCTCATGAGAGACGTGGCTACCACCCCTAGAATGACTCTCACCAGTGTGGGTGGTATGCACGCTTCCCTCCTGGCCCTCTCTACGCCCAAGATCTTGAATATGGTCTTCCCGTTGAGACCCCATAGACTCCGGTTGGTTTGGACCTGAACCTACCATGATTGAAAATCAGACACACTAACCAATCAGCTTTCCCACAGACGACGCCAATTGTAAGAGCACAGATTTGGTTCTCAACTCCAAACAGTTGATGGACCAGCCCAAAAGGCCCCAAAACAGTAAATTTGTAGAAAGTAGGTAAAGAAAGCTATGCTAGTTTGAATTATACAATCAATAGGATTAGTTTGGATGATAAGAAGAATAATAGAGACAAGTTTAACTTCGAAAAGTAGTCCTCGGCCGAGATCCGAGGAGATCAGTTCTGGTATATAAGGTTCTAATTTGATTACATGTCTGGTTCTTAGTAGCTACAGTGTTTTTCTCTTAAATTTCTGATCCCCCTCTCTCATTGCCTTCCCATCCTTTTATACTCCTTTCTTCTTCCTTTTCTTAGCCTTCCATGTGCAGTTTTGGTAGTCGGTGTTGATACTTGTCCTATCTACCTTTTCCAGAAGTCTCTGGGTAGTAGCTGTAAGGCTGAAAATCACTGTCCAGATATCACTTCCACATTAATGTAACCAGAAAGTTAGTTACAGAGCATTCAATGCGGTGGCGACAGCCTTCTCCTTTGATATTTTGCTATCTCTTTTTGCTATAGGTATCTACAACATCTACCCGTTCTGCTAGAACTTTCTGGGATATTTTTCTAGATGGCAGACCACCAAAATGGACCTCGGCTCTAGTTATCCAAGGTGATACTCATCCTCGACACCATCTCCTGGGTTATTACACTCACAACTAACTTCCTTATCCTTCAACGCAGGCTTTCTTATTATGGTTTAACTATATTCGGATAAATCTTGGTTCTTGGCTCGGGCTCCAGGCCCAACATGTATATGGATAAGGGATTCCTGGCCCAATGCTCCTACAATTGGAATTTGAAAAATGTGAGGGTGATGTATTTAGTGATAGGATGATCTCCATTTTACAAAAAGAGAGAATCTATTTTATGGTTCATAATCTATATTCTAATTCTAACAATTTTCAAACTCTAATGTTATTTAAATTTTTAAACGATGTGTAATTTCCAATGGATCAATGAAGGGAAGGATTTTAAAGTTACATGATGATTAAGATTCAAGGATGGAGGGCTTTGGCAGGATTGGGTGACCTAATAATGGATTGGGTAGAGGGAGCATGATTTTTTTTTTTTTTTTATGAGCAAAAGGAGGGGAGTAGCTTAGGCAAGTCAACTCTATAGGATGATTAAGTTCATAAGAAATGAGGAAAACTCTACAGAGAATTGGACTGAGATCATGCGTAATACCTCTCAATGGCTGGGATTGAGAGTTGAAAAAATCAACTTTCATTTTCAACCATTGAATAAAAAAAAATAAAAAAAGTAAAAAAGTGAAAAAGTTTTGTGAGAGGGAAGAGAGGTATTGCATCAGGTGTTGATCTCAATCCTAGATGATTAACGTGGGAATACAAATCTCCTATACCATTTTTTGTGTACCAACTCTATGTTCCACCAATCATAACTTGTCATATATTAATCTTAACATAAAGTGGTACACAAAAAATAGTACAGAAGATTTATATTTTAATGTGGTGCTATTGTCTTATGTAAACATAAGTTGAGTCATTACAACTTAATCACTTAATCCTTAGTGCTCCAATGTGAACATTTAACCAGTTAAGGAATCAAAATTTATTGACAAAGTCGCAGACTAGTTACAAAATATCTATATGATGTAAAAGGAAAGAATATATATATATATATATATATATATATTTATATATATTTATATGTGTTTGAAATAAAATAGAATGATTATCCTAGTCAAATTACATGATTTGAAACTTTTCTCTAAATATCTTTTTCCTACTCAGGAAAAAAAAAAAAAGAGTCTTTGTCCTACACATTAGGGTGCACGTATTTTTGACCAAAAGTAAGAAGCAAATCTTTTTTATTTTTTTATTTATTTAGATTCATATAGGAAGCATCTCTCTAGTAATTTATCCTAAGGCGACAATTTCATCCTTCTATGGAACATCTCTTATGGAAAAATATAAATAACTTGAAATAATTGTCGTGCTACCATAAGCAAGAGGAGATGGGGAAGTTTAAGCATTTGAACGTAGTTTTCCTTGCAGGGTTTGCTCTAACTGCTCTTATCCATGCCCAAGGACAATCAGGTACAAGATAAAGACAGGAAAAAAAAAAAAAAAAGGGATAGAGTTTACTGTTTACCTCCAAACTGGCTAGAATAAAATTCCCTCCAACTCACTCAATTTTGAGTTGGAACTCGTGTTCCACAAATGTCCTACATAACTTAATAACTTTGTCAAAATGTCTTTCTCCTAAAGTTTTGCTAAAATTGTTCTATTTGTCAACTATCCAATGACAGTGCACTAGGTTGTCAGCAAATTGGGTTCAGTCTCCTCAGGGTTGACTCTTGCCTAACATCTACCTAGACAAGGTGAAATTATTATTTACATCGAGAGGATTACTAATGTGATCCTCTTTGACCAATGAAACGATGTTATCTATGCAAATGTACATGTGAGCTTCCTAATTAGCACAATGAATAAAAAATAAAAATTACACGATGATGTCACATTTGTATAAATAACAGCATTTTATTGGTTGGGAGGATAGGGAGGACCACGTCACCAGTCTTTCTGATGAACCTAATAATTTCTCCTGGACAAGTTAGGCAACCGCCTAAGGCTCCTTAATTAAGGAAGGACTCCAAATTTTAACCAATGAAGTTCATATTTTGCTTAAGAAAAAACTAGTTAATTTTGTCAAATATATTAATTAAATCCTAAATTATAGCTCGTAAATAAGAAAAAGAAAAAGGTCTAAGAAAACATAACAGAAAGGAAGGCCCTAATGTTTAGAAGTAAAAGATTATACCCAAACTATTAGCATAGCTAAAAAAAAATTATATAAAAAAACAGAAAAGATTAATTCTATTTGTGACAAAAATACTCCTACATCCTTATGTTTAAAAAAAGACAAAACTAAAAGACAATCCAGTAAAAATACAACTCTAACTTTCACTAAAACATTGCCTAAAAAATAGGCCATTCTCTTGTTAATTTTTAAATTGTTTTATTCACTTATAAATTAGATTATCAAAATAAAAATTATATATCTATACTATATATAAGAGGATTCCTCTCTTTCAACCAGACTTTTATGTGGTTCAAAAATACCATAATTAATTAATGGTAACTTCGTTTAGAAATAAGATTATAAATGTCAAAAAAGAAATTAACTTAGTTTTGTCAGATGTCCTTATGCAGACCTAGCAGATTCATCTGGTTTTGCTTATCTCTAAAATTTATCCTTAATTTTTTTTCTTTTGAAAAATAAAAATATATATTTCTAAATTATAATAGATACAAATTATTAACTTTTATCTTAAAAGAAATATATAAGAAAGCCTCTAAGCACGTACTCATGCGTGTGCTCAGTGGCTAGCATAGAATAAAAATACCGGTTTTTTTTTTTTTCTTTTTCTCCTTTCTCTATATTTGTTCATTTTTTGAAGCTAGTCTCATGATGTTCCTAGTTATATTAGTAGTACTAAATACATAATATTAATGAAAAGACATTTAAATCTCAAATTAGAATGAATGAAAAATTATGACATGATAAGGTTAGTGTGTGTATATATTTATCTCCCTCTCTTTCCGTCAACAAAACATATTAATCCAAAAAAAAAAAAAAAAATCAGAACCTCAAATTTTCCTTTTGTGTATCACTGGAAAAATGGCTTTTTTTTTTTTTTTTTTTTTTTTTTTTTTTTGCAATCTCTGTTTGTACTTTGTATTTGCTGATGTTACGCGTCGGAGTCTCTCCGCTCCAACTCCCTTCCGGTTTGAGACAAAATCTTTCAGATCTGTTTTGCTACTTTGTTTTTAATTGGTTTGATTGACTCTCAGTATATACCGGTGTTGGTGTGCGGTGTTGCACTCCTTACTTTTATCAGTTTGTCTTTATCTGATGGCAAATTTACTTTTACCACACCCACTCCACTTAAGCGTGTGGTGTTTGATTCATAGAATCGAGTGAAATATGGCAATCCACCCTCCACCCCTCTTTTTATATATATAAATATATATATATATATATATTTTTTTTTTTTTCTATTTTTTAAAGAATATGAAATCCACTTACTTTGGATATATATATATATATATATATATATATATACACACATACTAATTGTTTAAAAATAAAATTAAGTTTAGTGAAAAAAAAAGACTAATCAATTATATTATATAGTTAATTACTACTTCTTAATATCAAAATTAACTTAAGAAAAATATAATTTCATTATAATTTTTTAGTATTTGTTTTTTAATATATATATTCTCTTTAGTTATATTGTATTGAGTTATTTAATCCAACTTATTGAGTGATGTAACAAATACGTTTTTTTTTATTGATTTTATTTATGCATCTTTTATACTATTTATAAGAGGATTCCCCTCTTTAAACTAGACTTTTACGTAATTCAAAAATATCCTTAAGCCTTAGTTTAGTAGGAAAAAACTTGAGGACAACTCAATGAAAATATATCTTGAATTCCACTTAAAAATGTTTACAAAATATGGCACTCTCCTACTAATTCATGTCTTCAAAAATAAATTTATTAAAAAAAAAAATTTATGACACTAGAAAAAGAAAAAGAAAAAGAAAAGTCTCATTGCATATTCAAAAGGCGTGTAATAAGGCAAGTATATAATCAAGTTTTATTGCTTTTTATGCTTGAATGTTTTTAATTCTAGCTATTGTAAATTTATATAACTAATGTACTTGTTTTGGCTGTAACTATTTAAAATATTTAAAAATATAAAATACGTCATTTTAATCTTCACCCTAAACCTGGTCCTATAGTGGCGTTTGTAAAAAACGCCACTATAGGCATATCTATAGTTGCGCTCGGAGAGTCCTATAGTGGCGTTTAAAAAAAAAAAGTCTATAGCAGTGTTTCCAACGCCCTATAGTGGCGTTTGTCAAACGCCACTATAGGTCCTGGTCTTACAAGGCACTATAACTAGCTCCTCTAGACCCTTTGCACCTTATCCAAGATCTTAACGAGACCTAGATGTAGAGCTTCAAGGAGTAAAAACCAAATCTCAGGTTAGTACCCCTTGCTACACAGCCAAACAAGACTCAGTTGTTGATCAAGAAGAAAACAACAGTCATAAGACACCATCTCCATCCAAGACTGATATGGAGGACCTAAACCAGTATGATGATCAGGAACCCTTAGTTGACCACGAAATTATGGTCATGAAGAAGGACTTCACCCCTGACCTAGTAGCCTTAGGAAAGGAGTTTGATTCTGAAAGAAACAGAGTCAAAAGAGAAGTCTATTGAACCAACCATAGGGCCTTGTAAGACAAGGACCTAAAGATGAGGACCTATAGTGGTGTTTGACAAACGCCACTACAGGAACTTTTTTTTTTTTTTTTTTGGGCAGGGCCTTGTAAGACTAGGACCTATAGTGGCGTTTGACAAACGCCATTATAGGCACTTTTTTTTTTTGGGTTTTTTTTTTTTTTTTTTTTTTTTTTTTTTTTTTTTTGGGTTTAGGTAGGACCTTGTAAAATTAGGACCTATAGTGGCGTTTGTCAAACGCCATTATAGGCACTCTCTTTTTTTTTTTTTTTTTTTTTGGGGTTGGGTAGGGCCTATAGTGGCGTTTGTCAAACACCACTATAGGCCTCAAGTGCCACTATAGGAACTTTTTTTTTTTTTTTTTTTTTTTTTCGGTTGGGTAGGTCCTATAGTGGCGTTTTTCAAACGCCACTATAAACCCTTGTATGATTAGGACTTATAGTGGCGTTTAACAAACGCCACTGTAGGCCCTTGTAAAAGTAGGACCTATAGTGGCATTTGTCAAATGCCACCATAGGCACTTTTTTTTTTTTTTTTTTCTAGTTGGGTAGGTCCTATAGTGGCATTTTTCAAATGCCACTATAGACCCTTGTATGATCAGGACCTATAGTGGCGTTTAACAAACGCCACTATAGGCTCTTGTTATAGTATGATCCATAATTGCGTTTTTCAAACGCCCCTATATGTCCTGGTCTTACAAGTGCCTCTAATGGCGTTTCGCAAACGCCACTATTACCGAGCACCAAAAAAAAAAAAAAAAAACACCGAATGGTTCAGGCTTAAACAAGTACCACATCATATTCTACAATATTTCTTAAAAAAAAAAAAACTGAATGGTTTCAGTGTAAACAAAATTAGTCGATAACCTGTGCGATGCACGAGATAATTAAATAAAAATTAAAAATACTTATTTTACTTAAATGTATATGACTTAATTTTTAAAAATGTATAATTTGAAAATGAATGAAAATAAGTAATTTTTTGTTCAATATTATGATTTAGAAAAATTTCTTTTATTTCATATTATTGGTTTCACATAACACATTCCGGCGTGAGCTATTCTATGGTGATAACTTCAAATAATCCTCAACTGCAATTAAATCTACTATCCACTACCAATATAAACTATGTTATCTTGATAGTAGATCTACAAATTGCATTTTCATATTCTTAGAGATTGCCACATCATTATTATTATCTATATATAATATAAAACCGAAAATTTTAACTTTTTAAAAGATTTACGTTAGAATTAAGATTAAAAAAATAATTATATTTTATTTAATTAGACCTCACGTTAGAATTTTTTTTTAAAGGACTCACTTTAGGTTTAAAAAAAAAAGACTCACGTAAAAAAAAAAAAAAAACTTTAGGATTAAGGAAAAAAGAAAGAGAGACTCCTATTAGGACTCTTTCACTATTTAGTTTAAAATATTAAAATTTTTTATAAATTAAAATGATGAAGAAAAAAGAGAAAGAGACTCCTGTTAGGACTCTCTCACTATTTAGTTTTAAAAATTAAAAAAATTATAAATTATAATGATGATGTGGAAAATTGTGGGAGTTTTAGAGGCTTCGGTTTTTTATATATATAGAGATTATGGAATATGCCAAGAATATTCTTTGGCATATTCCATAATATTTGAATATAATATATATATATATATATATATATATATATTTAAATGTATATATTATTATATATTTATATTTAAATGAGAGATGCTACGTTCACAACATTTTTACAAAAAATCATAAGTGTTTAGTTGTTATTGGTTCAAATTTGAACTTAACACTAAAATTACTTTTTTGCCTCAACAATAACAACTGGTAACAGCCTACCATTTAAGATTTGTAATAAAAATGTTTTGAAAATATTGTGGACATATCATTTGTCTTTATCTATATATATTTTATATATGAGAGATGCTACGTCCATAACATTTTCACGACAAATCATAGGTAGTTAGTTGTTATTAGTTCAAATTTGAACTTAACACTAAGATTAATTTTTTGCCCTAACAATAACAACCAGTAACAACTTGCTACTTAAAATTTGTTGTAAAAATATTGTGAAAATATTGTGGATATATCATTTTTCTTTTTATATATATATATATAAATAAATTTTAAAAAAACATTAGAACTCCCACCTACCCCCACTCTCCCATATCTCTCCCTTATCTCCATGCCAAGCCTCAGACTTCCTCTTTTGTTTTTTTGTTTTTTTTGTTTTTTTTTTCCTTGTCTCTCCACGCCAAGTCTCAAATTTCCTTTCTCTTTTGTTTTTTTTTTTTTGTTTTTGTTTTTTTTTTTCTCCCTTATCTCCACTCCTCCATCTTTCTTCTTTTCTTTTTCTTTCACTCTTCTTTCACTTCACACCTAGATTGATTCTTTTCTCTTTCTCTTTATTTTGATTTTATTTCTTTTGTTTTATTTGTGGTGGTGTTAATGTTTGTGGGTTTTGGATTAGCAGATGGTGTTGCAGCTTACTAATTTTGTTCAAATTTGTAGATGGTGTTTGATGCCATTGGTTGAATAGTTATAGATAAACAATTTTTTTTTTTAATTTATGATTCTTTTGGTCTATTTTTTTTTTTTTTTTGATAATAGTTTTGGTCTATTCCTTGTTTGCTGCCAACTTTGCTTCGTGGGTCTTTGAGATTTCTGATTAATTTTTGTGAATTCTTTGGCTTTTTTATTTATTTTTATTTTTTATTATTGATAGGTCTAGCTCAAGTGTGATAATATCTTTGTTAATAGAATCAAGAAAGTAGAGTGCTAGAAATTCAAAATCAATTTGATGATTTCTTTTTGCAGGTTGGTCTATGGCAACTGAATGTGTTGGGGTGGAGTTGCTTTTTTTTTTTTTTTTTTTTTTTTTTTAATTTTTGGATGTGAGCATGTTGTGTTTGATTTTGAATTTTTTTAGGTGGGTTTGTGTTTCATTTTGAATTCGCTGGGGCGAGCTAGCTATAGTGTTTGAATTTTGCTTTATTTATGTTTTTTGTTTTGTATTGTATCTTTTATTTTAATTAAAATTGTAATTTTAATTTAATTACAATATTAATTCAATTAAAAAAAATTCACGTAAAAAAAAAAAACTTTTGATTACCAAAAATTAATCTTTGGTGGTTTTTTTGCTATAGTGGCGTTTGTACGTCTATAGTGGCATTTGACAAATGCCACTATTGTACCATCACTATAGACCTATAGTGGCGTTTGTAAATGCCACTATAGACTTTTTTTTTTTTTTTTGAAAAAGGCTATAGTGGCGTTTGAAATATAGGAAAAAGGCTATAATGGCGTTTGACCTATAGTGGCGTTTGACAAACGCCAAATGCCATTATAGCCTTTTTCGAAAAAAAAAAAAAAATTTTGGTCTATAATGGTGGTACAATAGTGGCGTTTGTAAATGCCACTATAGCTCAAATGGGTCTATAGTGGCGTTTCTAATACCTATAGTGGTGTTTCACAAACGCTACTATAGGTCCAGTTTTTTGTAGTGACTAAATCTCTAGAAACTGTAAGCAAAAACTTTTTGGATAAGGTTCGGCCTCTAATTTCTGTAATAAAAGGCCAAAGGCTCTGATTTCTTTTTTGCTTTTTAATTTTTATTTATTTATTTAAGAAGATATGGATGTTTGAATCATTAATCATACTTTCATTAACAAATCTCACAGCTATATGATGGCATTATTAGTTACTTTTTTTATTTTTTATTTTCTTTTAGGAAAGGCAATATTATAGTTACTTTTTTATTTTTTTATTTTTTTTACAAGATAGAAATTGTACTATAGCCTAAATTAAGTGTATATGTGCATAAAGCTCCCACCTAGAAACTTGAATCCCAACTCTTGCCCTCCACACCCTACAAGCACTTATACTTGAATGTGCAAATATATGAATTCAAAAATTTGCAAGTAGCCATTTTGCAATCATAATAAATTAAGTTATAGTTCATTGGTGGGTTTCAATTAACTTAACTGGTAAAGTTTCTTATGTTTGAATAAAAAATATGGGATTCAATCCCTCCTTACATTAAAAACTAATTAATGTCTTGATCTAATGATAAAAAACTATTCTCCGAAATAGATGTTATAGGTAAAAACTTTCAAAAAAATAAAAATTATAGCTGAATGGGCATTTTGATGACTGAGGTACCACATCATGAATGATGGCGCGCCATCAAAGATGTCATTTGATCCTGCCCTAACAATTAGAAAACAAAACGTGGACTTTGGACCACTTTGAGTCTCGAATCTCTCGATTGCTGATATTTTCAAGCCACTGCCAAACTTCATTTGAAGTACGTCAGGTTGCTGTTCAATCTATTAGAGCTGAATAAGTCTCTATGCATATTGGAATAGTTGAAGAAATCAAACCTTTTATTTTCATTTTTTTTAGATGTTCAAAAGGTTCGTCATGGCATGCATGTATATAAATCTCTGAGTCCATTTATCGTGATGGACTAATTGTGATTATGACTTTAGATAATATAAACAATGACTTAACAGTTGATTTCAAGAGGGGCAGTCTGAAAACAAAGTGTACAAATTGTCTTACTCAGCCATCTATGCTTTGGAACAGCTCTTAGTATTTGTTTTGGCTGTCAGTTCCATAATGTTGGGGAGATAATACATTGACGACCCTCCAATATATTGAATTGATAATATAATACCTAGGAATACCACTTGACTTAAAAGACTTCAACCTAGTAGAATTCACCATTCTCATTACAACGTGGGACTTCACTCACACATATATATACAACAATTTTCCCCTCACGCATGTCTCTATCTCTCTGTCGGTTATGAACAAGTCCTACTAGCTCTCCTCCTTGCCTTAGGGGTTTTTCCTATCACCATCACATTGTATGACATCCAAGGGAACCATGTATGAACCCTACATGCTCATTGATGAGAACCAGCATGTACATTCCTATCTATTAGAACCACACACTTCACTGTGATCTAGCACAAAAAGCAATACTCATTTTTTAGGTCTTTTTCCAAGATTGTTTGTGTAAGTCCTTTAGGCTTGCTCTATTCCTGTTAGAAAAAAGACCTCGAACACCTTGCCATATTTGTCAAACATCACCTTGAGCTCTGATACCACTTATAAGGGAGAGAACACCTTAGAAAGCTTCTAATTGAGTAGATAATATAACATATAAATACATCACTTGACCCAAAAGAATTAAGCCTATGAGTTTGGATCCAACATGTGAGTTCAAATAATAGTTATCAGTATTTAAATACTAATAACTGTGGACTAAGAAAAAATTGTGTTTGGCAGGAGTGTTTATTAAGAGTTGAGTCATAGTTTTCAATTTAGGATGTTTAAACATTGTATTTTGAGAACACATTGGGAGCTATTTCAGTTTTTGAGTGACAATGGTAAGTGACATTGTAGAAAAATATTTTGAAATGTACGGGATTTTCATGATTCTACAATACATTAACTAAAACCCTCTCTCTCTCTCTCTCAAAGAAAAAGAAAGCTCATCTCTCTCTCATTTAAGCATGAGCCACCACCGATATCTATCTCCACATCAGAGTAGAAAATGGGTCGAAGAGGAAGATGAAGAAGAAAGGAAGAGTTGTTGGTTCGCGTGAGGGTTTTCTCTCAATCTCCATAAATTAAAAATAGTTTAATCAGTTGGTCATTAGAATAAGTACCACTTTTTCTAATTAAAAACACATACTCATACCTAACAACATTATTATGCCCTTTCAATTTTGAAAAAAATGTTATTAAACAATTTTTTTTTGCATTATAAGTACTTTAAAGTTTAAACATGTATTTGCAGGACATTTTTAAAACGATAATTTTCACATTATTTTAAAAACAGTTGTTTGAACTCATGCACTGAACCTGTTCCAAACAGGCCTAATGTATTTGCATTCACTGTCAATGACTTTTGGTTCAAGTATTTTAAAGACAATGCCAACCGATGGATTTGAAAGGGAATTTTTTATTTTTATTTTTTGAGAATAAAGAAATGTTAGTGTCTTTTGACAAAGACATATTTCGGGTCATGATATATCATTCTTCGCTAGATATAAGTAATTGACCTGGTTGCTGAAATACTATATCTCATCAATGTAAGACTTGCTTAACATCCAACTTAGAGCAAAGCACTATTTATAGTATTGAAATCTGAAAAGGCATGCCAAGGGAACGAAACAGTGTTGGAAATACTACAACAAAAGTAGGCTATGGTGACGAAATCTAGTGAGGATAAATAATTACATCACTAGATATTAGCATTAGGTGAGGAAAAGAAGATTTCGTCACAAAATAGTTTAAATGGATGACAAAATCAATAGTTCGTCACTAAAAATGTTCAAATTGGTGACGAAATATTTATTTGCATCACCAAAGACTTACCTTGGGTGACGAAATAATTTTTCGTCACCTGTTGTTAAAAATGATAACGCACTGTTAATTTTTTTGCGCGGTGCTCATGCTCAATTTTTGGCGCCTTCAATTTTTTTTATTCAATATTTTTAAAACTTAGTCTTTCAGCCTCACGCCTAAACAAAACCCAATACCCCCCTTTTAGCCTTTCAGTTTCAGCTTCCCCCCTTCTCAAAAAAAAAAAAAAAAAAAAAAAAAAAAGCTCTCAACCTCACGCCTCTTAGCCTCCCTCATCGATCGGTAAGCTCTCACTCTCTCTTTCTCTCTCATCGATCCTCTCTCTATTTGTAGGAATCGTTTTTCTCTTCGCACCGTTTTTAGTAAGGAGGATAGTTCATTCGTTGACTTCACCGACGCAAGGAAAAGGGGCTTTCCAACGGCTCCAATCGAAACGCATTTCAGGTATGCTTCGATTTTTCCCCAAAGTTTATTAGAGGATGGGTATTAGGAATGGGTATTACGAGGAACCAAGAGATAGTGTTTCTTCCTTGTCCTTTTAGGTTTGGTGTTTATATTCTTGCTAATGAGGAAAAAATTAATCAATTGATAAAAAAAGAGTTAGATTAATAGTAATGCTTCTGATAAGTAATCGAATTAGATTATTAGTAATGCTTAGATCTGTCTCAAAAAAAGAAAAAAGAAAAAAGAGTACTTTGTGTAAAAATAGATGCTTAAATCTTGATAGTTTTTCATAATTTACTCGAGGGAGACATGAGAATCGTGAGATAGTTGACATTAATCCTCTTGGTTGGCAAAAAGATAAAATTGGCGTGTAGAATCTTCTGAGGAGCCAATGCCCCAAAATGCCAATCAGCTGTGTGATTCTATATATATATATGTGTGTGTGTGTGTGTGTGTGTGTGTGGGTTTGTTTGTAAAAAGAACACACAATGAGAAAAAGAAAAGTAATAAAAGAAGAAGCAAAAAAGCAATAAAGAAAAGCAAGTAAAAAATTACATACAACTATACAAGTACAACAAAGGCTTAAGTGCTTTTTTTGGCTAAGAACAGAGGTGTCCAAAGAATAAGGGATTGGAATCGGTGTATACCAATTTTCAATCAACATCAAAAGTAGAGATGTGATGAGATAGTGTGTATTTTAATAATTAACTCAATGGTAGATGAGGTAGTCTAGGCCTCTGTGGTTGGATAATATTAATGGGTTTCCATTATTAATAGGTTCAAATCCCACAACTGTCATGATTATCTTTTATTTATTACAATTAATTACTATCATGCATATATATATACTTACGGTTCTGCATTTTTTTTAATGATAACTTTACAGTAATGCCGAAGAATATGTAACATGCATCTATATCAGTTGAGTATCATTAATTATATAAGAATCCTAAATTCCAATAAGCATAGCTTAACAACTTTCTGCTAGGAATAAGGATCTCTGAACCCATTAAAAAATCCTGAATGAACAGACTCTATATAACCAAAGATTGTGACAATTAATGTTAGATCCTTTTAGGCTAATACCCAAGCTGTTGGATTGGTACCTAGTTTTCTTTAACGTGGACCTGTGTATGTGGTTACTCAAATTAAAATACAGGTTGCCAAGGAACCCTTAGCAGCAAATATACATACATATATATATATATATATATATATTTTTTTTTTCCCTTTAGCCATTTGGAGCCTTTGGCTTCACAAAAATAGAGTGGTGTTTAGAAATTCTCTGGTAAGTCATGATTTGTTTAAAGAAGTGAACCTTTGTGCTACTGAATTCTTCTATTTGTGCTACTCGGTCTCACATGAACAAGGGCATGCAATTAATTAGAGTAGACTAATTTTACATTCCAAAAGGGCCAAAACCTAATCATTTAGAACAGTTTTAGAAAGCTACATTTGGTTCACTTTCTACAAGAAAAAAAATTTGTGTGTAGGCTGAAATTTTTTTTGTATGAATAAATAGTTTGAAAAGAAAATGTGTTCTTTTATTTTCTTTTTGGTGTAGGATGAAGAAAAAAAAAAGGTATTAACACATGGTGATACTAGTTGTTTTTGTCATAGTTCCAATTATACAAAAATGAACATATTAAATTATTTGTGTTTTTGCCATTGGTTTTGTAAAATGAAGTGGCTGGTAAGTAGATTGGATATGATTTGCATAAAACTAGACTATCTTGAAGCATTTAAAAAAAAAAAAAGATTATTATTATCAATAGTTTTATGATGCGTATATTCAAATGTATGATAATTTCACAATTTGTCAATAATGAAGTAAGTGGGAATTTCTTGTGTTTTTGCTTAGTGTTATATATTTTGTTTTTGGTTTGCTAATAAAAACTAATAAAAAAGGTTCTTTTGGTTTGCTCTATTGGTTTTTTTTTGACAGTCGAGTTTGTTTGAATGAAAAGGTTCAAAAGAGAGAAAATGGCCGTTGGACACTTTTGCTAATAAGAGTACTTTTGTTTTGTGCTTAATGGGAAAAATGAAAAGATATATAGGTGCAAGTGCAACTAGGTTCATTCTTAAAAATTAGATTACTATCACTTAATTTTTTTTTTGCTATCAATGAGCTATGAGCCTATGAGAAATAAAGCAGACAAAATTCCTTGTGGGATATAGGTGCAAGTGCAACTGGGTTCATTCTCAAAAAGAAAGGCAAATAGATTATAGAGTCATAGAGTCCCACAAGCCCTACACTTTTGGGACTGGCTTCCTTTGTAGTAACTTTAAGTCTTTAACACAAAATGAAAT
The DNA here is from genome assembly GCA_033629205.1 of Lithocarpus polystachyus. Lineage (NCBI taxonomy): Eukaryota > Viridiplantae > Streptophyta > Magnoliopsida > Fagales > Fagaceae > Lithocarpus > Lithocarpus polystachyus. Next base: position 18,100,817 of record CM066166.1, on the reverse strand, counting down.
AATGACTACTTGCAATTCAAATGGGTGTGATGATTGGGGGCTTGACCATGTGTAGGGGTAGTGGTAGTCATTCTCATAATTGAGTAGTTACACAGTCCACATAACCTAAATTTAAATTCTTCAATTAATTTAATTTATGGTTAATCACCTATATTACACACACACACACACACACACACACACATGCATGTAGCCTTATTACTTGATATGTGCATGCACATCTTATTACAATCTATGATTCATTTTTCTTAAATAGATGAGCTCAAGGATGTAAACTCAAGGCAGGAGGAGAAGATAGATTAGCTCCAGGATGCAAAGTTAAGGCAAGAGGAGAAGATAGACTTGCAAAATACTAAAATAGCTAGCATCATACAATTTTTGAGGAGCAAGGGTTTCAATGACATTTGTGGCAGTGGAGGGAGCTCATCTACTAATTACTAGAACACACCTTGGTTACCATTTTATTTTCTTGCCTAATAAGCAATGTTTACTAATCTTTTATTGTCTTGGATATTTGTGGAATTTTGAGATCTCACAAACATTTTTTTGTTGCAATTGGTTTAGGTCCTCTTGGATATTCTCTATATTTTCTTTATTTTGGACTGTTGAGGTACTATATTTCTTTGTCTCTATCTCTATTTGATTCTAGTTGTTTGGGTCATGTTTGTGCAGTACAATTAGTTCTTGTTTTGTTTAGTTATGTGATTTAGATAGCATAACTAGTTACATTATGTAATTGGGTTTTTTGTGGACATTTTCGGCATTGTCTTACTAATAATTATGGCTCTTTTTTTTTGTTGTTGTACATCTTATCAGGGATATAGGTTTGCAATCTAAATGGACTGGACTATAAATCTTTTGTTGTTATTGGTAATTTCTCTAATCTTTTGTTTTTTTGGAGCAACTTAAAGGAAGAATGAACTTTAAAGCCATTAAAGGCATATTTGAATTCTTCTCTATAAATAGATCGCTAAGTAGAGTTTCAGTATAAGCTTAGTGTTTGCTACACTAGTGATATTGAAGCTTTTAACATGTTGGGCAACATGTTCCTTGTATCAAACTTTATTTTTAAATTGGATCCATGATAGTAATATCAATGTATCAAATTTAGCTGAACTTTGGGCAATTTTGTGATTAGTTGTACAAGTAGTTCTTCTTCCAATAGATACGGTATTGATGTATTTTTCTTTATACTTGTGCAGATATGAGATTGGTGGCAAAGAGACAGTTTTTGTGGTGCAACTTGAACTCATATCACTTTTTGTAAAGTATGAGAAAACATCATTTATATATAAATGGTTGTAATTACTTTGTGAGCAACTCGGTTCAATGGTTTTAAAAGTATAATGGTTCTTTATTTCTTTTGTAGATTGTATGGATGATTTTTTTATGGATTTGGTTGGAAATGAATGGATGATTTGTTTATGAATGTGGTTGGAATTGTATGAATGATTTGTTTATGGAAGTGGTTGGAAATGAACAGGTTAATGTAATGGCAAGTAACAATTGGTGACGAAATATTTCGTCACCTTATATGGTCAAGTAAAAAAAATTACAAATGAAAAATCATTGGTGATGAATTTATTTCGTCAGTAAAAGTAAGGTTTGGTGACGCAAAATATTAGGTGATGAAAAAGTTTCGTCACCTATTATATTTATTGGTGACGAAAATATTTCGTCACCTATTATATTTTTATTGGTGACGAAAAATTTTCGTCACCAAGACATTCTGTGACGGAGATTAGGTGACGAATGAGGTTTCGTCACCATATGTCTTTGGTGACGAAATAAGGACATGTGGTGACGAAACGTTTCGTCACCATAACCCACTTTTGTTGTATGGCAAAGCATTTTCCATTTGCAATAATACTTCATGGTGCTTTTGCTCTCACTGTCCTTGTTCATTCCCAGCAGGATCAATTAGGTTTGACAATCTAAATCTATTGAGCACCACTATATATCAATTGTTGCACTCTAAACATATAGCTAACCCTCTTGTATCTCAGGCTTCATCAGCATAGACTGTGGGATACCAGATGACTCAAGCTATAAAGGTGGAATAACAGAAATCAATTACACTTCAGACTTAGCTTTCACAGAAACTGGTAAAAATGGGAATATTTCAGTCGAATACAGAACCAATTCTCTTGAACAGCAGTTTTGGACTGTCCGCAGCTTTCCTGAAGGAACCAAAAATTGTTACACATTAAGACCTTCACCAGGAAAAAACAGGAACTACTTGATCTGAGCAAGTTTCATGTATGGGAACTTTGATGGCATAGGCAAAATCCCAAAATTTGATTTGTATCTTGGAGTAAACAAGTGGAACACAGTGGCAGTGACAGATGCATCAAGTACATTAACAAAGGAAATTATGCATCTATCCTTATCAAAAGACATCTATGTTTGTCTTGTGAACACGGGCAACGGGACACCTTTCGTATCAGTGTTAGAGGTAAGACCTTTGAACAACAATACTTACATACCTAAATCTGGATCATTGGATCTCGTCGAGCAGTTTGTAACTCGAGCTCCATGAACTCGAGTTATCGGTAAAAAAATAAAAAAAATTTGTATAACTCGAGTTCATAGAGCTCGAGTTACAAAACGCAACTATAAGTTCTTAAAACGTCACTATAGGAACCTTAAAACGCCACTATAGGACTCTAGAATTTTTTTTTTAAACTCGATTTTTAAAAAATCGAGTTATAAAAGAGGGGTATTTCCTTAATTAGTTTGGGAAAGGGGGCAGAAGGCTGTATAATTTGAGCGAAAAGGGCAGTGTCCCATTTTGTCCTTATTTTGGCTATTAATTTAGTTGGTTAATTTGACATCCAATTATGACCAATTAAATGAATCACCATGATCCGCATGATCTCAAGGTAAAAAGTGTAATTCTTGAAATTTTTTGGATTCAATTTGGGATTTTAACGCCTATAGGAAAGACAAACAAAATATGATACCACATCAATCTTTCAATTTGGAAGTAAAACTCAATTAACGAATCAAAGTAGAATTAAAAAATAAATAAAAAAAATTAAGTTGAGGGGGTTCAAATCTTGGACATCTCCAGAGAACCAACAGACCCAAGAACCATTGGCATGAATCAAAAGAAATTCATGAATTGCTGACTAGTAGAAATATATCAATTTGGTTAACAAAAAACACTAGCATCTTAGCTACTGTCTAGAGACAACGTAACGTGGGGGGAAGGAAACAAATGAAAACAAACATAAATATAGATATCAATCATAAGGACTAGTTGCATAAACAATTAAGATTGAATAGTATATACCAGGCGACCTAGCAATAATCCAAATTAACCTATCTACTTTGATCCCCGTCCTGACTTGACGCCTGTTTTCGACCACAAAAATAGGAATGCAGCTCTTTGTAATTTTACCTTGATAATTTCATGATGACCCACAAACTTTCTGTGATCTTAAGCATCTCTTTCTTATCGAATTAATAGTTCTACAACTTGGATCAAAGAAAACAAAAATTCGACAAAGACAATTGAGTAAGTTGTTAATATCTCATATTCATTTCCTATCAATCATGGCAAAGACCATTCAACAAGCATCTTTTTTTCTCTCTCTTTTTAAATTTATTTTTATGTGTGTTTACTGTAAACATAGAGAATTATAATATCTAACCTGAAAGATCTAAAGAGAGTTGCATTAATTCCTATAAAGGATGTATTATTGTATTTTGTTAAAGATATATTAAACATATTAGACCAATGTAATATTAGACATATTGTATTTTGTTAAAGAAATTCATGAATCGCTGACTAGTAGAAATATATCAATTTGTTTAACAAAAAACACTAGCATCTTAGCTTTTGTCTAGAGACAACGTAACATGGGGGGAAGGAAAGAAATGAATAAAGACATAAATATAGACATCAATCATAAGGACCAGTTGCATAAACAATTAAGATTGAATAGTATATACCAGGTGACCTAGCAGTAATCCAAATTGACCTATCTACTTTGATCCCCGTCCTGACCTGATGCTTGTTTTCGACCAAAAAAATAGGAATGTAGCTCTTTGTAATTTTTCCTTGATAATTTTATGATGACCCATGAACTTTCTGTGATCTTAAGCATCTCTTTCTTATCGAACTAATAGTTCTACAACTTGGACCAAAGAAAACAAAAATTCGACGAAGACAATTGAGTAAGTTGTTATTATCTCATATTCATTTCCTATCAATCATGGCAAAGACCATTCAACAAGCATCTTTTTTTCTCTCTCTTTTTAAATTTATTTTTATGTGTGTTTATTGTAAACATAGAGAATTTTAATATCTAACCTGAAAGATATAAAGAGAGTTGCATTAATTCCTATGGGGGATGTATTATGTATTTTTTTAAAGATATATTAGACATATTAGTCCAATGTAATAGGCCCAAGTCCACATACATTTTGTGAAAGGCAAGTCTCGTACTTGTACTATATGTCTATGTTAGGACATATGTGATTCACTTGTTAGGAACATATGTCACTACTTTATGTAATTGACTAATTCTTTGACAAAATGCACTTTACTTATATTTGGGTAGATCTAGGATGTGTTTAATACATCAAGAAACCGTGTTTCAAGATCAAGTGTTAAAGCCATGCAAGTCTGTCCAAGATTCAAGTCTGAAAAGTGCATGTCTTTAAAGCTCCATAGCTAGCCATCTATCGAGCTTGAAGAGCTGTTCCAGCCCCGTGGCTCAACAGCTATCTCGACAGCTAGTAATCTGTCGAGGTTTATGAAAAACAGAATTTCAGATCTGTTTTGACTCCAATCTGTGATTGTATGTTTGAGCTTTCTTTTCTCACAACCCTAAACATATATGAGGATTATTTTAAGGGCCGTATTAGGTTGCACAGCCAAGAGAAAAAATAGCACAAGAGCATAATTCCTCAAGTGTGACCAGAAACCGAGTTTGCCCTAGTTCTTGAAGAAGCTGCTGTGTTTGTACACCATAGGATTTTGTAACCAAGCAACTTCATGATCTTCAAATGTTGAAGAACAGAAGAATTTTGCAGCCAACATCTCTCTCTAGTTGGTGATTGAAGTCGCGTACTAGGATCCGCACAATTAATTAGTCACGTACTTGGAGCCGTGCATTGAAAAGAAGAGATTGTCACTATAGAACAAGTCCAATTTAATAATACTGGATTCTTGAGAGTGGTGACCTTAAAATCACCCGATAGGGTTTTTGCCGTGTTGGTTTTCCCCATTCGTAAACAAATCACCGTGTTGAAAATACCCTCGAAACATCCAAAATACTTAAAACATCTATTTTGGTAATTTTAGATGTTTCAGGTGTATTTTGGTCATCTTACAAGTTTAGGGGTATTTTGGTCATTTTTAGGTTTTAGAGGTATTTCGGTCATTTTTTAGGTTTTAGGGGTATTTTGGTCATTTTCTAGGTTTCGAGGCATTTCAATCATTTTCTAGGTCTGGGGGGTATTTTATTAATTTTTAGGTTTTGGGAGTATTTTGATCATTTTTTAAGATTAGGGGTATTTTCATTATTTTTAGGTTTACGGGGTATTTTTGTAAAAAATTTTTAGGTTTCGGGTGTGTTTTGATCATTTTTAGCTTTCGGGAGGTATTTTGGTCATCTTATAGGTTTCGAGTGTATTTTGGTCATTTTTTAGGTTTTGGGGGTATTTTGGTCTTTTTTAGGTTTTGAAAATATTTTGGTTATTTTAGAGGTTTTGGAGGCATTTTGCTTATTTTAGAGATTTTGTAGGTATTTTGGTGATTTTAGTGGTTTTTGAGCATATTTGGTGATTTTAGATATATCGAGAGTATTTTGGACATTTTAGATGTTTCATAGGTATTTTGCTTATTTTTGAGATTTTGGAGTTATTTTGGTCATTTTAGTTGTTTTTGAGCATATTTGGTGATTTTAGAGACATCAAGGGTATTTTGGTCATTTTAGAGGTTTCATGGCTATTTTGCTCATTTTAGAGATTTTGGGAAAATTTTGGTCATTTTAGTGGCTTTTGAGCATATTTGGTGATTTTAGAGATATCGGGGTATTTTGGTCATTTTGGAGGTTTTATGAGTATTTTGCTCATTTTAGATATTTTGGTGATAAATTTGGATGTTTAAGGGTATATTGGTAATTATGAAAGTGTGGGGGATTTGGGTCATTTTAGGTATTTAAGGATATTTTAGTAATTTTGGAAGTTAAGAGGGTATTCAATTAGTTTTAGAGGTATATGGGTCATATTGAGTTAAATGGGTAGCTTATTAATTAAATGGGTTGGGTTGGTAATGGGTAATTAATTTATATATAAATAGGTCATAAATGAATTAATTGGTAATTACATACCAAACCCATTTATTATCCAACTCATTTATGACTCAACCCACCCATTTGTCACCCCTAATTGTAGCACAAACTTTATACCACACTCTCATATAATAAAGATATAGTCCTTAAAGGTTTTCTCCATAGACATAGACGATCAAAGCTGAACCACGTAACACTCATGTTACGTAACCTTCGTGTTGTAATCAGTGTGGGTGATACCGTACCGTACCGGCCGGTACGGCTGGTGTATACCGTACCGGCCAGTGCACCGGTACAAGTACATCCTTGTTTTGTACCGGAAAAATTACCGGTCGTACCGGCTGCGTACCGGCGAAAACCGGCCATACCGGCGCAATTCGGCTGTTTCGGCCGGTAAATGAAAACAACAAAACCCAGATGAGGAAAATGAAAAACAAGGCTACCCATTCGAAAACCCAGATGAGAAAAATGAGAAAAATGAAAAACAAGGCCACCCATTCAAAAACACAAATGAGAAAAATGAAAAACAAGCTACCCATTCAAAAACCGAGATGAGAAAAATGGAAAACAAAATGCCAAATTCTGTGAAGCGAAGCTGTGCTGCACTAAGAGTGAAAACCATAGACTTCAGACAGAGGCGGCAATGAGAGTATGAGACAGAGGAGGATACAAATGTGTATTGGAGGCTTTTATATGGAGGTTAACCTAATAATGGACGGTATAGATTGGTTCAAGGTTTAAAGGTGCTTCTACACCATTTGATCTATTTTTGTTAACTGTGGTGTTTGGTTATGTGAATAGGTGGGGGCTATTTGCCTATTTGTCCAGAACTTTCGGCTAATATATATATAGACTTCGGCTAATATATATATATATATATATATATATATCAAAGATAATTTATAGATTATCTTTGCTAATATATATTTATATATATAATTTAAAATTTATATCTTTGCTAGATAAATTTTTTTTTTAACTTTAAACTTATAATTTTTTTTTGCTAATATATATATATATATATATATTATGTTCCTAATGAGTGTGTGTGTGTGTGTATATATATATATATAAATAAAATAGCGGTAAATCCGAAACGGTACACCGGTATTGACCGGTATCGGAAATATATCGTACCGCTGGCCAAACCGGTATAGCCTCCGATACGGTATTGACTTCCTTGGTTGTAATGTTCCTATTCTATACTTCATCTTTAGCATATGCTCTAACATATAAAACATGTTATACAAATCAATGCTAATATTTAACATATTTGATGCTACCTTAAGAATTGAAAATAAATTACTTTGAATTCATTCAAGGTTGGTTCAACAATTTAGGATAAAATTTAGCTACAAAATTGGTTGTTACTTAAGGCTATAACCTTACTCAATATCTTTTTATTGGAAGTGAATTTTAACAAATCCACCATTAGATTACATTTTCTTCTTATATCTTTTATGCTTGTGAAATTTTTAGAAAATTAAAAATTAATAACTATGTCATCAACAAATTGTTTCAATTGCAAATTTTTGTAACTTAAAATTATACATAAAATATAATCTTATAAATCTTGTAGTAAATAATATTCGATTGGCACAAAATTTTATAAGTGTATTAAGAGTGTAAAAAACATGCAATCTAATGGTTAAATTTTTGAAATATATAGTAATTTTAATGATATTGAGTAAGGTTGTAACCTTAAATTACAACTAATTTTGTAGTTAAACTTTGTCCTATAATTTATTCCAAATGGGATTTCACATAAATCTTAGTGCTTTCATTAGTGATTAATATGTTTTTATGAGTTTGAGATCTTAGCTCGGTAATTTTGATTATAATATTTTTGAGGATAGATTAAAATTATTTGTTAAATTTCTTACTTCAAATAAGATTAGATTGGCCCAACAATGTCTTATCAAAGCTTGGCTCATTAATTTGGTGATTGCTATCGTGTGTGAATTAAGATGGATGACATTTGGTGCGATGGTTATATAATTATATTGGTACGACTGATCAATGGAATTTATGAGAAGACTATATTTATTACAAGTTTGCAATTAGTTTGATAAAGTGCACAAGAGCATGGATTTAGTTATGGAGACAATGATTATCTTGTTCATGGAAATTTTCCTCTTATTAAGGTGGAATTATGGTGGAATTATCATGAAATGAAGATGGCTTGATGGAATTTGTGTCAAGTAAAGCTTGCTGCGTAATAGTCTCAAATTCTTAATATGACTTGGATAGTTATTTGCGTTTTCTAATTGAGGAAACTTCACTTAGTTGTCATTAGTTTTTAGGAACTTGGCTGTCATTGCTTTCCCTTGATGTGGAAGAAAATTTTATTCCTAGGTAAATAAGGAAAATACATTCCTAGAAAACAATGTAATTTGTATTCATTATTTACAAAGGAATCGAAATTAAATTCTGATGTATAGATAGAGCTGTAAAAGATTTAAAGTCTTTGGACAAGGGGTCCTCCTCTCCAAGAAGAGAAGAATTAGAAAATTGAAAGAGAATTTGTGAGGCTTGGAATAATGTAAAAAAGTGAAAGAACTAAACATGCTTATGTGCGAAAGCAAAGAAAACAATGACGGTTTCATCCCTTATGGGACCCTACGCAAGGGAAGATAAAATTGGAGTTTTTCTCTATAGATAGCTTTGAGTGTATATTGTTTCCTTATTCTGATAGACTTGAATTTTTTTAAAATTAATTAATTCTGCAGCAGGCACTTTCCAAGTGATAGACTAGACATAACAAGAGCAAATGAACTAAACAATTTGATGAGCTGTCAAATTGCAAGAAATGATCATTTTAGTGACAAGGACATCTAACGACTTCGCTAAACTCTTTTGTTTTGTTGAAGTACCATAGCTCCACAACTTAAAGCATTATAAGGTGGTAGAAATCCACAGCATTGTTTCCATAAGCAATAAGAAAGTTCGATAGTCAAGCATGGGGTGGTTTAAACTATTTTGTTTTCTTGGTGGTTTTGTTTTTATACATCTAGCTCAAGGCCAGAATCAGTCAGGTATGATAATATAAATCTTGGAATATCAGTATAGTATGGTTTTAATTATTAGCTAACCAAATACCTAAGGTATTATTCTGTCTATTTGTCTCAGGCTTCATTAGCATAGATTGCGGGTCACCAGCAAATTATAACTATTCCGAGGCGTTTACAGGTATAAATTACATTTCGGATGCAGCTTTCATAGACACTGGTATAAGTCAGAAGATATCAGCTATGTATAAAGCTGGCTTTCAACAACAAGTATGGAATCTCAGAAGCTTTCCTGAAGGAATCCGAAACTGTTACAACATAAACATTACGCAAGGCACCAAGTATCTGATCCGAGCAAGTTTCTTATACGGGAATTATGATGGACAAAGTAAGTTACCACAATTCGATATTCATCTGGGAGTGAATATGTGGGCTACAGTCAACATAACGAATGTAAACATTTCTGCCACTAAGGAGCTCATACATGTCCCATCTGAAGCTAATTTACAAGTATGTCTTGTAAACACGGGCCTTGGGATGCCATTTATATCAGCAATAGTGTTAAGGCCATTAAATAGTTCGACGTATGAATCAAATTTTGGATCATTGGCACTCTTCCATCGCATGGATGTTGGTTCGAATTCAGGTACAGGATACAGGTGAGTCATTATATAAAAGATTAACTCCTTTGCACCATTGCGTTTCTACAATTATATAGGATGCTATACATCTCACTTAAATAAATGCATATATAATTTCATTTTAGTTTGTAAAATAATTAATGACTTTAGCATTTTTTTACATTCTTTACAATGTCAGATGTAGAAACTGGTATGATAATGAATGTGTTATACCACATCATTAACGTAATAAATAAATAGTGATACCATGGGGTACAACAATTTTATTGTATAGAGTTTATAAATTTATTTGTCATCAATCAACAAAATTGTTTTTAAGAAAAATCAAATATTTCTTTTATGAGCGATTGAAACCAAGGAAGTCAATATCATACTGTACCGGCTGGTACGGATGGTATTTTCCGTTCCTCCACTTTTGCCAGTACAAAAACACTTTTGTTTCGTTCTGATTTGAATACTTGACATACCGTGTCATTTTGTCTATTCGGGAAAAAATATTAGATTCCGGCCGAAAAATATGTATCAGGCCGAAACAAAACCAAAAGTTACCCAATCAAATTTAAATCTAAAAACTAAAAATTACTCTCTCTCCTCCCACAATAACTTACTGTTGCTCACGTTGACATTGCCACCACCATTTCGCCTTCATGTTGCCAGTTAGCTCAGGTTTTGGTGAGCTCCTCCTCTCTCCTTCTTCTTTTTCATTTTCTTTTTCATCGCTTTCTATCTTCTGGCCTCGTTCATATTAACTTTTCTAATACTTTTACATATTTCCTCTTTGTTTTTTTTTGTGTCTTCTACCAATCCCACGTGAAAGTCACTTCCAAACTTTCAATTTCAAAATTTAACTATTGAGTACCATAGGTCAGTGCCATGATGTCATTGAAATGCCATTGGTCCAAAAGAGAATAATTTATATTATTATTTTGAGTATTATTTTTAGTATTAGTATTAGTATCAGTACTTAGATTCTGAAAAAAAAAATATATATATATATATATATATAAAATAAATTAGTGATAATTTTAAAATGGTACACCGGTACTAATTGGTGCCAAAATATTTCGTTTCTTTTACCAAACCAAAACAACCTCTGATACGGTATTGACTTTCTTAATTGAAACCCACTAATCACATTCCCTTTCAAATCGGTTTGAAAGCTTTATTTAGCAAAACATATAAATCTAGAATTTTTCGTTAATAAGTTATTTATTAATTCTTTGTCTTGGGTTTAAAGTTAACATATGAGTTTGTACATGAGATTATTTTCAATAAGTAATAATCCACCGTTACAAAAAATTTTATAATTGTCGAGATGACAAATTGTAAATGATAAATAATAGGCGTAAATGCACTTTTAGTCCCTATATTTTGGACTTTTTTCATTTTGGTTCCTACATTTCTATTTCACCACTTTTAGTCCCTAAACCAATTAACACGTGTTATTTTAGTCCTTTCCGTCAATCAACAAAAGAAAATCACGTAGGTGACTAACGGAGATATTAAAATATTACTAAAAATTTACTGTAGCAATAAAATTAAAAAAAAAAATTAAAATAAGAACACACTAGAATATAAAAACAAGAACAGAAACCCAGATATTCAAAATCACAACTAAAACCCAGATTTTCTCATCTTTCAATCAATAACGAAACCTCTAGCAAATAAAATTCATAAACCCAGAACAAGAGCAAGGATACCCAGATTTGAACAAACTCACTCACATAAGTCTTAAACAAACCCAGATACCCACTTATGTAAGTTTCAAACAAACCCAGATACCGGCAATGTTCACATTTTCCACGGCCATGGCCACCGGCCACAAACCCAGATAACAATGAGTGGGCAACTGATTCTCCTCTTGCTGCACGCCACAGCCACCACCGGCGATGTTCACATTTTCCATATCCAAACACCATCCTCCACCGAAACCTCCAACAAATCAAACCCATAAACCTAGAAAAATCATCAAACCTACATGAAAAAAACAAACCCAGAAATTTAAAACAAACCACCACCCAAATGGAAAAACAAACCCAAGTCAGAAAGATCGTGACCAACATTAATCGATCTGTGACCTACATGCCCCAACCCAGTGACGGAACTCCACGCGCGGTGACGCTGATCCCAGGCGATGGGATCGGACCACTGGTGACTGGAGCGGTGGAGCGAAGAAGGATGCTGAGAGAGAGTTGGAGAAAACGATTCTGTACGATGAGGTTAAGGTTGTCGTGAAGAAGCTCAACGTTTGGTGAGAAGCTAACATGATCTTTGATCTACAAACCAATCTCGTCGCCGTCACCTCCTTCAGACCCACCCACCGATCTCGTCGCTATTAGACCCACTCGCTGATCTCGCCGCTATCAGACCCACCCGCCCATCTCGCCTCTTTCAGACCCACCCACCAATCTGTGGTCCTTTACCGCTCTCTTTCTCTCAATCTATCTCTCCCTCTCCCTCTCCCTCTCTCACGATCAATGCTTATTTTTTAGGAAGACTGAATTTTTTTGTTGATTTGGTTTATATATTCAGATTTCCTATTATAATATTCAGACCCACCCACTTGAAATCATTTTCATTTTTGAAAAATATTTTCACTTGAAAATATTTTACACTTTAAAATCATTTTACATTGAGCCAAATCTAGGTTTCTGTTCTTGTTTTTATATTTGGGTGTGTTCTTGTTTTAATTTTTTTTTATTTATTTTATTGCTACAGTGAATTTTTAATAATATTTTAATCTCTTCGTTAGTCACCTCTGTGATTTTCGTTTATCGACTGATGGAAAGGATAAAATAACACACGTTATTGGTTTAGGGATTAAAAGTGGTGAAATAGAAATGTAGGGACCAAAATGAAAAAAGTCCAAAATGTATGGACTAAAAGTGCATTTACGCCTAAATAATAAAGTGATGTCAGTAATCAGTGTTGGAAAAATACATGTTTGTATCGCATACAAAACATATGCAACGGAAAATTAACGGATCTATTTCTTTCGCAATTGATAACATGTACTATTTAAGTTTCAGAATTTTAAAGAAAAAAGCGTATCTTTATGCGATGATATTCAAAACAAAAGATTAGAAGCACTTGGGAACACTTTTAATCTTCACTCCAATTCCACTTAATGCCCAAGAAGTGTGGTCTCTCAATCAGTTTCCAAGGAGAGAATAAAAGAGTGTCCAACACTCACGTACAAACCATTTCATTCCTTATATGATCTTAATGAAAACCTTTATGAAAAAGACTTATGAAATTATGTATATTTCTCTCTTTATATATAACTGATTATTTAATTGTGCTAGCCTTTTGGGTCATTCCAATTGGGCTCTAGTATGTGGCTTAGAGTGGGACCAAAAGGAAACAAATAAGATTCTAGCTCCAATGGGCCTTGGAATTTTCTATCAACTCTTGATAAGTCCAAAGTTACCATTAATTATATTCAATACCACTATATGAATATAATAGTACTCTAGGCCTATATCTCAAGACTTTATTGTACATGCAACCTCTTCATTAAAATATTCGTAGTAATACAAAGTCATGAATATAGACTGCCACGTTGAAGATTACTACATCTTAATCCTTGAGTACCCGGTTTAATCCTTTTATGTTATTCATTATATATTTATAAAATCCAATTCCATATATATATATATATATATATGAAAACTCAAAAATGTGTTAAAAAACACAAGAGCTATTTACACCCCCAAATTAAAAGATTACGGCTCAATTAATTTTACTTTAACTTATACTAGGTGCGGAATAGAGTAAATATGAACAGATAGACAATATAAATACTCTAAGACATATTCAATTAAACACAGCTGTAAAATAAAAGCTAAAAGAGTAGGGAAGAAGAACGCAAACACAAGATAACATGCTGATGTGTTATCGAAGAGGAAACCGAAGTACTCGGCATAAAACCTCTCCGCTGCCCTCCAAACGGTAAATTGATCCACTAGACAATCAGTTGGAATACACGAATAGTAAAAGACCCTCCAAGCGTAATCTACCCAATGCACCTAAGCCCTCTAAGCTCCTACTCCAACAAGGCTTCTCGGAACCGTGTCTTGTCTAGCTCTCTGGATCTCGCAATACGCCCGATTGCATCTGCCAAAACTTGGCTTCTTCCAATGCTTTCCAACAGCACCAAAACTTCACTGGACACTCAATATGAGTGTGGTAAGTATTTAGGCTAGCAACCTCTCAAGGATATGAAAACGGAGAGGTAAGAGTTGAGGAAAAACCATAATGGATTGTGTAGAGAAATATGGGTATAACAATCTCTAACTCCCAAGTATTGTGGATAGGGTTTTCTCTCAGAAGCACTCCTTAACATCTATGGGTAATGTGGGTATATATAGTGTGAGTACAGATAGTGTGTATCAGAAATGACAGTTCAGCAAAACAGAATGTTTTGCGGGTATTTCGTGAGAAGGCCTTACCCGCGAAACACTATAATGTGGGCATATATAGTGTGGGTACAAATAGTGTGTATCAAAAATGACAATTCAGCAAAACAGAATGTTTTATGGGTATCTCATGGGAAGGCCTTACCCGCAAGACGCTCGCAAAAACCAGCTGTCACCAACCTGTCTTGACTCTTCGCATTCCAGTCATGTGCAAGGCACATGCTTCACTTCGTGAGAAGGATACCCGCAAGCTACCTGCGAAAACTTCTTTGTCTTCACTTTGCCTTGAGTCTTCACATTCTCTCTCTTACACACAACCCTTACAAGAAATCCCACATAAAATACAGGGTACAAAATATTGATCATAATTACAATCAAATTTGGCACGGAATTAAAGCTAACACAAAATACTTGTAAATTTCAACTTTACAATATACTTTAGTAACTCCTTACTAAAGTGGTTGGGTCCAACACTTTGAATAACCAAACTTATTAAACTTATCTCAATGGAATATTGTATATCTCCGTTAAGAGATTATGAATTCCATCTTGAGAATATATGTTTCATCAACATTAAATGCGGCTGCCCAACATATTGAGGTTTTGATCGTGACATATAGATCTTACTCTTGATATATCAAAGCAACCTACACCTCATGATCAAATCTATTATTCTCATAGGATTTAGAGTTTATGTAAATAGAAGTCGTGAGATTTATTATTCATTTGATAGTCGTTAGGAGAATAATAAATCTCACAGCGGTCCAGTTCAATATGTCTTAACTCTTAAAACATATCAACATACCAACTAGAAATCTCCATTTCCATGATCAAGACAAATAATCTTAGTTGATATGTTATAGTCTTTGAAGATAAAATGCCCAATTTCATCACCGACTATGAACTAAAATTCTGAGTTTACAAAGAACTTATGATTTATATCTTCTGTGATTTTTCACATAAATCACATACTATGCATCTCATGGACTAAGATAATGTCTCATTAGTTCATTTATAGATAGTCTCATATAATTAAACAATTTAATTATTTATGACATGCCAATAAATTGGATTTTAAGGCATAAACCTCAACAATCTCCCACTTGCCCTCAAAGATAATTTACCATATATTTGACACTTATCTTCTTTTAGAGTAATTCATAGTCACTCTAAGGCAAGGTTTGGAAACAAGTTTCAGCCAGAGTTATTACATAAATTATCTTTTCTACTACTACTTCTCACGTAATCATATCTCTCTAATGAAATAATACTTACGCTTCATGTGTATCTTCATCACGTAAGATGAACAGATATCTTAAAGTCCAACTTCATAAATCACAATTAAACTACAAGTTAGTATTTGTACATCCAGTAACAATCAAAACCTCATTTTTGTGGACAAGCATATAATCCCTCATTCTCCTAAGATATTTGAGTATATGCTTACTCCCACTAAATTAAGTGATCTTAGATTCAACTGATATTTGCTTACCATGCCCACCGCAAAATAGATATTTAGCCTAGTATTTAGCATAGCATAAAGACTTCCTATCGATTTGATATAAGGAACCATTTTAATATGCTCTTCCTTTTGTATATCTTAGGACCATAGTCCTACATAAAGGAATTTCAAAATTAAAAAGAAAGAATCATTTCTTGAAGTATTTCATGCTATATTTGGCTAAAATTTAATCTATTTAAGCAATTTGAGATAGACCCAACATCCTAATTTCTAAATTTTAACAAAGTTTAATTCTTAGGATGTAACTAGTCTTTCCTAAGTACTTTATATCAAACTGGATTAGACAACAAAAAACTTCATTGATGACAATAACTCTACATCATTCTAAATGATTAGAATGTCATCAACATACATTAATAAATTTATTATTCTATATAACTTTTAAACATATAAGGCCTTTTAATACTTAATCAAAATCAAACAATTTGATTACTTGATCAAAGATGATATTTTATGATTTAGATGCTTGTTTTAGTCCATAAATGGACTTTAAGCAACTTGCATGCTAAACACTACTGTTTCTTTACTATGTACAAGTCTAGTTACATTATATAAATGACTTCCTCAATATTGCTACTAAAAGAAGCTTTCTTGATATCCATTGCCATATTTCATCCAAATGAAATATAATGGATAAGAGAATCCAGATAGAGTCAAACTTGACTATTGGTGAAAATTTTTTTTCATAATCGAACCATTTCTTTCTGAATAAGTCTTTTCGCCACTAGTCTTGACTTTGAAGATTTGCACCTTCAAATCTATCAATCTTATTTTTCTTGTAGACTTATTTGAGAACAATAGGCTTAATGTCACTAGGCGCCTCTACAAATTCTATACCTCAAATAGAATCCAATTCTATTCACATAACCTTGATCCAGTAATTCATATTTATATTATCTATTGCCTTTACGTAGGACTGAGGATCAAATTTATATCCTTGTGAAATGACTTCAAAAGTTTATTCCAAAAGTATGAATTTATTTGATAATTGATAATCCTCTCACTACGATACTGTACCGGTGTACTAGCTATACATTTAGAATAATGTCTTGTGGTGTATCTAATACAATCATCTCATTTCTAAATATATTTTATAGTTGTCTTTCAACAAATTCTGACATCTTTCTTCTAGAAAAATTATACATTTAGCCTTAAGATTATTTACATAGTCATCGTCAAGAACTTTGTGTTTGTAGTTTACAAACATCTTGTCTTCTTTATGACTACCAAAACAATCTTTGCAATTCCTTTTGGATACCCATCATGTATACACATTTTTCCATCTTTTGATTTCAATTTGTCAGGCTTCCTTTCTAGCACAAGTGCTAGACATCTCCAAAAGCGGAAGTATCATATTTTAGGTTTTCACCCAATCCATGATTTGACAAATATCCTAGGAACAAACTTTTGAAATCAATTTTAGAAAATGTATATTAATTATTAGAGTATATCTCCAAAAGAAATAAGCAAGTGGAAATACTTATCATGTGCTTTACTATTTCTAAAAGAGTCTTATTCCTCCTTCATGTATGCATTGACTTAAAGAAGTCATTGAAACTTTATTCCTTTACAATAAAGGAGCCCTAGATCTTATTATCCTCTAAATAGAATTCATAAACTGGGAATATAATAAAATTGTCAGTTCGTTTAGACCCCTTAAACCCAACAGATTAACCTAGTGAATTAGCCAAGTGATTAACTTAGGTAATTTAATTAAATCTAGGTTAACACAAATATAACAAAAATAACAAAGTAGCGGAAAAATAAATAACACAAAGATCTGATGACCCAGAAAACCACACCGGTAAAAACCTGGGGAGGATTTAACCTAGCTATCCTCAAGGTAAACTGAATCCACTATGAAAGAATCGAAATTTACACAATAGCGACTTAGACCACTAACATCCTATTGCTACCCAAGTGTAGGAAACTTACTACCATGACCCCATGATAGCTCCGAGATCCACAGACTCCTTCTTTCTAGAATTCTTCAGCAAATCCACAAGCGCACCTGCTTGTATATCTTTGTGCTCTATTGATTCTGCAACTGTATTGATCTACACAACTCTTGATATAAATCTCAAGTTTGTAAACCCTAAGTGTATGTGAAGGTAAACACCTCTAGATCTCACAAAGAGATTCACAAACACAGCATTCAGAACACTAAAAACGTGGCTAGGGTTTTCCCTTATATACTTAGGGCAAAACATAAAACCCTATACATTAAAACGAGCTTGGGCTGAGTTGGAATTTTCTGCAGAAAAATGTTCTGCACGATTTTCGATCGATCGAGTCTAACTTTCGATCGATCGAGTTATACAGAAAGTTAATAGTAATTCTGCATAAAAACTCGATTCCAACTTTACATTAAATCCCATACTTTGAGCAAGTCTAACACACGACTAAACATTGTTTTGATCATGGTTTGCCAACATACAAATTGAAGTTCTAAATACATTAGATCCTAATCTTTAGAACCTAACAAAAATAATGGTTCTAAAAGCCTATATTTCACTAATCTTGAATATCATTTAAATTAATAAGATCTAGACTAAGTGTCAAAACATACAATACCAAAGGATGAAAACTTTCTCATTAAAAAGTAAAACATGTAAATTTCCATATAGAAGACAATGATGGACAATGCTTAGCTTTACAAAAATGGAAACACTTTCCTTTTGGTCATGCTTTTAAGTCCAATTTCCTTTTGGCAACTACTAAGGCAACTTGCTTGTCCAACTGTTTGGTATTTTAATTCCTCTTCTTACCGCCCTTACCTTTCGTTTCGGGCTAAGAATTTTGAATTAAATCATATTGATCATAGCCTTAGCTTTTAGGATGTCTTCCATTGCGTAGAACTCGCTCATCAATTCAGATAATATAAAAAGAATTTATTTTCAAAACAATTTGAATTGATCAAATTATTCTAATAAAGACTTCTGGATCATATCCAAATGAGATTAATATTTAATCTCTACATCCAAGAATTCCAATTCATTTTAAAATAAAATATTTTCATAAAATGATATAGAATTGGAACTCCTTAAACTTTTCTTAGCACTTAATATGATTCATACCAAACATCTCATTAGGCTTAATATAATGTCTAAGTCTAGTACTAACTCTTGCATCTAATGTTGTAGTACAATTGAGATAGAACATTTTAGCATTTCAATGGAAATTATGATCAAATCATAAGCTATCTTCCATCAATGCAAAAATTTATGACAACTTTATTTTGAGACTATGAACTTAAATACCAGGACATTATATTTTGCAACCATAACCATATAATATAAAACACATAAAAATATATTATATTAGGTGCAACGACAACCAAATTCATGTCTATAATTCTTTGGTAGCAAGTATATTATAAACACCATGATTGATTGAGAACTATTCTCATTATTAGTGCTATCATGATAACTCTTATCAAATACTAATAATATGCCGTATTATCTTTAGCCTCTAAGTAATAATGGCATAGCTCCTTTGGGAGGTTAACATTACACTTAGTCTAGTGTACACCATTATCTAGAATTATGTGTAGCCACATTTCATCTCTCTTATAGTGTTTAAACTTGTAGTAATATGAAACAAAACACCCTTCTTTGGGATTGCGAGGCATATATGTCAAGACGAGGTGCTTGTCTACACTACTTTAAATAGGTAAGTTCAATCTTGTAGTACCATGAAGTAAACACCCTCCTTTGGGATCACGAGGTATATACGCCAAGATAAGGTGCATACCCACACTACTATGAACCGATAATAGAGGCCGTGAGATCTAACCCTTGTATCTCTTTCCCACTAGAAATTTTAAAACAAGTAGATTGTCCTGAAATCATTGTGATCTCATCACAATTTTAACCATACACATCAAATGTGTTTAATTGTTTAAATTCGATGTGATGTTACTAAGTCACGTCACAATAGCGTAACGAACATTCGCACTATCACAAAGAAGTTTAATCTTGTAATCCGTGAAGTAAATACCGTCTGCATGGAATGCAAGACTCAAAGTCAAGATAAAGTATTTATTTACATTATAATAAACTTAACAAAAAGGGTTATTTCAACACTCCCATTCATTATTTGAGTTTTTTTTTTTTAAATTATTGTGATCCCATCACAACTAATAATCTTGCACTTGTTGAAGACTCTAATCTTATTAGAATCACTAACTAAAATGGAAGTCCTAAACTATTTAGGATTCCTTAAACACTAATGAATCAAAAATTAGTTATATAGAACTCTATCCTTAACTTATTTGATTAAGAATTCTAATCTCATTAGAAACTATATACCTTTTAATTAAGCTTTAATTTCATTAAAACTTCCAATTAAAATAAATTAAGGACTTTCAATCATACAAAAATTACAATCTCATTAGAATGTTTCTTAAAAGACAAGTCTCAAACTATTTAGGACTAAGAGTTCCATTTAACTAATATCTTTGATCTCATTAGGTCTTTTAGTTAGAACCATGTGTAATCACATCACACATAGCCTTGCTCTTTATACATTTGAAAACACTTAGAAAAAAATTCAAAGTTCCCTTCAAATGCATTTTCGCGAGAGTCTCATGACTAAGTTCTTCTCACGAAAATTGGTTAAGGTAAAATAGTGAAAACACAAAATTCAAACAGAAACTTTCATGACTATCTCGTTACTAATTCCCGAGTAAAGCTTACCTGCGAAACAGTTTTGTGCTTCAGTGGCATTTTTCGCGGGTTACCTTCTTGCAAAGTACTCGCAAAAAACGCATGTTTTCAGTTTTTAAAGAGCAGATGTAGACAGTTTTCTACGGTTTTTCATGAACAAACAACCACCATATGAACATAATAGATAGAATTTGATATCAAAACTGAATTCCATTGATGTTATAGCCTTAAAGATCAATTTAAAATACTTAAATTCAAATTTAAACAACATCATAACATCAATATTAGTTTTCATCATATCATAGTTTTAACAATCATGCAGAAAATTAAATGCATAATTTTCTAATAACATAAAACTATTATCTCTAATTCCAAAACTTACAAAACATGTTATACAGATTTGAAATTGAAAACCTGGCTCTGATACCAATTGTTGGAAAAATATATATTTGTATCACATACAAAACATACGCAGCGGAAAAGTAACGGATCTACTTTATTTGCAATTGATAACATGTACTATGTAAGTTTCAAAATTTAAGAACAAGAAAGCGTACTTTGGTGCGGTAAAATTCAAAACAAAATATTAAAAGCACTTGGGAACACTTTTAATCTTCACTCCAATTCCACTAAATGCCCAAGAAGTGTGGTCCCTCAATCAGTTTCCAAAGGGAAAATAAAAGAGCGTCCAACACTCACATACAAACTATTTCATTCCTTATATGATCTTTAATGAAAACTTTTATGAAAAAGACTTATGAAATTATGTATGTTTCTTTCCTTGTATATAACTGATTATCTAATTGGGCTACCGTTTTGGGCCATTCCTATTGGGCTCTAGTATGTGGCTTGGAGTGGAACTAAAAGGAAACAAATAAGACTCTAACTCCAATGGGTCTTGTGTTTTTCTGTCAACTCTTGACAAGTTCAAAGTTACCATTAATTATATTCAATACCACTATATGAATATAATTGCACTCTAGGCCTTATTAATAAATTATATCCCAAGACTTAATTATGCACACAACCCCTCCTTACTACATCTTAATCCTTGAGTATCCGGTTTAATCTTTTATATTATTCATCATATATTTTTGAAATCCAATTCCATAAATATATACTTTAGTAACTCCTTACTAAAGTGGTTGGGCTCAATACTCTTAATAATCAAACCCGTTAAACTTATCTCAAGGGAATATTTTATATCTCCATTAAGATATTATGAATTCCATCTTGAGAATATATATTAACACTAAATGTGGCTACCTAACATACTGAGATTTTGATCGTGACTTATAAATCTCAATCTTAATATATCAAAGCAACCTCCACCTCATGATCAGGTCCATTATTCTCACAGGATTTAGAGTAAATATAAAAAGAAGTCGTGAGATTTATTATTCATTTGACAGTCGTTAGGAGAATAATAAATCTCACAGTAGTCTAGTTCAATATGTCTTAACTCTTAAAACATATCAACATACCAACTAGAAATCTCCATTTCCATGATCAGGACAAATTATCTTAGTTGATATATTATAATTTTCGCAGATGAAATGCCCAATTTCATCACCGACTACGAACTAAAATTCTAAGTTTACAAAGAACTTATGGTTTATATCTTTTATGACTTTTCACATAAGTCACATACTACTATGCATCTCATAGATTAAGATAATATCTCATTAGTTCATTTATAGATAGTCTCATATAATTAAATAATTTAATTATATATGACATGCTAATAAATTGGATTTTAGGGCATAAACTCTAACAATGAGCTCATATAAGAATCAATAAAAACCTGTCAATTCAACTGTTGTAAAAATTATTATGAAATTTGTTATATTTGTAATATTACTCTACAATGAGGACCCAATGTAAGACCACCTTTACAGCTTCCAATAGTATTATGGCATATCAGATTTTACAAATAAACGAATAACAGCTAAATGTAATGATAACACATTTATTAAAACTTGGTTACCCCGTGTAAATATAAAAGGTAATTTTAAGTAATATTACAACGTTCATTATTTTTTTATTGTGATAAATTCATCTTTGGATTATATATTTTTTCATATATCCTCCATATTTGTGAAATTCAAGAAAATCTTAGATGAATAACTATCTTATTTATAAAATATTTAAAATTTCAAGTTTTTAATTTTTTAATTTTTTTTAAATTTATGTATAAAATACAAGTTTATAGAAAGCAAATAACATTTGATTTGTACAAAATCTGACATATGTATTAAAAATATAGAATAGAGTGCTCTATTCTTTGTGTGAGAGAGCCAAGGGTATATTTATGCTTTGGTTCTTCTGAAATTATTTGTGTGCTACTATTATAATCTTTTTTATTTTATAGTGAAACTCTCTATCGCCACCTGTGAATGTAGGTAAATTGCCTAACCATATAAATTCCTTGAGTTTATATTCACAACAGTTCTTGTTAGAATGGAGAGTTTTAATGAAAGTGATTCTTTTACTTGCAAACATATGATGTGCCATACTATGTTTGGAGGGATCAAGTCCCTATTAAATTTTACGTGTCTGTACAATCCATGTAGTAAGTCTTTTTTAATTTATACATATCCCTAATAGTTTTGGAAATACATTTCCCAGCTAGGAAAGTCGATCAGATAATTCATAGAGAAACGTAAAGGACCATAAGTTTGCATGATACTGGTATAAACAATTGGTAAATCAGTTAATCGTTTTTTTTTTTGCTTGAATAGTATATCAGTAGATCTAAACCTACATAGATTATTTCTTTTTAAAAGAACATAGATTTGAGGGGAGTGCATCCAATCTAACAACCTTTTTTACGTTAGAAAGTGTTTTGTCCTGACAAAACCTTCCCAAAAGCAAAAGGCAACCGTCTTTTTTCATTTTTCAAACAGTAATGTTTGGAGTAATTAGGAACACAACTAAAGCCAGAATTTGTCCACATTGCAGGTTGTAAATGGTAGAGTAAAAATAATGGGTTTACAATACCGGTGGCTTCACATTGAGTCTAGGACGGCCAGACCACCCTGACCTAAAAAAAAAAATTTATTATAAAAAATTTTTAAAAATCTTATGATTTTTTTATCCTTAAAAAAAAATATTTGTAACCACTCTAAAATTTTTTAGGCCCAACATAATCAAACTTTGGACAAAGTTCGGCAACAAATTAAACTTGGTTGTAGACTAAGGCTACAAATCCATTCAATATTTATTTATTGGATGTAAATTTTGAAAAATTCACCATTGGATTACATTTTCTTTTTATATCCTCAATACTTACAAAATTTCTAGAAAATCAAAGATTAATAGCTACGTCATAAATCAAATATTTAAATTTTGAGTATTTATAGTCTAAAATTATACATAAAAAATAAATTTGTGGATCGAATAGTAAATAACATCCGATTGACATGAAATTTGACATGTGTTTTAGGAATATGAATAACATGCAATTCAACGGTTAGATTTTCAAAATATATAGTTATGTTAATTTGTTTAGTGAAAGTTATGACCTTAAGACATGTCCTTAAACTTTGGTTCCCTTAACAATATATTAGGTCCTTACAAACAAAAAGAAAAGTCCCAAGAAAATTTTTATTTAACTAAAATTTTCAAAGGAATGTAACTTGCAGCATTAATAATGAGACTATGATACAAAGATTTCAAAATAAGAAATTTGTAGAATAAAATTGTAAGACTTTATATATTTATGTGTGTGTGTGTTAACCACTCCAGAAAATATTCATGGAGCCGCCATTGCTCTGTAATTCTACCAATTACAACTTTTTCTTTTTAAGGAAAAAAATTTAGATAAAATAAATTTTCTTCATGCAGGATCAAACTATAGACCTTCAGTTTACAACACAGATGCTCTACCATTGAGCTAAAGAGGTTTTGACAACCACCCACAACTTGACACATTAGCAAGTTAAGGCAAAATTTGTAGTTTTAGTTCTGGTCTTATCATTTTTGTTTTTCAAAACAGAAGAGATGACTAGAAGCACCTATTAAATTCAAAATATATTTGTTTTCTCACATGCTTCACGCCCCTCACAGTTAGTCTACTCAAGATTGAATAGCGGGTCCCACATTTTTTTAAAGCACAAAGAAACCTTCTATGTCTTTGTAAGTATATTATCAAAAGAACACACAATATCTCCCTCAAAAAAAAAAAATACACCATATTTTTTATAATAACTTATACAGTAATTGTGTTGTCAGATGTTTTTTATTCTGGTTTAAGGTCACTAGTTTGACTGGTTTTAAATGAAAAATGATAAAAGAAGTATAAATTTTACCATATAAAACTTATAAATTGGTACGACAATAAATGTAATTGATGAATTTCAACTACCTTATAAATAAATATTTAAATTGCATAATGATACATTTGTTTTTAGGCTCAATGTAGTATCCCCTGCCACTACTCTTTTAAAGTTACCTTGATTGGGTTTAGTTGATATTCTCTCAATCAAAAAGGTTAGATTAGATTTAAAAAATACGCCAAACTCAAACCAATCCAAATTATGCAAACCCCTAAATTCAAGTAGTTTATAGCTTATACTAATATCTATGTTTTTTTTAGGTATCCATACGACGTTTATGATCGATTTTGGAGTCCCTATAGCGAGAATAACTGGACAACTTTAAGTACCTCGCAAACTTTTACCACTAACAATTCTTACAAAGTACCATCTGTCGTCATGAGTACAGCATCCACTCCAATAAATGTCAGCGCACCTCTGGAATTAAGTTGGTACACACAGAAAGCAACTTCCGAATACCATATTTACATGCACTTTTCTGAAGTTGTAAAGCTCAAAGCTAATCAGTCCAGATCATTTAACATTACTATAAATGGGAAGCACTGGTATGGACCCTTTACTCCAAAATACTTGCACACAATCACAGTGCACTCCATATCCATCTTAGAGATAGCCCAAAAATATGATATTTTAATCTCCAAAATAGAAAATTCAACACTGCCACCCATCATCAATGCCATTGAGATATATTCGGGAATAGATCTCTCGCAATCAGGGACATACAAACAAGATGGTATGTTTTTTTCCACACATCAATCTAGTGGCCTATATTTTAGGAAAATTATACTTTATCACCCTAAACTATATCTTAAATTACACTTTACATCCTAAACTTTTTGAATGCATATTTTGCATCCTAAATTATAATTATTGTTACACTTTGCACCTTGATGTTAAGTTTGCCGTTAACTTAAATGGAAATATAAAATTTAGGGTACAAAGTGTAATTAAGAGTATAGTTTAGGATAATAAGGTATAATTTATTCTTTGTTTTTAATGAATTGAGAAGAGGGGCAATTTGGTCATTTCACATAATGTCATACTCTTCTATCCAAATTAACGGCAAACTTAACGTCGAGGTGCAAAATGTAACAAGGGTTATAGTTTACGGTGTAAAATGTGCATTCGAAAAGTTTATGGTACAAATTGTAATCTGAGGTACAGTTTAAGGTGGTGAAGTATAATTCTCTCTTTTTCTCTTTAGTTTTTTTTAGAACTTATTTGGATGCATATGAAAATGTTATAGTTGATGCTGTCACAAATATCAAGTCGACTTATGCTCTACAGAGAAATTGGGATGGAGATCCGTGTCTCCCAAGAGCATACTCATGGGCAGGTTTAAATTGTAGCTATGATAGTATTAAACCCTCTAGAGTAACAACCTTGTAAGTTTATTCCATTATATAAGCTTTTTGACTTGGAAACTTATTTTTGTAGTATCATTTAATTTAGTTGTAAATTCAATCAGGAACTTGTCTTCTAGTGGATTGACGGGTGTGATATCTACTAATATCTCAAATCTCGTAATGTTACAATACTTGTAAGTATATTCAATTCACATAATCAAAAAAGTAAAATCTTGATGGAGATAACCAAATTTGGTTACAATTTTTGTGACAACCAATGTCAAATGTAAGTAATTTGTGTATTTCAGGGATCTATCAAACAATAGTCTTACTGGATCAGTGCCTGATTTTCTTTCTCAGTTGCAATACTTGAGGGTCCTGTAAGTTGAATTTTATGACGTTTCAAATTTCTTGGTTAGAAAAGGCAAAATCATTTTCACTCTACCTATACAGAAACTTGGAAAAAAATCAGCTCACTGGTATTGTTCCAACTGGCCTCATTGAAAAATCAAAGAATAATTCACTATTATTAAGGTATGATTTCTGTCAAAGATAATGAACAAAAGTTATCATCATAATTTTCCTTTCCATGAACTCTTCTAGAGAACATATTAAAACAATATATATATATATATATATATATATATATATATATATATAAAGTTATAATTCAATGACTTACAATTCGTTGCTATCCCTTTTCCTGCTGTAGTGTGGACGCAAATTTAAATGTTTGTGGATTGGGATCATGCAAAAACAAGAACAATGTTGTCGTACCAATAGTAGCATCAGTTGTTGGATTGCTCACCCTCTCATTGATTGTTGCGGCCGTGTTGTGGGGGCGTAGGAGAAAACAAAAAGATGAGAATAAAGGTTAAAAATTTAAATACAAGACGCATATTCGATGTAAACAACAAATACATTCTCCTCAAGTATATGCTTATATAATGCTCATGATGTTCGCAATTGTGATAGCAGCTGAATCCAACATCCAGACCATGACGATAGAGTCATTAGAGTCAATACAACGGCAATTTACATTCGCTGATCTCAAAAGAATTACAAACAACTTTGAGAGGATTCTGGGTAAAGGTGGATTTGGAAAAGTTTACCATGGCTATATTAATGATACTCAAGTAGCAGTGAAGGTTCTTTCTCTGTCATCAGCTCAAGGTTATCAACAATTTCAAGCAGAGGCAAGCAAATATGTCTCATTTTTATTGAGCTTTCACACAAACACATACATAGAATATAATATTAAATTAATAAAGGTGATACTTATTGAATCACAGGTGAAACTTCTTATCCGAGTTCATCATAGAAACTTGACTACCCTTGTCGGGTATTGCTATGAAGGAACAAACATGGGGCTTGTTTATGAGTACATGGCTAACGGAGACTTAGATGCACATCTTTCAGGTTGGCCATATAACAAAAGTATCTAGTGAAGATTCCACATTTTTGGCTTACTTATATACAAAACTAAAAACTTTTGGCTGACAAATGGCGGAGCTAGAAAAATTACTTTTGGGAAGGTGGGGTGGGGGGCGTGATTGACCTGCATCTTATGGACATATATTGTTAGCATGTATATTCATTATGAATAGAATTAAATTACTCTACATCTAATCTAAAAAGAATAAATCACAAAAATATAGAGAAGTGATCAAAAAATTTGAAAACTAATTCGCATAATAAGAAATGAATAAAATTTGGAGATGCGTGATTATATTTTACACAGAAACACTTTATAGTTAATCTATAACCTATATATATCATCGCTTCACTCACTCACTCACTCACACACACACACACACACATATATATATATATAATTTATTTGGATATTTTTTTATAAATAACTGTCTGTGGTTGTGTTTAGTGTTATATATTTAATTCACAGCCAATCCCAAACTCAGGTAAAGGAGAAAAGTTGCAGTAATTGACAGGTAGTGTAAAATTTAGTCACTCTTTTTATATAAATCCAATATAGATAAATTTTAGGGGCGTCCCCTACTAGCAATGCACTGCATTGGACCCCGGATGCAGTGAAAATTGAGCAGGGGTTAGCTAGGATGCTTGCCATAAGCAATCCACTACATCGGCACTCGGGTATAGTGAAAAATAAGGGTAAGATTTCCCACTCTCTGATGGACGCAAGTAAAGAAGTTAGTCCAAGATAATAACGTTTCTATATATAGGTACTTGGAATATAGGATCTTTAGCTAATAAACTAACGGAAATAGTAGGTACAATGATTAGGAGAAGAATAAACATAATGTGTCTTTTGGATAATCATAGATAAGAGCGTTGAAAATGAAGTCGTTGAGGTTAAGAGGATGGGGGGATAGAATTTTGTTATAGTGGAACAATTTTAACCAAATAGATTTCAACCTTACTAAAGAAGTGGATAGTAGATGTTGTAAAGATTGTAAGGAAATATCAAGAGAGAGAGAGAGAGAGAGAGAGAGACCACTCAACATAGGGTAGTGGTACTAGATATTTATATTAGAAAATGGAGAAGAAGAGTATTAGACAAAGAAAAACAACGATTAAGTAGTGGAGTTTAAAGGGAGTGAAACAATATGTATCTAAAGATAAAATGATCATTGAAGACAAGTGGAATTTAGATGAAGATGTTGATAAGATGTGAAATAAAATGGCTAATTGTATTAAAAGAGTGGCTATAGATGTACTTGAAGAATCTAAGGGATGTGGGTGACTGACTAAGGAAACTTGGTGGTGGAATACAGAGGTCTAAGCAACAATTAAATCAAAGAGAGAGCGATAGAAGACTACTTAAAAGCAACAAAGAGGCTAAATGTAAGGCTTATGATAACTTGTACAACAAATTGGGTACAAAGGAGGGATAAAATCATATTTATAAATTTTCTAAAACAAGAGAAATGAAGAAAGAGACTTGAATGGTGTCTGGGGCATTAAAGATGAAGGTCAAAGAGTATATGTTAAAGAATAGGAAATTAAACAGAGATGGAAAATTTATTTTGATAAACATTTTAATGAAAATGGTATAAACGATTGGAGCGATTCGTGTAGCCCGACGGAGGATAGAAGCCGTAGATTTTTTTCGAAGAATCATGATCACTAAGGTAAATATTGCATTAAAAATTATGAAAATGGGAAAAGTGATGGGACCGGATGAAATCCCATTGAGGTTTGGAAGTGCTTGGGTGATATGGGTGTATGCTAATAGACAAATCTTTTCAATAAGACTTTAAGTGTTAACAAAATGCCTAGTGAATTGAGGAGAAGTGCTTAATACCTATTTACAATAACAAGAGGGAATGGTAGAAATTACTGAGGAATTAAACTTATGAATCATGCAATGAAACTTTAGGAAAGAGAGCTTGGATATAAGTTAAGACATGAAACAAAAAAATTGGAGAATCTATTTGGTTTTATGATGATCTACCATGGAATCTATTTACTTAGACATCTAATGAAAAAAAATAATATAGAGAGGCTTGAAAAGATCTTCATATGGTTTTCATTGATCTTAAAAGCATAAGATAGGGTCCTTAGAGAGGCTTTGTGCTGGTTTTTGAGAAGAAGAAAAAAAAAATGATGGGGGGTACGGAAGTGACAAGATACAGAACACGTTTATTTCTAGAAAATAAGAAACAAAACACGTTTGCTTCTAAAAAAAATCTCAAATCCATGAGGGTCCTTAAATTCAGAAGGAGAAAAGTTTTATCCACCAAAAAATAGAGAGACAAAATATACATTTTATTGATTGAATATTTTTTTTTTTAATGTTTACAGACTTGGAAGTCTATTTAAAGGTTCTATAAAACTTGAGAGATAAGAAAATATATCCCAAAATAAATCCTAGTTAATACATAATCATAATAGGAACCAAATTTGACCCAAAAAATATTAAAAGCACCTTAAAATAAGGAAATAAATACCCCAAACCAAAAATAACAAAAATCAAATTGTAGATTCTATCCTACATCAAAATGTGTTCCTCTACTAAAAATACATTAACTTGATTAGAATATGTAAGACAAAATATAACTAGTGTGAGAACAAGTGAAGAAATAACAATCAAATTTTCTATCACTATAGATTTGCATCAAGGATTAGCATTAGGCTCATATCTCTTTGCACTAGAGATGGATGGGCTTACTAAATTGATTCAAGAGGAAACCCCTTGGTGTATGTTTTTGAAGATGTTCTAGTTTTAGTGGATGAAACTAAAAGTGGAAGCTAATGCCATGTTGGAGATTTGGTGAGCTAATTTGGTGAGATGCTTTATAATCTAAAGGTTTTCATTTAAGTAAAACTAAAATAGAGTACATAGAATGTAAGGTTAGTAAAATTAGAAACAGAGACAAATGGGGGGGGGGGGGGGGGAAGACTTGGCAACCAAGAGATACTAAAGAGAGAGGACTTTCAATTTTTGGGATCAATAATCCATAAAGATGGAGAGATTGAAAATGGTGTGAATCATAAGATAAGAGTATGGTGGATGAAGTGGAGAAGTGCATTAGCAATATTATGAGATCTTAGAATACCTATCAAGTTAAAGGAACATTTTTATAACACTACTATATGGCTAGCTATACTCTATGGTACTAAATTTTGGGTTGTTAAGAAGCAATATATTCATAAAATGAGTGTAGTGAAAATAAGAATGTTAAGATGCATAAGTTGGAATACACAAAAAGATAGAATTCAAAATGAGGAAAACAATTTAAAGATAAAGTAATTGATGGAAAGATGAGGGAGAGTCACCAGAGATGATTTTGTCATATTCAGAAGAAAGCGAGTAATGAACTAGAAAGAAATAGTAAGCAGATTGAAGTTGAGGGAGCAAAAAATTTAGTGGAACTAACAAAAAAAAAAAAAAAAAGGAAAGAAAAAGACATGTCAATTAAGAAAGTAACAGAGAGCATGACTTCAGATAAGACAGAATGGAGAAAAATAATTCATGCAAACCACCTAATTTATTCATTAATAATAATATATAGCTAATCCCAAATTTTCAGACTAAGGTTTATATGTTGTTGTTATTGTATTGTCTATAGATATTATTTTAACATATACAAAAATTCAGAAAATTAAAAAAATTCAACATGCTTGGTGGGCCGCCCCTTTTGGCCTCTATATGTGGCTCCATTACTAGCTCATTATATTTAACCCCATTTGCTCTAGAGATCTCATATTTTTACATTTCATTATTCCAATATGTAGTTATTGAATTCAAATTTCATTCTATATTTAAAGCCTCCACTAGAATCTAGGCACATGATATAATACATAATTCCATATACAAACACAATCATAAGAAATATATACTATTTAATATAATAATTATTGAATTTCATATTTAAACCAAAAAAAAAAGAATAAAAAATTTAAAATTTAATGTAATATAATTTTTTATTTTACTTATAAAAAAAATTATATTACTTTAAAAGTTTCCCTTGCATTTCATGAGTTACATATTAGTAATATATATATATATATATATATATATATATAGTATTAAAAAATTATAAATACACAAAATCATTATTTATTAACACATTAAAATGCAATTATTTACCAACAAAAACAAACAAACAAAAAAACATATAATAATATATTTTTTTTTTAATACTAGGCTGGTTAGGATTTTAACTTTTTTTTTTTTTTTTTTTTAATGTTATAGCATTCACCGTAGTGGTCTTAAAAACTTTTTTAGAACCTCAAAATGCTACTTTATCTATTTTAATTTTACCACCTTACTTTACGATACATTTAACATTAAAAGTTCTATTTTTTATCACTTCATTTAAAATAATATAAACAACTTATTAAAATAATAAAGAAAAAGAGAGAATTTTAGTTTTTCCATTAAAGTAAGAGAAATAATTTTAATAAAATATTGTATTTATACCAATTTACTATAGTTGCAAAAAAATTTAGCTTTATGTTCTCCAATAACACATGGTTTTTTTGTTCTTTGGGGTAAAAGAGCTTTACTGCTAAGATACAATAATCATTGTGATACTTTTATTGTTTTTGTTAAGTTTTTTAGTTGGATAGTTGTTAGTTAGGTTAAGTTGGCTATGATAATTGGAGAAGAAGTGGGCCTAAAATTTTGAAAGAGGAAGGCCCAACTACAAAAATGAAAAATATAATAAGTAAAAAAAAAAAAAAAAAAAAATTTGGGCCAGGGGTGCCTGAGCCCCCCATGGGTTCATCCCAGCTGACACATGGGCATAGTCTAACACTAGTAGTACATGTACAACATAAAATACAATTCAACCGAGCTTGGGCCTAAGAGAATTCCCATCTAAAAATGTCATCCTATCCTATTTTACCATCCCAAAAAACTATTTTATCAATTATACTATACCATTTTATAACACACCCAACATCCCAATTTTTATTTTCTTATACAATTCATTAAAATAATATATTTACACAATAAAATATATTTATGTCTGTCTCTAATTTCTCTCTCTCTCTCTCTCTCTCTCTCTCTCTCTCTCTCTCTCTCACATCACCTCCATCACCACTGTGAAGACCCAAAACCCCAACACAATTTATCAAAAAAAAAAAAAAAAAAAAAACCCAACACATAAACTCATCCCAAACCCCAAACAAACCCAGCACTGAAACTTAACCAACCATCAAGAACAAAGCCACCCACCTATTCACCCAAAATTTCCAATCACCACCCACCGATCCATCATCAACAACACCATCACCCACTGATCCACCATCAACAACACAACCACCACCCACCATCAACAACACAACTAACAACCACCACCCACCACCCACCATCAACAACACAACCAACAACCACCACATCACAAAGCCACCACGGAAACACCAAGCAAACCCACCTAACCCACCAAGCAATCCCACTAAACTCAGCCCCAGACCCACCGTGCCATCATAACCCACGACCCACCACACCGATCCCACCACGATCCACCACTGAAACTCAGCCCCAAACCCACGGCCAAAACTGATTAGTACGCCCATATATTAATTTTGAATTAAAACATAAAAATTTAGACAAAAAAAAAAAACGATTTATATTCAGAATTCTAATACAAACAAGTAAGAAACAAGTGAGAATGATAGTAATAGGATGACCCAATTAAGTGCATGTCTCATGAAACCCCAATGAAACGGCATCGGAGCAAGTGGAGTGCTTGGTCGGAATCTGAATTCTACCGACGGTGGCAGAGCACGAGGAGTCAACGACGCCGTTTCAGAATGTTCCAATTCCACCTTAAAAATTTAAGAGAGAGAGAGAGAGAGATTGATGGATGAAAGTAGAAACCCCTAATTTTGGATATCAGAGAGACGAAGAGGATGATGAATGCTTGCGTTGCATTTCCGTTAGGTTGATGAGAGTTTAGCGTAGAGTGAAGGTAATGAAATAATGAGAGAAAAAGAAGAGAGAGGAAAGGAAGAGAAAGCAGGAAGAAGAGAGAGCAAAAAAAGAGAGAAGAGGAAGAGAGAGAAAGATAATGAAATAATGAGAGAGGAGAGAGAAGAACCAAACCGATTGAAAAATAATATTTTTTTATACCATTGTGGTACAGTGCCGTCCTACCTTTAGGATAGTACTGTAGCACTATGGCAAAAAAATTTGCATTTTTACATGTTTTCCATGTCCAGCTGTTGAGCTATTTAGGCCTCACATGCTAAATTTTTCTTACATTTGCCATATACTAGGCCCATTATGAATGCTCTAAGGAGTACATAATCTAACATCAGTAATAGAAAAATAATTTCCCTTTCAAAAACTCCTTACTTTCATCGTCACATGATCAACAGATCAAGGTCACTTCAATTGAATTACACTACCAAAAAGGCTAAGGCACTTATTTATGGATGCAGGTAAGAATACTAATATCTTGAGTTGGGAAACAAGGCTTAATATAGCCATGGACGCAGCACAAGGTTAGCGATGAGCCAATGAGTTGATCTGCTTAACAGTTTTTAATAATGATTCATCTTTTTGTATAAATGATTTTGGACTATTTATGATATGTAGGATTGGAGTATTTGCATTATGGTTGTAAACCACCTATAATCCATAGAGATGTGAAGACTTCAAATATCTTGTTGACTGAAAATTTACAGGCCAAACTAGCTGATTTTGGTTTATCCAAAATATTTCCAACTGATGGTGACGCTCAAGTCTCTACGTTTAGTCATGTTGCTGGCACCCCTGGGTACCTTGACCCCGAGTGAGTATTTTTGTTAATTTACCTATCATCCTCTAATTCATTTTGTTAAACAATAGTAATTTTAAGAACAAGAAAAAAGTATTTATAATCCACAAAAGCATGTGACCATTCTATAAAGAAAATGAAACAAACCTTGTACCAATTAACGACCAATGGAAATAATTTGAGAATTGTACTTGTTATAATGGAAAGTAAAAATAATAATAATAATAATAACATGCATTGGCTTGCAGGTACTCAATTACATATAAGTTGACTGAGAAAAGTGATGTTTATAGTTTTGGAATTGTTCTTTTGAAGATAATCACAGGTCGACCTGTGATAGAAAGATCCCATGAAAACACTCACATAAGCCAATGGGTGAGAATCATGCTTGATAAAGGAGATATTCAAAATATTGTTGATCCAAGGTTGCATGGAGATTTCAATGCTAACTCTGCTTGGAAAGCTATTGAAATAGCAATGGTTTGTGTGTCTTCCACCTCCACTAAAAGGCCACCCATGAGTGAGGTGGTGGTAAAACTGAAGGAGTGTTTGACATCTGAATTAGCTGAAAGGGAGGATGAATCAAATTCTGTTGAGATGGTCAATATGAATCTGATTACGGAACTCAACCCATTAGCAAGGTAACATGTCCTAAGAAGATTGATCTATTGGATCTTGGACTGTTTTAAAAAGGGGAAAATTTTAGGTACAGTTCTTGAAATTCTCTGCATTACCTTCCACAATTAGATTCAAACGCAAGATTGCTTTGATCATTGAAGGATAAATAATTTTATCTTATAATGAAAATTAAATCTATTATAGTTAAGTGTTTGATATTAATTGGGAAATCTAATAAGTTGTACCTACTTTTTGTTGTTTGCTTTAATTTTAATCTCTTGTAAATTCATGAACACATAACGTGTTTTAAAGGCTGTAGTTATTGACTGTCCTAATAGACTACATGTTTGTAATATCTGTGCTAAATTTATCATATTTGTCGATTAATCTTTTCCAATAAAATAAATGAGCATTTTTTTTGTAATATTATACTAAACTTATCATAATATGAAACCAACATTTCGAATAATTACTATAAATATTCATAAATAGGCAACTTCAATATTAACGATAAAGATGTAAAGCTTACACTACAATGCTCAATCCTTTCTTCTCAATGCTTAATGAGCTTCAAATTAGCTTAAACTAATGTATCACCGATCACAAACAGGCAACCAAATTGTTAATTTATAAGAGTATCCACAACAGTGGAGCTAAATTTTTAGCAATTTAGCTCTACTAAAAGTTACTTTATCTATTTTAACTACACGTGCTGTAGCAGTGGATCTATTTTAGTTTTCAACACAATAAAATAATATAAACATCACAATAAAATAATATATTTTCTACAATAAAATAATATACCCACTACCCAAAAAATATACACCACACCACCACAACCACCTCTACCATCAGCCACAGCCACAGCCATAGCCACATCCACAACAACAACCACCACCACCACCACCAGTGGTCCACAGCAGGAAAAAAAAAAAAAAAAAAAAAAAAAAAAAAAAAAAAAAAAACTGATCAGCAATGACGAGCTTACCGGCGATGGGGCTTGGGGTGGGTCGGCGGAACAAATCAGCAATGACCACAACCACCACCACCACCACCACCACCAATGGTCCACAGCAGGAAAAAAGAAGAAGAGAGAAAACAGATCGGCGATGACAAGCTGACCGGTGATAGGGCTTGGGGTGGGTCGGCGGAACAGATCGGCGATGACGAGCTGACCGGTATGCTGAGGGATGAGGGAGACAAGGGAGCTGGCCGATGAGCTTGAGAGAAAAAAAAAATTTGAGGAAGAAAGAAGAAAGAAGAGAAGCCGAAGAGAGAGAGAGAGAGAGAGAGAGAGAGAGAATATGAGATTTTTTTAATCAATGAAGAAAGAGAAGGTTAATAAAAAAATAAATTTTTTTTTAGCTGTGTGCTACAGTGCACATTTATAAATAGATGTGCACTGTAGCACTTTAGCTAAAAATTTTAAATATGGTTCCACTGCTGTATGTGTTTTTTGCGATATTAGTGGAGCTAAAATAGCAATATTGCTATTTAGCTCCACTGCTACAAATGCTCTAAGGTGGTTGAAATTTGTCAATCACATTCATTGCTATTTCAGCTTATAAGTTTTATGTAGTAAAACTTGTAGTATTTTTAGTATTTTACATTTTTTTTTTTTTTTTTTGTTAGCCATGTCAGTATTCTTTGTCCATCAGTTAACAATATGAACTAGTTTGACATAGTACCAAAATGTTAAGGGACTAAATAGATACATTTGAAACATTAGGGACCAAATTTACACATAGTCTAAACATTTGGACTAAAATAGTAATTTACCTGTTTTTTTTTTTTTTATAGTTTATGAATAATACTCATTATGTGTTATAATCATGGGAGTCAATTTCATACTCCGATGTCGTTTTGGTTTGTTCAATAGAAGAAAATAATTTTATTTCAAGGTGATAGTTATCACTATTTGTATAATTCCATATATTAATCCATTGCATTAGATTAAATGACATTTGTTTTTAATATTTTTTTATTGTACCGGTCAAAACATCAATATTGGCTTAAACCTCCGAAATATATTCGGTACAACCTCCAACCCAAGTTGTAGTACTAATGTGCCTGGAAGAGCCTAAATTCAACCCTCCCACCTAACTTATTGTGAGAAAAAAAAAAACATAAATTTTATTTATATATTAATTAACTGCTAGAAAATTATCATTTTATCAATTAAAAAAATCTATCATTTTTTTTAATAGAAAAAAAAATGTTGAAACTAATTAGACAAATAATTCAAAGCTTGTTTAGGGTGGAAGACTTAATGAAGAGAATTATCAAGGAATATGCCACTTGACAAAAACTTAGACCACTTTGATTAAGATTCCTACTTTTATATATACTAGTTAAAGACTCGTGTGTTACATGATTTCTATTCTAAAGTTTTAGAACATATCATTTTATTGAAAATAATGCCTAAACAATTATTCTTACATAATTGAAGATATTTCACATTGTGTGATAGTAACATATCAGTTATCTCACAGCGATTTTAAAATATATATCAAGGTCAAGCACTATATTTCATAGCTCCAAATGACTTAATATTCATTTCTTTAAATCTATTAAAATAAATGCAAAGTTTGGTCACACCAATAATATAAAAATGACATGTGCCTCTCTCAAGTACTAAGATGACATTTGCTTCTGTCATGTATCTCTGTCAAGCATTCTGTCAGCAATTTTGTTCTCTTCAGTTTTTTGAACCTTCAACTTCGTATGCTTTTTTGACGACCTTTCTGAACTTTGATTGGACCAATTCCAATGGCATTTGACAACAGATGTCTGATTTTTTTTTTTTTTTTTTTTTTTGGAATATTGTGTCTAATATGTAAATCGAAGGCAGAAAAATTAAAGTATCAACAATACTTATAATTTTAAGAGTGTAAAACTAGAACATCTTAAAATCTGATATGCATGCATACTCATATATATGTGTGTGTATAAAGAGAGAGAGAGAGAAATTTAACTCCATTGGTTTGATTTATTATTAGCGAAAACACACTTTTAGTCCTTATATTTTGTGCCAATTTTTATTTTGGTCCTTACTTCGGTAGAGATAAAAATAAATAAATAAATAAAAAATGTGTTTTATCTTGTATTAGACTATGAGGGTGAATCAAATTATACAATTGAAATGAACAATATGAATCTAGATACTGAACTAAAACCTGTAGCACGGTAAATAGTCATCCACAAATGAAATTGGTGCATGTACTATAACTAACTTTTTTGCTTTTTAACTTTTTTTTTTTTTTTTTTTGAGGTAAGAGATAGAAATTTTATTGATATAATACGGTGTACAAAAATGTATGTACCCTGTTTCAGCATACCGAAAACAGGGGCAATTGGGCAAAAGAAAAGAGCAACATAATCCTATAATCGAGGGACAGAAACTGCATAGTACTGGCTCGATACTCCCTGTGCATCAAGACGAAGCTTCAGCGTCTCTGTCATTCTGTTGTGCTGCCATGAGTCTCTGGTATTCTTGCTAAAAACCGAGGGCTCCCCACGAAATATCTTTTGGATGAAGTTGGACCACTGAATGTAGAGCCCAGCAAAACACGAATAGAGGACCCGAAACATTCTACACTTGTGCTGCATTCAATCTCTGGTACTCCACAAGAAAACCAGAAGCCTCCCGTAGAATTTGTTCTAGATGCCGCTGGGTTTTCTCAAAATAGAATTTATTTCTCGCGTTCCAAATCGCCCATGACACCGTAGCCCACTGCTCTAATTCCTGTGGAGTAAGCTTGTCCTTCAACAACCTGAAAAGGGAGTAAAAATCTGGAGCCTCATTCAGGCATTTCTGAATTTTTCCACTGCTTAACGCCCACACGTTCCTGGCTAAAGGGCACTCCCACAGCACATGTTCAACAGTTTCCATACACTGGCAGCACAGCCCACATGCTGGCTCTACTTGCACTTTGCGCCTATGAAGATTTCCCCTTGTAGGCAGAATATTTGAACACGCACGCCATAGAAACGTACGTACCTTTGGAGGGACATTTAATTTCCAGATTTTCTTCCATGTTGGCCAATCCATCCTAGCTCTTGAGTGCTCACATTGTGTTTTGTCCTTGATTCGCAGTGCTACCCGGTATGCCGATTTTACCGTGAACTTGTTGCTACCATTCTCCTTCCAGATTAGTTTGTCCCGTGCTGTGTTATTCTGCAATGGAATGGATAGGATTTCCATTCGAGTTCTATACGCAAACAGGTCAAAAATTTTATCCCTATCCCACTGCATTGTCTCAGAGTTCATCAGCTCACATACAAACATTTTTGGCCGAGCCTCCCCCAGAAACTCAGGTTTGTGGGAAAACCATTTATGCGTTGAAACTTCAATATATCTGCCATCTCCCACCTTCCAACATGCCCCCTCCCTAATAATCTCCCTTGCTGCCAGCAAACTCCGCCAAACATAAGAGGGATTGTGGCCAAGAGCTGCATCCATGAAAGAGCAATCAGGGAAGTATCTAGCTTTATACACCCTATAAAATAGAGAGTGGGTATCATGGATTAGGCGCCATGCTTGTTTTGCTAGTAAAGCTAGATTAAATGCTTGAATATCCCTAAAGCCCATGCCACCTCTTTGTTTAGGAGTGCATAACTTCGACCAATTGATCCAATGGATTTTCTTTTCCTCCTTTGTCTGCCCCCACCAATATTTTGCCAAAGTAGAGTTTATGGTATCACATAAGGTCTTTGTAATTTTGAAAATTCCCATAGTGTATGTGGGTATTGC
The DNA here is from genome assembly GCA_033629205.1 of Lithocarpus polystachyus. Taxonomy (NCBI): domain Eukaryota; kingdom Viridiplantae; phylum Streptophyta; class Magnoliopsida; order Fagales; family Fagaceae; genus Lithocarpus; species Lithocarpus polystachyus. The sequence goes on along the minus strand of CM066166.1, from coordinate 18,060,992 downwards.
TTGAGCCACTGTTTTGATTAAAATTTCCCTTCCTGCCTTTGAGATGTATTTTTCTTTCCATCCCATGAACCTCTTTGAGATTTTCTCCTAAAGCTCCCTAAAAGTATTCACCTTCGACTTTCCACCAACTATTGCGAGGCCCAAATACTTTTCGTAATCCTCCATAATTCTTGCCCCCATCATCCTTTGGATATTTCTTTTAACATCAGGCCTTGTATTACGGCTGAAAAAAATAGAAGAATTTTGCCTATTAATAGCCTACCCAGATGCTTCTTCATAACTCCGTAATAAGCTAAAGAGTTGTTGGCATTCCTCCACAGTAGCTTGGAAAAAAATGAAGCTATCATCTGCAAACAGAATGTGAGATATGCAAACCCCATTATTGCTGGATAAAATCCCATGAAGATTTTGGGCTGCAACGACATGTCTAATCAAGGAGGAAAGGCCTTCTGCACATAATAGAAACAAATAAGGAGACAATGGGTCTCCTTGCTTTATACCCCGAGATGGATTGATGTACCCTTTAGGCCATTAATAAGCACCGAATAAGAAGCAGTACAAACAGTCTCCATAGCTAGTTGGACCCACCGAACATCGAAGCCCAGTTTGAGCATAATGTTCTTGAGAAATCCCCACTCCACCCTATCGTATGCCTTGCTAATATCCAATTTGATGGCCATCTGCCCCTTCCTCCCTGTTTTTTTATTTCTCATCCTGTGCAAAACTTCAAAAGCTACTGTAGTATTATCAGTAATTAAACGGTTAGGCACAAAAGCACTTTGTGAATCCGAAATAACATTTGGCAAGATCAATTTCAACCGGTTTGCTAATACTTTTGAGACCAATCTGGAGATAACATTTGCAAGGCTAATTGGTCTATAATCAGCAACTATTTTAGGCTCATTTATTTTAGGTATGAGTACAATGTAGGTGTAATTCATTTTTCTCAAGAAATTACCCGAGTTCAAAACAGACAACACAGCTTCTATGATATCACTCCCTACAATATTCCAATATTTTTGAAAGAAGAAAGGAGACATACCATCCGGACCTGGAGACTTTGAAGGGTGCATTTGGAAGAGAGCCCGCTTGATCTCATCGGGTGAATAAGGTTGGAGAAGTGTCTGATTTATAGCAGGAGTCACAACTCGATCCACCTTGTCCAAAACTGCCCCCATCCCATTTGGATTTGTAGTGGTGTAAAGCCTCTGAAAATATTCCTCCGCCACCCTCTCCTTCTCTTCATTTGATGTGCACCACCGCCCCCAAACATCCATAAAACCCTCAATGTGATTTTTTCTACGTCGTTGACTGGCTCTTTAATGGAAATATTTTGTGTTTTTGTCACCCGCAGGTAACCATATAGCCCAAGATCTTTGTCTCCAAGAGAGCTCCTCCTGAAATAATAGGGCATTGATCTCTCCTTTAACTGCTTGAATCAAGTCTAAATTGCCAACATCATTACTTTCCTTAAGTTGCTCCAAAATCCTTTCTTTTTCTTCTAGCCTCGTCTTAAAACTTCCCATATTCCTACTCCATGCTACCAAGGCCAATCTGCACATCTTTATTTTTGAGAATAGCCTAAACATGGGGCTGCCCGGCTGAGCTTCCCTATTCCAAACTTCTCGTATGATACTTTCACACTCTGGATGAGTAGCCCACCTTTCTTCAAATCTCTTTGGAATTTTTTTCCTTCTTCCATTGTATGTATCCCTCTGCAAAGTAAGTAAAATTGGATCATGATCAGAGTATGATGCTTGGAGGTGCCTTATTGTTGCCTGTGGGAATAATTCCCTCCATTCAATTGTTGCACAAGCCCTATCAAGCCTCTCTTGAACAAAAGCTTCACCTCTTCTACCATTGCTCCATGTAAAGATATTACCTTGGTACCCAATGTCCACCAATCCACAATGTAGTAAAGCACCCCGAAACTCATCCATGAACCTTTGTGGCCTTGGACAACGACCATGTTTCTCCACCGAACTCAAAATTTCATTGTAGTCTCCAATACATACCCACGGCACTATATCTCTAGAATGTAGATGTTTCAAAAGACCCCATGATTCATGCTTCCTCTGTTCCTCCGGTTTGCCATAGAAGCCTGTAAGTCTCCAAGGGGAGTTTGGGTCAGTTAGAATATGAGCATGAATGTGGTTCAAGGAAAAGGTTTGGACATCTAGCCTCACCTCGTCCTTCCAAAACATGGCTAAACCAGCCGCCCTCCGAACACAAGGAACTGCAAGCATGTTGTCATATCGTAAATCCCCTTGAATTCTTCCCATCTCGTCCACTGTTTGTTTTGTCTCCATCAGAAACAAAACGTTGGGAGCTTTCTCTCTCACCAAGTGAGAGAGCACTGCACCTGCACAGGGGTTCCCAAGCCCCCTGCAGTTCCAACTCATGATTTTCATTGTGCTCGGCGGGGCTGGACACCAGCCTCCACCGTTGTGCATGATTGATCATTGTGTTGACCCCTTGTTTTTTTTCTCCCAGCTATGTCACCCTCCTTCTGCTCAGCCCCGAGCCTGCGTTTTTTCCCCACAACTTCCCTCCTTTCTTCGCTTGGACAGCCTTGGTTCAGATTGTTTTGTTTCACGGATCTGTCAATCTTTTTCCACTTTTGAATTTCAGCTTCTTGGTTTTTTTGAATATCACGTGTGAGGCCACGTGATTCCTTAAAATCTGCCCCAGCTACCAGTATTTCCGAGTTTGAAGTGCCACGGAACACCTCATTATTTTTTTCCAAATACAAAACCGGCACAGTTACAAGTCTTGCTCCTAAAATCTCGGCATCGTGTTCCCTTTCTGCTTCATCCGTTACCATGACCGAAATTTTAGGCCCATGATCCACGCCATTATGATTTTCAACGCATGCATTTACTCCTCCCTCCGTGCTGTCATTTACGATTAATTTCTCAGTTGTAACAGTTCCTCGGACTGCATCAGTGCCGTCAACCTCAGCCATCTGTTGATCTTGTGGTGGTTGTGGCTGATCCCTTGCTCGTTCATTGGCTCTTTTTGCCTTCCGCCGTGGTGGGCTTGCTTGCTTCTTCCCACGTGGATCCTTCGCCCCTCTGCTTCCAGCCCTGAGCCACTCTCCATAAGGCTTGTCTTCCTCATTATTTGATATTGTATGGTGGCACTCCCTAGCTTCATGTCCAATTATCCCACAGTTGAAACACAAGCCAACCAATCTCTCATACTGGAAGGCGATCCACACCTTATCCCCCTCCGGGCTTAGAACTGGAGCCCCTCTCTTGATTGGCTTCTTCAATGGTACTTCCACCCGAACACGAAGAAAACGGGCTTGGTTCGCTGCAATAGCCTTACAGTCGACCTCCAGTACCTTTCCAATGCTCTCTCCAATATCTTGGCCAGCCTCCACAGTAATCAAATCGAAAGGTAGTCCCCACACTTGTACCCATATTGTTATGCACTCAAATTCCACTGAGTAAGCTGTCATCACTCTTTCCCATCTGCGTATTAGCAATATATGGTTATCAAAACTCCACAGACCATTTTTAAGGACCCAATTCAGTTGGCTTTCCATAGCAAATTTAAACTGAAATAGGCCGTCGCCAACCTCCGTGATCTTCAAGTCTTGACCATATTTCCAAACTGACCGGAGAAGATTCGTAGCAGCTCGAGTGTTTATTGGTCTCGACGTATGAAAACGACCCAATAGGCTCAAAGAGCATTCTTCTAGAACTCTCGCACGATTGTCTGATCTCACCTTTATGATTTCCTCCTCCTCCTCTGTCAAACTTATACGCTGGATTCTGTTTATGAAATCTGAATCCATGTGGGTGGCAATAGATTCCTATGGCAATAAGAAATTGTATCTGATATTTGAAAAGCAAAACAGAAAGGAAAAAAACCTCAAATCCCACTCACCACAGTATGTAGTGATGGGAAGGGAATACCACTGCTCCTACTAAGTGGAAACAAAACTCATCCATGATGAGAAGAAAAGCTCCTACCGAGAGGAGAAAAAACCAACTTTTCTTTTTAACTTATTTCAATGCATATTATACTTCAATTATTCGCATTATTTTTGTATTAAAACCAGTACATATTGACGGTCTTAACGGACTACTTGTTTGTAATATTGAACTAAATGTATCAAATTTGTCGATTCAACTTTTCCAAATGATAAATGAAGTATATAACAGTACAAATTACAATCGGGGTATTGAAGTATACTACATGAGATGGAGAATGGAATAGAATAGTAAAATTCTGAGTGGAAACATGGACTTTCACTTCCAAAACCCACTAGTTAGAGCCTAATGGATATTCATATTTCAATACAGATGTACATTTGGATTCAGCTTAAGTTGCTTTAAGATGTGTTCAAAAAAGAATTGCTTTAACATTCTTCTAAAAAAAAAAAAAAATAGTTGTTTTAGAGTCCACTTGGGTACAGCTTATTTAGCTGAAACTAAATTTTTTTTACTGAAAGTACTATAAATAAAGCTAAAAGATAATTGAAATAGTAGAGTAAGACCCATAAATAGTACAAAAATAAGCTAAATAGTAAAAAAAAAAAAAAACTGGTTTTTTAAACTAATACCAAACACAACCTTAATATGAACAGATGAAAATACGATACCAATTTCCGACCTCACAGCCAATTTCCATGTGTCATTTTTTTCTTTATTCTTTTCTTTTTAAATAATGAAAATGGGATTTATCCATAGGTCTTTCGTATAGACCAATATATTTTACTAATTAATTTAGCATGCACCTTTTTATCTTCTCTCACTTTTTAGAATTGTCATAACCACCCCTTTAACTTAATTATCTTTTGCTTCTCAAAAAAAAAAAAAAAACTTAATTATCTTTTTGGCGTAAATACATTTTTGGTTCCTACCTCTTGGAGTAATTTTCATTTTGGTTCCTACATTTTTTTTCCCCCGAATATGGTCCCTAAAATTATAAAATTTTTCTCATTATAGTCCCTATCGTTATCTTACTAACAGATATTGCCTACGTGGCAGACAGAATGCACAGCTGGCACACCAAGTGCCTATGACCATTTAAAATTATATATATATATATATATATATAAATGATGTAAACAATAACAAATACCACTTAGCATCCACATTAGCATCCAAATTAAATATATATATAATTAAAATCATTCCTTAGTTTTTTTATAATTTTCATTTTCCATTTGTTTTTCTTAGGAAAAAAAAAATACTAATAAGCATGCACCAACCAAGAAAATCAATGAACAACCAGCAAATTGTTGGTTAAGATAGCTTGACCCCGGTTAATTAATTCAATTACCCAAGTTGATTAATTAGGTTCAATTACATGCAAATTGTAAAAGCACCAACAAATCACCAAAAACACTAAATGCAGCGGAAAATAAATTTAACATGATAAGTTGTTGACAAATGGGGAAAACCTTGCAAGACAAAAACCCCCACTGGGTGATTTTAAGGTCACTACTCCCAAGAATCCACTAATTAACAATCAAGCGGTTACAAGTATAATGAATCTTACCAACTACCCTTGACATATCCCGAAATACCAACCTATAGTTAAACCTTCATTCCAATACCCAATTGGATTTGATTTTGTAGTTCCCTTCATGCACAAACCTCCAATTTGCGACTAACCCTTTGAACGAATCCCAAGTACGTGACTAAATCTAGCAAATTGAACAAATGTTGTTGGCTGCAAAGTTCTTAGCTTCATCAACAATGAAGATCTGGATGCACTCAGTTACAAAACCCTATGACGTACAAACGTAGTAGTTTCACGCAGAGAATATATGGTCCAGACGACTACCAAAATCAACACACATGTACTAAAGCTACTCCATGATATTAGCAAGGGATATAGCGGCTCGAGATGAGGAAGAAAGGGCAGAATATGAAGAAGGTTGAGAGGAAGGAGTTACAGGATCAGCCGAGGCTGCATAGGAAGGATCCACTCGCAGCTGCTTTGTAACAAGTTGCACTGCACTCCACCGAATAGACTCTTTACTAATGGCATCCATGACGTAAAAGTGAGGAGTGGGAGGGATATGGATGTGCAGGTGTGTGAGGATACGCGTGATAACCAAAGGAAAAATGAGCTTATAACGTGTAGTCATGTCTCGATAGCAATCTATAATAGATTCTATCATGTGTGATGGAAAGTCTATAGAAAGACCCTCCATGAGAGAAAGAAGGAAACGAGCACGAGGCTCGGTAATAGTGTTATATTGAGACCGTGGAGTGAGTACAAAGGTCATCACCATATTAAGGATCCATGGACCTTTAGCAAACTCAATTGTGGAGAAATTAAGGGTACCTCCTATGGGTGCAAGGGAAAGTTGGGTAAATTGGAGTCGCCACTTAGTTATATGGTCTAAGAACTATAAATATAGCATCCTTACGAGGACAGACCTTTGATGTTACTATTAGAGTTTGGGTTCGGAGTTTAGGTTCGGAGTTTAGGTATGCTTTTGGGAAGGTGTTAAGCACTCAAAATCGCTCAACCTTAAGGTTGGCCTCCCATCATTGTATCCTATGTTTTAACCCTATTAAAAACCATCTAAATACTTGTATTCTAGACTCACACACACACACACACACATACACACACTAACATGCATCTAACAAACAACATGACATCTTTAACCCTAAACAAACATACTTATCCATCTACCTAAACAAAAGAGAGTTAAACAAAAGAAAACCTAATCATTCATCTAACGTATGAAAAACCCTATCTAAAACAAAACATGGTAGCAAGCATATCATCAAACAAAACATATCAAACACAAAAAGTTAACATATTAGAAACCCTAACCATACATCTAAGAAAACCTAACACAAATGCATGAGCATTGCTAATGCATGACTTATCCTTTTACTTACCTCTCAGCAGCACAAAACCTATGGCATCAATGCATAAACATGTAAATGAATGGCATTAAAATGAAGAAACCCTAGACTAAACCCTAATCTAGACATGTGATAACAAACAAGTATGTTAAAAAAGTGAGCAAACATTTTATGAGGCTTAAAAACATGTGAAAAGGAGGCTATGTAGACAAACATGAGAAGGCAGAATCAAAATAAACAAAAATTAGGGTTTTATGGGTAACAGCATCACGCACGCTAGAAAAGGTCTGCGCATGCATGAGTTCAGCTTGTGTGCACAGGCGAGATCATGCGTACGCAGATCCTTACCCAGAAACCCTAATAAACACAAAAACAGAGCAGAAATTTAAAATGTGCAATCCAACAACTTATCATGCTTAAAGATATAAAGAAAACCTAAAACTAACCTAAACAAACATAAGCAAACATAAACTAAACAAAAGAAGCAGATTAAAACAAAGATTATGGTAGGAAAAAAAAAGGGTTTTAAAGCTCACCTTAAAGCAAAAGCTCCTAGGCTGGATTTTTGACTGTTCCCCTTAATCTAATTTATCACAATTCAATGAAAGAGTGCTTAGTAATCTTAAACTCAAAAGATTAGGGCCAGAAAAGGTCCCAATCAAATAAAAAGAGGCTTGAGGTTACCCAGAAACCCTAATCAACACAAAAACAGAGCAGAAATTTAAAATGTGCAATCCAACAACTTATCATGCTTAAAGATATAAAGAAAACCTAAAACTAACCTAAACAAACATAAGCAAACATAAACTAAACAAAAGAAGCAGATTAAAACAAAGATTATGGTAGGAAAAAAAAAGGGTTTTAAAGCTCACCTTAAAGCAAAAGCTCCTAGGCTGGATTTTTGACCGTTCCCCTTAATCTAATTTATCACAATTCAATGAAAGAGTGCTTAGTAATCTTAAACTCAAAAGATTAGGGCCAGAAAAGGTCCCAATCAAATAAAAAGAGGCTTGAGGGTGTTTTGTGAAAATCTCTCTTTTGATTCACTATTTTCTAATGAATCTTAGGTTTTTTTCATGGGATTTCTATGTGTTTTGAAAATGTATCATGCAAGGCTTTATATAGTGCGAAAAAATGCGGTTTGGAATAGCTCCCAAATAATGTGAGATTCATCCCAATCAAACTTACATTTCTTATGCTTTAGAAACCTTAGCTGCGTACACAAAAACGTGCCTGCGTACGCAAGCGACCCACGTATGCAAACTGAGGGCTACTTTGGTCATTTTATTTCTAAAATTAGATTTTTACTCATTTCAAAAGGTTATATTTTCCATTTTAATACTCCTCAAGCCAATCTAATATCTAATTGGGCTCTAAACTGGCCTTGGGCTTTAAAGTTTGAGCATCATTGGGGAACGGGGGCTTGAGTCGTAAAGGGTACAAAATGCGGTGTCTACACCTCCCCACAACATGGCATTCTCACTGAAGAGTGAGGCTAACTTGTCTCTAGAGATGGAAAAGAGACGCTCATGACTAGGGTAATCTGGATGATCCACCCTAGGGACACATAGTACCTTGAAAATAAGTTCTGTGTTGACTACAATACATGTACCACAGAATATCATAGTAAACCGAGGTACAGAGGTATTGATGGCACGCAAGTTGGAGTAAAACTCCTATATGAACATGTCGGGACACCTAGAGGGTTTCTCAGAGAAGCCCATCCTCGAGAGCTAAACGCACTAGGTAGAGGAGTGTTTGGGAAATAAGACAGAATGACTTGGCGTTCTGAATGAATCGCCCAGTCAAAAAAATTCTCAAAGAAGTCATATCATGCCTTCTTATCATGGAATCAAAGAGTCTTAGGAGGAGGAGAAGAAGAAGAAGAACCACAACGAATCAGTTTTTAAATGGAACAGACTTTTCAAGTGCCATGAGAAGAAGACTAAACGAGAGAGATAGAGAAGAGGGAAATAGAGTCATAACAGAAGACAAGGTACAAGAAAGAAAAAAAAAACGTGCAATTCATGAACATGTGACATGCAAACAATAAAAAGCATCATGGACAAAAACCCAATCCAACCTAACAGCACTCACAAGATATAACAAGCAAACAATCTAGAATGCATGAAACATTGTTACAATGAACATAGAATACAATGCATGAGCATGTGGTATCATTTCAATGAAACCCAACCCAAAATTTTTAACAAAATCACAAAAACTCCAAAAATTTCCCACGAGTTGAAAACTTAGGTCAAAATATGCATGAATGCATGAAGAAAAAGGAAAAGAAGAGATTTAGGACACTTACCAAGGGATTGAAGCTTGGATTAGGCCGAAATCTTGAAGGGAGGAAGATTTTTAGTGAAAAGAAGGTGTTTGGATCAATAGAGAAGAAAGACAGATCAAGATATTTAATTTTAGACAAAACTGGGTCGAATCTCAAAGTATATATAAAAAACACAGCTCGATAGATAGATGTCGTATCGAGCTTCTATCGATAACAAAAGCTCAATAGATCGAGAGGTATTGAGGAGGTGTCGATGGTAAAACTTCTCGATAGATTGAGGAAGATATTGAGAAGCTATTGAGAAAATAGAGATCTCAAAGAATTTGGCACGATGGATCGGGCTATTTATGGAGAGGCATCGAGAAAAACCTAGAAAACTTGATGAAAAGGCTTGTATCAAGGAGGTGTTGAGCAGGTTTCGAGGTATCTATCGAGAGCCTTGAAGAAGAGATTTTGAGGAGAAGAAACAACACAAAATGAATGCAACAAGATGACCGCAAAAAAGATGACCAACAAAGCAAGCATTCAAATGGCATGTTAAATAAGGAAATAAAAAAAAAAAAAAAAAAAAAAAAAAAAAAAAAAAAAACACATCCTCAACTCTAGATGCACAACATTCCTAGATCAAAACACTCTAAACATGTCTAACCAAATTTTATTTCAAAACAAGTTTGGAAAGTTTAGAAAGTATATACTACCACATGTATTCCTTGTGATAGCCAAATCACATTGTACCTGAGCAATAGTATCAAAGGTAGCAAAGATTATGCGTGTTGTGTATGAAACTTTTGCAAGAGAGCAAGAGCATCATTATATGACAAGTAATGATATAAGAGGATCAAACACAATTACACACAATCATAATTGTTTGATGGAGACTATCACCTTCGAGATACATCATATAACTCTCATATCTCCTAGAAACACGCTTTCAACCATATTAAAAGCATTTTGATTCTTTTTGTTTTTCATGTTCTTTGCATATTTTTTTTTAAGCATATCATGCTTAGGCATATAAGAGAGAAAAGAGAATACCCAATTATGTTAGCTTGAACATCCTTATTTTGCTGTGCAAGTGCTACACCTTACCAAGCACGGCTTTTATGAATTGCACACATATGTTTTATGATTGATGAGTTTTAGTGGTGAAATGGTTATTTATGCATTTCTCTTAGAATTTTATAGTCCGCCTCGTAAAAAAGAGTGATTTAAGATATGAAAGATAAGAGATCAACCAAATCATACAAATCACATAAAAGAGTCACAAAGCTCACGTTGCTTAGTTGTGCATGAAGATACTCATCTAAACTACAAGTGATACAAAGTTGGGAAACTTTGTTTCAAAGGCCATCCAAGGTACACAAGTACCGGAATACACAAACACACTATTTTTTATATTTTTCTGATTTTTCCCCTTAAAAAAAAAAAAAACAAAAACAACAACAACAACAACTTCTTAAAACAAAGCAAAAACAAACAAACAAAGCATCAAAACTAGACTGATTTAAACCATACCATAAACCGTGCAAGAGATCAAAAAAGAGAAGAAATCACTTAGAATCTTTTTCCTTCTAGACAGGAGACCTGGATGAAGATCCTTTCTTTTGCATGAACTTTTGTCTAGATGAAAAAGAAGAAGAATTGAAACCATTAAAGTTTGAAAGAATCATGACCGCCTTACGAAGTTCTCCAAGAGAGGCTAAAGAGAGTTGGAGTTGATTTTGGTTCCTTAGGGATGACACACTATTGCTTTGTTGAGTCGTTAACCACTTATAGCAATTTGGACGAGTGTGCCCAGATGCTCTACAGTAGTGACAAAAATAAGGCATCTTTGGTGGAGATTTCTTGTTGGTGGAGCAATTATTTTTCTACTTAGTTTCTTTCTTACCAACCTTAGGGGGTGCTCTTAAAATGGATTTTCCCTTATCGTTCATATCTTCAGTTACCTCATTGTTTACAGAGTTATCATTATTAGCAAAAGGAATAAAAATAACTATATTCAAAGCATTAGAAGAGGTATTAGAGAAAGTGATCATACTCGAGACCTGTTCTGTCAGATATTGACTTCTAAACATTCAGCATTTCATCCAATTTTGCACTTGAAGTCCTTTCTAGTTATGCTCTAACCTGAAATAGTTCAGCATCCAGTTTCTTGGCCTTTTCAACAAGAGAGTTGTTCTCAAATCTCAGTGCTCTAATGGTCTAATTAGCTTCATCAACCTTGGTGGAGACTTCCTCACGTTCTAATTCCACTTCATTGAGCTTTCTTGCAGCCAACCTGTAGAGATTCTCATGCTTCTCAGAGACCTTGTACAACTTGGCACAAGTAGTGTGGATGTCATCATGATCATCCATCTTCCCAAACTTTGATTCCATCAGCTCTTCTTCATCATCAACTACCTCTACTTGTCCCTCAGTAGACTCAATAGTAGCTGTAAAAGCACTTACAATCCCTTCTTGGTCACTGTCATCAAAATTTGCTTCTGGTTCTAAATCACTTAAAGTAGCAGCTAAGGCTTTGCTTTTGCCAATGGATTTGAGGCATGTAGGACACTCTTGCTTTATATGTCCAAATCCATGACAACTATAGCACTTTGGTCTTGCAGGAATACCGTTGCCTTGACTAGCATCCTTGGATTCTCTCTTACCCTTGTCTTTGGACTTATATTAAGAGAAAGCAGTCTGTTTGTGATTCTTATCACCAGCTTTGACATTCGCATTTTTAATGAATTTCTTGAATTGTCTGGTGATATATGACTTTAGCTTGGCATCCTCATCATTGTCATCATTCCTGGTCTTCAAGGACATGTTCTTGCCTTTGTCACCTTTGCCAAACCTTACTAATCCTAGTTCATATGTTTGCAAGTTTCCAATCAATTCAGTCAAAGGAATAGAGTCAAGATCCTTTGATTCTTCAATGGCAATTATCTTTCCATGGAATCTCTCTGGAAGACATTTGAGGATCTTCCTAACAATCTTGGGCACTGGAATCTATTCTCCAAGATTGAATGTTGAATTCACTATGTCTTTGAGCTAGTAATAAGACTTTGAAGCTTAGAGTTCTTAACAACTTTAGTGCCCTTAAAAGTGTTCTGAAGAATTGTCCAAGCTTCCTTAGCATTGTCAGTGGAAGAGATCTTCTTGAATTCTTCATTCGTTACAGCATTAAACAGAGCATTCAGTGCCCTACTGTTAAAGTTGGCAGCCTTGATCTTGGTATCATCCCATGATGCGGGTGGCTCTTTAGGCTTTGTACAACCTTATTCAACTGCCAGCCAGACTTTCTCATCTAAAGACTGCAAAAAAGCTCTCATGAGTACTTTTTAATATGCATAATTAGTACTATCAAATAAAGGAGGAATGATCAAAGATTGTCCGCGATCTATAACAACAGAGGTCAATGGGTCACGCAAAAAAGATTAAAACCTAATCAAAGTGTGCATGCTCTGATACCACTTGTTGGATTAAGATAGCTTAACTTTAGTTAATTATTTCAATTATCTAAGTTGATTAATTAGGTTCAATTGTATGCAAATCGTGGACGTGCCAACAAATCACCAAAAATACTAAATGCAAGAAAAAATAAATTTGATGCAATGATTTGTTGACAAATGAGGAAAACCTCATAAGACAAAAACTCCACCGGGTGATTTTAAAGTCACCACTCCCAAGAATCCACTAATCAACAAACAAGCGGTTACAAGTATAAGGAATCTTACTAACTACCCTTCGCCCATACCGAAATACAAACATACAGTTGAACCTTTGGTATCAAAGCTTCACATTAAGTCTCGATAGTAGGTATCTGTTGAGCTATTTGTCGAGACTTAATGAATAGCTTTTCTTCACTTGTTTCTTAGACCAATCTTCATGTATTTAATACTTCACTTGAAAAACATGTTTCTTAAAGTACTAAACACATCTTAGATCTACCCAATTACAAGTAAAGTGTTTTTTGTCAAAAGATTAGCTAATTACAACAAAATATGACCCTAACACAAATGAACCCAATCTCTCTCTCTCTTCTCTTATCTCAAACCCGAGCTCTCTATATATTCTCTCATCTCAAACTCTCTCTCTCTCTCTCTCTCTCTTCTCTCATGGCTAAAGACCCAATCCCTCTCTTTCTTCCCTCATCTTAAATCTGGGCTCACTCTCTCTTCTCCCATAGCCTTTCATCTTCTCTAAATCCATGGCTAAAGACCCACGGCTAACCGAACTCTCATCTTCTCTCTCTCTCAACCTAAATCAATAGTGGCTGGGTGGATCAACATGGTTTGATCTGACCAGATCTGAAATTGATGAGGATTGACTTGTGTTTTGTTGTATTTTATTGATGAGGATTAGCTTTGGGTTTTGGTATTTTTGGTTTTGTGTTTTTGATTTGACAATTGTAGCTTGAATTTTGTTTTTGTTTTTTTTTTTTTTTTTTTTTTGAGAAAAAGAAAATTGTTAGTTGATTGTGTTAGAATTGGTGAGTGTGATCATGGTTTTGTATGTGTTTTTTCCTTTTTAGTAGCTAAGAAAATGCAAGAAAAGAGAATAAAATCTTGAATTTTTAATTTTATTGGAAACTATGTTCTTGGGGAAGAACATGAAGAACAATCAATCATTTTCTAGGGAAGAACATGCAGGAAAATTTTACATGTTCTTCCAAAAAAAATGAAAATGAAAATGAATATAAAAAATATATTATATTATATTTTTATTTTTAAAAAAAATTAGAATTTATAATTTTTTTACAAAAATTAGAATTTATAATTTTTTTTACAAAAATTAGAGTTTATAATTTTTTTAAAAAAATCAAAAATTATAATTTTTTATTGTTTTTTTTTATGTGACTTATTTTATTTATTAAAATGCTGACATGAGATTTTTAAACATCAAATACTTTTTTTAATATTATTTAAATAATCACGTAGGCACTTGATGTGCCAACTATGCACCCTGTTTGCCATGTAAGTAATTTCTATTAACGAGATGACGATAGGGACTAAAATGAAAGCGAATTTTCAATTTTAGGGATTGCATCCAGGGAAAAAAAAGTAGAGATCAAAGTGGAAATCACCCAAAATATAAGGACCAAAAGTGTATTTACGTCTATCTTATATACATATATATATATATATATATATATATATATATATATCATTGTCCCTTGAATTTTCTTCAATTGTCAAATTAGTCCTGAAAGTTTAATTTTTGTTAATTTAGTCCCTTTTTGGAGTTGGTTCATATTTGATCTAAAGGGCCTTATGAACATAACGAAGCGCAATGGCGGAAATGGAGTGGAGTGTAAAAGAGCAAAATGGAGTGTAATACTATTTAACAAATAATACTACAAGTGTTTTGAATATGGTTACATCCAATATGGTATACATTAAATGAAATTTAATAAAAATAAAGATATAATTAAATTACGCATGGTATACATTAAATGCAAATTTAATTTAATGAACTAATATGAAGTGGGAATAAAAAAAAATGCAGTCATCAACAATATAAATGCATTACATGTTTTTAAGAAAAATTTGGGGGGGCGGGGGGCATCATAAAATTTGTCTTTTTTTTTTTTTTTTTTTTCTCTCTTCTCTTTTTTAACCAAAAAATACAAGAGGGAGGGGGGATTTTGAAAGGTCAAGAAGCCATGCACACCCCCCCCCCCCTTCTTTCCCCCACTCCCCTCCGTAGTTACATGAAATAAACACTTTTGTAACCCTAATTTCTTATAAAAAAGTGGATAATAGCCACTAGCTCTTGTGGACATAGGCTATTCAATTTTTCACAATATTTCTCATTTGTCAAAATGAGTCAATAAGGTCATTTTGTCCAAGTCAATGGCAAATGAATGTTTTCAGTAAAATTGTCAAATAATACTTATCAAACAACAAGATTTATTAAATGAACATCTCAAGAATGTTTTCAATAAAATTTGTAGATGGTATCGTTTGCTTACAAATTTGCAGGGAATGGCCATATTAAATTATTTTGACAAAGTGAGGAACTAAATTAATAAAAATAAGCCTTAGCGACTTAATTTGACAATTAAAGTAAAAGTTAAGAAACTAAATTGAATTTTATCCCCCTTAAAAATAATTATCTTAAATTCTTATTTGCTTGAAAAAATGTGTTTTATCTTGTCTAAGACTTTCTATCTTAAATTTATAGGAACAAAGTATATATTTTTTCTTCAAAAAACCAACTATTTTATAGGAAAATGCATACTAATTTTTCTTTACTGTTCAAATTGATTGTAATTTGTAAAACACTACTACTTATCTTAAAATTAAACATATTAAAGACATTTTTTTTTTTTTTTTGAAAGAATATTAAAGACCTATTTTGATATTTTTTTAAAAAATGTTTTTAATTTCCTTTAAAAAGAAAACCCTATTTTTTACGGGGAATTGACACCAATTTTTTTTTTTTTTTGATGAATTTTGTTGTATAATGATTTCTGGTGAATTCAAGAAAAGGGGTATAATGATTTCTCGATATCGTGAATTCAAGAAAAGGGGTCTAGAGGAGATGGTAACAGGCCCCCAAATATTATACCTAAAAGCCTAATAAGCCAACTCGTGGGCCAAACAAAAATTGCCACACTAAACTGGACAACAGCAATCAAAGCCTTAATATCAGGCACAAATGTTATCCCTAAGCCCATGAGATGAATGTCAAGAGTAGCTCTCTTTTGTGTTGACTATATTAACAAAGCCCATGCTCAATAAATCAAACAGAAGACACTACACGATTTTGTGCTCCAAGCCTAGTGGGATCCATTAGACCGATTCGGAGCTCTCTATTTTGTGGGCTTTATTTAACTATGCCCATGCCCAATGCATCAAATAGAAGACGGCACAAGATGGACTTCCATTGACTTCAGTAAAAGGCATTGAGTGCAATGGAATCAGAGAATTGTTCTACACAGTAATGGACTTCCAAACCCAATGGAGTTAAAAGGCCACACCACATGGCATTGGACTATTGGGGGCCCACAGGTCCAACCCTACCCATCAAGGGAACTCTGACTCCATGACCTCTACCTCTAGGCTGTGTCTAGTAACTCCATGGCCTAAAAATGTTGAGTGTAGGGACACTGAAAAAACCACACCATTTCACAAAGAGTACTGGTGTTTCCTACAGAACATTGCATGTAGCCTCATAACATGCTACATAGTTGAAGCTGTGAGTGTTGGTTCTACAGTACTCCATAGAAAAGAAAATGGACTAGAGTTCCTTGTGGCTACTTAAGCTTGGACTTTGACATCCAAAATTCAGAACTTTTAGCAAATATCGATATTTATATAGATGTATTACATTTGGAATTTGGATACAGCCTAAGCCCAAGGTGCTTTGAAATGAACAAATGAAAATGAGATACCAATATCTAGACCACACACCCCAATTTCCAAATGTGTATTTTTTTTTTTTTCTTTTTGGTTTAAATGAAAATGGGCTTAAATCATTGGTCTTTTGAGTAAAACTAAAAGATCTTAGCAATTAATTTAGCATGTACCTTTTACCTCCTATTTTTTCATCTTTGATTACTTTTTTTTTTTTTTTAAATGTCAAAACCTAATTGATTATCTCAAAAAAAAAAATAAAAAAAAAAATTAATTATTCTTTAAGTTTTCTTCAATTGTCAAATTAGTTTTATAGTTTAATTTGTTTAATTTTTATTAATGTAATCCCTTGTTGGAGTTGGCTTATATTTGATTCTAGGTTACTACCTATAAGGCTGTATGGGTGCAACAAAGTGAAGTGGAGGGCAATGTAATGAACAAAATGGAGCATAATACTATTTATCAAACACTTTTGTAATCCAAAATTTCCATATATAGTGGATTATTAGCCGCTTGCTCCTATGAATCAGTGAATGTAGCCACAGTTCCAAACCACATAAAATCTCTATGCTGTCTTTCTTCTCTCCTCTCTGTTCTTCTGATTAATCTTGCTTAACCAAAGTCCCATAACTTCCCTCAATTGTCAAAATGTGTCAATTAAGTACTCTTGTCCAAATCAATAGCAAAATGAATGTTTTCAGTAAAATTTATCAAGCAACAAGATCTATTAAATGAAAAATCTCATAAATGTTTCCAATAAAATTTTGAAATGGTTGTTTGCTAATAGATTTGGATGGAATAACCTATTAATTATTTTTGACAAAGTGATGTACTAAATTAACAAAAATAAACCTTAGTGACTTAATTTGACAATTGAAAAAAAGAAAAGAAAAAAAAGAAGAACTTAAGAGACTAAATTGAATTTAGCTTCTTTTATTTATTTATAAATGTGTCTTAATTCCTTGACTGTGCAAATTGATAGTAATTGAAAAATATGTTGTATATTGTCTCAGATTAGGTATGTTAAATTTACATTGAAAAAGTATTTAACTTTTCTAGAAAAATACTGTTTATCTTACAGGAAAATGCACATTTATTTATATTGGAAGACTGTTATAATTTTGCATTAAAAGGCAAATGCTATTTCTTACAAGAAATTGTCACCAATTTATTTTTATAAAAAATTAATTATGAGTAATGATTTTATTGCAAAAACAGAATTATGACAGTTAAGGGCTCTCTCTCTATCTCGTGATGTCAAAAAAGGTAGTATAGAGAATTAGAGATGGTCACAGGCCCCCATACATTATATTCAAAAGCCCATAAGCCAAATCATGGGCCGAAAAACTTTTTAATTGAAGAGTGGATAAAAACTATCAAAGACTAAAATATTAAGTACAATGTCATCTCTAAGCCCGTGGGATGAATGTCGCGGAAGCTCTCTTTTTGTGCTGGATTTATTAAATAAGCCCATACTCAATAAATCAAATAGAGACACTGCACTTATCAAAAAAGAAAAAGAAAACGAAAAAAGAAGACAGTACCCAATTTTTGTGCTCCAAGCCTATTGAGATCCATTAGACTGAATTGTTCGGAGCTCTATATTTTTGTGGGCTTCATTTAACTAAGGCTACGCCATAGGGCATTGGACTCATGGGGGCCCACAGGTCCAACCCTATCCATCAAGGGACTCTCTAGCCCAATGAATTAGTTACCTGAGCAGGAAAGGCTCCGCATAGGTTATGTCTAGGGATTCCATTGCCTAACAACCGACTTTGTGACCCAGGAACATGGTTCTTAAACGGAATAATAATAATAATAATAATAATTTGAGAATTAGGGACATATCTAATAAAGTTCAAATCTTCTGTTCCATTTTTCCTGCTCCACTCTATACTCCACCAATAAAAACTTGACACGCGTTCACCTAATTAATTAAAAACCACTATTAATTAATAACGGTAATATTAATAAGTCAATAATTATAGTATTTAATTAATTAGGTGAACACGTGGCAATATTTTATTGGTAGAGTATAGAGTAGAGCGGAAAAAGTGGGACAGAAGATTTAGACTCCATCTAATGCATACATAATTTCGCAATATATATAAGTGTCAACTTGTAATTGGTACATAATAATTTTCTTTTCTCATTAAGTATCATTGATGGTTCTATGTGTAAGTAATGTAATTCAATCGTAAGTTGTTACTTAAGTATTTTGTAAAATTTAGTGTTCATATAGTGGTTCATAGTTCAACCCTGTACCATATACAATTACACTATTTTGAGTTTGGTGGTGGGGTAGTGATTTGACTCAACGCATGCTACTTAGAGTCATCTTTTGAGGGTGTGGGATATTCGAAAAATCCAATGATCGATGCATGTGCACATTGATTAGCTAGAGCTAAAAAATGTTTAAGCAAGCCTAAACCTCTCAAAAGTATTAATAATTTAATATTTAAGAAGTTTCTATTATATTCTGATACATGATATATCACAATTAATAGAGCGTAAAGTAGAATACAAAAAGTAGTATAAATGATTTGAATTTGACTTCTACCCATCCTTTTTAGTTGGAGTCTTTTCATTTCATAGGAAAAAACTAAATTAAACCCAAGCCACGTGACTACAGTCACTAAACACCTCAATCCGGTTAAATCTAAGAGCAGCTCATTCATCTATGCAAACACACTACCACCACACAAAAAGTTATGTAGTCATCAATTTCAACAAATAAACTCATGTTCTCCGAGGGTCAGTTTTTCACCACTACCAAAGGGAGAAGCACCTATGCATACTACCACCATTGAGTTAAAATTTGTAGCTAGAAGTGGGCATTCAACTACTTATTAATTAGTTTCTCAAAAAAAAAAAAAAAAAAAAAAAGAAACTACTTATTAATTACAGACTAAGCTTTTTCGGATTATAGACCTTGCATGTGTTTGACTCAGAACTTGCTGATAAAGTTGCATTTTCTAAGGGAGATTTTTCATGATGATTTTGTAACTAATTTTTGGTAATGACTTATACTCCTTTTAGAAATGTCATGTTGATATGTAGTCACTAGTCAAAATGCAGACCTCCATTATTTGTTGCCAGTAAATAACTAAATATTGTATTAGATCTCTGAGAGTTTGACTCATGATTTTTTTTATTTAAATATGTCGGTTTTTTTTATTTGTTTATATATATTAGAATATGTTGTATATTTTTGGGATATATATATATATATATATATATATATATATTTATATGGAGAGAGGTAGAGAGAGGTAATTTTAAAAAGTATACAAAGCCTGAAAGCCATGTCTAGTTAAAAACCACTTACTCGGTCTAACTTGTTTTGGCCAAAACCAGCGGCCATAGAAGTGTAACTTTTAATTTTTTTAGCTTTTTTTTTTTTGTTTTATTCTTTTATTTTATTGAAATAAATTCAAAGACAATATTATTAAGTTTCTTATTTATTATTATTTTTTGAGGTGAAAAAATAAGAAGCAAACAAAGATAGCTTATTCAGCCAAAAAAAAAAAAAAAAAGAGAGAGAGAGAGAGAGATAGCTTGATCCTCAAAAGACCAAATCATGGTCAAGGTTTTGAAACTTGTTTTAAATGACAATTTTTACCCAAATCTAATTAGATCGAATTGGAATTTGATCTACCTGACCTTAGACTAACTTGCCTATTTTGTGAATGTTTGGATTGATTTTCTTTTTTGTGGGTCATGCTATAGGGTTAACTTGGGTTCATTCTTTCTTTATTTTTCTTTTTTTTGATGAAGTTAACTTGGGTTCTTAGTAGGTCTTTCTCTATCTAAAATGAGTTTGTCTAGATTTTTGTGTTCATAATTGGGATTTGAAAAATGTGAAGGTGATAGGATCATCTCCTTTTTACAAACAAAGAGAATCTATTTTATGGTTCATAATCTATTTCTAATTCTAACAATTTACAAACTCTCATGTTATTTAAATTTTTAAATGACTTGTAATTTCCAATGGATCAATGAAGGAAAGGATTTTCAAGTTACATGATGATTAAGATTTAAGGATGGAGGGCTTTGGCAGTATTGGGTGACCTAATAATGGACTGGGTAGAAGGAGCAGGATTTTTTTTTTTTTTTTTTTTTTTTTTTGAGCAAAAGAAGGGGAGTAGCTTAGGCAAGTCAACTCTAAAGGATGATTAAGTTCACTATAGGATGATCAAGTTCATAAGAAATGAGGAAAACCCTACAGAGAATTGGATTGAGATTAAGTGTAATACCTCTTAATGGCTGAGATTGAGAGTTGAAAAAATCAACTTTCATTCTCAACCATTGAATAAAAAAAGTAAGAAAAAAAAAAAAAAAAAGAACGTAAAAATGTGAAAAAGTCATGTGAGAGGGAAGTGAGGTATTGCCACAGGTGTTAATCTCAATCCTAGAGAATTAACGTGAGAATACAAATCTTCTGCACCATTTTTTTTATACCAACTCTATGTTCCACCAATCACAACTTGTCATGTATTAATTTTAACATGGAGTGGTATACAAAAAATGGTCCTGAAAATTTATATTTTAATGTAGTGCTATTGTCTTATCTTATGTAAACATAAGTTGAGTCATTACAACTTAATCACTTAATCCTTAGTGCTCCAATGTGAACATTTAACCAGTTAAGGAATCAAAATTTATTGACAAAGTCGCAAACTAGTTACAAAATATCTATATAATGTAAAAGGAAAGAATATATATATATATATATATATATATATATACACACACACACACGAGAAAGATAGTATGATTATCCTAGTCAAATTCCATGATTTGAAACTTTTCTTTAGATATCTAGTCTTTTTCCTACACCTTAGGGTGCACGTATTTTTGACCAAAAGTAAGAAGCAACTCTTTTTTTTTTAGATTCATAAAGGAAGCATCTCTCTAGTAATTTATCCTAAGGCGACAATTTCATCCTTCTATCCCTAGAAAATTGGGACCAGACAAAAAAAAAAAAACCACAACCCATTGACTAAGTTGTTAATATTTTATATTTCGTTTACTGTTATGGAAACATATAAATAACTTGAAATAATTGTTGTGCTACCATAAGCAAGAAGAGATGGGGAGGTTTAAGCATTTGAACGTAGTTCATTGCAGAGTTTGCTCTAACTGTTCTAATCCATGCCCAAGGCCAATCAGGTACAAGATAAAGACTGAAAAAAAAAAAAACAAAAACAAAAACAAAAACAAAAAAACAAAGAGGATAGAGTTTACTGTTTACATCCAAACTGGCTAAAATAAAATTCCCTCCAACCCACTTGATTTTGAGTTGGAACTCAAGTTTCACAAATGTACTACATAACTAAATAAATTTGTCATAATGTCTTTCTCGTAAAATTTTGCTAAAATTAATTGTTCTGTTTGTTAAATTTGGCTCTATTTTCACAGCTATCCAATGACAGTGCACTAGGTTGTCAGCAAATTGGGTTCAATCTTCTCAGGGTCGACTCTTGCACAGCATCTTGCCTAGGCAAGTTAGGCAACCGCCTAAGGCCCCTTAATTGAGGAAGGACTCCAAATTTTAACCAACGAAGTTCATATTTTGCTTAAGAAAAAACTAGCTAATTTTGTAAAATATATTAATTAAATCCTAAATTATAGAAAAAAGTCTAAGAAAAAATAACAGAAAAGAAGACCCTAATGTTTAGGAGTAAAAGATTATACCCAATAACATAGATAAAATATATATATATATATATGTAGGGGTAAAAGGCCCAATACTAGATAATGGGCCACGGCCCCTCCGAGGAGGCCATGGGCCCGTCCGAGGAGGCCATGGGCCCGTCCGAGGAGGCCATTATCCCGAGGGCACCCCGTCCTGACTTAAGTACCTGGCTTGACTCCTTTCTATCGTATTAGCTACGCGAAGGAGAAAAGGACTTGTCCGAGGAGAACCTACTGCTCGGATCATCAAAGGAACGGCCGAGATGAATGCTCCAGCACCGGTCCTGTTATTTCCGAGGAATCCCCTGACTTATATGGGCCAAAAGGGGACAGGTGGCAACCAGGAGATTTTTCACAAAGGGCTGCTGACACCGCATTTATGTGGACAGGACCCCTGAACAGTGCTACCTCGGTTTCTGCAACACACAGAATACTAAAGAGGGTGGCTGATGTGATAGGCACTCAAGTATAAGCCTGGATGATCAACAAATGGAAGGTCCAGATTGTCTGAAAGGGACTATATAATAGGAGAAATCCACCATGGGAAAGGGGGGAGAACAATCTCAAGAACTCCTGTAACACTTCTGATTCAACACAATTACTAAAACAAAGGTCCTCGGACTGTGCCGAGGACGCTCTTTCACTCGGTTCATCTCCGTTTGATCCACTAAAGCCTAGCTCTTCGACCCACTCTCTTACAAATTCATTGCGAGGATACCTTTTACTCGTTGGGCCAGAGTCAATCTCTCCTGTAGGCCCAATCTGCAATTTGTGTCCTTACAATTGGCGCCGTCTGTGGGAAGAGCTTGTGTGATAGTGAGTGCAACGGTTAGGCCCCCATCAGCAAAAATCCTTGGGTAAACCATGTAAACAAGTCACTACATGGGGCCAAGGTCTACACTTCAAGGGGCTGGTCACATGGGGAGGATTGCTAAATGGGGCAAAGTTCTGGGGGATTTTCACATCGAGTACATGCCTCCAGAACCTTTATTTTCGAGGGCATATGTCGATGGTGCAGCAAATCAAAGGGGCTCACGACGGGGTTAGTTTTATAACCAAAGCCTTAGCTACGCCGGGTCCTCAGACCTCCTGCCTAGCAACTTGTTAGTTACGCCGGTGCCATCAGGCCCTCTGCTAACCAAAGCCTTAGCTGCGCCGGGTCCTCGGACTCTCTGCTAAGTAAAGCCTTCGCTACGTCGGGTCCTCAGACCTTCTGCGAAGCAAAGCCTTGGCTATGTCGGGTCCTTCAGACCTCCTGCCAAGCAACTCGTTAGCTACGCCGGTGCCATCAGGCCCTCTGCTAACCAAAGCCTTAGCTGCGCCGGGTCCTCGGACTCTCTGCTAAGCAAAACCTTCGCTACGTCGGGTCCTCAGACCTTCTGCGAAGCAAAGCCTTGGCTATGTCGGGTCCTTCAGACCTCCTGCCAAGCAACTCGTTAGCTACGCCGGTGCCATCAGGCCCTCTGCTAACCAAAGCCTTAGCTGCGCCGGGTCCTCGGACTCTCTGCTAAGCAAAACCTTCGCTACGTCGGGTCCTCAGACCTTCTGCGAAGCAAAGCCTTGGCTATGTCGGGTCCCTCAGACCTCCTGCCAAGCAACTCGTTAGCTACGCCGGTGCCATCAGGCCCTCTGCTAACCAAAGCCTTAGCTGCGCCGGGTCCTCGGACTCTCTGCTAAGCAAAACCTTCGCTACGTCGGGTCCTCAGACCTTCTGCGAAGCAAAGCCTTGGCTATGTCGGGTCCCTCAGACCTCCTGCCAAGCAACTCGTTAGCTACGCCGGTGCCATCAGGCCCTCTGCTAACCAAAGCCTTAGCTGCGCCGGGTCCTCGGACTCTCTGCTAAGCAAAGCCTTCGCTACGTCGGGTCCTCAGACCTTCTGCGAAGCAAAGCCTTGGCTATGTCGGGTCCCTCAGACCTCCTGCCAAGCAACTCGTTAGCTACGCCGGTGCCATCAGGCCCTCTGCTAACCAAAGCCTTAGCTGCGCCGGGTCCTCGGACTCTCTGCTAAGCAAAGCCTTCGCTACGTCGGGTCCTCAGACCTTCTGCGAAGCAAAGCCTTGGCTATGTCGGGTCCCTCAGACCTCCTGCCAAGCAACTCGTTAGCTACGCCGGTGCCATCAGGCCCTCTGCTAACCAAAGCCTTAGCTGCGCCGGGTCCTCGGACTCACTGCTAAGCAAAGCCTTCGCTACGTCGGGTCCCTCAGACCTTCTGCGAAGCAAAGCCTTGGCTACGTCCGGTCCCTCAGACCTCCTGCCAAGCAACTCTTTAGCTACGCCGGGTCCTCGGACTCTCTGCTAAACAAAGCCTTAGCTACGCCGGTGCCCTCAGGCCCTCTGCTGAGCAACTCTTTAGCTACGCCGGGTCCTTGGACTCTCTGCTAAACAAAGCCTTAGCTACGCCGGTGCCCTCAGGCCCTCTGCTGAGCAACTCTTTAGCTACGCCGGGTCCTCGGACTCTCTGCTAAGCAAAGCCTTAGCTGCGCCGGGTCCTCGGACTCTCTGCTAAGCAAAGCCTTCGCTACGTCGGGTCCCTCAGACCTTCTGCGAAGCAAAGCCTTGGCTACGTCAGGTCCCTCAGACCTCCTGCCAAGCAACTCTTTAGCTACGCCGGGTCCTCGGACTCTCTGCTAAACAAAGCCTTAGCTACGCCGGGTCCTCGGACTCTCTGCTAAACAAAGCCTTCGCTACGCCGGGTCCTTGGACTCTCTGATAAGATGAGCCTTAGCCATGTCAGGTCCCTCAGACCTCTTGCTTAGTGTTAAACAACACCGTAGTCGTATCTGAGTCCTCGGACCGCATGTTTCGTGGAAATTAACACGCCATGGTACCTCTCAGGTACTAAACAGAACCTTGCTCAGATCTGGTCCCTCAGACGACCTACCTTGGGTGAATGGATCTTACCCCTAGAGAAATCAAAATCCCACCTCTCTCTTCGGATAAAGAGGGAGAGCCGGAATTTTGAGGGGCTATTGTAGGGGTAAAAGGCCCAATACTAGATAATGGGCCACGGCCCCTCCGAGGAGGCCATGGGCCCGTCCGAGGAGGCCATGGGCCCGTCCGAGGAGGCCATTATCCCGAGGGCACCCCGTCCTGACTTAAGTACCTGGCTTGACTCCTTTCTGTCGTATTAGCTACGCGAAGGAGAAAAGGACTTGTCCGAGGAGAACCTACTGCTCGGATCATCAAAGGAACGGCCGAGATGAATGCTCCAGCACCGGTCCTGTTATTTCCGAGGAATCCCCTGACTTATATGGGCCAAAAGGGGACAGGTGGCAACCAGGAGATTTTTCACAAAGGGCTGCTGACACCGCATTTATGTGGACAGGACCCCTGAACAGTGCTACCTCGGTTTCTGCAACACACAGAATACTAAAGAGGGTGGCTGATGTGATAGGCACTCAAGTATAAGCCTGGATGATCAACAAATGGAAGGTCCAGATTGTCTGAAAGGGACTATATAATAGGAGAAATCCACCATGGGAAAGGGGGGAGAACAATCTCAAGAACTCCTGTAACACTTCTGATTCAACACAATTACTAAAACAAAGGTCCTCGGACTGTGCCGAGGACGCTCTTTCACTCGGTTCATCTCCGTTTGATCCACTAAAGCCTAGCTCTTCGACCCACTCTCTTACAAATTCATTGCGAGGATACCTTTTACTCGTTGGGCCAGAGTCAATCTCTCCTGTAGGCCCAATCTGCAATTTGTGTCCTTACAATATATATATAAATAAAAACAGAAAAAATTAATTCTATTTGTGACCTAGAAGCTAATATATATCTATATGTACATGTATATTGTAAGGTTGAATTTATTCAATCATGTGTTGGATTTATTCCATGCCAAATTTACTTGTAATTTAACAATTAGATACCTTGTATTTAGGTGGAAATTATGTAAAAGTTATGTGTGAGAGAGTGTGAAGAAATTCAAGAATGTGTGCATTTGGAGGTTTCTCGCGACTGGATCTCGCAAGTGACTCTTAACTTGCAACTCACCAAAATGCCACACGTGTGAAGCATATAGGAAGTTGAAAGGCCACGATAGCTAGAGCACTACAAAACAAAAATGACAATTTGGCACGTTAGTTATCTCGCAACTGGAACTCTCAACTGGGACGAGTCGCAAGGCCAAGTCGCCAGAATGCCTAATTTTGCTTAAAACTGACTTTTCACATTCCTCATGTACACTACTATAAATACTATTATACCCACAAAATGTAGAGAATTTCCAGAGAGAATTTTAAGAGAGAAACCCTAGAGAAAACCAAGATTGACTCATCCACAATCTTAGACATTTGATTCTCTAAATTCCTCTACTTTTACCCTCTCCATTGACATATCCTTGAGAGGTACACTTGCCAAATCCTTATCTCACTATACCCATATCAGTGAGGAGGTATTTTGGTGCTTAGGAAGCAATTCGAAGATGACCAATTCACTTGGTTGATGCAATGGGCTTATTGTTGGATATGAGAAGTTAAAAAAGACACAGTTAGGCGTAACCTTATTGGAACAACAAGCTTGGACGGCTTAGGTGTATTGGGGTAGATTAGGCTTGGAGTGTCTATTGCTATTCATGTATTTCAACTTTATTCTTTAGTGGATCATTTCATCGCTTAGAGGGCGGCAGAAAGTTTTTTCGCCGAGTTCTTCGGTTTCCTTTTCGATAACATGTGCCGGCGTTATCTTTGTGTTTGCATTTCTCTAATCCTTACTCTTACCTTTTAATTGATGCTGTGTCGTGATTAATTATGGTGTAGAGTTGTTTATTTGTTTGGGTTTCTACTTGTACCTATTATTCCGCACATATATTGTTTGAGTATAAGCTTGTGTTGGTTTAATTTTAAATTTGGGGTCTAAACATTCATTAGTGTTTTACGCACTAATTGAACTTTCATATATATATATATATATATATATATATATTATAGTACTATTTAAGGAGCTTCATCGGTTTTGGATCCTCATTTTTTTGTTCAAAAATATCTCTACATTCTTATGTTTAAGTAGAGACAAAACTAAAAGACAATTCGGTAAAAATACAACTCTAACTTCCACTAAAACATTGCCTAAAAAATAGGCCACTCTCCTGTTAATTATCAAATTATTTCATCCACTTATAAATTATATTATCAAAATAAAAATTATATATATAATAAAAACACAGGTTTTTTTTTTTCTCTATCAAGACTTAAACGTTGTACACAATTTGCAGGATGAGCCTACAAGTGAGATGGACTTTGGCCCAAGATGTAAACAGTATCCTTGCAATGAATTTGTAGAGAGTGGGCTAAGTTAACTTAGTTGAAGGTAGATTTGTTGTTGGCCCAAATCTTATTGTGATCAGATTGACAAAAATGAAGTGATGAAGTGGCACAGAGTTCTTCTCGGCTTGGTCTGAGGAGAAAGTTTTAGCAATTTTCTGAGTGCTTATATCTCTCTCTTTCTTTCTCTCTCTTGAGATTACTTCTACTTTTTTATCCAGATTCTTCGATCCCTTCTTTCTCTGCCTTTTGTTCTATATATAGGCCAATTTGCCTCACGTGCCAGTCAAGTGATTTTCCCTTGATACTTGTCCTATCAACCTTCCCTTGAGGTCTTCACACGGCAGTTGTAAAGGATCAGGGTCACTGTTCAGATAACTTTTCCCATTAATGCGGCCATGAGGTTAGCTGCAGGATCATAAATGCAGTGGTAGCAGCCTTTTGCATAATATCTCATTGCTGCCGCCTGTCTTGTTTGCCTACATAAGTCAGGGGATTTTTCGGAAATGCTAGGATCAACGTTGGAGCATTCATCTGGATCGTCCCTTTGATCATCCAAATAGGCAGTGCTCCTCAGACCACTCCTTTCTTCCTTCACATAAGTTATACTTCAGAGGGGAGTTAGACCAGGTACCCTCCTCATGATTTACTGTCCTCGGACGGACAGGTCTCCTCGAATAGGCTCATGGCCCATTATTTGTAATTGGGCTTTTCACCCCTACAATAGCCCCTCAAAATTTCGGCTTTCTCTCTTACTCGAGGAGAAGGGCAGGATTTTGACTTCTCCAAGGGTCAAATTCACCAAATTTTCCAACTCACCCACGTGGAGACGCCATTTCGCGAGTCTTTCAATCCTTGCTGACGCTTCGAAAATTGCGACGCGTCATTTATTGCTCTAGGTGGCACTCTGTCTCATTTATCAACGGTGAGATGCAAATCCTGTGGCTGGGATTTCTTCACCAAATTTCGAGCGGGATAATTCCCACTTACTTTCCCCTACTATATAAAAGGTTGTGAGGGAGTTAACTCTTTCATTTTACACTCACTCAAACTCTCAGAAGATCTCTAGCGCTCCAGCCTTTAGAACTTCCCTTACTTAAACAATCTTTAGAGTCTTTTTCAGCAAAAAATCTAGATTTTACAAAAGCTATTGACACAGCAATCCTAACCACTCTTGTAAGTGTTTGATTTCTTAGTTCTTTCTTCCTCGGCCGAGCATCTCGGCCTTCTCGGATTTGTCTTATCTTATATTAGGGAACCTTTTTAGTATTCCACACTCGCTTAGATGGGTAGATTTAAGAATCTCGTCGACTCTTCTGTTGCTATAGAGCTATTTAAGGCCGAATACCATATACCCGAGGGGGTACACCTCCGGTATTGCCCACCGGAGAATATCCTAACCGATAGAAAAACTGGTGAGGTTGTCATTCCTGTAATCGCCTTCTTGGAGGGAGAGATGACTATTCCTATGGGCACAATAACCCGGGAATATCTTAGAAACCATAGGTTATGCCCGCACCAATGTACTCCCAACTTATTTAGGATTTTGGGTTGCGTCGATGCCTTTAACCAAATGATGGGCCTGCAACTCACCTGGCACAACGTCGTACACATGTACGAATGTCATTCTTTGGCCGACGGGGGATACTATTTAAAATCCCGATCCCCCGTAGTTAAAATGATATCGTGCCTTCCGAAGTTCAACAAGGGCATGAAGGACGACTACGTCATCGTCTCCGGGGCGTGGCATGACGGTCACCACTGTCCGACCAAGGAGGGGGAGCCAGGTGGGATGCCTTAGGATTAGATTGAGTTAATCTAGAGTTTGGGTTCTAGGTTTTCTTTTGTTCTGCTGCCCGGATTTTTTAACCATGTTTCTAACTAGGTTTCTTGGTCATTATTTTGCAGATAGGAAATTCGTTGCTCCAAAATTAAGCCACGTGAATGTCACAGGAATGAATAAACTTCTCAGATCTGAGATTTTTGTTCATTCAGATAGTCAACTACGCGCTGCTCACCTGATATTGGACTTTGTCCCCTTGTCAGACAGCTTCCTAGAGGTTGGGAACATGATCCGAGCAGGAGACAGCAGAATTAACAGAATTGACGTTTCCCAGCTAGGATTCTTGTCGAAGAAAGACCTCCCTCCTGTCGAGTGGCCCCATCAACAAGCTCTTCCTCAGCCCGCCATTCAAAGGGAAGAGACTACTTCCTCTCGGTTGTCATTGCAGACCGAGATAGACCAATTCCGCTTCGAAGAAGAAGAGGAAATGCAGGCTAAGCCTCGGAGTATCCCAGTATCCGAGAGTACCGAGGAGGAAGAAGATGATATGCCTCTGAAGCCAAAGGCAGGGTTGAGGGACCTTCTTGCTGGGAGGAGCAAGGGTGCAACTTCCTAGGAGGTACCTAAGGAGAAAGTCACCGATAAGCTCCCTCCGCCTCCCCCTCCCCCTCCCCCTCTTCCTGTAACTGAGACCGGCCTTCTTCCAATACCAGATCTGAAGAGGAAGAGGAAGGTCGTGGACTTGGACACCGAAGAGGGTGAAGTACCTCCGCAACAGCAGAGGGGGTCAAAGAAGTAGAAGGATGGGAAGGACAATCGAAGGGTCTCTCTGTCCAAGAACAGGATCGAGACTCATACTAGGGAGATCCGCTAGCCGCCCACCTGGGCCCCGTGGTTTGATTTGGACTGCGCTCCAATCCCGATGACTGCTTCTATAAGAGAATTCTAGAAGGGTTACTCGGCACACATTGCTGAGGCGCTGGAGCGTCCCCTACTCCTGCCTCGGGACATGGAGAAAGTAAAGTCCTGGAGGCAGGCAGATTTATTCATGTCTCTGAAAAGAGACTTAGCTATGGTTAACTCTTAATACTTAAGTTAGTTTTCTAAAGTTTGTGTCCCCATGCTAATGCACTCCTCTCATTTTTCTCATACAGGTGACCCAACAGATATATGTGGCGGAGGACTGGGTCAAGGACGCCCGCAATCAGGCCAGGGCAGAGGCTCAGTCTCGTACCAGCGCCGAGAAGAATCTGGGGGCCATCAAGCATGAGAAGCAAGAGTTGGCCAAGAAGCTAGTCAAGGAGGAAAGGGACAGGAAGAGTGTAGAAGCTGGGCTGAAGAGCGCCCAAGACCAGGCTGAGGAGCAGCGGAAAAAGCTGCACATGACAGAGATAGAGTTGGCAACTCAGAGGCAGCTGGTCTTGGAGCTTAAAGCAAGAGTGGAAAAGGCTGAGAAGGCAGAGGAGGTAGCTTGGGATGCTATAGTGGCAGCCGAGGCCGAGAAGAACGCAGAGTACATCCGTGGTATTGAAGAATCGGAAATAAGGCTTGCTGAAGAAGTCTCTGAAGTGTGCAGAGATTACTGCAAGTTCACATGGGAAGAAGCCTTGAACCTTGCAGCAGCCCGGGAAGATATACTATCACCCGCACATAAGTGTAGTCCCGGTTGACCCTGTGCCTCCACCATCACAAGTTCTGGAGCCCTCTAAGCAGACACTTATTCTTCCTGAGGCCGAACATGAGGGTCAGGGGGAAGAAGTGACATTGCAGAAAAGCATGGGTGCAGGGATGGAGACTTCTTCCAAGGCCACGGATGCTATGAAGGCCAAGGAGGCTGCCTCCACGGAGAAAGGAGTTGGGGCCTCGGAAGTCGAGCCGAGCGGGCCGGATAGCCTTCCTCCTCCGATAGCCGAGATTTAGGACTAGGGTTTTGTTTTTTGTTATCTTGTAGTAACATTTAATATGTTATCTTTTACTCAATGAGAATACTCGTGTTTGCATTTGATCACTCCGAATTCCATTTATTGATTTCTTGTGTTCTGTAATCTTCAAATCTATAAGAATTTGAAGTTCACAAGGGGAAGAAAGAGAGAATTAAAGTAACAATGGAATTAAACTTCTGTTCAAAAGGGATAATGTAGATAGCATGAATATGATAACAGTAATTTGGGACCAATGACAAACACAATGCTAGCCCCCACTTATTTCGCAGTAACTCCATTAATTCCACCTGTCTTAGCAAATAGGAGTAAATTTACGTAATCACAATCGAATCTTTCACTGTTGGAAATGCCAAAAATGAATGAGAATACAAGTTTGCTCAAAGTATGTGGTTTGAGAGAATATGCAATACAAAGTTTCTGTTGAGTACTTAGTGATACGTACGAGATGGTGAAATTGCTCGGAATGTATGATCCAAGGGGTTGGGTAGGATCAAGATTTTATTTAGCACTTAGTAAAACGAATTAGAGTGTTAATTCAATTAATGTATGTAATATGAGGGACCAGGCATGATCAAGGTTCTGTCTAACACTTAATAATATGAACTAGAGTGATAATTTACCCAAGGTATGTGGTCCGAGGGACCAGGCATGACCAAGGTTCTGTTTAACACTTAGTAAAACAGACTAGAGTGATAATTTATCCAAGGTATATGGTCCTAAGGACCAAGCATGACCAAGCTTCTATTTAACACTTAGCAAAACGAACTAGAGTGATAATTTACCCAAGGTATGTGGTCCGAGGGACCAGGTATGACCAAGGTTCTGTTTAACACTTAGCAAAAATGACTAGAGTGATAATTTACTCGAGGTATGTGGTCCGAGGGACCAGGCATGACCAAGGTTCTGTTTAACACTTAGCAAAACTGACTAGAGTGACAATTTACCCGAGGTATGTGGTCCGAGGGACCAAGCATGACCAAGGTTCTGCTTAACACTTAGCAAAATTGACTAGAGTGATAATTTAACCGAGGTATGTGGTCCGAGGGACCAGGCATGACCAAGGTTCTGTTTAACATTTAGCAAAACTGACTAAAGTGGTAATTTACCCGAGGTATGTGGTCCGAGGGACCAGGCATGACCAATGTTCTGTTTAACACTTAGTATATAAGCAATACAATAAACCTCACAACTATGGAAAAGTTTTATATTAATAGTAATACCTTCTCAGGTTATTTACATTCTAGGGATGTGGTACAGCTCTTTCATTTAAGTCCTCCAAGTAAAATGCTCCTATCACAACAACTGACAGAATGCGATAAGGACCTTCCCAATTGGGACCTAATTTTCCCCAGGCTGGGTTCTTAGCAGTGCCCACAACTTTTTGTAAAACTAGGTCTCCTGGAGCAAGTGGTCTTAGCTTGACATCAGCGTCATACCTCTGCTTGAGTTTAGGTTGATAGCAGGCTAGCTGAACCGCAGCATTTTTCCTTCGCTTGGCAACCAGATCCAAATTACTCTTGAGCTGTTTGTCATTGTTAGCCGAGGTGAAAGAACTCGTTCTAAGTATGGGGAACCCAGTTTCAATAGGAATAACAGTTTTGGCACCATACGTCATTGCAAAGGAGGTCTTTCCCGTAGATCTCCGAGGAGTTGTTCTGTAGGTCCAGAGAACATGTGGTAATTCTTCCACCCACTTCCCTTTAGCATCATCCAGCCTCTTCTTTAGACCGCTTACTATGACTTTGTTAACTGCTTCAGCCTGGCCGTTTTCTTGCGGGTACGCGGGGGTGGAGTACCTGTTCGTAATACCCAACCCACAGCAAAATCTCCTAAATGCTTTACTATCAAATTAAAGACCGTTGTCCGAGATGAGAGTGTGTGGTACTCCGAACCAGATGACAATATTCTTCCATACAAACTTCTGGACATCTACATCCCTGATGTTTGCCAGTGGCTCAGCTTCAACCCACTTGGTGAAATAGTCTGTGCCAACGACCAGGTATTTTTTACTCCTGGCTGCCTTAGGGAAGGGACCTACAATGTCCAAGCCTTACTGAGTAAAAGGCCATGGGCTGGATAGAGGATTCAGAACTCCCTCTGGCTGATGGATATTCGGCTCAAACCTTTGGCATTGATCACACTTCCTCACATACTCTTGTGATTCCCTTTGCATGTTCGGCCACCAATACCCCTGAGTTAGGGCTCTATGAGCTAGAGATCTACCACTTGTGTGGCTCCTACAAATCCCTTCGTGCAGTTCTTCAAGCAGCAACTCTGTGGCCTCAAGGTGTACACAAAATAAGTAGGGCCTAGAGAAAGAGCGTTTGTATAGCTTATTATCTCCTGACAGCCAGAACCGAGGAGCCTTCCTCCGCTCCTTGTCTGCTTCGGCCTTGTCTGGTGGTAAGACATCATCCATAAGATAGGTTACCATAGGGTCCATCCAACTTGGTCCCACCCTGACATGATAGATGCTGGGCCCTTTTTCCTCCTCAGCATGCTTTTGTATATCTTCGACAAAGATAAGCCGAGGCAATTCTTGAGCCGAGGAGGTTGCAAGAATGGCTAAGGAGTCTGCATGTGTGTTCCCGCTCCGGGAGATATGTTGCAAACTAAATGATTTGAACTGAGATTATAGTCGCTTGACATGTTTTAAATACTTCTGCATTCTTTCATTGCGTGCTTCCAGCTCTCCTTTGACTTGGCCGACGACTAGTGCTGAATCGGAGAATACTTCCACGGTATTTCCGCCCATTCTCCTGACCATGGACATTCCAACCAGCAGAGCTTCGTACTCGGCTTCATTATTAGTAGCTGAGAAGTTTAGTCTAAGGGACTTTTTAATAACAACATTCTCCGGTGATATCAAAACTAACCCCACTCCTGAGCCTCTTTGATTGGCCGCACCGTCCACATACAATTCCAGGGTGGGGATCCTTGCATGAACACTAGGCCAACTGAATTTCCATCCATGTGCATCTTCTCGGCACTTTCTTCTAACACAGGCTTAGTGAACTCGGCCACCAGGTCAGCCAGTATTTGTCCCTTAACTGAGGTGCGGGGCATGTACTTTATATCGAAGGCCCCTAGGATTGTACCCCACTTTACAATTTTTCTTGTATAATCTGCACACCGAAGCAGTGACCTGAGTGGGAGTTGGATAAGGACCACAGCCGTATGCGACTGGAAGTAGTGAGGAAGTTTGCGAGTGGCGTGAATGACTGCAAAGACGACCTTTTCTAGTGGCAAGTAACGGATTTCGGCCTCATGCAGAGATTTACTCACGTAGTAAATAGGTTTTTGAACACCATTGTCGACCCGAATAAGTACCAGACTCATTGCGTGGGTGGCTGTAGCGATAGAGGCAAACAGGATCTCATCCGTCGTGGGGCTGGACATGATGGAAGGTCGAGATAAGTATTCCTTTAGCTGCTAGAAAGCCAGAACACACTCTTCAGTCCATTCAAACCCCTTCCACTTGTTCAACAGCTGGAAGAAAGGTCGACACCTTTCCACCGACTTAAAGATGAATCGATTAAGAGCAGCTGTCATCCTTGTCAACTTCTGAACCTCTTTGGGATTCCGAGGAGGCTGCAGATTGTTGATCGCCTTTATCTGGTCGGGATTGAACTCAATCCCACGATGGGTGACCATATAACCTAGAAACTTTTCTGATCCAACGCCGAAAGAGCATTTTGAAGCGTTAAAGCTTCAACCTGTGTTTCCTTAAGATTTCAAAAATGCTCCCGAGGTCGCTGATATGCTCGGATTCGAGCTTACTCTTGACCACCATGTCATCAATGTAGATCTCAATGCATTTCCCCAACTGCGGTTCGAACATTTTCGTCATCATTCTTTGATAAGTGGAGCCTGCATTCTTCAAATCAAATGGCATCACCTTGTAGTGGTAGTTCCCAACGGGGGTGACGAAGG
This sequence comes from Lithocarpus polystachyus, assembly GCA_033629205.1. Lineage (NCBI taxonomy): Eukaryota > Viridiplantae > Streptophyta > Magnoliopsida > Fagales > Fagaceae > Lithocarpus > Lithocarpus polystachyus. The sequence goes on along the minus strand of CM066166.1, from coordinate 18,025,887 downwards.
ATGTCTTTTCTTGATCATCCAAAGCCAAGGGAATCTGGGGGTACCCTTGAAAGGCATCCACGAAACTCATTCGTGGATGCCCCACAGTGGCATCCACTAGTTGATCAATCAGAGGCATAGGGAAGGGATCTTTCGGACAAGCTTTGTTTAAGTCTGTGAAATCCACACATACACGCCATTTCCCATTCTTCTTCTTCACCACCACTGTATTAGCCAGCCATTCTGGATAGAACACCTCCTTAATAGCCCCTGCCTGCTTGAGCTTGTTTACCTCCTCCCTTACAGCGTCAGAATGCTCTTTGGATGAGCACCGAGGTGGCTGTTTTTTGGGAAGGGCAGCCGGGCTTACGTTTAGGTGATGGCAGATGAACTCTAGATCTACGCCTGAGGCATAGGGAAGGGATCTTTCGGACAAGCTTTGTTTAAGTCTATGAAATCCACACATACACGCCATTTCCCATTCTTCTTCTTCACCACCACTGTATTAGCCAGACATTCTGGATAGAACACCTCTTTAATAGCCCCTACCTACTTGAGCTTGTTTACCTCCTCCCTTACAACGTCAGAATGCTCTTTGGATGAGCACCGAGGTGGCTGTTTTTTGGGAAGGGCAGCCGGGCTTACGTTTAGGTGATGGCAGATGAACTCTAGATCTATGCCTGGGGCCTTATAAGAGTTCCAGGCAAACACGTCGACTTTTCTTTTAAGGAATGCCAACAGCTCTTCCTTATCCCGAGGAGGCAACTGATCCCCGACCTGAAAAAACCTTTCCGGGTCTCCGTTGATGACAACCTTCTCCAACCTCTCGCATTTCTCCTCGCCCAATTCCATAGCATTACGTGGAATCGGGATCTCTGATTGCTACGAATTTCTACCCAAGGTGGTTTCTGGCTCGGCAGCAGGCTGATGCGTAATGGCAGCTATGAGGCATTGTCTTGCCATAGACTAGCTTCCTACAATATCTTCCACTCGTCCTCCAGACGAAAATTTAACTTTTAGATGCAGGGTTGACGAAACAGCCCCTAGGGCGTGAAGCTAGGGTCTGGCTACAATGGCTGTGTAGGGAGAGTATGCATCCACCACAATGAAGTCCACCTCGACTACCTCAGATCCTGCCTGTACAGGTAGCCTGATCTGTCCGTTAGGGATGACGATTTTCCCATCAAAACTAACCAGAGGCGAATCATACGCTGCTAGGTCTTCTAGTCGTAAACCCAGTCCTTTGTACAGATCCAGATACATGATTTCAGCCCCACTTCCTTGATCAACCATCACCCTCTTCACATCGTACCCCCCATATTCTGAGGGTGATGACCAAAGCGTCATCATGGGGCTGTGTAGTCCCCTGTTTATCTTCGTCCGAGAAGCTTAAGACTGGTCAGGCCTCTACCCTAGCCTGTTTTGACTCTCGATCTGTGTCCTCGGCAGCTGTCCCAGAAATGGACATCACTTTGGAAGGGTAGGATCCAGTCCTTCCGGGTGCCACGAAGATAACATTAATCGTGCCCAACGAGAGCCTTGATGAGGCGGTTCTCGAAGCCCCTGGCCTGATGTGGTCTCCCTGGCTATTTGGCCGATAGACAAACTGTTGTAATTTTCCTTCCCTTACAAGTTGTTCTAAGTGACTTTTCAAAGTCCTGCAATCCTCCGTAGTATGCCCTTGTTCCTGATGATATTGGCAGTGAAGACTCTGATTGCGCTTCGTGGGGTCTCCCTGTATCTTGATTGGCCACCTGAAATATGGCTCGTTCTGAATTTTCTCTAGAATCTGGTGGATTGGCTCTCAGAACACGTCCAGATTGCACACTATAGTCCCTTCGCGGCTTGCTGTTGCTGTACCAATCTGACCTGAAATCCCTCCTCTCTTAAGGGATAACCTTGGCTTTGCCCTTTCCAAGCAGCTGGTCCTCCTCGACCCGCTTATATTCATTGATGCGGTCCATTAATCGGCGCACACTTCTCACGAGCTTCTTGGTCGGCAATTTCCTTAGATCATGCTTGGCTGGCAAGCCGACCTTGAAGGTACGCACAGCCACATCATTGAAACTTCCTTCAATCTTATTAAACATTTCCCAATACCTATCTGAGTATGTTTTCAACGTCTCCCCTTCTCGCATGGACATGGACAGCAAATAATCTAGTGGCCGGGGGACCCTAGTGTTCGTAACGAACCGAGAGCAAAAGGCCTTAGTGAGCGCCCAAAAGGATCCAATAGAATTGGCCACAAGGCCATCAAACCATCTCATAGCCACAGGTCCCAAACTGGAGGGGAACACCTTGCACATAAGAGTATCATTCCGAGAATGGACAGCCATCCTCTGATTGAAATGACTCACGTGCTTGCTCCACGGGATCAGTCCGCTTATTGTACGCAGTGGAAGTTGGTTGAGTAAAACGCCGAGGGAGTCTTCCTCCTTCAATTTTTCGTGTGAAGGGTGACTTGGATATTTGGTTAAGTGACCTATTCATTGCATCATTCCCGACACCCTTAAAGGATGTGCTATTGCCCCTGCGCTTGTCATGACGTTCTTCCTCGTGAGAGAAAGATTCACTTGGGGGTGTTCTGGACCGACGTCTATAATTAGCATTGTCATTATCGTCTGAAGAGTCCTCAGTGATGGACAGACTGCTGGACGGACTGTGCCTCCTCCGTGCACGACGCAGCTTCTCTTTCAGATGATCAATCTTACGTTGCATGTCCTTCTTGGTGTCTTTATGAGACTCATCACCCTTGTCTCAACGTTGACTCCTCCCTGTATGATTGGTATCCACGCTCCCCTCACGGTCCCTACCTCGCTCAAGGTGTGCAAAATGATCATGCTGTTGTGAACTGTTTGACTCCGCTCTGTTAGGACCGGATCCAACCATGGTGCAAGTCTCTACACACCAACGCACTAGTTAACTTCTCATAGACAGCGCCAATTGTGAGGACACAATTTGCAAGATGGGCCTACAAGTGAGATGGACTTTGACCCAAGATGTGAACAATATCCTTGCAATGAATTTGTAAAGAGTGGGCTAAGTTAGCTTAGTTGAAGGTAGATTTGTTGATGGCCTAAATCTTGTTGTGATCAGATTGACGAAAATGAAGTGATGAAGTGGCACAGAGTTCTTCTCTGCTTGGTCTGAGGAGTGAGTTTTAGCAATTGTCTGAGTGCTTATATCTCTCTCTTTCTTTCTCTCTCTTAAGATTACTTCTCCTTTTTTATCCAGATTCTTTAATCCCTTCTTTCTCTGCCTTTTGTTCTATTTATAGGCCAATTTGCCTCACGTGCCAGTCAAGTGATTTTCCCTTGATACTTGTCCCATCAACCTTCCATTGAGGTCTTCACACGGCAGCTATAAAGGATCAGGGTCACTGTTCAGATATCTTTTCCCATTAATGCGGCCATGAGGTTAGCTGCAAGATCATAAATGTGGTGGTAGCAGCCTTTTGCATAATATCTCATTGCTGCCGCTTGGCCTGTTTGCCTACATAAGTCAGGGGATTTTTCGGAAATGCTAGGATCAATGTTGGAGCATTCATCTAAATTGTCCCTTTGATAATCCGAATAGGCAGTGCTCCTCGGACCACTCCTTTCTTCCTTCACATAAGTTATACTTCAGAGGGGAGTTAGACCAGGTACCCTCATCATGATTTACTGTCCTCGGATGGACAGGTCTCCTTGGACAGGCCCATGGCCCATTATCTGGAATTGGGCTTTTCACCCCTACAATAGCCCCTCAAAATTCTAGCTTTCTCTCTTACCCGAGGAGAAGGGCAGGATTTTGACTTCTCCAAGGGTCAAATTCACCAAATTTTCCAACTCATCCACATGGAGATGCCATTTCGCGAGTCTCTCAATCCTTGTCGATGCTTCGAAAATTGTGACGCATCATTTATTGCTCTAGGTGGCACTCTGTCTCCTTTATCAACGGTGAGATGCAGATCCTATGGCTAGGATTTCTTCACGAAATTTCGAGCGGGATAATTCCCACTTACTTTCCCCTACTATATAAAAGGTTGTGAGGGAGTTAACTCTTTCATTTTACACTCACTCAAACTCTCAAAAGATCTCTAGCGCTCCACTCTTCAGAACTTCCCTTACTTAAACAATCTTTAGAGTCTTTTTCAGCAAAAAATCTAGATTTTACAAAAGCTATTGACACAGCAATCCTAACCACTCTTGTAAGTGTTTGATTTCTTAGTTCTTTCTTCCTCGGCCGAGCATCTCGGCTTTCTCGGATTTGTCTTATCTTATATTAGGGAACCTTTTTAGTATTCCACACTCGCTTAAATGGGTAGATTTAAGAATCTCGTCGACTCGTTTGCTGCTATAGAGCTATTTAAGGCCGAATACCATATACCCGAGGGGGTACACCTTCAGTATTGCCCACCGGAGAATATCCTAACCGATAGAAAAACTGGTGAGGTCGTCATTCCTGTAATCGCCTTTTTGAAAGAAGGGATGACTATTCCTATGGGCACAGTGACCCGGGAATATCTTAGAAACCATAGGTTATGCCCGCACCAATGTACTCCTAACTTATTTAGGATTTTGGGTTGCGTCGACGCCCTTAACCAAATGATGGGCCTGCAACTCACCTAGCACGACGTCATACACATGTACGAATGTCATTCTTTGGCCGACGGGGGATACTATTTAAAATCCCAATCCCCCGTGGTTAAAATGATATCGTGCCTTTCGAAGTCTAACAAGGGCATGAAGGACGACTACGTCATCGTCTCCGAGGCGTGGCATGACGGTCACCACTATCTGACCAGGGAGGGGGAGCCAGGTGGGATGCCTTAGGATTAGATTGAGTTAATCTAGTGTTTGGGTTCTAGGTTTTCTTTTGTTCTGCTGCCTGGATTTTTTAACCATGTTTCTAACTAGGTTTCTTGGTTATTATTTTGCAGATAGGAAATTCGTTGCTCCGAAATTAAGCCACGTGAACGTCGTGGGCTTGAATAAACTTCTCAGATCTGAGATTTTTGTTCATTCAGACGGTCAACTATGCGCTGCTCACCTGATATTGGACTTTGTCCCCTTGTCGGACAGCTTCCTAGAGTTGGGAACGTGATCCGAGCAGGAGACAGCAGAATTAACAGAATTGACGTTTCCCGACCAGGATTCTTGTCGAAGAAAGACCTCCCTCCTGTCAAGTGGCCCCATCAATAAGCTCTTCCTCAGCCCGCCATTTAAAGGGAAGAGACTGCTTCTTCTCGGTTGTCATTGCAGACTGAGATAGACCAATTCCGCTTCGAAGAAGAAGAGGAAGTGCAGGCTAAGCCTCGGAGTATCCCAGTATCCGAGAGTACCGAGGAGGAAGAAGACGATATGCCTCTGAAGCCAAAGGCAGGGTTGAGGGACCTTCTTGCTCGGAGGAGCAAGGGTGTAACTTCCCAGGAGGTACCTAAGGAGAAAGTCACCGATAAGCTCCTTTCGCCTCCCCCTTCCCCTCTTCCTGCAACTGAGACCGACCTTCTTCCAATACCAGATTTGAAGAGGAAGAAGAAGGTCGTGGACTTGGACACCGAAGACGGTGAAGTACCTCCGCAACAGCAGAGGGGGTCAAAGCAGCAGAAGGATGGGAAGGACAGTCGAAGGGTCTCTCTGTCCGAGAACAGGATCGAGACTCATACTAGGGAGATCCGCCAGCCGCCCACCTGGGCCCCGCAGTTGGACTTGGACAGCGCTCCAATCTTGATGACCGCTTCAATAAGAGAATTCCAGAAGGGTCACTCGGCGTACATTGCTGAGGCGCTGAAGCGTCCCTTGCTCCTGCCTCGGGACATGGAAGAAGTGAAGTCCTAGAGGCAGGCAGATTTATTCATGTCCCCATGCTAATGCACTCCTCTCATTTTTCTTATGTAGGTGACCCAACAGATATATGTGGCGGAGGATTGGGTCAAGGACGCCCGCAATCAAGCCAGCGCAGAGGCTCAGTCTCTGTTTGTATTTGCTGATACTACGTGTTGGAGTCTCAGTCCCCGTTCCAACTCCCTTCTGGTTTGAGACAAAATCTTTCAGATCTGTTTTGCTACTTTGTTTTTAATTTTGATTGCCTCTCAGTATATACTGGTCTTGGTGTGTGGTGTTGCACTCTTTACTTTTATTAGTTTGCCTTTATCTGATGACAAATTTACTTTTACCACACCCACTCCACTTAAACGTTTGGTGTTTGATTCATAGAATCGCATGAAATATGGCAAATTTTGCCCTTTTTTATTTTCTATTTTTTAAAGAATACGAAATCCACTTATTTTGGATATATATATATATATATATATAAATATATATATATATATATATATATATTGTAAGGACACGGTTTGGCGTTCTGGCCCAAAGGTGGATGGACCAACCCAAAAGGCTCAACAACAATGAATTTGTAGAGAGTGAGAAAAGAAAGATGGGCTAGATTGGATTAGAAAATCAACAGAATAAGCTAAGAGCACAAGAAGAATAAAATAAAATATCTAAGTGCAGTAAACTATCCTCGGCAATAGTTCGAGGAGGCTAACTTTTGTATTCACTGTTCTAAGTTCAGATACAAGCTCAATTCTTTTTTTTTTTTCTTTTTTCTCCTTTTTCTTCCCCCCTTTTCTGAGAAGGATTACTTTGCATTATATAGCTCTTTTGCGATCATCTTCACCATACACTTGTTGATTATCCAAGTCTCTACTTGAGTGCACGTCCCATCATGTATCTTCTTTGGCCTTCTGTGAGTTGTGGTGGCCAAGGTTGTACTGTTCAGGGGTCTTCTCCACATAAATGCGGTCAGAAGAGTAGGTGCAGCATATTTAATACGGTGGTAGTAGCCTTTCCTTAGATATTTTGGGGAGGTACATCCTTCAGTGTTATGATCACTCCTCGGACCATACTTATCTATCCCAAATGTTATGGGTTACGATTTGGGATTTTATGCATTCATTTGCTTCTCCTCGGACTTGGCCTCATCCTCGGGCGTGACTGGGGGTCCAATATACAAATTTGGGCCTTTGACCCTTTGAGGCCCAAAGCCTGATTCTGGGATCTTAAACACTACAAGGCCTGATACACAGTTTTTGGGCCCCTGTCCCCACAATAGCCTCTCAAATCTCCAGTTTTTCCCTCTTATCCGAGGAGAAAAAATGGGGTTTTGACTTGCACGAGACGCACCAAGATACTGCCTTGCTTGCACGTGCCAGATTATCATCTCTCTCACCTCGTGCACGTTATTGGTGCCTCAAAGTTTGCGAAGCGTTATTCATTACTCCAGGCGGCGCTATGTCGCTCCCATCTGATAGTGGAGGGCAAATCTAACGGTGAGCATTTTCTCTTGGAATTTGAGCGGGCTAGCTCCCATTTCCTCTATAAATAGCCACCCGGGGAAATTGTTTTTCCCTCACTTGTCAAATCTTCAAACTCTTAAGAAATCCAAGCGTTCTCTCTTTAAGACTTCCTTCGTACATAGATTTCTTAAGTTCTCTTTCTTTTTAACGAAACCCACCTTACCCTCTTAAGAGTCCGAAGGTTAGTATACCTATTTTTTTTAAAGCGTTGAGGCGTGAGTTTGCTCTTTGTAGTTGATTTTCTCCTCGGCCAAATACCTCGGCCTTGTAGACTTCATCTCCTAGATAACCAATTAAGTTATTTCCCCTTTAGTCAGTCCATATGGGTAGGTTCATGGATTTAGTGGATTCCCCCATAAAAATAGAGATTTTTAAGACTAAATACCAAATTCCCCAGGAAGTAGGTCTGCGATATTGCCATCCAAACCGAATAGACTTGGATAGAAGAGAGGGGGAAGTTGTCATTCCTGTAATAGCCTTCCTAGAGGGGAGAATGACGCTCCCCATGGGTGAGATTACCCACGATTACCTTTTCCACCACAGGCTGTGCCCTCAGTAAGACTTAGGAAAATTTCGCGCGGATGTAATAAGTCTCATGAAGTGCAATAAAACTTAGGCTTTGTTTAGCACTTAGAAAAATTGTATGTGGCATTGATCTTATCAAAGCAGGTGGTTCGAGGGACCAGGCGTAGCGTAGGATCTGTTTTATACTTAGGAAAGTTATAAGTGATATTAATTTTTCCAAAGCAGATGGTTCGAGGGGCCAGGCATAGCTTAGGATCTGTTTAATACTTAGAAAAATTGTGGGTAGTATTAATTTTTTCAAAGCAGATGGTCCGAGGGGTCAGGCATAGCTTAGGATCTGTTTAATACTTAGAAAAATTGTAGGCAGTATTAATTTTTCCAAAGCAGGTGGTCCGAGGGGTCAGACATAGCTTAGGATCTGTTTAATACTTAGAAAAATTGTAGGCAATATTAATTTTTCCAAAGCAGGTGGTCTGAGGGGCCAGGCATTGCTTAGGATCTGATTAATACTTAGGAAAATTGTAGGTAGTATTAAGTTTTCCAAAGCAGGTAGTCTGAGGGGCCAGGCATAGCTTAGGATCTGTTTAATACTTAGAAAAATTGTAGGCAGTATTAATTTTTCCAAAGCAGGTGGTCCGAGGGGCCAGGCATAGCTTAGGATCTATTTAATACTTAGAAAATTGTAAGCAGTATTAATTTTTCCAAAGCAGGTGGTCCGAGGGGCCAGACATAGCTTAGGATCTGTTTAATACTTAGGAAAATTGTAGGCATTATTAATTTTTCCAAAGCAGGTGGTTCGAGGGGTCAGGCATAGCTTAGGATCTGTTTAATACTTAGAAAAATTGTAGGTAGTATTAATTTTTTCAAAGCAGGTGGTCCGAGGGGCCAGGCATAGCTTAGGATCTGTTTAATACTTTGGAAAATTGTAGGCAGTATTAATTTTTTCAAAACAGGTGGTCCGAGAGAAAAGGCATAGCTTAGGATCTGTTTAGTACTTAGAAAAATTGTAGGTAGTATTAATTTTTCCAAAGAAGGTGGTCCGAGGGGTCAGGCGTAGTTTTGGATTTGTTTAACACTTAAAATATTAAAGTGATTAATCGTCATACACTACACAGTGGACACCGAGATGATAAAATGCAATTTTATTAATAATAGTACCTTTTCAGGTTGTTTACATTCCAAGGGTGCAGTACTGCCTGATTCTCTAAATCTTCCAGGTAGTATGCACCTATTCCGGCTACAAATGTGATTCGGATGGCCCTTCCCACTTGGGTCCCAGTTTGTCCCAGGCTAGGTTCTTCGCCGAGTCGACCACTTTCCTCAACACCAGATCTCCAGGCGCTAGAGGCCTTAACTTCATGTTGGCATCGTACCCTCGCTTAAGTTTATGCTGATAGTAAGCCAATTGGACCGTGGCGTTTTCCCTTCGTTCATCAATTAGATCCAGACTTTTCTCCAACAAGTTGTTATTGTTCGAAGTGAAAGAGCTCGTTCTTAATGTAGGGAAACCAACTTCCAAAGGGATGGTAGCTTCAGCCCTATAAGTTAATGAAAAAGGGGTTTCACCAGTGGACCTCCGAGGTGTGGTCCGATACGTCTATAGCACATGCGGTAGTTCCTCGACCCATCTTCCTTTGGCATCATCTAACGTTTTCTTGAGTCCGCTCACGATGACCTTATTTACGGCCTCGGCTTGTCCGTTCCCTTGAGGATAGGCCGGGGTGGAATACCGATTGGTTATCCCTAGCCCGCAGCAATATCTTCGAAAGGATTTGCTGTCAAACAGAAGACCGTTATCCGAGATGAGGGTATGGGGGACTCCGAATCGGGTGACAATGCTTTTCCAAATGAACCTCTTTACATCCACGTCCCGGATGTTGGCCAATGGCTCTGCTTCAACCTACTTAGTGAAGTAATCTGTGCTGACCACCAAATATCTCTTGTTTCTTACAGCTTTGGGGAATGGGCCCATAATGTCCAAGCCCCACTAGGCAAAGGGCCATGGGCTGGATAGAGGATTAAGCTCTCCTTCAGGTTGATGGATGTTCAGGGCGAATCTTTGGCATTGATCACACTTCTTTACATATTCCTGGGCTTCTCTGTGCATATTAGGCCACCAGTACCCTTGGGTGAGGGCTCGATGAGATAAAGATCTTCCCCCAGTGTGGCTGCCACAAATTCCTTCATGTAGTTCTTTAAGGAGAACCTCAACCGTTTCAGGATGTATGCATAATAGGTAGGGTCCAAAGAAAGATCTTTTGTATAACTTCTGATCCTCAGATAACCAGAACCGAGGAGCCTTCCTTCATATCTTATCTGCTTCTAGCTTGCTCTCAGGCAGGATGTCATCTTTGAGAAATTGAACAATGGGGTCCATCCAGATAAGGCCTGCTCTTATCTGATGAATGGATAGCACTTCCCCTCCCGACCCTCGATATTTCATGAGGTCTTCCACAAGAATTACTCTTAGTAGATTCTGTGCCGAAGAGGTTGCTAATGTTGTGAGCGAGTCTGCGTGTGTATTTCTACTTCTAGGAATGTGTATTAGATTAAAGGAATCGAAACCGAATTGCAAATGTTTGACCTAGTTTAGATATTCCTGCATTCTAGGGTCACGAGCCTCCATATCTCCTCGGACCTGACCTACAACCAGTCTGGAGTCTGAATATGACCACGGTCTTTCCACCCATCTTTTGAGTCATAGTCATCCCTTCCAGGAAGGCTTCATATTCTGTTTCATTATTTGTGGCCGAGAACTCGAGCCTCAACGATTTTTAGATCGTGATGTTTTCGGGGGAGATCAAGACTAGCCCCACTCTAGATCCTTTGAGGTTTGAAGCGCCGTCAACGTAGACTTTCCATGATGATGCTCCTTGTATAGAGGCTACTCCAACTGAATTTTCACCCATGTGCAGTTTCTTCGCGTCCTCTTATACCGGGGTCTCAGTGAACTCAGCAACAAAATCGACTAGGATTTGCCCCTTCACAGAGGTGCGGGGCATGTACTTAATGTCATAGGCTCCCAGCTTCATTCCCCATTTCACGATCCTTCCCATATAATCGGCGCTTCGAAGTAAGGCCTTGAGTGGCAACTGGGTCAGGACGACAACAGTGTGGGATTGGAAATAATGAGGCAACTTGCGTGTGGCGTGGACCATGGCTAGGATGGCCTTCTCCAGTGGCAAGTACCTGACCTTGGCTTCATACAAGGACTTGCTGACATAATATATAAGCCGCTGTATGTCATTATCAACTCTTACCAGTACCAAGCTTACCTCATGGGCGGCCACTGCGATGTAGGCAAACAAGACTTCGTCTGCTTCAGGTCTGGACATGATAGGTGGTAGAGAAAGATATTCCTTCAACTGTGGAAGGCCAAGGCACACTCCTCGGTCCACTTATAGTCCTTCCATTTGTTCAATAGTTGATAAAAAGGCCTGCATCTGTCTGCCGACCGGGATATGAATCGATTCAGGGCAGCGGTCATCCCGGTCAATCTCTATACTTCCTTGGGATTCCGAGATGGTTGTAGGTTGTTAATTGCCTTGACCTAACTTGGGTTCACCTCGATTCCACCGTGAGTGACCATATAGCCCAGAAATTTCCCAGACCCCACTTTGAAAGAACACTTGGAAGCATTAAGTCTCAGCTTGTGGCTTCTCAGGACTTCGAAGATGTTCTTGAGGTCCCCGACATGCTCGGCCTCTTTCTTGCTCTTGACCACCATGTCATCAATATAGATTTCAATGTTCTTGCCTAGATGTGGCTCGAACATCCGCATCATCATCCGTTGATAAGTGGACCCTGCATTCTTAAGTCCAAATGACATTACTTTGTAATTGTAATTTCCGATGGGGGTGACAAAAGTTGTTTTCTCCTGGTCTTCCGAGGCCAGAGGTATTTGATTATAGCCTTGGAAAGTGTCCAGGAAGCTTATCCGAGGGTGTCCCACAGTTGCATCCACCAACTGGTCAATCTAAGGCATGGGGAAAAGGTCCTTTGGGCAGGCCTTGTTCAAATCCGTGTTAGGGCTGTCCAGAGACCCGGCCAACCCGACCCACCCGCCGCCGCCGACCGGACCCGACCCGCCGCCGACCGAACCGACTTCTCCGGCGGTCGACAACGGGTTTATTCTTCCAAAATCCGAGTTTTTCGGGTCGGGTGTCGGTTTTCCTTCCTCCAAAATCCGATCAACCCGATCCGACCATCCCATAAAATGTCCGGCGAAAAAGTGTAGGTCTGGCGAGATTTTCGAATTTTTTCGGGAAGATTTGGGCTAGATCCGGCGAGATTTCGCTAGATCTAGCCAAGATCTTGCTGAAAATAGCCGAGATCTCGCTGGATCTAGCGAGATCTGGCCGGATTTCTGCCTTTTTTCAAAAAAATTTCGCCGGAGTTCCGCCGTTTTCATCTTTTCTTAGCCGGCTTCTCGCCGTTTTCCAGTTGATCAACTCCGACCGATCCACCCGACAGCTGTGGAAGCTCCGACCCACCCGATCCGATCAACTACTCCGATCGGCGGCGGGTTGAAATTTGGACCACCCGATCTGGTCGGGTCGATTCCGGGTTGGGCACAAACCCGACCCGGACCGACCCGTGGACAGCCCTAATCCGTGTAATCTACACACACCTGCCATTTGCCATTCTTCTTCTTCACCACTACAGTATTAGCCAGCCAGTCTAGGTAGAACACTTCTTTAATAGCCCCTGCCTTCTTAAGTTTTACGACCTCCTCCTTGACGGCATCAGAATGATCTTTGAAGGAGCGCCGAGGCGCCTGCCTTTTGGGGGTAACAGAGGGATTAACGTTCAGGTGATAGCAAATGAAGCTCGGATCTACCCCCAGAGCTTCATAGGCGCTCCAGGCAAATACGTCTATGTTCTGCCTCAGGAATTGCACTAACTCTTCCCTCTCTTGGAGAGGCAGTTGAGCGCTGATTTGGAAAAACCTTTCTGGGTCATTGTCAATGATGACTTTCTCCAATTCCTCGCACTCTACCCCCTCGGCCTTGCCGCTAGAAATCGAGGCTTCGGACTCTAACTGCTATAATTCTTTGCTGGCAAGGGCGGAGGACTCTGGCTCAGGTTGGCGCGCTATGGCGGCCACTAGACACTGCCTGGCCACAAACTGACTTCTAACCTGCTCCTCAACCCGATCCCCGGATGGGTATTTCACCTTGAGGTGGAGGGTGGATGAGACGGCCCCAAGGGCGTGGAGCCAGGGTCGTGCCACGATAGCGGTGTATGAGGAGTAGGCATCCACCACAATGAAGTCCACCTCCACCACCTTTGAGCCAGCTTGAATCGGCAGTCTAATCTGTCCGTGTGGAACGACAACCTTTCCATCAAAACCGACCAAAGGTGAATCATAACTGGTTAGATCTTCTGGTTTGAGATTGAGTCCCTTGTAGAGATCTGGGTACATGATCTCGGCCCCGCTGCCCTGGTCCACCAATACCCAAGGTTTTTAAACCCGGACCGGACCGGGCAGTCCGACCGTGTTAACTGAGAACCGGGCAGAAATTCGATTTTTTAGCATAGAGAACCGGCCATTCTTACAAATTCCGTGAATCGCCTGAACCGATGGCATGAACCGTGCGGTCCAACCCGGTTCAAGCATGCTAGTTTAATAAGAAAAATTGAGAAAATGCGGATGCAAGGATTAGAACCCAGGCCGGTCAGAGATATTGCTAAAGCCTAACCACTCAGCCAAGCTTGCAAGTTGGTACTCAACAATAACAAAAAAAATACTTGAAGTAAACTTAATGCAATTTTTTTTTTTAATAAAAACAACTTAACATAATTCTATTCTACTTAATTAAATTATCCATCTCTTACAAGGAATATAAAACAATTATAATTAAAATCCTTCAAAGATATTTAACTTTACTTCAAAAATTAATCATAAATTTTAATGTTTTCATAGTTATTATTTTATTTTATTAACTTTCTTATTTAATTATTAAATATATGCTTGAAAATCATTAAATTTCCTTCACATATATAGATATATTAGTCAATTTTGCTAGTTTTATAAATTTAATATTTATATTTAGGTTTTAATTAATTATTAAATTAATTATGACATCATCATGGTTCAACTCCGGTTCAACTTCGGTTGGATTTCAAAAACCTTGAACCTCTCCCTTTTATGGTTCAATAAACGGTCCAGGTTTGAAAACCTTGCCAATACCCTCCTAACATCGTAGCCACCAATCCTGAGAGTTACGACTAGGGCGTTATCATGTGGCTGTATGGTTCCAGCCTTATCCTCGTCTGAGAAGTTCAAAGCTGGGTGGGCTTCTGTTTTGGCCCTTTTGGGCTTAGGTTCTGAGGCCTCGGCGTGCGGACCAGCAATGGACATCACTCTGGAGGGGCAAGATCTTGTTCTACCTGGTGTGGCTAGAATAACGTGGATAGTGCCCACCAAGGGGCCTAGAATATGTGCCGCCTTGAGCCTCTGAAGCTGTTTGATTTGCCTGCCCACCGAGTTGGGTCAAAAACTGTTTGAGCTTGCCCTCTCGAATCAACTGCTGAAGGTGGCCCCATAAGGTCTTACAATCTTCGGTCGTATGACCCGTTCTTTATGATACTGGCAATGCAGACTCTGATTGCGCTTTGCAGGGTCTCTGATCATTTTACTCGGCCATCTAAAGTATGGCTCATCTTTGATTTTTTCCAAGATTTGGTATACTGATTCTCGGAATAATGTGTTAACAGCCTGAGCAACTGGAGCCCCAGAATCTTTCTAAGGGCGATTGTTGTTGTAACGATCCGACCTGAAATCCTTTCTCTCCTGAGGGATAACCTTGCTTTTGCCTCTTTCCTATTGTTGGTCCTCCTTAACTCTTTTATACTTGTCAATCCGGTCCATGAGTTGGCGTACGTTGGTGGCGGATTTTCTGGTCAGCGACCTTCTCAAGCCGTGCTCGACGGGCAAGTCGACCTTAAAGGTTCTGATGGCCACATCGTCAAAATCACCCTTTATCTCGTTAAACATCTCCTAATATCGGTCCGAGTACATTTTCAAAGTTTCCCCTCCCTCATGGACAAGGACAGCAAGGAGTCCAGAGGCCGAGGAACTCTGCTAGATGTGATGAAACGGGATCCAAATGCTTGAGTAAGCTCTTTGAAAGAGTTAATGGAACTCGCTCTTAGGCCGTCGAACCATCTCATCGCCACTGGTCCCAAACTAGATGGGAACACCTTGCACATCAAGGTCTCATTATTAGAGTACACCGCCATCCTTTGGTTGAAGTAACTAACATGCTCAACTGGGTCGGTACGGCCGTTATAGAGAGTGAACGTAGGTTGGGTGAATCGCCTGGGGAGTCGTCCTCCGTCAATCTTGCATGTGAAGGGAGTTTTAGATATTCAGTTGAGCACTCTACTCATGGCGTCATTTCCTAAATCCCTTGAAGATGTACCTCCTCCCTTGCACTCTCAGCAATCGTCTTGCTTATACGAGAAGGTTTCGCTTTGGGGCGTTCTTGATTTGTGTCTATATTCGCCATCCCTCTTACTATCCAAGGAAGGGTAAGAGATTGAGGGACTCCGCCTCCTCCGCTCTTGGCGCAACTTCCTCTTCAAGTAGTCAATCTCCTTCTGCATGGCCTTGGCACGCTCCTCTTGAGAAATATGGCTATCGCCCCTAGACTGACTTTCTCCAGAGTGGATGGTATGCAGACTTCCTTCCTAGCCCTTTTGAGGATGGTCCTCCCCTTGAGATCCTATGGATTCTAACTGGTGTGGACCGGACCCTACCATGACTGACTATCTAACACTCTGAACCACTAGCTTTTCCACAGACAACGCCAATTGTAAGGACACGGTTTTGCGTTCTGGCCCAAAGGTGAATGGACCAGCTCAAAAGGCCCAGCAACAATGAATTTGTAGAGAATGGGAAAAGAAAGCTGGGCTAGTTTGGATTAGAAAATCAACAGAATAAGCTAAGAGCACAAGAAGAATAAAATAAAAGATCTAAGTGCAATAAACTATCCTCGACAATATTCCGAGGAGGCTAACTTTAGTATTCACTGTTCTAAGTTCGAATACAAGCTCAATTCTTTCTTTTCTTTTTTCTCCTTCTTTTTCTTCCCCACTTTTCTAAGAAGGATTGCTTCGCATTATATAGCTCTTTTGCGATCATCTTCACCATACACTTGTTGATTATCCAAGTCCCTACTTGAGTGCATGTCCCATCATGTATCTTCTTTGGCCTTCTGTGAGTTGCGGTGGCCAAGGTTGCACTGTTCAGGGGTCTTCTCCACATAAATGCGGTCAGAAGAGTATGTGCAGCATATTTAATGCGGTGGTAGCAGCTTTTTCTTAGATATTTTGGGGAGGTACGTCCTTCAGTGTTAAGATCACTCATTGGACCATACTTATCTATCCCAAACGTTATGGGTTACGATCTGGGATTCTACGCATTCATCTGCTTTTCCTCGGACTTGGCCTCATTCTCGAACGTGACTAGGGGTCCAATGTACAAATTTGGGCCTTTGACCCTTTGAGGCCCAAAGCTTGATTCTGGGATCTTAAACACTACAAGGCCTGATACACAGTTTTTGGGCCCATGTCCCCACATACATATATATATATATATATATATATATATATAGACACACACTAATTGTTCAAAAATAAAGTGAAGTTTAGTGAAAAAAAAAAAGACTAATCAATTATATTTTATAGTTAATTACTTCTTAATATCAAAATTAACTTAAGAAAAATAGAATTTCATTATAATTTTTTAGTATTTATTTTTTAATATATATATTCTCTTTAGTTATATTGCATTGAGTTATTTAATCCAACTATTTGAGTGATGTAATAAATATGTTTTTTATTGATTTTATTTATGTATCTTCTACACTATTTATAAGAGGAGTCTCCTCTTTAGATTAGACTTTTATGTAGTTCAAAAATACACTTAAACCTTAGTTTAGTAGGAAAAAACTTGAAGACAACTCAATAAAAATATATCTTGAACTCTACTTAAAATGCTTACAAAATATGACACTCTGTTACAAATTCATGTCTTCAAAAACAAATTTATTAAAAAAAAAATTATGACACTAGACAAAAAAAAAAAAAAAAAAAAAAAAAAAAAAAAGCTTCATTGCACGTGCAAAGGGCATGTAATGAGGCTAGTAACACTATAATCAAGTTTTATTGCTTTTTATGCTTGAATGTTTTTAATTCTAGTTATTGTAAATTTATATAAATAGAGTACTTGTTTTGGCTGTAACTATTTAAAATATTTAAAAAAATAAAATACGTCATTTTAATCTTCACCTTAAACCAAAAAATGTATTGAGCCTCCCCTAAATCCCTAGAAACTGTAAGCAAAAACTTTTTGGATAAGGTTCGGCCTCTAATTTCTGTAATAAAAGGCCAAAGTCTCTGATTTCTTTTTTGCTTTTTAATTTTTTTTTATTTATTTATTTAAGAAGATATGGATGTTTGAATCATTAATCGTACTTTTCATTAAAAATCTCACAGCTATGTGATGGCATTATTAGTTACTTTTTTTTTTTTTTTTTTTAAGGAAAGGCAATATTGTAGTTAACTTTTTTTTTCTAAGTTATAGTATATTTGTGTGAAGTTTTCACTTAAAAACTTGAATCCCGGCCTTTACCCTCCACACCCTACAAGTACTTATACTTAAATGTACAAATATATGAATTCAAAAATTTGGAAGTACCATTTTGCAATCATAATAAATTAAGTTATAGTTTATTGGCGGGTTTCAATTAATTCAACTAGTAAAGTTTCTGATGATTGAATAAAAAATCTGCGATTCAATCCTCCCTTACATTAAAAACTAATTGATGTCTTAATTTAATAATAAAGAGCTATTATTAGAAGTAGATGTTATAGATAAAAACTTTCAAAAAAATAAAAATTATAGCTGAATGGGCATTTTGATAACTGAGGTAACACATCATGAATGATGACGCGCCATCAAAGATGTCATTGGATCCTGCCCTAACAATTAGAAAGGAACCACTTTGAGCCTCGAACCTGTCGATTGCTGACATTTTCAAGCCACTGCCAAACTTCATTTGAAGTACGCCAGGTTGCTGTTAAATCTATTAGAGCTGAATAAGTCTCTATACATATTGGAATAGTTGAAGAAATCAAACCTTTTATTTTTCATTTTTTTTTTTTTAGATATTCAAAAGGTTCGTCGTGGCATGCATGTTTATAAATCTCTTGAGTCCATTTATCGTGATGGACTAATTATGATTATGACTTTAAATAATATATACAATGACTTAACAATTGATTTCAAGAGGGGCAGTCTGAAAACAAAGTGTACAAATTGTCTTACGCAGCCATCTATACTTTGGAACAGCTCTTAGTATTTGTTTGGCTGTCAATTCAATGATGTTGGGGAGATAATAAATTGAGGACCCTCCAATATATTGAATTGATAATATAATATATAGAAACACCACTTGACTTAAAAGACTTAACCTATGAGTTTGGGCTCAATAATGTTATATTAATCACCCACTATTGTCGTTACAATGTGAGACTTCGCTCACACGTATATATCCAACAATTTTCTCCTCACATGTGTCTCTGTCTCTCTATCAGTTATGAACAAGTCTTACTAGCTCTCTTCCATGCCTTAGGGGCTTTTCCTATCACCATCACATCATATGACATCCATAGGAACCATGTATGAACCCTACATGCTCATTGATGATAACCAGCATGTACATTCCTGTCTATTAGAACCACACACTTCATTGGGATCTAGCACAAATAGCAATACTCATTTTTTAGGTCTTTTTCCAAGATTGTTTGTGTGAGTCCTTTAGGCTTGCTCTATTCCTGTTAGAAAAAAGACCTTTAACACCTTGCCATATTCGTCAAACATCACCTTGCTCTGATACCACTTATAGGGGAGAGAACACCTTAGAAAGCATCTAATTGAGTAGATAATATAACATATAAAGATACACTTGACCCAAAAGAGTTAAGCCTATGAGTTTGGATCCAACATGTGAGTTCAAATAATAGTTTTCAGTATTTAAATACTAATAATTGTGGACTAAGAAAAAATTGTGTTTGGTAGGAGTGTTTATTTGAGAGTTGAGTCATAGTTTTCAATTTAGGATGTTTAAACATTGTATTTTGAGAACACATTGGGAGCAGCTTTAGTTTTTAAGTAACAATGGTAAGTGACATTGTTGGAAAATATTTTGAAAAGTATGGGATTTTCATGATTCTACAATACGTTAACTAAACCCCCCCCCCCTCTCTCTCTCTCTCTCTCAAAGAAAAAGAAAGCTCATCTCTCTCTAATTTAAGCATGAGCCACCACCGAGATCTATCTCCACATTAGAGTAGAAAATGGGTCGAAGAGGAAGAAGAAGAAGAAAGGAAGAGTTGTTGGTTCGTATGAGGGTTTTCTTTCAATCTCCTTAAATTAAAAATAGTTTAATCAGTTGGTGTTGAAGCTGAGATTGAAGAGATTGAAGTTAAGCAACAAAATGAGAAAAACGACAACAGTAACAAAGTTGGGCAAAACGGCAATAAGAACAGAGGCTGTACAAATAAAACGGCAGGGAAGAAACAAAAAGGCAAAGCGCACCGTATCACTTAACCATTAGCTGTAGTAGTTAGTTATTAGTCATGCCAGTTGTCATTAGTTCAGTTAGTTATGCTTTTAAGCGCACTCACTTAACCATTTGCTGTAGTAGTTAGTTATTAGTCATGCCAGTTGTCATTAGTTCAGTTAGTTATGCTTTTCGGCTCCAAATTCCGAGCCCCCATTTTCCATGAATATAAGCACTTGTAGAGTTAATTATTTGGTAACTACTTGTAACAATTTGATAAGCAAATACAGAGTTAATTTTCTCTCAACCATTTGCAAGTTCTTTCATTTTCTACTTTGCATTTTTTGTTTTTCACATGGTATCAGAGAAAATTTTCTTTCATTTTCCCACCAACCAAACATAGTTTTTCTTTCTAAATTAGATTTCTTAGCTTCTCATGGCTTCAGATTTTTCGAATGTACCTTCTTCTTCATCTACACCAACTGCAAGTGCAACCATGGCAGATGAATATGCCAATAATCCCTATTTCTTACCAGCAAATGAGAATCCTGGTTTGATTCTCACATCTCAACCTCTCACTGGTCCTGAGAATTACATGACTTGGGTTAGATCTGTGTTTCTAGCTCTAAGTTCCAGGAACAAGTTTGGATTTGTCAATGGTTCAATTTCAGAACCAGATCCAACTTCACCTTTGTTCAATTCTTGGAATAGGTGCAACACTACGATTCTTTCATGGCTGACCAATTCACTTAGTCCTGATCTTAAAGCTAGTGTAATGTACATCAATTCTGAAAAAGACTTGTGGATTGATCTCAAGAATAAGCTATCTCAGGATAACACACCAAGATTGTTTGAGTTGCAAAGGAGATTTCACATTTGGTTCAAGGATCACTCTCGGTGAGTTCCTATTTTACCAAATTCAAGACTTTATGGCATGAGTTTGTGAATAATCAGCCTTTCACTATTTGTACTTGTGCTTGTGTATGTGGTTCTAAGTCATCTCAGTTAGATGCACAACACAAAGAACATGTTTTTCATTTTTTGATGGGCTTGAATGACAGCTATGGGAATTTGATTGGGCAAATCTTGCTTATTGAACCTTTTCCTTCTCTTAACAAAGTATGTTCTTTAGTTTTACAAGAAGAGAAAAGGAGAAATATAGGAAGTATTGTCAATGTGGTTCAGCAATTTGATGCTGTGGCAATGTATATGAATAACAGTAGATTTCAAGGTAATCAAGGTCAAAATAAAGGTGGTGGGAAAGGAAAGAAATATAGACCTGTTTGTACTTATTGCGGTTTCACTGGACATATAGCAGACAAGTGCTATAAGCTCCATGGATACCCTCCTGGTTATAAGCCTAAAAGAGGTAATAAATCAATGGGTAATCAAATTTCAGGTCCCTTTGGGTTTGATGCTAATAACGTTGGTTTCCCTAATGTTTAATCCAATGTTTTGCCTACCTTTGGAGTTCAATCTGATGGTATGATTCAGAATTTGGTAAATGTTCAGACTAGTTTTCAGAATGGTGTTACAAACGCACTCTTTGGCATTGCACATGGTGCATCTGATAGCTCTGTTGGTGGTTCTTTTCTATAGCAGAAGACTCCTCATTCTTTTCAGCCTCAATGCCCTATTTCTCCAGCTTAATGTGAGTAATTACTCTCCTATCTCAAAGGGTATGCAGGTACATGTTCAGGTTTTGGCACTCAACCTAGTCATGTTGCTTCTGTCATGACACCCAGTAGCTTTTCTGCTTCACCACAGACACCATTATCCTTACCTTCTTCTTCCAATTCAACTTCTAGTTCCTCTAATTTCTTAGGTAATGCCTTTTGGATCCCTCCTAATTTTTCTCATTCTGTGTTTTCTGTTCAAGTAGTTGATAGGACTGCTTTCAAATCTGATTCTTGGATTATAGATTCTAGTGCCACAGATCATATGGTTCATTCAGTATCTCAATTCACTTCTGATAGTGTCCTGAAAATTAT
The DNA here is from genome assembly GCA_033629205.1 of Lithocarpus polystachyus. NCBI lineage: Eukaryota > Viridiplantae > Streptophyta > Magnoliopsida > Fagales > Fagaceae > Lithocarpus > Lithocarpus polystachyus. Next base: position 18,004,480 of record CM066166.1, on the reverse strand, counting down.
CCAACTCTATGCTCGTCCGTAGGGGTCATCCAAAGAAGAGGTGAAATGCCTTAACCCAGGAAGCTTGTCCATATCAAGGTCGTCCGTCTAGGAAGAGCCTTAGACGGCCTACGTTAACTCCAGGCATCATCACTGCATACCGTCTCTGGACGAGGCTTGTACACTTGTCTCAGGACATATGCAGAACCAAAGACATTACCACAAAACCACCTCCTATGACCGTTGCGGAACGTACGGCCTAATAAAATAACCTCCACGGCAGTTGTGGAGGTTATTTCCGAACCTTCCGACATCCTCCAACTTAGGAGAAGTTATTAAATAAATAACTGCTCTTGGCGTGCATTATATAAGAAGAACAGTCGCCAAACGAAAAGGTAAGGGAAATCATTTTGTTTTCCAAGTATTTGGGAATTTGAAAAGTTAACTGACTTTATCATCGGAGGGTTCCTGGCCGGTCCACCCCGGTCACCTCTGATATTTTGTTCATCTCTTCAGGTTTTTAGTCAGATTATCTTGTTGCCATCCTCATCCGAAGCATCCAGCCTACTAATTTTGTTGTGCATCATCAACTTCTATTACATCCATTGTTAATACTTGTGTCTATTTGCCGAATGGGAATCAAGCCTTAGTCACACATGTGGGCACTGTGCATATTTCTTCCACTCTTGTTTTAAATGATGTATTATGTGTTCCATCCTTTGGTTTTAATTTGATTTCAGTCAGCAAACTTACCAAAACCTTGTTTTGTTGTCTCATATTTCTTGGTAATTGTTGCTTCATTTAGGACCTTGCTCAATGGAGCATGATTGGTCAGGGTGGAGAGAGCAATGGCTTGTATCTGTTGGATTCTTTATCTCAGCAAAGGTCTTCTGCTCTCACTGCTGCTACCAGTCCTCCTTCAAGCACAGACTTATGGCGCACTAGACTAGGACATCCTTCATTTTCTAAACTTCAAATGTTAAAAGGTGTTGTAAACATTGATGTTTTTAATAAAACTACATGTTGTGATGTTTGTCATTTTTCAAAATCGAAAAGGCTTCATTTTCCTATTAGTACTCATGTTTCGTCTGCTTCTTTTGAATTAATTCATTGTCTTTGGGGGTCCTTTTGCCACTTGTATTTTTGAAGGTTATAAGTATTTTTTTTACCATTGTGGATGACTTTTTTAGGTGTACTTGGGTATATTTGCTTAAACTCAAGTCTGACACTCAGTTTTTACTTCCCAATTTTGCTAATATGGTCAAAACTCAATTCAACAGAACCATTAAGACCATTAGAAGTGATAATGGCACTGAATTTTATCTTAAAGATGTCTTTCACTCTAATGGCATTTTGCACCAATTGTCTTATGTTGATACTCCTCAACAAAATGTCATTGTTGAAAGGAAGCATCAACATATCCTTAATGTTGCTAGAGCATTAAGGTTTCAATCTCAAGAACCCTTGTGTTTTTGGGGTGATTGCATTCTTACTGCTGTTCACTTGATTAACAGGGTCCCTTCTAAGTCTTTGGGTAATAAAACCCTTATGAGATGTTGTTTCATGCTCCACCTTCTTATGTTCATCTTAGGTGTTTTGGTTGCTTGTGTTTTATTTCTACTTCACCTTCTCACAGGCACAAATTTGCTCCTAGGTCCAGAAAGTGTGTGTTTTTGGGCTATCCTTATGGCATTAAAGGTCACAAAGTATTAGATCTTGCTATTAATTTTGTTTCATCTCTAGGGACATTGTGTTCTATGAGCCCATCTTTCCTTATGCTGCTGATTCTTCTCCTTCCACTTCTTACTTGAATGATTTTGTCTTTCCTCATGTCACTTCTGATTCTTCTTGCCATTTTGATTGTTTCTCTTCCACTCCTATCCATACTCCATTCCCATTACCTTAGAACCTACCATTCACACTTCTCTCCTTGATCCTATCTCTTTAGAACCTACTGTCCATGCTTCTATACCAGATCCTATCTATACTCCTAATCCTAATTAGATGTTATACCTACTGCTCAACTTGTTCAACCTCCTTTAAGAAGGTCTACTAGACCTCATGTTCCTCCCTCTTACCTATCAGACTATTCTTGTAAGACTGTTGTCAGTGCCAAACCTCAATCTGGTTTACCTCATGCTCTTTCTAATTGCTTGAGTTATTCTCATTTGGGTTCCACTTTTAAATCTTTTGTCCTAGCAGTTAGTGTTGCTCCTTCAGAGCCTGTTTCATTTCATCAGCCTGTTCAATTTCCTGAGTGGAGGGCTACTATGGACAAGGAGATTGAGGCTTTAGAAGTGAACAATACCTGGACTTTAGCTCCTTTACCTCTTGGTAAGATTTCCATAGGCTACAAGTGGGTTTACAGGATTAAATACTTACCTGATGGGTCAATTGAAAGGTATAAGGCTCATTTGGTTGCTAAGGGTTTCACTTAGAGACTTGGTCTTGACTATTCTAAAACCTTTTCCCCTGTTGCTAAGTCTGTTTCTGTCAGGATTGTGCTTTCCTTGGCTGCTGTGAATGGGTGGTTTTTGCATCAAATGAATGTTAATAATGCATTTTTACATGGCGACTTAGTTGAGGATGTTTACATGTCTTTACCACCTGGTTTTCACAGCAAGGGGGAAGGTTTAGTTTGCAAGTTGAATAAAAGTCTTTATGGTCTTAAACAAGTATCAAGACAATGGTTTGAGAAGTTTTCAACTACCATATTGCAGCTAGGGTTTGTGCAGTCAAAATCAAATTACTCATTGTTCACACATTCACAAGGAGCTTCTTTTACTGTTCTTTTGGTTTATGTTAATGATATCTTACTTACAGGGAATAATCCTACTTGTGTTACTGCCTTAAAGAAGTTGCTTGATGATCAATTTGGTTTGAAGGGCCTTGGTTCATTAAGGTACTTCTTGGGTTTAGAAGTGGCAAGGACTGATGCAAGCATTAGTTTGACACAAAGAAAATATGCCTTGGAAATTTTGAAAGACATAGGTTTTATAGGCTGTAAGCCTGTCAAGTTTCCTATGGAACAAAACCTGAGATTGTCTAAGTATGAGGGTAAGCTACTTGCTGAACTAGGTATGTACAGAAGGCTTATAGGAAGGTTATTGTACCTGACTTTAACTAGGCCTGACATAACATATGTTGTACACAGATTGAGCCAATTTGTGTCAACCTAGAGAACCTCACCTATTGGCAGCACATAGAGTTCTTCAGTTCATAAAAGCTTCACCAGGAAAAGGGATTTTCTTCCCTCGTAATATAGAATTGCATATTAAGTCGTTTTGTGATGCAAATTGGGCTGGATGCCTTGATACCCGTAGGTCTCTCACAGGATATGTAGTGTATTTGGGGGATTCTTTGATATCTTGGAGATCTAAGAAGCAAGGAGTGGTGTCTAGGTATTCTGCAGAGGTTGAGTATAGGGCCATGAAAAGTGTGGCTTATGAGATTACTTGGGTAATGCAGCTGCTTCAGGATTTGAAAATTGATCACCACAGGCCTGCCATGTTGTTTTGTGATAACCAAGCAGCTCTATACATAGCTGCAAACCCAATATTTCATGAATAAACCAAACACATAGAAGTTGATTGTCATTTGGTCAGGGATAAGATTTTGGAGGGTAAAATCAAGACATTTCATGTAGCAACTTATTCCTAAGTTGCAGCCATATTTACTAAGGCTTTGGGCATGGCAGCATTTACAAGACTGTCAAGCAAATTGGGTTTAAAGGTTATATTTCAGCCCAAGTCACAGAGTCTCAGACATTGGACTTGAGGGGGACTGTTGAAGTTGAGATAGAAGAGATTGAAGTTGAGCAGCAAAATGAGAAAAACGACAGCGGTAACAAAGTTGGGCAAAACGGCAATAAGAACAGAGGCAGTACAAATAAAACAGCAGGGAAGAAACAAAAAGGCAAAGCGCACCGTATCACTTAACCATTAGCTGTAGTAGTTACTTATTAGTCATGCTAGTTGTCATTAGTTCAGTTAGTTACGCTTTCGGGCTCCAAATTCTGAGCCCCCGTTTTCCATGTATATAAGCTCTTGTAGAGTTAATTATTTGGTAACTGCTTGTAACAATTTGATAAGCAAATACAGAGTTAATTTTCTCTCAATCATTTGCAAGTTCTTTTGTTTTCTGCTTCGCATTTTCTGTTTTTCACAGTTGGTCATGTTAGAATAAGTACCACTCTTTCTAATTAAAAACGCATACTCATACCTAGGGGTGGCAAATGGGCGGGTTGGGTCATAAATGGGTTGGATCATAAATGGGTTGGGTATATAATTACTCATTTATCCATTTATGACCCATTTGTATATAAAATAATTATCCATTACCCACCCAACCCATTTAATTAATGACCCATCCATTTAACCCATTTAATTTTAATATTGCTACTAACACAAGGCACGTGTTGAAACACTTTTCTAACACAATTAAACTTTCTTTTCTCTCTTAACTTTCTTAGAATCCAAACAAAGCCTAATTTTTAGATGCGCTTTATAATTTTTAAATTCCGAAAAAAAGCCAACAACACCATCTGCTTGAATGTTTGACAACCCAGAAATTTCCTCCTCTTCTTCATAGAAATTTTCGCCGGAAAAAGCCACCACTTTCCTCCTCTTCTTCACAAAATTTTTTGCAGGAAACACTGAATCGCAGCCGCTGCCGGAAATCTCCTTGATGGAGCTCGAAACGTTGCATTTCGCGACCATCTTCTTCTTCTTCTTCTCCTCCTCACTCTGATCTTCGAGCTCGACTCTCTTCGGACCAGAGGCGCACGTTTTGAGCTCGCCGTCGCCGTACCCTCTACCTTGTCGTCCACCACTTTCCTCATCTTCTTCACAAAAATTTTCGCCAGAAACACTGAATCGTCTCCGCCGCCGGAGATCTCCTTGACAGAGCTCGAAACGCTGCATTTCGTGACCATCTTCTTCTTCTTCTCCTCCTCCTCACTCCGATCTTCGAGCTTGACTCTCTTCGGACCAGTGGCGCATGACTTGGAGCTTGAAACGCAGTCCAAAGAAGAAGCAGAAGAATCGTAATCGGAACCAAAATCTGGGAAAATATTGTGTTTAATTTTTGTTTGGCTGCTCGGAAAATGGAGGAAAAGAAAATAAAGTCAAATACTCAAATGCACGATTTGGACTTTTATGTTGTAGGACACTTTTAAAACCATAATTTTCACATTACTTTAAAAACAGTTGTTTGAACTCATGTACCGAACTAGTTCCAAACGGGCCTATATGTATTTGCATTCACTGTCAATGACTTTTGGTTCAAGTATTTTAAAGAAAATGCCAACCGATGGATTTGAAAGGGAATTTTTTTATTTTTTTGAGAATAAAGAAATGTTAGTGTCTTTTGACGAAGACAGAATTCGGATCATGATATATCATTCTTCGCTACATATAAGTAATTGACCTGGTTGCTCAAATACTATATCTCATAAATGTAAGACTTGCTCAACATCCAACTTAGAGCAAAGCACTATTTATAGGATTGAAATCTGAAAAGGCATGCCAAGGAAAGGAAACAGTGTTGGAAATGGCAAAGCATTTTCCATTTGCAATAATACTTCATGGTGCTTTTGTTCTCACAGTCCTTGTTCATTCCCAGCAGGATCAATTAGGTTTGACAATCTAAATCTTTTGAGCACCACTATATATCAATTGTTGCATTCTAAACATAAAGCTAATCCTCTTGTATCTCAGGCTTCATCAGCATAGACTCTGGGATACCAGATGACTCAAGCTATAAAGATGGAATAACAGAAATCAATTACACTTCAGACTCAGCTTTCACAAAAACTGGTAAAAATGGGAATATTTCAGTCGAATACAGAACCAATTCTCTTGAACAGCAGTTTTGGACTGTCCGCAGCTTTCCTGAAGGAACCAAAAATTGTTACACATTAAGACCTTCACCAGGAAAAAACAGGAACTATTTGATCCGAGCAAGTTTCATGTATGGGAACTATGATGGCATAGGAAAAATCCCAAAATTTGATTTGTATCTTGGAGTAAACAAGTGGGACACAGTGGCAGTGACAGATGCATCAAGTACATTGACAAAGGAAATTATGCATCTATCCTTATCAGAAGATATCTATGTTTGTCTTGTGAACACGGGCAACGGGACACCTTTCGTATCAGTGTTAGGGGTAAGACCTTTGAACAACAATACTTAACATACCTAAATCAGGATCACTGGATCTCGTTGAGCGGTTTGATTGCGGTTCACAAACCAAAAGAAGTTACAGGTAAGCCATTTTTTAATTTTTTATCCTTTCATTAAGACTTAGGGTCAATTTAAAATCCGCTTATCTTGCTGAAACTGAAAACTTTTTATTAAAAGTATTATAAATAAAGATAAAAGTTAACTGAAATAATATAGTGAAACTCATAAATAATACCAAAAAGTGTAGTAAAGCTCATGAATAGTAGTAAAAATAAATTGAATAGTAAAATAAGTTAATAAAAATAAGTATTACTAAACGCACACTTAGTACCCTTATTTTCAAATAAGGGTAAAGTTAATGGATGTTTTAAATATATTGATTTAAAAATATGTTTAGAATTTTTTTATTAGAAAAGAAGAAAAAAAAATAATTAATTTTTTTATCTCTATTTTTCTATTTCTTATAAAAGTGATATTAAAAATTTATTAAAATAATTTATTAACAAATACCATAGTGGTGTGGAGTCGTTAATGGGCCTTATTTTTTTACTTAGGTACAAAGATGATGTTTTTGACCGCATATGGCAACCCTTGATTTTAAATATATGGAGAAACATTGCTACCAATCTTACGATTGATGGCATAGGCCACCCCGATCATTACCAAGTACCACAAGTTGTCATGAGTACTGCAGTCACAAAATTCAATATAAATGATCCCATGCAAATTTCTTGGACTCCTGGCGGTGGTAACACAGGCACAGCGATCTTATATATCTACATGCACTTTGCTGAATTAGAAAACCTTCAACCGAACCAGTCTAGACAATTCAACATCTTTTTGAATGGGAAATTGTGGGAGGGATCTTTTGTTCCTAGGTACTTATCCATGACTACAGTAGACAACAGCCCAGATGGAGAAATTGGACAACAGTTTCAGATTTGGATAAATCAAACTGAAACTTCAACCCTTCCAACCATTCTCAACGCGGTCGAGTTCTACACATTGAAACAGCGTTTACAAGTACAAACAGACCAGGAAGATGGTATGTTCTTACGGCATAAAAATTCAGTACCACATGCTTAATTTGTATATGATCAATACTTCATTATTTGTTTCTTTAACTTCTTTCATATTTCTCATTTTACGACTATGAAATAATTAGTGGATGCTATCAAGAATATCAAATCCATATATCGAATAAAGAGAAACTGGTAGGGAGATCCTTGTGCCCCTAAAGATTACTCGTGGGACGGCCCTAATTGCAGCTACAATAGTTATGATTCACCCAGCATCATATCCTTGTAAGTTTATGCCTTCTAAATAAAGTATACTTCCTAATATTTCAATTTATTCCAAATCTCAATTTGTTGATCTCGCAATTAGGAACTTATCCTCAAGTGGATTGACTGGGGAGATAGCTCCTTCCATATCAAATCTCACAATGATAGTATTTGTAAGCATTTCACACGAACCAGATATATTCAATTTTTTGCTAATTAAAACTAGAAAGCACTTTTTCCCCCTTTTGTGGTGACTGACATTAATTTAACATGATAGATTAATTATTTCAGGGATCAATGAAACAATAACTTAAATAGAACTATTCCCATTTTTCTGTCACAGCTACCACTTTTGCGTGTCCTGTAAGTTACTCAAGATTCAAGTTATACTGTCAGTTTATTTTTGCAAGAATGTAGAAATAATGATATTCTATCTTTACAGAATCCTTCAAAATAACAGCCTCTCAGGGTCCATTCCCATGGAACTCATTGAAAGATCAAATAAGGGACTACTTTTTCTCAGGTCTGTTATTTACTTAGAGGATTGTCGTTATTTCTGTTTTAATAATTTTTCCCTTGACACCAAATTTTTTTCTATAAAGTAGTGCTATCATATATCCAAACTTTAGCCAAATCATTAAGAGTAGTTCTATAGCTACCGTTAGTATAAGATAGAAGATCATGAGGTTCTTGGTGTTAGCTGCAGTTTAAATATTTACTTTCATTGTTGATACCAGTGTTGGCGGAAATCCAAATCTTGCTAGTAATGGGGGAAATCCAAATCCAAATCCAAATCCTTGTGTGTCCAGTCAATGCAAAAACAAAAAGAATATTGTTGTTCCAGTAGTAGCAGCAGTAGTTGGATTTGCCATCCTCTTATCAAGTGGAATTGCTCTATTGTGGCACCTTAAAAGGAGGAAAAAGGTAGAATAACTATTTATGTTTAATTCTTGAAGCTTGGACGTTTTTGTGTATCCCAGTTTTAAATCACTAAAATGTCAATTTTCTGTGGAAGCAAAAGGGACAAAGATAACATATGCTTCATTAAATTGTCACATTTTAGCAGATACACCAGCAAGGGGGGTGAACTTTGTATCCAATGAACAAGGTATGGTGTTAGAGTCTAAGAAACAGCAGTTCACATACTCGGAGGCCTAGAGCATTACCAGCAATTTTGAAAGCGCTATCGGGAATGTTAATGTGTATAGTGTTGTGAGCTTTAGGTCCAACTAGTTTACTTGTAGAGCGCACTAGATTACTTGTACAGCACACATCTTGTACTACACTCCTACTTGTACTGCACTCATATGCCTCTTATATAAAGGCACACTCATGTATATTCCTAACTGAGAAATACAACACAATTATTCAGTATTTCTAACATGGTATCAGAGCAGTAGCAGGGGACCCAGGCTCAAGATGGGGTAGCTCGTCATCAACCTGTTCATCTTCGACCTGTCCAGGAGAAGCATAAAAAATAACTTGAGGTTGGATAGAGAAATCCAAAGGGGGATCAAGAGTATTTATAGAAGGAACATGAGACTCGTTTGGAAAGACTTCTAAAACAGAGGAGGTAGTTAGGGAAGAACAAAAGTGAGAGAGTTCAACAAATAAGCGATGTTCCCAGAAGACAACATTACGTGAAACACGAAGACGATGAGAGAAAGGATCATAGCACCGATACCCCTTTTGAGTTTCTCCATAACCAAGGAAACAACAAAGTCTAGATCGAGGCTCAAGTTTGCTGTGCTTATGAGGCTGGAGAAGAACAAAACAAGCAGAACCGAAGGAGCAAAGGTGATAATAGTCAGGAGGTGACCCAAAAAGGCGCTTATACGGAGTTTGATTATGGATGACAGTGCTTGGAATGCGATTAATAGCATGAACAGCATGAAGAACAGCTTCACCCCAAAACCGGGCAGGAACTTTGGCAGAAAGAAGAAGAGCACGAATTGTGTCAAGAATATGACGAAGTTTTCGTTCAACTTGACCATTTTGCTGAGAGGTACCTAGACATGTTAGATGATGTACAATGCCATAAGAATGTAACAGAGCTTGAAAAGCATATTGAGTATATTCAAGAGCATTGTCAGATTGAAAAATTTTGATACGTTTGGAGAATTGTGTTTCAACCATTTTTGCAAAGTTACTGTATATTGGTAAAATTTCAGAACGAGATTTCATAGGAAAGATCCAACTATAACGAGAATAATCATCAATAAAAAAAACAAAATATCGAGATCCACCAATACTAGCAACAGGAGAAAGTCCCCAAACATCGGAATGAATTAACTCAAAAATACTATTAGAGATATAATCACTATTATTAAAAGGTAAAGCTAGCTATTTTCCTAATTGGTATGAAGTACAATCAAAATTTTCTTTGGTCACAGAACCTAATAGACCCTTAGAAGCTAACTGTTGTACACGAGAAGAGGGTGCATGACTAAGACGAGAATGCCAAAGTGCGAGAGTTGGTTAGAGAAGAAGCTCGCCTTGCAATCCTTCAAGCCCAGAATAAGCTTAATGTTCTGGCTATCACTCCTTCTGCTCCACCCATAGAGCAGCCTCAGCAATCAGGTGATCCCTCTGGCTCTAGCAATCGTTGCAAGACCAATAAAAAGTTATGCAACTATTGCAAGCGTCCTGACCACACTATTGAAACTTGTTACCGTCGCAACAAATCTACTGCTGCTGTTGCTAATACTGAGTCTACTCCGCCGATGCCTTCCATTTCAGCTGAGTCCCAGTCTTCTGGATCCACTATCAACCTCTCCCCCACTGAACTACAAGACATCATAGCTCAGGCTATTCGTATGGCTGATAATGCATCTCTTTCCAATGCTCTCTCAGTATTACCCGGTAAGTCTAACACTTGGCTTTTTGATTCTGCCTATTGCAATCACATGAAACCTCACTCATCCTTATTCTCCAAACTTGACCCTGCACCACATCCTCTTAATATTCATATAGCCAATGGTTCCACCATGCGTGGAAATAGTTTAGGTTCTGTTTCAACCTCTAACCTCTCTGTTCCTAATGTCTTCCATGTACCTAACCTATCCTATAATTTATTCTCTGTGGGACAATTAGCTGAACTAGGATATCACCTTATTTTTTACTCTTCTGGATGTCAAAAATGTCTTCCTTAATGGGGATTTGAATGAAGAAGTTTATATGCAACCTCCTCTTGGTCTCTCTGTTGAATCAAACAAGGTTTGTCGCCTTCGACATGCACTTTATGGCCTTAAACAAGCTCCACGAGCTTGGTCTGCCAAGTTCAGCTCCACCATCTTTCGCTTGGGTTACACTGCCAGTCCTTATGATTCTAGCTTATTTCTTTGTCGCACTAATAAAGGCATTATTTTACTTCTCCTATATGTGGATGATATGATCATAACTGGTGATGACTTCAGTGGCATTCAAGAACTCAAGGATTTTCTCAGTTAGCAGTTTGAGATGAAAGATCTTGGACATCTCAGCTATTTCTTGGGTCTTGAAATCACTTATTCCACAGATAGTCTTTATATTACTCAGGCTAAATATGCTTCTGATCTTTTGTCTCGTGCAGGACTCACTGACAGCAAGACTGTTGACACTCCAGTTGAACTTAATACGCATCTGACTCCCTCGGGAGGGAAACCATTGTCTAATCCTTCTCTTTACATACGATTGGTTGGCAGCTTAGTTTATCTCATAGTCACTCGTCCAGACATTTCCTATGCTATTCATTAAGTAAGCCAATATCTGTCTGCTCCACGATCGACTCACTATGATGCTGTTCTGCGCATTCTTCGATACTTGAAGGGCACTCTCTTCCATGGCCTTTTCTACTCAGCTCAATCTCCACTTGTACTTCGTGCATTCTCTAATGCTAATTGAGCAGGATATCCTACTGATCGTAGGTCTACCACTGGTTATTGCTTTCTCCTTGGTTCTACTTTAATTAGAGGATGTGCATTCTCTAATGTCCACATCCTCCGCTACTCCTCTTTATTGTGACAACCAGAGTGCCATTCATATTGCTCACAATGATGTCTTCCATGAACAAACTAAATACATCGAGATTGATTGTCATTTTATCCATTATCATCTTGTCCATGATGCTCTCTAGCTCTTCTTCGTCTCCTCCAAAGATCAACTTGCTGACATCTTCACCAAGTCACATCCTAAAGGGCACGTTCGTGATTTAGTTGACAACCTCAAGTTGGTCTCACATCCACCTTGAGTTTGAGGGGGGCAGTTAATGTGTATAGTGTCGTGGGCTTTAGGCCCAACTAGTTTACTTGTAGAGCACACTAGATTACTTGTACAGCACACATCTTGTACTACACTCCTACTTGTACTGCACTCATATACCTCCTATATAAAGGAACACTCATGTATATTCCTAACTGAGAAATACAACACAATTATTCAATATTTCTAACAAGGAAAGGAGGCTTCAGAACAGTTTATCATGGCTACCTAGATGGCTTTCAAGTTGTTGTGAAGATGCTTTCACATTCATCAGTTCAAGGGTATAAGGAATTACAAGCAGAGGTAGGTAACAACTATTCTTAACTGTGAGAGTGATAAATAACTTGATTTTAACGAAAGATAATCAAACTGGCCTACATCTTATACGTCTAAAACAAAATATCCTTAATGACTATATATTTATCATATTAAACTACTATGTGTCTGTTTGAGATTTGCTTATTTTGCTGAAACTGTAAACTTTTTGTTGAAAATACTATAAATAATGGTAAAAGTTAACTAAAATAGTATAGTGAGATTTATAAATAGTAAAAAAAAAATAAACTGAATAGTTAAATAAGTTGACAAAATTAACCCATGCCAAACGGACAATATATGTTATAACTTTCAATGAACTCAATGTAGAGTATATATAGATTTATGTTTGATGAAGTATTCATACCTTGAAAATCTATTATAAAACTATGGTTTAAATATTTTTGGAAGAAGTATCTAAATATATTATCGCATGATCGCATCCCACTTAAACTCTAGTTTGGAATAGAAAGTCTTTAGTGCCAATTTAATGAATCGGGTCCCACCAAGAAATGACTAAAAGTATATCAAAGATGAAGAAATCCGGTGAAGCACACGATGCATGCATGTGAAAGATGTGGAAAGACCTCTAATGCGTGTGAGCACAAATAGACATGTCTCCAACATTGTATTGTTTGGAAGGAACATTTTGAAATTGGAGTACGAGGACGCCAAGCACATGCGAGACATTGAAGAATGTCTATAGAGGTATTTGTGACCTCAACACTACAAATCTGAGAGGACTAACGTACATTTGTGGTCTGTCTGGATCCTATGAATTTGGATTTGAATTTGAGGGAGCCCAAATCCAAATCCTTTGTTTGTATAAGTCAAAAGAAATGGATTTGGATTTGGTCTCAAGTCCAATCAGAATTTGATAAACTTAAATCTATGGATTTCAAATATCCACAAGCATGGTGGGATTTGAAATCTCTCATGCGCTCTATTTCTCTTTCGGCTAGCTACTCTCTATGTCTCTCTTCCTAGCTGTAACTCGCAAGCTCTTCTTCCTTCTCTCTTGGCAACTTCAGGTTTGTCTCTTAACTCTTATCTTACTTTTTATACTCTCTAATTCTCTCTTTCTACTAAATCTAAATCCACAAAGGCTGTGGGTTTTTCCAGTGGGTTTTATTTGATTTTTTTGTGGGTTTGTTTGGGTTTTATATAATTTGTTTATGGGTTTTGTTTGATTTGTATGTGCATCTTGTTTCAAGGCATTTTCAATGATTTGTTTTGGATTTGTCTTTATTTTCTATTTGTTTTTTCAATTGTGAATGCAAATTATGTGTTTGATTAAATGCTTCTAAGAATTGTCTATGAGTTGTATGGGTAGTACTTTTACCCTGCTTATGTCCAAAGGGTAGTAGCTCCAGCTATTGGGTTCACACGACTCTGTTGGATGCTCATATTTGGTATTAGTTTAAAACCATGTTATCATTCTTGTCATTCCTGTTGCTGGCAGGCATCACAAATAGAAAGCGGGTTTTTAAAGCAACTAAATTACAACCCTTTTCTTCTGCAAGATAACCTTATGAACAAGTAGGACTTCAATTGCTGTAAACTAAAATTTTGTTTTCCCACAAATGATAGGAATATAGATGCAAAAAATGTGAGGTCAACTACCGTGAAACAAAATTACATACTCTCTTGTCAGAATTTGAATGTTGTGAAAAAACCCATGCATTTGGGTTCTCTCTCTAGGTTAATATAAAACATTTTAGTTGTCAATAGTTGGCAAGACATTTCATCTTGACAATTGGATTGTCAATGGATTTTTCATTACCACATGTATTTATTAATTGGATTATGAATGGCTTTTTCATTAAAATTGTTACCAAAATTAAAATGTAGAAGGATTAAGAAAAATAATAATTAAAAAATATATTTTATTGATCTTAAATCCAAATCCAAATTCAAATTTAGGTATTCAAACAATGGAATTTCAAATGATGAATTTCAAATCCTTCATTGTTTAAAAAGACCCAAACAAGGAATTTTAAAATCAATGGATTACAAATCAAGGCATTTTAAATCAATGGATTTCAAATCCAAATCCAAATCAAAATGTTGCCATCTAAACATAACCTTAAGAAATTTTGGTATAGATGGGATCTCAGTCAATTAGATCTTAGGTGTGAACTCTAATTTTTATAATGTAGGCTACAACGAAGGTTGTTGAGGAATAGAAATTGCGGTTTATGATGTAGGAAAAAATATGAGGGATAATTTGTATTCGTTTATTAATTTTTTACATTTTTAGTTAATTTTATGAATTACAGTATTTTAGATTTTATTTTTTTGATTTTAAGTGTTTTTATGGTTTTATAATCAAATTAGAGCCCTATTAGGGTTTTAAATAAGATCAATTTAGGAATATTTTGAATTGCAAAATAAGCCTTAAATAGGCTTGCACTACGTAATGATATTTTCAAGAAAGAGTTTCCTTTTCTTTTCTTTTTTTCTTTTTTTTTCCTTTGGTGGATTCAAGAAACTTCTTATGGATTTTAGGGTTCCGTTAAGCTAGAATGAGATTTGGCCTCTACTGCGTGTTTGTTCTATGTCATTTTAGTACCAAGTTGAAATAGAAAGAAAGAAAAAAGAAAACGTAGTGAAAGAAAGCTCGTGAGAGCAAAAGCAAGAGAATTGAGTAATTCGGCCTGCAGACCTATTTCCATATTAAACTTATCACAATAAGTGAGCGTTTAGATTTGCGTTTCCCTGAGTTGCGTCTGTATCTGGCATTTTTTTTTTTTTTTGATGCACACTATTCATGGGACTCACAACTACTTTATTTAGAAAAAAAATTATTAAAAATAGGTTTTACGACACTATTCACACATTTAAAAATTATTTTGCTACAGTGTTTTCATTTTTCAGCAAAATAAACGGTATCTAAACAGACTCAAAGCCTTAAAACCACAGTAGTCCAATAAAAGTAATAATATTCAATTGTATTCTACAAAATTCTCACTTGAATATTTATAATTATATGTTAATATTTTAAAATAACATTTTTTTTTTTGTATAAAAAAGAAAAACCTACGAACTCACTTATATTTGTATAAAAAAAATCTTACATGAATTTTTTTGAATTCACATTGATATAAGATGTGACCTTAATCTACAGGCCAATTTTCTTTCAAAAGTCCATCACAAAAACATAACTTCTTTTGTGGGATACTGCCATGAAAACACCAATATGGGGCTCATCTATGAGTATATGGAAAATGGAAACTTCGCAATGCATATGTCAGGTATTGATCATACTAAGAATCTTTCACTATAAAAATATTAACTTTCTTCCCATTTGTGAGTTTATTAAACTGTAATTACTTAGTTGGATCTATTATTCTTTACAGATAAAAATGCAAGTTTCCTGAATTGGGAAACTAGACTCAAAATAGCGATGGACTCAGCACAAGGTCAGCAAGTACATATTTGCCTCTCTCTCTGTGTGTCTCCAATGTAATTGAACTATTGTGTCTGAAACTGAATTTTCAATTTTGAAGGATTGGAGTATTTGCACAACGGTTGCAAGCCACCCATTATCCACCGTGACATGAAGTCTACAAACATCTTATTAGATGTAAATTTTCAGGCAAAACTAACTGATTTAGGGTTGTCTAAAGTTATCCCTGATGAAGGTGCCACTCATGTCTCAACAAAAGTTGTTGGCACCCCAGGATACCTTGACCCCGAGTAAGTATTTGCATTGCATATTTTTGTTTTTTGTTTTTTTTTTTTTTTTTTTCGTTTTGTTTTTGTTTTTGTTTTTTTTTTTTTTTTTGGATAAATCAATAATTACAAAAGGGGGAGGGGGGGATTTGAACCTAAGATTTTTCTGTTTGAATCTTTAAGAAACTCCAACCAATTAAGTTATATAAGGCTTGGCAAATTACATAATTTTGACAGTCACTATCTTTTAAAAATTATTTTTTGACCTGTATTTGTCACGCAAATGAACTAGGCATACAAAAAGGATCGCACACGTATTAGGTTTTTACTTTTCAAGTATGTAAAGCCTTTCTCAAAGACTAATATTTAACCTCAAATATTATTCATCAAATAAAAATCAAAATTAACTCAAATAATTCGTATGCCAAAAGAATCTTATTTGCTTCAAATATTACAGATAACAAGAACCCAAAACTCTTCAAGTGCATAAAATACATAATCGACAAAAAATCAAACATTAAAAGTCTGATCTTATTCCAAAATTCATAATTATTTTTAATGCGACAAACTCAACGAAGGCCTCAAAACTAATTGTTATCAATACAATTTGAAAATGAATATGGAAGAAATAAGGTGAGCTTGACTACTCAGAAAGTAACCAACTTCCTGACTTTGAGACACAAGAAACTGTAAACAATTTTCCAAAGCAACGTAAAAATCATAGACTATTGCGACATCATCTCAATAAAATCAATAGTTTCAATGAAACAATAAATAGCAATTTTTTATTGTATTAAAATTCATACATATACTAAGATCATGTACTAGCAATCTATACGGCAATGGTCACACTCTATATTCGTAACTAGGCTCAAAATACTGAGTCATCACGTTATAAGTCCCAGAATGAACTAGATTCTAAACCAATGTGTACCTCTATTGGCAATTTCCAGTCCACTGCATTATCAGATTGTATAGTTGATTCTAAAACATATTCAATATTACATTCGGAATGTCAAAGCTCAACAAAAGCTTTTGTCAGTTTGTTTAGACCCCTGTAAACTAGATTGTTTAACCTAATTAATTAACCAAGTGAATACTTAGGTTTATTATTCAGATCTAGGTTAAAACAATAACAATCATATCAAGTAAAGCAGCGGAAAAATAAATAACACAACGATATGATGACCCAGGAAAACCAAACCGGTAAAAAACCTGGGGAGGATTTAACCTAGCTATCCTCAAAGTAAAATAGCAAATCCACTAGAAAGAATTGAAGTTTACACAATAACGACTTAGACCACTAATATCCTATTGCTACCCAAGTGTAGGAAACTTACTACCATGACCCCATGATAGCTCCGAGATCTACGGACTCCTTCTTTCCTTGACCTTTGCAAAACACAAACACCACCGTTTGTGACTTTGAGACTCCACTCAAAGGTTTAGCAACACAAACTCTCCTGTTTGTGACTCCAAGACCACCCTTGAAGGTTTAGATCATCAGCACCTTTGATGACTAGAGAAGGCAGCAACTTCAGCAATACCGGATCTTGAGATTCTTCAAGGAACAACACCGGTAGAAGCAATAAGAGAGGTTTTAGGAACAAAACCCTAAATACAAAAGAGACACACTCTTTTCTCTCTAAAAAGCCTTATAAAAAACGTGCTTAGGGTTTCCTTTATATAGTGGGAGAAGTAGATTTGAAACCCTAATCCTTAATGGGCTAGAACTGCTGTTTGGGCCAACTTAAAATTCTGCAGATACGACTTTCGATCGATCGAGCCTGTCTTTCGATCGATCGAGCCTGTCTTTCGATCGATCGAACCAGACAGATTCGGAATTCTTCTTTTTGCAGCTTACATGTTCTTGTGTGCTCACGATTTGCCAATTGTTCTAAACTTTTTAGAACCTAACAATCTCCCCCTTTGGCAATTCGTGACAAAACTTTCATACAAAATGAAATGTTAAAATACAAGAACAACCCAATACAATAAAAGGCCCAATTACATCACAAATCCCAATCTAAGACTCTTAACCTAGAAGTTGCCAAGAAGAGGT
Organism: Lithocarpus polystachyus; assembly: GCA_033629205.1. NCBI lineage: Eukaryota > Viridiplantae > Streptophyta > Magnoliopsida > Fagales > Fagaceae > Lithocarpus > Lithocarpus polystachyus. Next base: position 17,986,744 of record CM066166.1, on the reverse strand, counting down.
AGAAGGTCTTGATCAGAATGCACCTGTCTTTCCTGAAATACTCAACAAATACATCAACGTATGTGTGGAAAGAAAGACATATAAACAAAATGAAGCATCCCCCTAAGTTAGATATATCAAAAAGTTTTTATATTCTCCCCATTTTGAAAACAATTTTATCTCCCCCTAAACAAGATATTAAATAGATGAAATGTGGGAATCCTGTTTATTTTGTTTAAGGGGAGATAAAATTGTTTTCAAAATGGGGAGAATATAAAAACTTTTTGATATATCTAACTTAGGGGGATGCTTCATTTTGTTTATATGTCTTTCTTTCCACACATGCGTTGATGTGTTTGTTGAGTGTTTCAGGAAAGACAGGTGCATTCTGATCAAGACCTTCTACCTCTTCTTGGCAACTTCTAGGTTAAGAGTCTTAGATTGGGATTTGTGATGTAATTGGACATTTTATTGTATTGGGTTGTTCTTGTATTTTAACATTTCATTTTGTATGAAAGTTTTGTCACGAATTGCCAAAGAGGGAGATTGTTAGGTTCTAAAAAGTTTAGAACAATTGGCAAATCGTGAGCACACAAGAACATGTAAGCTGCAAAAAGAAGAATTCCGAATCTGTCTGGTTCGATCGATCGAAAGACAGGCTTGATCGATCGAAAGTCGTATCTGCAGAATTTTAAGTTGGCCCAAACAGCAGTTCTAGCCCATTAAGGATTAGGGTTTCAAATCTACTTCTCCCACTATATAAAGGAAACCCTAAGCACGTTTTTTATAAGGTTTTTTAGAGAGAAAAGAGTGTGTCTCTTTTGTATTTAGGGTTTTGTTCCTAAAACCTCTCTTATTGCTTCTACCGGTGTTGTTCCTTGAAGAATCTCAAAATCCGGTATTGCTGAAGTTGCTGCCTTCTCTAGTCATCAAAGGTGCTGATGATCTAAACCTTCAAGGGTGGTCTTGGAGTCACAAACAGGAGAGTTTGTGTTGCTAAACCTTTGAGTGGAGTCTCAAAGTCACAAACGGTGATGTTTGTGTTTTGCAAAGGTCAAGGAAAGAAGGAGTCCGTGGATCTCGGAGCTATCATGGGGTCATGGTAGTAAGTTTCCTACACTTGGGTAGCAATAGGATATTAGTGCTCTAAGTCGCTATTGTGTAAACTTCAATTCTTTCTAGTGGATTTGCTATTTTACCTTGAGGATAGCTAGGTTAAATCCTCCCCAGGTTTTTTACCGGTTTGGTTTTCCTGGGTCATCATATCGTTGTGTTATTTATTTTTCCGCTGCTTTACTTGATATGATTGTTATTGTTTTAACCTAGATCTGAATAATAAACCCAATACAATCTCCCCCTTTGGCAATTCGTGACAAAACTTTCATACAAAATGAAATGTTAAAATACAAGAACAACCCAATACAATAAAATGCTCAATTACATCACAAATCCCAATCTAAGACTCTTAACCTAGAAGTTGCCAAGAAGAGGTAGAAGGTCTTGATCAGAATGCACCTGTCTTTCCTGAAACACTCAACAAACACATCAACGCATGTGTGGAAAGAAAGACATATAAACAAAATGAAGCATCCCCCTAAGTTAGATATATCAAAAATTTTTTATATTCTCCCCATTTTGAAAACAATTTTATCTCCCTCTAAACAAGATAAACAGGATTCCCACATTTCATCTATTTCTCCCCATTTTTGTCACGTATTGACAAATACAACTCAAACAAAGAGTAAACATGAGAGAAAAAAAACCAAAGGAACATAAAACAGATTAGCTCTATAAAAAAAAGAGATAACTCCCCCTATAAAGAGCAACAACTCCCCCTATGAACAACAAAGGTTAAAAAAAAACTTTCTCCCCCTATAAAAATAGGAAAAACAAAACAAGTTTTGGAAAAAGTTTTGGGGAAAAATTAGGAGGTGGGGATAAACAAAAACACACAAACCTAAAAAAAATTAAAGTTGAAGATATACATGAAGAAAAAATATTATCTCTTTCAATAAATGCAAACTTGACACTATGTGACCCATAAATAGTTGCATGAGTAAAGAAAATATTTGCACATTGATTATCCATCATATCTCTTAAGAAAAATATTTTCTGTAGTTCACACATAAAAATAGCATATACTAGAAAAGTACATAACTCAAAAATTAATCAATCAATTTTTAAATCAAGTTGAGTACCTAATTTAGCAAAGTGTATGCATGTTATGTGTGAAAACAATGAGAGATATGACTGCCAAACTGCAAGATGGATACAAAAACAATGCAACACATGTGAATCCTAAACATAAATGATGCATGAAAAAATTTTGGTCAAAGACTCTAAAAACTGAAAATTTTTCAGTTTCGATCGATCGGGAATCGATCGAATACCAATCGAGTCAGACAGAATCAAACCAAAAATTTTAATCGCAATTTCGATCGGTCGAGAGACAGATTCGATCGATCGAAAATCTGGAAAAATTAAATTTTTGAAAAACAATGCAATTTTATGCAAAAACTCCTCAAAGCATAGTATTTCATGAATGAAATGCATGAGTATGAGACTAAAAGTTTTTCAAAAACACATGAATATATTCCAGATCTTCCAAAATTAAGATTTTCAATCAATTTGTCCTTAAAAGTCAAATTTTGCATCAAAATCAAGGAACATATAATCTTGGATGGCCAAAACAAAATTACACACAATAACATGTACAAAGTTTAGCAAAGAGTAACTTGTGTAGTGTGTGCAACTAGCAAAATCTTGAGAAACATGTGAGGTGATATGTGAATAGAAATCAATCACAAAGTCTACAAAATTCATCACATAAGTTTGAAAGAGACTATCACCTAAAGAGTTACATCATATAACTCTCACATCTCCTAGAATAAAAGCTTGCAATCATGTAAGTTTCTTGATTTGCCTCATTATTCAATTTAATTGATTAGAAACTTAATAAAAGCCGGGATAATGTACACACCAATTTTATTTGAATTTGTGAGATAATTATAGCCCAATAATGTACACACCAATTTTAGTAGAGGCTACACCTTATGTTCTTTTTGTGCATGTGCTACACTTTCTCGAGCACAAAATCTTATGATATGCACTAAGGTGTTCATGATTAGCTAGTAAACAGTGGTGAGATGGTTATTTATGCCTTTCTCAATAAGTTCAAGTTCGACAGACAAAAGCATGTGACTTCAAGATCAAGACAAAGTGATCAAAAACTATAAACATCTTTCCCACACAACATGCACTACAAAGCTCAAACTAGTAAAGTGCAATAAAATAAGCTCATCCAAGCTAAACAAAGTACATAAACATGTTATGTAAAGATAAATATGGCCAACCTTGATTACAAATTCATGATATGTAATACAAAACACATAAAAAACTTTTTGGTTTTAAAAAAATTTATGACAAAAAAAAAACACACTTTATGCTAAATACTTAAAAAAATGCAAATGCAATGCATGACAGTGCTTAACTAAGTTACAGAGGGTACACAAACAAGAAATATCAATTTCTTAATTAACCCATGAGTACATGTACAAACTAGTACATACTCACACAAAATCAGAAAAAGCTTAGCACTTATAGACCACATACTATTCAAGTTTCTCCACAATGTCAAGCATGTTCTAAATAAGGAGAGATATCATAATTCATGTAATCCTCAAAACAAATAAAACTAGACACAAAACAAAATATTTTTGTCTTTTTGAAATTTTTCAATGTTTTTGGATTTTTTTTTTAATAAAAAACAACCTAAAAAACAAAACAACCAAAAACAAAAAAAAAACATGTCCACAAATATTTGAAAGAATTAAATCAGGGACAAGTCAACAACACTCACCTTAGAGAATCTTTTCTCACCCATATAGCACGAGTCTTCGGCTTTGTAGGTGAAAATCCATGAGAAGCTGAGTGTATTTGAGGAATTACACCAATCTTCTGAGAAAGACTGAAATCCTGCAATTTCCTTTCACAAGCCAACAAGCTTAAATTTTTCAAGAGAATATGAAACAATTTATTTGGACTTATGGCAAGAGAAATATCATCACATGTCCTAGATTGAAACACAGAATGCTTAAATTTCAATTTATGACAATTAGGACGAATGTGACCAGAGACACCACAAAAGTGACAAACAGGAACAAATTTAGGAATATCAGTATTCCTAACAACAAATCTAGTCTCAGATTTTGGTTTTTGCCTCAACAAAGAACAATTTTGTCTAATATGACCAACAATACCACAAAGGTGACAAGTAGGCACAAAAACAGATTTCTTATGCTCTCTAACAGTAGGTTTAGACTTAGGTGTAGAAACTTCAGCGTCTACATCAGAACTTTTACCTTTGTCTAACCTAGCAAAATAAGTCTTTTCTTTATTATTCCTCTTGAAAGGAGGGATATAAACTTTTTCAGCTTTAGGCTTAAGAGAAACGGAAACACTTCTGTTACCAGCAGCAAGCTTGGTACTAGTCAAATTTTCAATTTCAGCTTTAGACTCAACTAAATCTTGTTCCAAGCTTTTCATCTTCTCATCTTGAGAGGAAATTTGATTTCTCAAAAATTCATTCTTTTTATTAGATTCATCTAATTTAACAATCAATTCCTCTTTTTCAAGATTAGCCAATTTTAACTCTTCCTTAAATTTCTTAGCAATTTTCAAAGACTTAGATAATTCCTTACGAAGAGTTTCAAAGGCATCAATAAAATCAACAGAAACAACAGTGTCCTTTTTATTCAAATCATCACAATCAAAAACAGTAAGACACTTAAAATTATCCATGATAACAGGGATCAAGGATCAACTCTTAGATCAAAAGATCTACAACAGAAGAGCTACCCGCTCTGATACCACTTGTCAGTTCGTTTAGACCCCTGTAAACTAGATTGTTTAACCTAATTAATTAACCAAGTGAATACTTAGGTTTATTATTCAGATCTAGGTTAAAACAATAACAATCATATCAAGTAAAGCAGCGGAAAAATAAATAACACAACGATATGATGACCCAGGAAAACCAAACCGGTAAAAAACCTGGGGAGGATTTAACCTAGCTATCCTCAAGGTAAAATAGCAAATCCACTAGAAAGAATTGAAGTTTACACAATAGCGACTTAGACCACTAATATCCTATTGCTACCCAAGTGTAGGAAACTTACTACCATGACCCCATGATAGCTCCGAGATCCACGGACTCATTCTTTCCTTGACCTTTGCAAAACACAAACACCACCGTTTGTGACTTTGAGACTCCACTCAAAGGTTTAGCAACACAAACTCTCCTGTTTGTGACTCCAAGACCACCCTTGAAGGTTTAGATCATCAGCACCTTTGATGACTAGAGAAGGCAGCAACTTCACCAATACCGGATCTTGAGATTCTTCAAGGAACAACACCAGTAGAAGCAATAAAAGAGGTTTTAGGAACAAAACCCTAAATACAAAAGAGACACACTCTTTTCTCTCTAAAAAGCCTTATAAAAAACGTGCTTAGGGTTTCCTTTATATAGTGGGAGAAGTAGATTTGAAACCCTAATCCTTAATGGGCTAGAACTGCTGTTTGGGCCAACTTAAAATTCTGCAGATACGACTTTCGATCGATCGAGCCTGTCTTTCGATCGATCGAACCAGACAGATTCGGAATTCTTCTTTTTGCAGCTTACATGTTCTTATGTGCTCACGATTTGCCAATTGTTCTAAACTTTTTAGAACCTAACAGCTTTTATTCAACTTTTCGCAATCTCCAAGATGCTTGATCCTATTTTGAAAAAGTAGAAAATTCTGAATAAGCCAACTTAATAAAAAAAATTATTTGGAAAATATTTTAGTATGGAATAAATTGCAATTATGTAATTAAAATTAAGAAATTGAAATTATTAAATCAAATTTTCCAAGAAATACTAATAATTTTCATAAATAAAATATTTATTTCTATCATTTTTATACTAATTACGGAAAAGTTCACATTTCTTATACTCTGCATACTCAAATAGTTCTATGAAACTTTTGTTGAATTCTCCAAACTTAACCTAAAATCAATCATATATCAACTCAATTACTCAAAGTCCACAGAATACTATACAGTATACATGGTTATTATAAGAAATTTTCGCTGATATACGACCATTCTTGAAGTTATTCAAAAACCCATTGTTATATATAAAGCCCTTAATTTCTTTTAATTTCTGTTACCTTTGATCCAAGTATTATAGTTTGACCAAAGTAACTAGAGAAGATGGAATTGTCAAACACACATTTTGGTTAGAGATACTAATATAGTAATATTTTTAAGTTTACCTAACTCGAATCACAAAACTAACCATAAAACTTGGAATGGTAGATCATTTAATAACCTGTTCTCATTTTGCTTGGGTATAGATTTCGTTACATTTTGGCTTACAGGTACTATGCAACAAACCGGTTGAATGAGAAGAGTGATGTTTTTAGCTTCGGGGTTGTTCTATTGGAAATAATCACAGGGCAACCTGCAATTACTAAAACTCCTGAGAAAGTTCATATAATTAAATGGGTTAATTCCATGGTTGAAAGAGGGGATGTTAAGAATACTATGGATCCGAGACCTTGACATTAATTCTGTTTGGAAAGCAATTGAAGTCGCAATGAGTTGTGTATCTTTCACTTCCACCAAAAGGCCAACCATGACTTATGTAGTGATGGAATTAAAGCAATGTTTGGCAATGGAGTTGGCTCGGAAGCACGAGGGTTTTGAGATAGATTTAGACCAAATTAGTGGAATGAACTTTGTGCATTCTGGACAAACTCCCTTGGCAAGGTAGTAATCAGAAAATATACAAAATCTCACATGGAATTTTTCTAGATCTAATATACACTCTTCCAAAAGAAAAAGAGTGTATGCAATATGTGCATAAAAACCATTGGCCTTCTATCAAATTGCCACCTTTGTGTGGTTTGTATTCAGGGCTGGATCTTCGATTTACTATGAGTAAATAAATAAAATAGTTGTTATGTTGGTGGAGCAGATAGTGACAAATGACAATCATGGTCTAAAGTTGAGAAACAAAATAGAATAGTGGGGAAATTATACTTTACCACCCTAAACTATGCACTACATTATACTTTGCACCCTAAACTATCCAACTGCACACTTTGCACCCTAAACTATCACACTTATCACACTTTGCACCCCGGTGTTATTTTTGTTGTTATATTTAACAGAATCTTGTTGCATGTGACAAACACATGCTTCTTGCTTAAGTGGAACAAAGTTAAAAGACTAAAAACACCCTTCTTCAAAATCAATTAAAACAAAACCCCTCCTCTTCCCCAGATTCAATTTCAAAATATTTAAAGTTACCTCTATGATTCCATGGTAGAATTTATTCACAGTACCCCATCCACCTTTCCCGAATCATTGTTTGTTTTGTTTTCATCATTGGACAGATGTTACAAATGCTTCCTTTTGACCCTCAAAACTAAGCCCAGATTGGAAAACTGAGCCACCGAATGTATTATTGATATATTGAAAAACTATACGGAAAAAATCTTCAAAGATTGACCTTAACCCACCTCAAATGGAAGAATGAGTTATATTAATATTAATATAAAAAGAAAGAGAAATATTATGGTCTGTGTGGCTTCAAATATAAGAAAAGAGCCTTTCCATTGATATTAGTGATATGGCCTGGATTGTCATTCAAAGATTCCAACGTTAAGGATTCCTTTGCGTCAAGGTCCTTTTCAAACGCAAGCAACATATTAGAGGGAAATCTTTTTTTAGATGGTGGGTGTGTGAGAGAGAGGCAAAGGTTCTAATGATTGAAAAAAAACAAACAATGATTTGGGGAAGGTGGATGGAGTACTGTGAATAAATTCTGCCATGGAATCATAGAGGTAACTTTAAATATTTTGAAACTGAATCTGGGAAAGAGGATGGGTTTTGTTTTAATTGATTTTGAAGAATGGTGTTTTTAGTCTTTTAACTTTGTTCCACTTAAATAAGAAGCATGTGTTTGTCACATGCAACAAGATTCTGTTAAATATAATAGCAAAAATAACATTGGAGTGCAAAGTGTGATAGTTTAGGGTGCAAAGTGTGCAGTTGAATAGTTTAAGGTACAAAGTGTAATCTAGTGTATAGTTTAGGATGGTAAAATGCAATTTTTCCATAAAATAGTAGCAGTATAAAGTACCACTATTTGCTGCTCCCTGCCATATTTTGCAAATTGTAAGTAGTAGCACCAGCTAGCACACACAATTTATCATACTAACACAAATTGTCAAACAAAATGATATTTAATAAGTAAGACATCAAATAGAACTACATTTGATGTCTTATAATAAAAAAATGTGGTTCTATTTTAAATCAGGGAGAGAGGCAAATATATAAATATATATATATATATATATATATTATATTTTTAATATATATTAAATATAAGTGAGAGGGAGATGCTGGTGCCTATGTGGAAGCTGATGTGTTTGAAATTGCTCACATGGCATTGTAATAATTATGTGGTAGCATGGCCTTACGGCTGACATGGCCTAACGTGCGGTCAGATCAAGATTCAATGCATGAAGCACGTGGAAACACATGCACATGGCTTTGTATCGCTAGCGCATGAAAGTGTCTGGGATTTGATGGCAACCTCTATTAAATGAGCCATATTAACTGCCCTATTAACAAAAAATATATGTTAGTTGGTAGTAATTTTAATATATATATCTCTTATTTATTAGATTTTGATATAAATGGTATAGTTTCATTCGATAAAAAATATTTATTCTAACTTATGGAGATAGTAAGTTCTGTTTTATAAAACTCACAACTTTTTCTAAATGAAATTTGAAAAACAATTTAATAAAAAAAATTTAACACAACTTTAATATGACAAACGATAAAAAAAATCCTAAGTCAAATCTAAATGGGGAGCTCCAAAATTTTGAAACTTTTGACAAAGGCATAGGGGCAGAGCTAGAAATATCTTCCTTATATCACAGTAGTAAAATGAAAGCTAAAAGAGTAGGAAAGAGGAAACTGAAGAACTTAGCGAAAAACCGCGATAAATCAATCCACTAGAGAATAAGTTTGAGTACACGAATAACAAAAAACCCTCCAAGCCTAGTCTATCTCATGTACTCGAGCCCTTCAAGCTCTTACTACCATGAGGGATTGAGCAAATCCGTGAGGCGCCTTTTTGTGGGAGGAACTAATTTTTCCCCAATTAGGTATTGTTCGTATTGGGAATGGGCGCAGTGCCAATGCCACCCTCATGAATTTACTCAATCCCACAACACATGATTGGTACACCCTTCCTTAGGCTCAATGCTTATAAGGCAAGGGTGAAAGGCGTCTTTCCTCGATATGGGATTAAGCAAATTCATGAGGGTGGCATCGGCCTTGCACCTATTCCCAAAGCAAACAATACCTGATTAGGAAAAAATTCATCTCTCCCACAATAACGTTTATTAAAAAATTTAAATACTTTTGTTAACTTGCCTTAAATACATCTTATTCAAATCCCACTTATTAACATGAGCCCTACAAACAATAACACCACTACAAATTTTTAATTTTTTAGTCATACCAAATAGATACCGTAATAGAACTATAATTTATTTATTTATTTATTTAAAAAAAAAAAAACTAGTAACTATTTTTTTATTATGAGCAAGGGGATGAGTATCTTTTGAGCGAGGATGGACTTCCAAAATCTATTTATCCTAATCATTGGAAGGGAAAGAATGACATATACTGCGTTGGACTATCTAGAAAAGGGTTAAATGGAAGTAGCGTTGAGAGAGAGAGAGAGAGAGAGAGAGAGAGAGAGAGAGAGAGAGAGAGAGAGAGAGAGAGAGAGAGAGAGAGAGAGAGAGAGAGAGAGAAGTTTAAACTTAAGAATTAAGAAAGAGAAACAACAGAGAAGTTTAAACTTAATTAATTATGTGATCAGTCAAAAGCTATGTAAACTTTGGTTTTTCGTTTGTACCCTTAGCCTAAGGGATGCTATATTCTTGCCCACAAAATTGCATCTTGGGCTTGCTTTTGCAGAGTAAAGCTAAGATCCATGGACATCTCCTCCCTCTGTTTTTGTTTTCTGGGGCAGATGTTGAGGTCCCCTTCCGGGTTGTCTCTTTCCTTTTGAATTAATAAACATATTCATTCAAAATAAAAGATTCTTAAAAAAAAAAAAAAATGTTAATCAGGGAAACATCCAAACATGACTACGGTTTGGCTTTATGCCATCTGCCAAGCAAATATTAATTTCCAAGAACAATTGAACAATAAACATTAACAAGCTACACCTCCATACTGCTACTGGGCCTGTCATGCATTAAATGAGAAACAAAACAAAAAATTGAAACATTTGCTTGTCATTTTGCAACTGCTTCTTTTCCAAAAAATAGAATCACAAAATGAAAATGGCACTGTCGTTTGTCAAGCTAAAAACACCATGACAATCCCGGCTACTTGATATTGTTAAAGCTGTTGGGTGATAGGTGATTGAAAAAAAGAAAAGAGAAAAGAATGGGCGGAACACTTAGGTAAGTGCCTTAGTACAAAAGAACTCAAAAACTCCTTTAACTGTAGATTTCCCTGACTGGACATGAGTGACTTAATTGATATTTTAATGTTAAAGTTCATATTACATGGGTAATTATTGTGTAATCTCGGTGCACTGCTCTAAGCTCTCACAATGAAGATTGTGAGAGTCAGGAGTATTGCTCCGAGACTACACATTAATTAGGAGAGTACATGCTCTTGTGTTTCCTAACTATTGTGGATCTCCTTTCATTTTTTAAGATTTTGAACTTAGTGTGGGCATGAACCTTATTGATATGACATGTGCGTCCTATTTTATTTCGTCATGTGAGGCATTTTTTTTTTTTTACTTTTAGTAAGCTAACATGATATTTTATTATTATCTAGCCAAGTTAATGGTTTGTTTAACACACCATCAAAAACACATTCTTAGTGCAATCTTTACTGCTTTCTTGATCAGAACATTAGTGTACTATTCTTTTTTTCTTTTGAAAAGTATTTGCTTGATCTAGAGGAAATGTTTTATTAAAAAGGTTGTTCTTGAACTTCTATGCAATCACTACTGTCTGATCCTACTTCCTAGGGGGTTTTTGGATTGAGAATCGATTCGCATTGAATTTTACTTTAGATTGCACGAATTAACCTTTTACGAACAATACTTTCATGTGAGTCTATTACATTGAGAGATTGTTACTAATCTTATCTTTATTTCTGTTTTAATTATTGCTTGTTTTGACCAAAAGTGTGTTTATTCACAAAAATATTTCCATCACCTACTAGGCGACATGGCTTCTACACAAAATGATTTTCATCTTTCTTAGTTTTTGTTCACCCCTGATTAACCAAAATTGACCTCTTTTCCCTTACTTTCAAAACCTGGTCCCTCAAAATCTAGCTACAAAGAACCTTTCCTCCATTGAGATTCAAAGCAATTACCAGAAAAGTAATTTGTTGGAAACCAAGAAGCAATGTAAATGCAAGATGAGAAGTCTCAAGTTTGAAGGTCAAGCATGTGTTCAAGAAACTGAATAGGTATGGCACAGAAGTGTGTGATCCTAGCTTTTTTTTTTCATAGTTGTGTATGTTAATGTATCGGCTACTTTGGAAAAAAAACACGGGATGATGATTTTGTTTTGTACTTTGTGACAGCTGTGGTCCTGTGGATTAGCCTTTTTTTTTTTTTTTTTTCAAACTTTAAAAATTTATTTGAGCATTCACAGAGCTATAATTATAGCTATTTGGCACCACAAAAAACCACTTTATCTATTTTACCTACACACGTGCTGCAGTAGTGAATCTATTTTAGTTTTTAACACAATAAAATAATATAAACATCACAATAAAATAATATATATACACAATCAATCAACTATTTATTATTATTTTCTCACTATTCATTGTCTCTCTGTCTTCTCCCTCTCTTCCCTCTCTTCAACCCACAGTCCCTCATGACGACACCACCACCACCAGTCCACAGTAGGAAAGAAAAAAAAAAAAACATCCATAGAAAAACATAATAATAAAAAATCCACAGAAGAAAAAAAACACCAGCACAGTGGAACAGATCGGCGATGGAGCTAGCACCTCAGACCACCATCAAACCCACCATCTGAGCTTGATCGAGAGAGAGAAGAACAGTAACCCATCTGGTAATCAGAAAAGATCGGCAATGAGGGAGATGGGGTGGGTCGGCGATGGGGTTTGGGGAGATCAGCGACAGGGCTTAGGGTGGGTCGGCGGAACAAATCGGCGATGAAGGAGCTGGCCGGTGAGCTGAGGGATGAGGGAGACGAGAGAGCTGGCCGGTGATCTAGAGAAAAAAAAATTGAGGATGAAAGAAGAAAGAAGAGAAGTAGGAGAGAGAGAGAATATGAGATGTTTGTTTAATGAGAGAAGAGAGAGAAGTGTAATTAAAAAAATTTAGCTTTGAGCTACAGTGCACATCTAAAGATAGATGTGCACGATAACAATTAAACTAAAAAATATAGGTATAACTCCATTGTTGCATGGTTGTTTTTGGTATTTAGCTCCACTGCTACAAATACTCTTAATTCTCCAAAAATCAAATTAAAAAACAGGAAGTTTTTCTTTTGGCCCAAAAAGAAAGATGCGTGGATGGGATTTGCATTTGACATTTTGGGCGTGGCCCACATGCATTTATGCTGACCCAACTTTGGCAGCTCAGGCTGGGGCTAATTTCATGATCACGATAGATTAACAAACAAAGGTTAATGTCATATTTCTACCTCTATTTCTTCTTCTATGCGTGAATGCGCGTAGCTACAGTATTTTTGTTCACTTGATACTGTAGCTACAGTAGCTATAGGTTGTGCTTTTTTTCCGTCATCGGGTTGTGCTTTTTTTTTTTTTTTTTAATATTTATATAAGCTGGGATATATATATATATATATATATATATATATATATATTGTTATATTAATACAACAAATTTCACAATATTTTCACAATTATTGAGACATCAATTTCTTATATTTTGAAATAAAATAATAAAATATGAGGTTATGACTAACAACAACTGAAAATAAATCTTACATGAAAATGTTATAACACGTGTTATTATCATAATATTTTCACAATTGTTGAGATCTTAATTTCTTATAGATCAATTAAAAAAATGTTAAATCCACGACATTTTCACATTAATTTCACAACAAATCATAGATAAGCTATTATATTGATAGATAAAAAAAATGATATTAGTCGTGGATCCATTTTAAAATCTGTAACAACTTACCATCTAGAATTTGTTAAGAAAATATTATGGAGATAACATTTTTATAAAATAAATAATAATATATTAGACTGAAACTTATCACGGTTGAAAATATTTAGACATTTTGTTGTGTTCTTAGACTTCTTTTTTGGTTAAGTTAAATCTAGTGAACAAAAATTCACTATTTCACGTATAATTTTCTTCTGTTGGTTTTTTGTTTGTTGTTTCTTTTAATACATAGTTCAAAATGGTTGTTCCAATTAAAAACTAATAATAATTTACCACCTAAGATTTATTGTAAAAATATTATAGATGTAGCATTACTCTAAAATAAAATTATAAAAGATCATACCAGAGCCCACCATAGCTAAAATAAAGGTTTTGAGAAAATATCATGACACTTGTTGTGTTCCTGACTTTTTTCTTTTTAGTCAATTTGTTGATCCAAAATTCATAGTTTTACAGAAATTTTTCTTGGGCTAACTTTTCTTTTTAACACATTGGTTAAAGTAAAAAACAAATAGTTTTATTAACAAAAAAGAATTATGAAAAAAAGTATTTTCCCCCTTTATGGTTGAGATAGTTTCATCTACCCAACTTTAAAGTTGATTAATTTCCTCTTTTATATTTTGTAGATAAGTATATATTCACTGTTATTACCTCTTAGTTAAACCTTAACAAAAATTTATGATTTCTAGAATATTTCATTTTGCAATATCTAAAATGCTTCACGAAGTTTTAATGTCCCAAAAATTTTTTTCATGTATTATGAGTTTTAATAGTTAGTAATACTTAGAAAGTAAAAATGGTGATGTATAGTATTCTATTTGTTACCTAGAGAACACAAATTTATTAGTAGTTTAAATCTTCAAGATTTATAATTTTATCTACTAGAAACTTTAATGACATATATTTTTTGTTTTTTTGTTTTTTTTTTTTTTCTTTCTTATAAAGGTGTTCATTAAAAATTAAGTAAGCTTTTTTTTTTTCCTGAGGAACTAAAAATTAAATAAGCTAAGCATCGTAGTTAGGCTCTTAAAATAAAATGATAAAGAAGGAAGTATGAATAACAAAATATTCGTTGCAAATGGTTGTAGGTATTTAATTTGATGAAGAGTTTCAATTGTGGCATATGTTATTATTTATTGTGAAAATTTAAATATTGTGACAATGTTCTATTATACCTTAGTCTTTTATTGTTAGAAAATGACGACATTTGTTATCATTCTTAGTAGAATTTTTTTGTGAGAAGATATATACTGTCTTTAGTAAATAGGTTTTATGAAATGAAAAAGTATTTTATACCAAATGATACCATGTCATCCATTTCAAAATCCAATAAACAAGAAACATGTGTGCAAAAATAAATACCACTAACCCATGTCTTTCAATTTTTAGTGGGTTAGTTATTTTTTACTAACATGTCTCATATTTATTAGATTTTGATACCGTTGATATGGTATCATTTGATACCAAATACCATCTCTTAAGAAATTATTATACTAAATAAATAGTCATATGTTAAATGGCTGTTCTAAATTTAAACACATGGTTTGATACTACTTCAAAAAATATTTATCTTAAATTTTCTCACTCAAGGGGCAGCAAGTGCAACCCTTGCTAGTGTGTGTGTGTGTGTGTGTAAAGAGCCAATAGGCTCATGAACAGTGATTTGGTTTAGTGAGCTGCCATTTTTCCTTTTCTTTTTCTTTTTTTTTTCTTCAAGTTCCCCAGTTTGGTTTGAGTTTGTTTTTGTTTTTCGTTTTAACGGATCTTTATGTGTTTACTTTGTACTTGTAATATAAGCTTACATTGTATACACACAAAAAATGGCAAACATTATATATATTTGCAAAAATAAAATAAATATTGTACAAATTTTGCAAATGTGTACAACATTTGCCAATTTTTATGTGTTTACAATATAAATTTACATCGTAAGTACAATGTATATTTCTATATGTAAATTTTTATGTGTTTAATTTTCACTATATCCCTGGCCTTTTTTTTTTTTTTTTTTTTTGGTGAATGCGTAAAGTTGCAGTAGATTTGCTATATTATTTTTGGTTGTACAATTCGTATTGTTTCACATTATAATTAAATATTAACACAAAAAATTGACACAATATTTTCACAATTGAGGTGTCAATTCATTATAGGTCAAAATAAAATAATAAAATATCATACTAGAACCAACTACAACTAAAAATAAAAGTAGTATGAAAAAGGAAGTGCTATATTCACAAAACTTTTCACAACACTTTCATAACAAATTATAAGTGGTAAATTGTTATTGGTTCTAATTTAAACTTACCAATGAAACTACTTTTTAGCGCACCAATAACAACCTGTAGCAACCTACTACTTATGATTTGTTATGAAAATATCATGAACATAGCATTTTTTGTGTGAAAATGTTAAGATATCTTGTTGTCTTCACAATATTTTCGAAAATACTGAGCTGTCAATTATTTACAATTCAAAATAAAATATAACAATATTATAAATGTATTCTGAAAATATTGTGTCATTCTGTTGTATTTTTAGAAATTTTTTGTTAGTTTAATCAGTTTTGTTAAGAAAAAATTCACTATTTCAGATACAATTTTTTATGATTGAATTTTTGTATTTTTTTTTTTCTTTCCCCACCATTTTAAGTAAAAACAAATAGTTTTACACACAAAAACCAAAACTTAGGAAAAAAACACTTTTCATCCTTCATGTTTGGGGTAATTTACAACGCCTCCTTAAACTTTAAAATTAAGTAATTTTTTCTTTAATATTTTGAAAAAGAGCAAATATGTCATATTTTTATTCTCTCAATTAAACCCTAATGAAAGTTTATGATTTTTAAAATATTTTATTGTGTAATATATGTCTAAATTACTCTCGCTAAATTTTAACATACTAAATTTTTTTCATGTATTTTGAGTTTTAGATGGTAGAAATTTTTGGAAAGTTGGAATGATAATATAAGGGGTTTTATTTGTTATCTAAAGAGCGTTGATTTTCTAGGTTTTAATCAACAACCATTATGGTTTTAATCAACAATATTGTACACTAACGCATCAAACATAAACTGTCAATATGATTGGTTAGTAATAGGAAAAGAAGAAGACCTAAGAACTCATAAATTTAGCATACACACATACATCACGACCTATACCATCATTTTTTTTTTTATGAGATTATTGCATTCATAGTACTATATTGATCTAGCAAGCTAGAAATTCTCAAATATCTTGAGTAGAGAATATTAATAAAGATAATGTATGTAAGAGGAAAAGCTACAGAAATAGAATTGACATTTCTATTTGAAATGACCTCTGCTTGCATCTCTGCAAGTTCCTTTACAGTCTTAGATACAATTTTTTTAGCTCTTTTGTCAATCAAAATGAATGTTGTTGAACTAGTCTTATTTTCTACATGGATTTGTATCCTATAGTTGTTTCAGTTGCAAAGTTTTTAGTATAATGTATATATTTATATTGTGTGTGCATTTGTAAATTTACAAATTAAATTTTTCGTTTTCCTTGGGACTGTAAATTTCAGTTATCAATTATGCTGAAATTGTATGAATCCCTTTGATATAACCAAGTCCTTTATTTCTGCTATTGATTTTTCATTATGCAAGGCTAGTTCTCCATCCTGTACTTCACGTAGTCCCCTTGGCATAATCTGTGTAACATTTATGTCCATTGTGGTGTTCAATCTATGCATAAACATTTAACATGATTTTCTGTTAGTTTGTTGAATATTTAATTTTCTTATATTAAAAAAAAAAAAATAGCATGGCAGTAGTTACCTGTTTTGATTTTTTGTGAGCTTGGGAATGTCAAGGTTGACGTAGAGCTTTGTTGCAAAAGTGGATGATAGTTGATAGTCACCTACAAAAAATTGTAAAAAGTCTATTAGGATTTCTGATACTAAATGCTATATTCTTGCTAAATAGTTTAGTGGAATGTTACCTACAATCTATATTCCATCATAATTTAACTCTCCAAAATTCCATCAAGATTTTTCCAAAATGCATATTATTCACACATTGCCAGGACAAAAGCAAAACAAAAGAGAGACGACCACACATTGATGGGTGGCTGTTGGACTGATTTCCTAAAACAATCTTTAGTAACAGGCTAGCAATTAAGGATCGTTTGTCAATAGATCAAGGAAATCTTAATTTTGGCATAGAGGCAATAATGTACTTATTTTACTGAGTGTAAACAGGTAAAACACCTCAACTTGCCAGAACTGATCTAATTTATCACATATGAGAGCATGTTCTCTTCATAAAATAAGCTTATCTACACAAAATCCCAAAAGCTTATAGACACAATAAAATCAAAAATGGCCTATTTACTATTAGAGGAATGGTAAGAGAGAGTTAAGATCTCTTGCACTTATATATACAATATTCTCTAAACAACTTCCTTAATATGCTAATGGATGAAATCATGAAACCCCATTGACTCATTTTATAACCCATTGCTATATACCTTTTAAGTAGAAAATCAATCAGACATATAGATCATGATAGCGTATTTCAATATCATAGTTACAAAATCAAACGGTCCCAAAATATTTTCACCAACCAACTTAAAGAGAGAGAAAGAAAAAAAAAAAAAAACCAATACAAATTCTTAGGTTCAAACAATAATATAACAAACACAAATTTACTAACATCTTACATAAAAGATGGTAGCAAACATCTTAATTGAATTCAATTGGGTTTACATAAGTGACAATCTAACTATATTATCAGCAGTTTCAAAATAATTTTAATGAACAGTGTGTATTACGTCTAGGTAGACCATTCAATATTTCTTTATATACAATATTAACATGGCAGGTTTAACAATAAAAACAAATGAATAAAAAATATAAGCAAAGCTAACAACAACAACATTAAAAAAACCTTGCAAATAATCTGAATCTAATAGCTTGAGCAATACAAAAATTAATAGAATCCAAGTCTAATAGAACAATTTGGAATTATATGACAAATTATTCTTAATGCAAATGACCAAAAGTAATTTTAATGACCTTTTTAACACAACCACAATATATGTAACAAAATCATAAGATACCACATACATTTCTCCAGTGGAACCATAAAGTAAACAAAGTTAAGCAAATCTCCAAGCATGTTTGATTATATTTAAAAGAAATTAACAAAGTACCAAAATATAATGTTATGCTGACCTTAGGTATATGCAGAGAAGAAATGGAACTATTTATGACTTGGATGATATTGTAAATCTACTCATGCATACACATATCTTGAGCATCAATGTCTAAGTTCTACCAACAAAGTATAAACAACATTTTTGCTTTAATATTCACATAGCCAACAGTATATCCTACATACATATTTAAAATTTTTGGAAAAAAATAAAGCATAAGACATCAGAAAGAAATATGGTCTAATATAGCTAAATACAAATTTATAAATTACATTTTTTTGTAATGCTTATATAATGACAAACTGAAAGTTCTAAATGAAATATTCAATGAGATTAAGTTAGTGTGCATTCCAAGTCTGATAAGCCAATTCAATGGTAGAAAAATGTTCTTTATAAAATTAGATAATAACATATTTTACAAATGGGGGCAATTTTTTGTAAGCCTCTCTTGTTGCTCATATTCTGCATTCTACAACAAAGTGATTTATCTATCTAGGTACAATGGCCAATAGCATTGTCTATTCTTAAGCACAATTCACTACAAACAAATGAGATAGAAAAGAAAAATAGTAACATAACAAATAAAAAAAGTACCACTGTTCCAGCCCTCCAAAACTCCATAAACAAAGCCCTTTCCTAGCCCAAAAATACAGAAAGTTCCCTCCTTTCCCACAACCCAAGAGGGCTGAGACCACCAACAACTCCCCATAGCTGTCAGACCAACTTCTTAAAGAAACCTAAAGAAAGCATGACCAAAAACATATAAAGCTTTCTCCTTTTTCTTATTGAACCTCCTTTTCCCATTCACCCTCAACAATCATCGGAACAACCAAAAGTAAAAACGCAAATAGCAAGGCATGGGAGCAAAAGTAAAAAAGGGGATATGAATAAAAGGCAGGGCAAAGAAAAGAGGAGTAAAAGAAGCAGAGATGACCCAATAACATTACCCCACTTCATTCTTACTTTCCTTAACTTTAGTATGCAATAGGAAATGCAAATAATACGTAATATTGTTCAAAGAGCTAAGTTGAAATAATGCCTTTGAGTGGAATCTTGTAAAATGTGTGTTTTTAAATTCATACCAAAACTTGTAGCTAGCCAAATGCAAACTAATTTGTGTGGGTTGCAACAATATTTTGACAATATTTGTGTAATCTATATAGAGCAATAAATTCATACAATCTCTTGTGCAAAGAGGACAATCCATATATTTGCAGCCATTATTTCTGATTGCTCAAAAAAAAAAAAAAAAAGCATAGCAATTTTAAATTGCAGCAGAGAAAGATGAAAGAAATACTGCAAACGAAGCCTAAGAAAACATTGAAAATATGGGTTGAATTGTAAAAAGTAATGCAATAGTTCAGTGAAAATTTAAATCTGAAGAATGAAGGTTTGGACCACAACGAATCAAACCTTGATTCTGCATTTGTTAGTGGTTCATGTATAGCCCAGAATTCAGATAGCTAAAAAATCTATCCTTGTAACAATAACAATAAATAAATAAAAAGTTATTATGTACTTGAGTTGGACTAAATAAACTAATTAACTTAAAATTTAAGGAAACATATATTTTAAAGAACATTGTGAAGAACAAATAAAAAATAAAAAATCAAGAGCATATCTGAAACCTTAAACATGATTTATTTTAAAGAATTTCACATTCAAAAAATTACATACCCAAACCTAAGCCTAAATCAAAATCAATTCAATCGAAATCCCCAAGCCTAAATCATATTTGAACGATAAAATTTTAAAACAAATAAAAAAAAAACCTTACCAGTAAAGGTTTCGACGTGGTGAGAGAATGGTAGGAAAAATAGTGAACTGGTTTGCTTAATCAGCCATATGATAAAGCCGCATTATTTCTTTTGCTTGTTTGTGTTTGAAGAATGGGTTTAAGGTTTGGTTGAGGGGAAAAACCTTTATTGAAACCATAAAAAACCGAAATGCCTAAATCAAAACAAAGCAAATACCAAAACTGCCAAACATAAATCATTTTTATCGCAAGATTTTGTTTTTTTCTTTTAAAAATTTATAATAAAAAAATAAAAAAAAAACAAATAAAGCAAAAAAAAGAAAACTCACCCTATAACAGTGTACCACCGGTTGAGGGATGCAAATTTTTTGGTGGTTAGAGTCCAACAGTGGTGCTGGCTTGAGATGTCTCTCCATCTCCCCTACGCCTATGCTTTTTTGTAGTCCACGCCAAATTGTAGAAAAAACAATGACAGAACCGACTGTTTTGTTTTTGTAAGAACTAGAGATGATAATTTGAGACAAATCATCAAAGAAAGAGAATAAAGCCGTCTATTTTTCAAAAGGGGTCAAAGAAGAATCCTAAACATCTCAACAGGGGAAACTCAACGGTTAGAAGTTTTAGAAAACAAAAAACAGTAGAGAGCTTTTGCATGTTTATAAATTTGACAAAAAAACATTTTGACAAAGAATCCAAAAACCCAAAACAAAAACGAATCAAATCAAAACCTATCCAACAAAAAAAACTCAATCAAAAGTAACATTTCATACCCAAATCTAAAAAATGGGAAAAAAAAAAAAAAAACAATGTACGGTGCCCAATCAAATCAGTGTTTACCGTTCTGCCTCTTTCTCTGTTTCTTTCTCCGTGTCCCAAGCCTCATCCTCTCTCGATTTCATCGCCTCTCTCTTTCTCGGCCTCTTTCTGTTTCATCGCCTCTCTCTATTTCTG
This sequence comes from Lithocarpus polystachyus, assembly GCA_033629205.1. NCBI lineage: Eukaryota > Viridiplantae > Streptophyta > Magnoliopsida > Fagales > Fagaceae > Lithocarpus > Lithocarpus polystachyus. Next base: position 17,965,602 of record CM066166.1, on the reverse strand, counting down.
ACCCAAAATACCAATCTATTAATCAAAACCAAATCTGACCCAAAATACCAATCTAAATCATAATTAACACCCAATTGATTCTCTAAATAAAAACCAAAGACCCTAAATTTTTAAATTTAAAACAGAACTTTACCTAGCGATTCTGATAGTCGGGTAGTGAGTGGAGGCTTACGGTGATGGCAGAAGATCTAGGTGGCGCCCTTACGGTGATGGCAGAGGCGCCCTTCTCTCTATCTCTGCCTCTCTATTTCTCTGACTCTATTTACACTTATCTGTCTCTCCTTTCTCTGTAGCAATCTTTCTTCTTCTTTTTTTCTTTTTTTTTCTTTTGTAAGCGGTTAGTTTCCTTTTATACTAAGGGCTCCCAAACAGTATTTTAACGAAGTCAAAGATTATAATTTATCGCTTTTAAACGTTGTTATAGCGTTGCCAAACAATGTAATGTATCGCTTTTTAAAGTGAAACGTGTCCGAATTTTAGATAGGCACTTATCCTATTTGTCACTACCTCTTTAATTGTAGGAACCCATTTTCTCTCAGCTTCCACTATTATATATAATATATGATTAGATTCTACTAAGTTAGTATAACTTATGTTTTTGGTTTGTAACTTATTACTACTTCTACTACAATAATTGACATGCTGTATAATACAACGTATTTTCTACTAATACCTCATTTGTTATGATGTCACTTTCATTTCTTTCTTCTCTTCACATGATAATGCTTACATTACAAAATATTGGATTACTTGTTTGTGACACAATATCCCTTACAAGGGCAGTCACTTGGACGAAATACAAAGAAAGGTAAAATTACATACTACTACTTAAGCATAATATTGTTTAAGCCATTTGCCATTGATGGGATCCATCAAGTCATTCCCATTCACCCATTTTCATTGGCCTCCCTTATCATAAAGGATCCTTCCCATTTGGACTCAAACTTGGATGGTCTCGCCAATCTTCTTCTGACATGTTCTACCATTCTCAACATTAGTTGTCCTTCTGCAAACACCCTCTCTTTCATGGCCTTTCCATCGGCTTCCACCATCCTTTGCCTATGCCTATGGCTATGCTCCTAGGCTTCTTCCCTCTTCTCATCTAATCCTTCCAAGCTTTTGCATCTTTTTTCCAGAAACACATCTTTCTCGTTTCCCTTCTTTTGTGCGTGGAGAACTCTCAAAGAAGATATCATCAATTCTCCAGGGATGACAGCTTCTATTCCATATACCAGGGAGAAAGGGGAGAAACCTGTGGCAGACTTAGGGGAATTACGGCAAGCCCATGACGCGTCTGCCAAGTGTGAGACCCATCCTCCACTATATTCTTGACTCATTTTTCTAATGATCTTGATGAGGGTTTTGTTTGTTGCCTCAACTTACCCACTCCCCTATAGGTAGTATGGTAAAGATCGATGGTGCTTCACTTGATAGTGTTCTAGCATTCTCCTAACTTCCCTATTTACAAAGGGCGTGTCATTGTCGCTTATAATCATGTGGGTATCCCAAATCTTGCAATTATATTTTCTTTGATGAAGTTTGCCATGGCTCCTCCTGTGGCTTTGCAAAGTGGGATAACTTCTACCCATTTAGTGAAATACTTCATGGCCACCAAGATCCAAATGTTTCCGTTTGAGGGAGGATTGACTGCTCCCACCAAATCTAGCCCCCAAGTGTGGAATGGCCACGATGTTACCATACTTTGTAGGCTTTTGGGATGGGTGTTGATAATATTTGCCTGCACCTGACACCCGTGGCACCTCTTTAAAAATTCTATTGCATCCCTTTTCATACATGGCCAGTAATACCCCATCTGTAGAATGTACCTATACAGCTTATTCCTTCCTGGTGTTCTCCGCACTCGCCAAAGTGCACTTCATTCAACATCTCCTTGGCTTCCTTTGGACCAAGGGATGGTAGTAGGTCTCCGCCAAATCCTTTCCTAAATAGTATCCCCTCATGTAGGAAATAATAGGTCACCAACCTTTTAAGCTTGTACTTGCCTTCATGTTTCTGCAGTAAGATGCCGCTGACCAAATATTCAACAAAAGGGTCCTACAATCTTCTTCAGTAAACACAACATAAGTCTCCTTTTGATCTACGGCCATCTGGCAGGCTTCACATTGACTTTGAGTCTGATCTGCCTCTTTACTCATACTGGGCCAATAAAAACCTTCTCTTTGCAGCCTGCAATATAAGCTAACTTCTGTTAGGACATATGTGATTCAATGTTAGGAACATATGTCACTATTTTATATAATTGGCTAATCCTTTGACAAAACGTATTTTACTAGTAATTGGGTAGATCTAGGATGTGTTTAATATTTCAAAAAACACTGTTTCAAGTCCAAGTGTTACAGCCATGCAAGTCTATCCAAGAATCAAGTATGAAAAGTGTTGTTCATTAAAGCTCGACAGCTAGCATCTATCGAGACTCAGAATTGTCTGAATCCCGTGGCTCGACAGATAGGGTATCTGTCGAGGTTTATGAAGTTCAGAGTTTCTATTTTGATTTTCATCCAATCCGTGAATGTATGTTTGGGCTTTCTTTTCTCACAACCCTTAACATATGTAAAGATTGTTTTAAGGGCCGTCAAAGGTTGCTCGCTTGTGTGAAAAAGATTGTTCATGCAAATTGTGACCGGAGACAAAGTTTGCCCTTGTTCATCTTTCTTATGAAGAAGTTGCTATATTTGTACACCGTAGGGTTTTATGACCAAGCAACTTCATGATCTTCATCATCTGGATGAACTGAAGAACTTTGCAGCCAATATCTTTCTCTAGTTTTGGAGAATCAAGTCGCATACTGAGATACGCGTAATTGGTTAGTCACGTACTGGGAGCTATGCAATAAAAGGAGAGATTGTCACTACAAAACAAGTCCAATTGGGTATTGGGGTAAAGGTTCAACTGTAGGTTGGTATAAGGTACTGAGATTCCTTTACTTGTAATCGCTTGTTGTGATAATAGTGAATTCTCGGGAATGGTGACCTTAAAATCACCCGGTGGGGTTTTTGCCATGTAGGTTTTCCCCATTCGTAAACAAATCACTGTGTCAATTTATTGTCCACTGCATACTTTAGTTAATTGGTGATTTGTTTGTGCTACGACGCTTTTTGCATGTTAATTAACTTAATTAATTCACTTAGCTAAATTAATTAGTTAATTTATCACAAAGAGTCAATACATTCTTGGCCTATCAACTTCCCTGCAAAATCCACAAGTTTTGTTGTATACTTTTTCTAGTTTCTTTTGGGCCTCTCTATGCCCAACACACCTACCCAGAATTCCACCAGGCATTTTGCGATAGAGCTACCCTTTCACAAGGGCATAATCCTTCACGCTCTTCAATCCTTCAAGAGTCCTTTCACTTAATAAAGCTTCTTTTAATTATGGGAATCCTCCAGTCTTCCCCACATTCCTCTTCTTTCACAAACTTTTCCTTGAGTGTTTCAATAATGGGCTCCTTTCTCTTCCTAATCTCTATCATGGTGCTATTCTCTTCTGTCAATACCGTATTTTGTCCAGCCCTAATTCACGCAACGAAACAAAAACCATAAAAACCAAAAAAAAAAAATTATAAAAGGTGCAAAATCATGGATTTTAAAGGAAAAAAAGGCAAAAATAAATACAACATGTTTGAAGGGTAAATCAAAAGGTCACAACTTTTGAAAAACCAGTTTTACAGAAAATCTAACTAAAACCTTAACTTGGTATGGTCAAAAAGTTAAGTTTTTTATTCGACCGTTGGATCATGTTTAATTTTGGACCATCTCATAGGGAATATTTTTCCCTTTAAAACAATAGTTTACGGGCCAAAATCAGAGTTAAAACATATGAGATATCACAAAAATACCAAAATCCTAATAAATTCTTCATTGAATTTTTCAGGAAAACTGGCAATTTTTTACCTAGCTTTGCACAATAAACTGTATCGATTGGGCAAGAACTGAAATGAACGAGCTGAACCATCTTGAATAAAAAAGTCTTAGCTAATTTTCACCAAAAGGGCTCAACGATATTAGCTTCGGATTAAAAGATATGAATTTTTCAAGGAAAGACATTCAGAATTTTTCAGCTTTGCATCACCTCCCTTCTGAGCATAATATCTCGACGACCGTAGCTCCGAACAAAGCTAGAAACATTGGAAACTAGACAACTAGAGCTTTCCATGCATATAAAATTCAAAGAAACCAGAGCTTAGAAAGGTCTCTAAACATCCATGCGAATTTCAGACCAAAAATAAGGAAAAAGACGAAAAATGCTAGTGAGGCGATGATGTGGCGGATAAGGATGAAGTTGGCATTGGTGTACCAGGTGTCACGCTTCAAGCCCAAAAGGGTCCAAAGCATGAGAAAAACATCTAAAAAGTACCTGTAGATTTTCCTTTTTGACAATTCAATCCAAATAATTCATATCAAGTACCAACATCAAGAATTGTCATAATAATTCCATTAAAGATACTCTCAAAGTAAGTTGGAGCTTTATACAAAAATTACAATGACCACTGGCCATAAAAGAGTGGAGGTCTAAATAACTATAATTACATATCATTAACTTGTCCCATCATTGGAAATAAAGTCATAACCACTATTAGATACAAAAGAATGAGTCAAGCCTACTCTAGAATGTATATCATCTAAATATCTCCAACACAAAAGTCCAGCCTCCATTAGTAGTTAGTCTAACTACTGCTAGCCATAAAAACCTGTCTCAAAATGACTATTGCCTACTCTGAAAAAATTTGTAAAAGAATGGGATTAGACAGAGCCCTATAAGTAGCATAATCAATGGGGGTGGGAGAAATGCAAGTTTCATGATGATAAACAGTTTACAAAGCATGTTTTAATTTGGAAAATTTCTAACTGAATACTGCAAGATCATTTTCAATGATAATATGACAAAAATGATCAAATAATGAAACACAGCTTCTCAAAGTAAATATCATGAAACTATATACTATAATCTATGAGCACTAACAACATAATTCCCAAGCCATGAAATCTAATATAAGGCAAATTATCACAAAGATACCACACTATCACATAGACTGGTCAGGGGATCCACCCATTCACAACTGGCATGATATTGTCCTCGCTGGTATGCAGTCTCTTAGCCCCATGGGCAACAGTCTCTCTCATACCCTCAAAGTTTTGTCTCTCCCTCTATGGGCAACAAGGAGAACACGTCAAATAGGAATTCTTTTGCATGTGGTCTTTTGGCCCCATGAGTAGCAACCTGACCTACACACAATCAAGGAACCTCTTCCTCCCATGGGTAGCAAGGAAGAACGTATCATCCAAAATGAAAGGGTAATGACTTAGATTTGATTCTGTTGTCACAAAGACTACAAAAACCAAATCGGGTGATCACCGAGAAATCACACATGGCATAGAGTTAAAAAATTTTAAAGCTCATAGGTTACATTTCCTTTCAAATACATAGCTTATATCCAAGTGGTTTCTGAAAATCCTTAAACAATCAAAACTTCCATAAAGTTTGTAAGGTTTTCAATTTCATTCTTTGTCCAAAAAGGTTTTCTATCTATTTCCCAAATAATACAAGACAAGATAAATAAGCACCTTTAAATTTTCCAATATACCATAAAATCCATGAAAGTCATCATTAAAGTTTAAATCAAAGATGCTCATATTTTCCATGCCAACAATTCATGGGTTTCCCCATATGCAATACCAAATATGATGCACCTTTCATGTATATAATAGGGTCACAACACAACACTTTTTAAGAAAACATAATCCACAAATAATTTTCTAAAATATGTGTTAGAAATTTAGACCCCTTAAACCCAAATAGATTAACCAAGATATTTAGCCAAGTGATTAACTTAGGTAAATTAAGAAATTCTAGGTTAACACAAATATATCATATCATGCAAAGTGCGAAAAATAAAGAACACATGATATGATAACCCAGGAAAACCAAACCGGTAAAAAACCTGGGGAGGATTTAACCTAGTAATCCTTAAGGTAAAATAGAATTCACTATGAAAGAATTGAAGTTTACACAATAGCGACTTAGACCACTAACATCCTATTGCTACCTCGAGTAGGAAACTTACTACCACGACCATGTGACAGCTCCGAGTCCACGGACTACTTCTTTTTTGTATTCACAGCAAAGCACAAGCACTCCTGCTTGTATATCTTGAAGTTCTTGATTCTGCAACTTGACGATCACCAAGCTCTTGACATTAATCTTAAGTTTGGACACCCTACGTGTATGTGAAGGTAAACACCTCTAGATCTAACAATTAGATTCACAAACACAGCATTCAGAACACTAAAAACGTGGCTAAGGTTTTCCCTCTTATACTTAGGGCAAAACATAAAACCCTACACGTCAAACGGGCTTGAGCTGAGTTGGAAATTCTGCAAAAAAAACAATCTGCACTACTTTCGATCGGTCGAGCCTGGCAGATTTGCACAGTGACTTCTACAGTAACTCGATTTCAACTTTACACAAAAAGCACTTACTTTGAGCAAGTCTAAAAAAGACTAAAACTGTTTTGATCATGGTTTGCCAACATTACAAAATGAAGTTCTAATACATTAGTTCCTAATTCCTTAGAACCTAACAAACTCCCCCTTTGGCAATCCGTGACAAAACACAAACTTAACAAAATGCTCAAAGTTTACAAAATAATCAGCCCATTACAAAACAAAAGCCCAACTAAACAAATTCAACCTAACTACTATTTATCAATTGCAAAAGTAGACAGCATCACGACCGAATCAACTTGTATATTCCTGTAATACTTAACAAATACATAAATGCATGTGTGAAAAATACAAGTAACATAGAAAAGAACTTCTTGATTTCACATAACACAAAATAAAGATATATATCATGAATAACATTATAAATATAAATCAATAAGCAGTGTAGTATAGTGAAACAAGAAACATATACAATCAATGTATCCAATATATCTCCCCCTATTATGAGCCAAAAAGGATAAATACATAATGAAGCACCTAGATACAATCTAAAAGCTCCACAGCTCCACAGAATCACAAAAAGAAACAAAAATCTCCTCCTAAGACAAAAAAACTCCTCTACTACAAAATAAAATCTCCACTACAATGTACTCCCCCTTTTTGTGACGAATTGTCAAAGGGCACTCACTCATCACCAAAAGGAGGTGGCGGAGTAGAACGTCGAAGACTCTCTAAATCTGCCCGCAACGCTCGAATCTCATCAAGCACATCCACCAAAAGCTGACCATGAGCCGCCTGGACGGTTATGACAATGTCCAACATCCGACGAATGTCCGAATTATCCGAAGGAGAAGGTGGAGGAACAGTATTAGCAACAGCAGTCAGATCAGTAGACGTCTCTGCCGTAGGAGCACTTGTAGAAGAGGCAGGAGGAGGAGTGACACTTAGAAGGCTCAGCCCTAGGACGCTTAGAGCAAGCTCGAAGCTGAGCAGCCCTTTGCCTAAGAAAGGTGGCACCTATAGGAGCAATGATATAAACAAGCTCAGAAGCAGGGAAATCACCTAAACCTAAATGAAGAAGAATCCTATAAATAAAAACGGGAAAGAACAAAGCATGAGTAGTAAAACTACTCCTATGCACTTCGTTTAAGGAACGAAGAAAAAGATGGAAAAAACTGATAGGAGCATCAATGACAAGAGCGTAAAGAAACACACATCGCTCAATAGGGATAGTGTGTAGATGAGAAATAGGCCACAAGGAATGACAAGCAATCCTAAAGAAAAGATAATATAGCTCAAATAGCTTAGCAGATGTGATCCGAGGATTAGAACCTCACTAGATAGAAGACCTAGTAATGTATGACATCACGTCATCAAGAGGTAGAGACTCATCATAAGGATAAACAGGATGAGAAACCAAAGGTATCCCAAGAGCATCAGACACTATTGAAGGAGTAATGCGATACTCTACACCTCGTATCCAACTCTTCACTAAAGTGTTGGAATCATAGATGTGGATAGAGAGGTTCGAGTAGAACTCTCTAATCAAGGTAGCTGGAGGCGAATGATCTATGTCTACTAAGGGTAACCAACCTCGACGCTCAAAGTTACGCTTAACCTCATCATTTACCTCATCTAATAGAACCCTATGCTCACCCCAAATGTTCCGCCTAAGGTTCAGTGTCTCAAATGTCTCCTGACGTTTCTCACTCAGAAACCTATCACTATCGAAGGATGGTGAAGAGGAAGAGATCCTATGAACTCTAGTTTTCCGATGCATGATGCTAAAGACCACAAAGAGAGACACAAAAAGAAAAAGACAAACAAAAACAAAACCAAGGGCAAACTGCAAGTTAGCACAAAAAAAAAAAAAATAACAAGTCTATATGATGCATGAGCAGAATAACCAAATGATGCATAGTCTAATGCAATGAAGAAAAAAAAAAACAATTCAAATATGATCCCAATTCACAAAATTGGCTTGAGCAAGAGTTTTATATCAAAAATTCCAAATTTGAAAAACTCATTTTCACAAAACCCAACAAATTGAGAAATTGTTCATTGCACAAGTTGAAAAACACAATATAATGATCAAATAAGTCAATCTAACAAGCCAATTTCATTAATTTACATCAATTTGAACAAAAGCCCCAAATTCGGCAATTTCAAGCCCTAGAATTTTCAATTTTTCATAAAACATCAAATCAAATTAAACCACTTGTATCACTTGTATATGGTGTCCCCACAAAAACCTAATGATTTATTGTGAAAGAAAACAGTCAAAAACATCAACAATCCCAAAAATATAAATGCAGAAAATAACCAACAAATGCATGAATTAATGCATGAAAAAATGGAAATAAAAGCAAAAGGAAGGGTAAAATGGTCTTACCGGTGTTGGGAGAGAAAAACCTTGCAAAAGATTTGGAGGAAAACGACAAAAATCTAAGCTAGAGCCTTGACTGGTTGGTGAGACAGAAAAAGGAGTTTGAAAAGTTTTTTGAAAAGTGAAGAACACGTGAAGAAAAGTTCTTTTTTAAAAACTCTCAGCCCGATTTTTGATCGATCGAAAAATAGATTCGATCGGTTGAAAATGCTTCGATTGATTCACTACCAATCGAGTACCGATCGAAACAAACAGAAGCTCACAAAGGGATTTCAGTGCAATTTCGATCAGTCGAAAAACAGGTTCGATCGATCAAAATTCTGGAAAAAACAATTTTTTGAAAAACAAAGCAATTTCAATGCAGAAACTCCTCAAAGCATTAGATTTTATGAATAAAATGCATGAGTATAAGATGAAATGCTTTTCAAAAACACATATATTGATCTCAGTTTTCCAAAATTAAGATTTTCACTCAATTCTCCCCAAATTCTCAAACAGGAAATATGTTTTGCATCAATTTGCAAGAAATTATCAAACTTGGTTGGTCAAACTAAAAACACACTCAGTAACATGTACAAAGTTTAGCAAAGAATAACTGTGTAGTGTGTGCTACTAGTAAAGGCTTGAGAGACATGTGAGGTGATATGTGAATAGAAATCAATTACAATTTCTACAAAATTCATCACATAAATTTGGAAGAGACTATCACCTAAAGAGTTACATTATATAACTCTTACATCTCCTAGATTAAGAGCTTGCAATCATGTAAGTTTCTTGATTTGCCTCATAATATACACACCAATTTCAATTGATCAAAAACTTATTAAAATAGCCGGGATAATGTACACCAATTTTATTTGAATTGTGAAATTATTATAGCCCAATAATGTACATACCAAATTTTAGCATTTAGTCCGAGGCTACACCTTATGATCTTTTTGTGCATGTGCTACACTTTCTCAAGTACAAAATCTTACGATATGCACTAAGGTGTCCATGATTGGCTAATAAACAGTAGTGAGATGGTTATTTATGCTTTTCTCAATAAGTTCAAGTCCGACAATCAAAGACATGTGACTTCAAGATCAAGATCATGTGATCAACAACTATAAACATCTTCCCACACAACATGTACTACAAAGCTCAAACTAGTAAAGTGCAATAAAATAAGCTCATCAAGACTAAACTAGGTACATAAATATGTTATGTAAGAATAGATTGACCAACCTTGTCTTTCAAATCCAAGAAAAATACTGCAAAACACATTATTCCTAACCCATTCTTGTTCCCCTTTTTAAAAAAACAATTAATTAAAAAAACAACCTAGAATGAAATGCATGAATGTTATGCAATGCAAATCTTAGAAAAAAAAATGGTCACAAGAGATAAAACAATGAAGAACAAGAACCATGTCAGACAAACTCACTTAGATTAAGCTTTTTGCATCCAAAACTTTTTAGATGCAACTCTAGCATTGGAATTATGATTCACATTTGAATTCTGAATAACTCCAGGATTGGAATAAATGTTTAAAGCCTTTACCAATTCACCAATGAGTACCAAAGGATCTTGTGCTTGAGGCACAGGTACTTTAGGTTTATTTGCTCGCTTAACAGCTTGCAACTTGAAACAGTTTGGACGAATGTGCCCAGACTTTCCACAAAAGTGACAAACCCATGCAGGCTTATCATGCAACTTGCCCTTAGAAGAATTAGAAGCTCTAGATTTAGACTTATGAAGATCAACCCTAACCTTCCTAGGAGGTGTAGCTTCTACAGATTTAACAACTTTACTCACAGAGGGTTTGACATTCTTACTCTTAGGAGATTCAGTAGAAGGAAGAAAGTTTGTGGACTGAGATTCAAGCACAGAGATGTTTTCCACAAAACTTAAGCCAGTTTTGTTAGAGGGAGACTTTTGAATACTTAACATGTGATCAAGTTTAGAGCTTGCAGACCTATTAGTTTGTTCTCTAGTAACAGATAATTCAAGTTCCAAACCTTTAACTTTATCAAGTAAAAGCATGTTCTCAGTCTTCACATTATTCAAAAGATCATTTGCATCAAACAGTTTCACAAGCAAATTCTTCTTATCAAGTTCAAGAGATGCAATTTTCTTTAAGCCCAGATCAACATTCATAGCATCCTTTACAGCAACTTTGCAAAGTTTATATAGGCTTCCTGTAAATCTGCATCCTCAGAGAGTTCCCCATCAGAAGGGTTCTCTTCAACAGACACGTTTTCATTTACTACAGCAGTAGCAGTGAAAGCAATGAAGTTTCCATCCTCATCACTGCTAGATTCATTATTAAAAACTTCATCATCACTAAGGGTTACAGCCATAGCTTTACCCTTAGACCTCAAGTATGTAGGACATTCAGATTTTACATGACCATACCCTTGACATCCAAAACATTGTTGTCCCAGAGAATTATTAAAAGGTTGACCTACTTTCTCTTTAGGTTTTTCAGTGTTATTTACCTTAGTAGGATCATTCCTCCTAAAATTTCTAGATTCAACAGTGTTCTTGCCTCTTGCCCTTTTGTTATTGTTCCTAAGAAAATTTCTAAAGTTCTTTACAAGATAGGCAATCTCTGTAGTAGAGAGTTCATCATCAAATTCATCAGCCTCAACATCATCAACAGACTTAAAAGTCATTGATTTGGATTTGTTAGTCTTAGATAGGTCCAACTAATAGGGATGAAGTTCACATCCTTGCTTTCAGTGATGGCAGTCACTTTGGGTCTAAAATCCTCAGTCAAAGATCTAAGAATATTCCTAACAATTTTAGGTTGATCATAGATTTCACCCAAATTATATGCAAAATTAACAATATCATTAAGTTCAGCATAGAATTCACCAAAAGATTCATCATCAGTCATTCTAATACTTTCAAATCTAGTAGTCAATTGCTGCAACTTATTAATTTTAATTGCCTTTGTGCCTTCATGCACAGTCTGGAGGATATTCCAAGCAGTATGAGCAACCTCAACATTAGAGATTCTCTTAAATTCCTCCATAGAGACAGCATTAAAAATAGCATTCATAACTTTGCTATTAAAAGCGGCTGTCTCTTTCTGAGAAGTTTGCCACTCACTCACAGGAGTAGTGGGCTTCTCCCAACCATATTCAACAAAATTCCAAAATCTCTCATCAATGGATTTCAAGAATGCTTTCATCCTTACTTTCCAATAAGCATAATTATTTCCGTCAAAATGAGGTGGAATAACAAGAGAGTGTTCGTGTTCCATGACAACCGAGATCAAGGATCAGCTTTAAGATCAAATGATCTATACAAAAAAGCTACCCACTCTGATACCACTTGTTAGAAATTTAGACCCCTTAAACCCAAACAGATTAACCTAGATATTTAGCCAAGTGATTAACTTAGGTAAATTAAGCAATTCTAGTTTAACACAAATATATCATATCATGCAAAGTGCGGAAAATAAAGAACACACGATATGATAACCCAGGAAAACCAAACCGGTAAAAAACCTAGAGATGATTTAACATAGCTATCCTCAAGGTAAAACAGAATTCACTATGAAAGAATTGAAGTTTACACAATAGCGACTTAGACCACTAACATCTTATTGCTACCTCGAGTAAGAAACTTACTACCACGACCACGTGACAGCTCCGAGTTTACGGACTACTTCTTTCTTGAATTCACAACAAAGCACAAGCACTCCTGCTTGTATATCTTGAAGTTCTTGATTCTGCAACTTGACGATCACCAAGCTCTTGACATCAATCTTGAGTTTGGAAACCCTAAGTGTATGTGAAGGTAAACACCTCTAGATCTAACAATTAGATTCACAAACACAGCATTCAGAACACTGAAAACGTGGCTAGGGTTTTCCCTTTTATACTTAGGGTAAAACATAAAACCCTACATGTCAAACGGTCTCGGGCTGAGTTGAAAATTCTGCAGAAAAAACAATCTGCACGACTTTCAATCAGTCGAGTCTAATTCTCGATTGATCGAGCCTGGCAGATTTGCATAGTGACTTCTGCAGTAACTCGATTCCAACTTTACACAAAAAACACTTACTTTGAGCAAGTCTAAACAAGACTAAAACTATTTTGATCATGATTTGCCAACATTACAAAATGAAGTTCTAATACATTAGTTCCTAATTCCTTAGAACCTAACAATATGTTTGACCCAAAAATAACTTCCCCATTAAAAAGCTACTTACCTTGCAATCCACAAAAAGCCTAATTCTCCAAGCTCCAAAGGAGATTAACTAGAGCCTAAACAATATCAATCAAACCTATTACATGCAAATAAGCAATTAATTAGGCAAGCCTAGTATTTAACCTCACGAATAATATATTCCACTTCCAAAGTTTCTCAAAAATTTAATTTACAAGGCATATACTCTCATTATTCTCATAAATCATTCAAGGTATTATCTCTAACATCAAAACCTCCGCACTTAATAAGTAGTTCCCACAAGATTTATATAATATCATCAAGAAACCCATGACACCAAAACCATAATATTCTCCAAGACAAACAATTTAGAACTTCAACTAACTCCAAATAATCAATACAAATTATATTCACCATTAATTTCACATTAAAAAGCCAAAACCCCCAAATCTTCCCCACTTAGATAGCCACTATTGTAAAAGCTATAAATCCACTTATCAAAAAAATCCACCAAGACAAAACTAGTACATATAAACACATCTATATATATATATATATATATATATATCTAAAAGTCGAAGTGTAGCATTTATTTTTGCTACGCTCTTGTTGAGCCACATCAAAAGCCACATCATCTACCTATTTCTCATTTCTCTTCACTACTTCCAATCATAACTTCTCTTTTACATTTTCATCTCTTCACTACTCTTAACCTTAATGTCACTCTTGTTCTATCTCTTCCTCTTCCTTTTATTTTGACTCCTCTTATCCCTCTTATATTACTATCAATATGACATTCTCTATCCCATTCTATACATATTTTCTCACATGAAAAATGTTTTTACTCTCTCTCTCTCTCTCTCATGTTTTATTTTTGTGTGAATTTTTTATTTTTTGTATCTCTACTTTAGATTTATGAATTTATGCGTTCTTTAGAATTTTACTTTGGGTTGCAATTTGGTTGTGTTTTTAAGTTATTATCTTTTTTTATTTTCTATAATTGTTAAATGTTATTTTATTGCATATAAATATAGTTTGCAGGAATATAATGTTATTCTATTATATATTATGACTTGGATAGTTTGGTATTTGACTTATGACTATACTTTTTATTTGATACTTCATTTTCTCATTTTATTTTTTATTTAATTTTCTCTCAAAAAAGGTGATCACTCTCTCTCTCTCTCTCTCTCTCTCTCTCTCTCTCTCTATATATATATATATATATATATTCTTTTTTGCAACTTTACTTTAGGTTGATGAATCATTATATTTTTTATATGATACTATTTTTGGTTAATACGATTTGATAGTGTGTTTGATTTTTTATGTTTTCTGTCACAGGTCTTTTATCTCCCTTTTTTAGCTTTTGTTTGATTTTTTTTTCTGACATAATAATTAGTTATTTTGGAAATGAGATTTTGAATTTATATCAAAATAAAATGTTGGCTATGTATTTGAATGTGTCTATCAACTATTAAAATTAAACAGCCCAAGATAAATATGTATAAACAATATTTTAATTTTAATTTTCCATTGATTTATTATTTATTTATAATATCAAAATTAAAGTAAATAAATATGTAAAATTAAAACTGTCTAAGATGAATTTGCAAAGTTAATATATTAATATATTTAATATTTTGAAAAAAATTAAAAGTAAAAAACAAGTACTAAAAAGAATAATGATGTGGCCAATGATATGACAAATGAGAAGGCTCAACAAAAGTGTAGTAAAAAAAATATGATATGAAGATCTAGCTAAAGGCAATAAAATCTTAATAAATAAAAGTGTATGTAATAAAAAAAAATTAGATCATGTTCTCTTAATGTTATACTAATTATTTTCTTTCATTTCGATAGTTGAAGTGTTCAATTTTAGACATAAAGTCTTTTTTTTTTCCTACATTTTATTTTAAACCTTAAATTTATAATATGGTATAGTCACTTAGGAATGTTTAAGAAATATATAGTTCCAATTTCATGTATCTATATTAGTAAACAAAACCCAATTAATATTTTGAAGCTACTCCTATGATAAGAAAAATTATAAATATAATAATCTCTTTTTAAGAGAATGAAAATTTTGAATAATATATTTGAAACTCAAAAAATTTGGTTGTATAGGAAAAACAAATTAGGAAAATATAACACACGATAACATAATTTATCAAAATATGGACTGCCTAAAAAATGAATAATATCAATCAAATAAATCTAAATAATAAAATGATGTTGTTGGGATAAATAAATGAAAAATAATTTTAGAAATTGTTTAAGTTTTTGGGAAAACAAATTATTTTCCACAAAATTTAGAAAACAAATTATGTATTATACCATAACTAAAATATAATTATATGCGTGGGTATGCGACTAGTGAATATAACTTCCAAAGCTCTTAAATCACATGGGTATCATTATCAAAGCTTAGAATAGAAAGCCTCTAGCAAAAACATATAAACCCATCAAAAAGGTAAGAAATGTTTACCTCAAATAAAAGATGTGAAGATGCAAAGGTTCCTAAGAAGTTTTTCTAATGACCTTGTCGGAAAGATGATGGTAGAGATGGTGGTGTGGAGTGGGTACCATGGGAGAGTGTGAGGGAGTGATAGATATGAGTGTTGAATGAAAAAGAAAAAGTGGAGAGGATCCTATGTGGACTGGCCAAGAGAGTGAGATATGAGATGAAATTGTGTGGTGGGGAAGTAAAAGGGGTAGGTGGGTCACGTGGGAGTCTCAAAAATATCTTACCATACTTTTTTTTTTATCAAACTTGGGACATTAAAGCAGGGTACACCAATGCTAGCCGCCCTTTTGAAGGGGCAACTAGCACTAGTTTACCATGGTACACCAATGCTAGCCTCTCCTTTCTCTCACTTTCCCTATAAATATCCCTTTTTTTTTTTTTTTGTGGAAAAATCATGTAGAAATTAGTGTAAGGTTGGATCCAAAATTTTTGTGAGGAAAGAATAGAGAAAAAGTGAAAAAAAAAAGTGAGAAGTTAGAAAAAGAAAGGGAAAAATCAAGAAAAAAACCCTAGAAAAAAAAAAATCTCTCTCTTTCTCTCTAGGAAACCTCACACCAAAAACTCCATCCTTTCTCCATTCTTATAACCTTTTGTGGGTAAGGATTTGGGGTGGGTTTAGTTCATTAATAACTAAACCCATCCCACCCCTTTTGTATATTGTAATCATCTTTTCATATATATATATATATATATATATATATATATATATATCTTTCCTTTACTTTGTTGTGTAAATAGTTGTTTTATTTGACTAAGGTCTTGCATATATTGTGTTTGTTTCTAACCCCTTTCTTTTAATGCTTTTAATATTAATGTTGGATATTATATTTGTATTGTTCACCCTAGCTAGGTATTGGACCATCATCCTAGTTCATGAACGGGAAGTACCCTTAGGGGAAGAAATCCCATACCACCTAGGCATCTAGGACTTTATATATTTGCCTTTACATTATTTGTCATCCCTTTTATTTTCTTGCAACATCCCCATCCCCATTTACATTTCTTGCAATCGTTTTTATTTTTTTGCAACATCCCCATTCCGTTTTACTTTTATTGGTTATATATATATGTGTGTGTGTGTGTGTGTGTGTGTGTGTGTGTGTCTAGACACCTAAAAAGAAATGCTTTTCTATTATGTGTTTGTGTCACAAGAGTGGTGATGGCTTAAGAACTCCCATTTCTTTATGTTGAAGGACCCACAAGGCTTGAAAGGGATTAAACACTATTTAATGGGGAAAAAAAACATTTTAATCAACTTTACAATAAAAAAGAAAGAGGCAAAACATGAAGGAAAAAAATAAAGAAGAAAGCGGCAATAGCAGTAAGCCAGTAAGATTTCAAAAAAAAAAAAAAGAAAAAGAAAAGAAGAAGAAGCAATATTAAGAAATGAAGGGGAGGGTAGATGGGTAATTTCACATCAAACCCACTCCCTCCCCACTTTCTTTCTAGTTTTTTCTCCATATTGGAGAGAAAAATTTTTCCTCTTAAATTGTAAGCTCGGCGAGAAAACTCCTCCACCCCTACTTTCTCCCCCTTCCACACCCCCCCACCCTCCCCCCCCCCCCCCCCCCCCCACCAAACGCCCTCCTCTCCCATTTTCTCTCCTACTTTTGCTCCCCCTCCATCATTTCTAGACATGGCAAAACGAGTTAGAATTTTCTGACTCAACTCGACCTGACCCGAAAAATACTTTACTCAAACCCGATTTTTTTTACTCGAAGCAAAAACAGGTTGACCCATGACCCAACCCGTGTTTTTGCGGGTCAACCCGACCCGGCCTAAACCATTTTTTAAAACTTTTTTTTTTTGGTAAAAAAAAAATTAAATTAAGACAATATTGGTTTAATTGTTTGTTGTGAACTTTAAAGAAACAATTGAGACATTAACATAACTGCATGCAAATTAATTAAAAGGTGAATGGTTCAGCATTCTGTAATGAGTAAAGATTTTTAGATATTAAGTAGCAAAGTACATGCCAAGATAATCTAGTTACAGTAAAGTTAAAAATATAGATTTAAAATTGTAGACATGTGTAAGAAACATTTACAAGTGTGAAAATAGTAAAGCCAAAGTATCAAATTAACATAAATTATGAATGCTTAGACCTATTTTTTAACAATTTATATCCAAAATAAATGGCATTTCAAAATAAATTATGATATTTTCTAGAGTATGTGTTGCTTAACAATGATATGATATTCATAAAAGAGACCATGTATAAATAAGTAAACAATCAAATTTTAATGTATATCTCAAATTGAAATAGAGTGCCAACTACAATTGACAATAGATTATAAAAGTAATTTTCATGATCGTAAATTTCTTATATGTTTTCATTCTTTGTTAAATAAATTATCTAATAAGTAATTTGTAATTTTGTTTTATATTTTGAGATGTTGATATTGTGTACAAATAAAACTTATGTATTGGTTTTACTTATCTTTGTGTTATTTTGTTTTAGATAGCAATGATAGGATTTGTATAATTTTAAAATTATTAAATAAGTATTAATAAGTTAAACTGAGTTCATTCTTGATATAAGTGGTGAATTCATAGTAATGTATTTTACATCAAGTAATTTGTTGCATAACTTTCCAAAGGACAAATACATGTTATTTTCTTTATAAAAAAAAAAAAATTCATGTGAAAAATACGACCCAACCCGAGCCGACTCGCAACCCGATTAACTCGAACCCGTTTTTAACCTGCTTAAAATGACTCGTTTTTGACCCACAGCTAGTTTGACCCGCAACCCGATTGACCCAATCCGAACCCGACCTGACCCGCCCAATTTGCCATGTCTAATCATTTCACCCCCACTACATACCAATAGGGATTAGCATCTTGAGCTTTCTCAAGCCTTATAGGGACATCACATGTCTATTCGTACTACCGTCAGAGCTCGCCCATATTTTTTCATACAAAATGTGGCAACATCCTTATTTGGTGCATTGGAATTTAAATGGGATAACACTATATACATTCTCAAATCTATGGAAACTAAATTTGACCCTGATTAAATTGAGTTGGATTCTTCATTTGAAATAGAGAGGATCATGATCAAGCTCTCATAGTATTCAAGGAACCAAGATCTCAATATAAAAGGACACCTTCTGTCTCTTCAGCTGAGAAACCTAATGACCCCATTGTTCACTCCTTTAAGTGAAGTGCTTTTATTTCTATATGAAGAAGTGAAATTGGATATCCAAACACTAGTATTTGACAAGCCAATGAATTTCAGGGTTTGCTGATATTTCATTACATTTCATAAATATTGGATTTTACTCATCATAAGTGCAGGATTTGTTGGAAAGGATGGTTCTACTGTTCGGCCCAAAATAAAACCAAGAATACCATGAATAACAGCTTTGGAGATTCTTAGTTTGACAATCCATGGGGACTACAACCTACCAGTGTAATTGTGAGTCTAATTCCCACCCACATTCCTCTCTCTTGGACTATTGAGAAAACTTTCCACTATTAAAACAGAAGTTACCAACGTTATTTGGTGAATCTCAATATAAATGAATAAGAAAAATACTAAAATTATAAACAAATTTTTTGCAAATTTTTTTTTACAAACTACTAATGTAAGAAGTGATTATTGCCAATGAATAATAGCATTTAGTAAGAACTCATTGCAGCCAATCCTTTCCTATCATTTGTGACACCTGACCTCAAGTAATAAATTACCGCAAAATTACTAAAAAATAATGGATTAATGGTTATTATCACTTACTTTAAACCAATATCAGGTTATTGGTGAAACAGATATATGGATGAGCCCAACCCACTGAAAGCCCCAACATAAGTGCAATGGGCCTGCAATTTTAAGAAGACCACCATACTGGGCCTTAAACAATGAAGAAAATTAAAAAAACGAAAAAAGGATTGAAGATCACAAGGGACCTACGGACAATTGCAGCTATTTCTAACCAATCAAAATATGACACCTGTGTTAGTAGTCAGCTTATGAGAAAGTTAGAAACTGTAGCTGTCCTCAGCAAACAACAGCTATACATCACAGCCTGAAAACAGAGTCAAAACTCTCCCAATTGTGAAAACCTACAAAACATGAAGTTGTAATATATTCTCACACACGCAAATTTGTTATCTTGTGACTTATTGTTGACTTTAGAAGTGTAAGAAGAAAAGCCAAGCCAGAGATCTGGCTTTTTTTCAAAACAGAAAGCCTAAATTTAGAAAACAATCCCAACCAAAATAACCTATTTGATCATTTTGAAGCCAACCTTTCCAACCCTTTAGAGGCAAAGGCAAACAAGACCCACATATCAAATCATAGTCCCACATCACTATTTCTGTTTTTGATGGTCATAATAAACAATGTAACAAAAGGGAAAAAACTAGCGCGTGTTTTATACCTACTGAAAATATTCACTTAAAATATAATTTAAAGTTACGTTTTCAACTTTGAAATATTTTAGTAGGGCTGTCCAGATTCGTTCGCTTACCCGACCAAACTGAAGAATTGACCGGATTTGATTCGAAACTGGCTGACCCAACTCCTCTGGCGGGTCGGCGGCGGGTTTTCACCACTAGAAACTGATTCTGGCGGGTCGGGTTTCGGTTTTTCTCCCCTAAAACCCGAAAAACCCGAACTGACCTAAAGATTTCCAGATTTCGGCCAAAATTTCTAGATCCTGGCCAAAATTTCTAGAATTCGGCAAAAAAAACCCAGATTCTAGTAATAGTTTTCCAGATTCCGACACTATTTCCCTTAGATCTAGTGAGATTTTGACCGGATCTGGCGAAATCTCATCGAATCCGGTGAGATTTTCGCTAGAATTGTGTTTTTCCACGCGTTTTCTCGCCGTCTTGAATCCAACCGACCCACCCGTCACCCGTTGATGGTCTGAACCGCCCAACCCGATTACTCCGGCTGGTTAGCAGCGGGTGCCTTTTTTTCCCACCCGATTCCGGCAAGTCAGTTTCGGGTTGGGCATAAACTGGACCCGAACCGACCTGTGGACAGCCTTACATTTTAGTGTATTTGACCTGTATGGATTTTTTTAGAGAATTTTAACATATGGTGTCCGTTTTTTATAATAACTCTATGTCATTAGATCAAGATACCAATCAGTTTTTGGTGTAGACGGAAATTAAACCTCGGATCTCGTATATAACCATCAAAGACTTTTCCAATTGAACTAACCGAAACCCTCAAAAATTTTTGCAGTTGAACTAATCAAAACTCATTGAGCTATGTGGATTTAATACACTAAGTGCACAATAAACATTACCTATATATCATAAAATACAAGGAGAAGAAATGGTTTTAGATGAAGAGAAGGGTTATAAGCGAACAATTAGTATTCCTTTTTATTTTTTAAGTATAATTTTTTAACACTATTTTTTAGTATGTATAATACTTTTAAATAATATTATTTTCAAAATAATTAATTAATTAATTAAACCCAATATACAAAAGTTATTCCAATTGGAAGCCCGCCCCACATGCCAAAAAAGAAGCATAAAATAGGCGGTGAACTTGTCATTTGTATCATGGTTCTCACTAGAGAGTCGAGCTATATCTAGCAGAACCCGTTATGAAAATCACAAAACTAACCCACATCATCATACCCTAATTATCAATTTCATCATGAATAATATCATTAGCTGCATAACCCTTATGATTTATTGTAATTTTCAAATGGTTTTATGCAGCCTGCCAAAAAGAAGCATAAACACGTGCTAAGCAATGAGGTTGGAGTGATTTCCAAGGGCACGCTTTGGGTTGAATCAAGGAGACAGGACCACTGACTGGGGCTCACAAGTCTTAGAGAATGTCCCTTGCATTGGTTAGCTAAACAAATTACATTAAAAAAGCCATAAAGATAACTAAGAAAGTGAGCTTTAACTACATAGATCACATTAAACAACAATATAACAAAGTGCCAATCACTTTCTTGGCATTCATCTTAATCATAAGTGTTATAATTGCTAAGCCTTTTTGTACAGAAAAGTTTCATGAATAGCTTAGCAAATTCCACCCCTTGTTACCACTTCCACTATAATCATCTTCCTTCATCGAACAAAACACAATGATGGTAGAAGCAGCAAAAGCAAAACTAATAAAGGGTAACATACAGTGAAGCCAAAAAACTCTGTTTGCTGTTGGGCGGTGGGTCTCATGATGGTGATAATTAGGAAAAAGCCATTATCATCAGTTAAAGAGTTTAGAACATAGTAGACCACATAGACATATAATAATGAAAATTCTAATATGGGCCACAATAGATTTTTCAAACTTTTTTTTTTGGGGCTAGAAAATGGGATTTGGGAAGTTAATGATTGGTACTGAAATGATGTTGAATATGATTAGGGGATCCTTAGTTAAAGTATCTTAATGCAGCTTAAGGGACTTGATAGTACAATGGATTTTTTTTTTTTTTTTTGGGTTGGTCATTGTTTTCAACTCTGGGAATGGTGGATATGGTTAGGGTTTTGGAGTGATTGATGGGTTTGCATGGGAAAAGAAGGGTTAAAAGAAAAGGCAAAGTCTGCAGGAGGACAATAATTCATTGTGTCAAGTTTGTGCCCAAGACTTTCTAGTGCTTTGACTTGTGACCTGAGAAACTTGAGGTAGTTTGCAGCCTCATCAAGCATTGATGCAGTGTCCATCTTGCTTCCACCAGGAACCAGCCTCTGCAAAACCCTAATTCTCTCACTGATTCTCTCCCTCCTTTGCCTTGCAGCCACAGTTTGTGGATCTGTGGATATTCTAACATTCTTCCTCTTTGGCTTTTCCATCACCTCCAAACCCAAGTTCACTGGCCTAAAAGCTGCAGCCCTATAAATCATTTCCTTCATTTGTGCAATGGCCTCTGGATCAGGTTCTTCAATGGAAGATGATACTGATGAAGTTGACTGTTGAAAGTTGATGTTGGATGAGCTTGGATGCTTCTCTGATCTGGGTTTTTTGGATTTTGGTGGATTCTCAGAGATGAGTTTAAAACCACCTTCTGAATTATCGGAATGATCATTTTGGAGAAGATCAAAACAATGATAGTTTGGAACAGCTGCTTTGAGCTCAGTTTGATTATTGCTTCTCTTTGTAGAAACAGGCTTGCATTCTTGAACTTTGTTTCCATGATTGACATAGAGATCCGAGGAATTTTGAGACACTGTCTCATCAATCTCATTTACAGGGCAGTGTTGCATGTCATTGATTCTTGCATTATTGGAGGCATTATCCCCGGACTCACCTGATGAAGCTGCACTGCCAGAACCAAAGTTCCATAAGTTTCTGCAGTCAGAGAATAACATGGAAATCCCATCATCTTCGGCCGATGTGTCTGTGTTGCTATTGGTAGCTGAGAGCAAGCAATCCAATGACTCGAGTGAGCATGTTGTTGCTTGAGCCTGGCCCTTTTGTAAGCCATTAATGACTTGTGATTGGAGTGGCAACCTAAACCCTCCCATGACGCATCTCGGTGGGTTCATGCTGTAAGGCCTATTGATCAAAGAAGAAGGATATAATTGATCAGATGTTAAACTTGTCCCAGCTCCTAATTTTGCAACCATTGTTTCTCCACGTAACATCATAGCTTCTTGCTGGTGGGATAAGTTGTTCATGTTTGACTCAGCTCTCATTGAATCCAATAGGACAGCTGGTGGCTGAATCATGTCACTCACTCTTTCAGAATTTGTATAATTATGAGATGTTTGAGCGTGTTGGAGCACCACCTGAATTGGATTGAACAAGCTGGAATTTGAGTTGGACAGAACCAAGCTTTCTTCAAGACCATGATGGTGATTACTCCACAAGGATGGTGTGTTTGTGTCTTGTGAGCCATCCCAACCCAAACCATCCATTGATAATTACTAATATTCAATATGACAAAGCAGGTAACTCAGTCAAAGAATATTATCAAGAAAG
This sequence comes from Lithocarpus polystachyus, assembly GCA_033629205.1. NCBI lineage: Eukaryota > Viridiplantae > Streptophyta > Magnoliopsida > Fagales > Fagaceae > Lithocarpus > Lithocarpus polystachyus. Next base: position 17,942,167 of record CM066166.1, on the reverse strand, counting down.
AGAGGAGGACATGAATATGAGATAAATCAAATAAACCATCATATTCATGAGAGATATGTCATAGTAATATATGCCAAATATCTTTGCGAAAGAAATGCATTTATATAAACTAAAAAAAAAAAAGTGTTGGACATAGGACTTACCAATTCCAGAATTAGCTGCCTTCTAAAGAGGAATACCCAAGAACAAGTCCAGTCACTTGGTTAGACAATAAGAGAAGGAAAATGATCAAATTAGCCTCAGCTTAATTTGTAGCAAGTTGTGCCCAATCTGGTACTGGAGCTAACCAACCTCTTTAATCCTATATCATGAAAACTGTGATCATAGAAACGGAAAAACCAATGCAAACGTCAGTTTCAGCAAACAAATTTTGTCCACTATTATAATGAAGACAACCCCAAAGAAACTCAAAAGAAACCGCTTCAAGAATTCATACTAGTTAGTAAACATGAAAATAAAAGCATCCCAAGAAAGAGAAAGGACAGAAGAAGTATATAACAGAAAGTTGGCTTTCTTTGATTTAAATTGCATTCCAAATTAAATACGCTAAAGAAAGATAACAAAGAAGGTTTTTTCTTTTTACCTTGAGCTGCCATGGAGAAGCCAAAATTGATACAGTGTTTTGTTTGTTGAAAGGTATGCTTATATAGATGGGAAGAACAAAAGGTTCAAGTTTATAATGCAACAAATATTGGTAAGAGTACTTGAGCATGTATGATATGAAATAGGGAGAAGCCTAATAAAATATACTGTTAACAGTTGAATGAAGTGTAATGGGGTTTGAAAAAGATAAGGCTTTTTGGTCAGTTTGGTGGGGTGTGAGAGTATAATATATTTTTGCAGATGGGGAGCATGAGATTTCAGAGAAGCATTTTAAATCTTAACTAGTTTAATTGTTTAATACATACTATGTGGATTTATGTATTTCTTTAAGTGGGGAAAGTCTGACCTCCTTTGTTGCTTATGTTATGCTATTCCATGCGCACTGTAAAGTTTCAATAAAACTGCAGTGAGAATGAAAATTAAAGCATCTTTAACACTACCACTTTCTTCTTAAAAGGATTTCCTTTAATCATAGTTTTAATCATAACCTTTACTGCTTCACTTTCTACTACAGTACTTTTTATTTTGGTGAGAAGATGTACCTGGTACCACTCTTTTTCTTAAAAAATTTCAATTACTCATAACTTTGAGCAATCTGTCATTTTTATAACCGTCCATAGGATGGAAACAAAAATCTAAAGCTTTATTGCAAAATTTGTCCTATTGAACTATTTGTGGTTTGTGACCGTCATGTATGTAGACAATTTTATGAGTTCAAATCTTATTATTAGACTTCACTTTAAAACAAACAAAAACAAGTGCATTATGATGGGATGTAAAGTTAGACACTTTTTGTTTTACTAGTTATAGGTCTGTGACGAAAGTTACCATTAATAGGGGGATTTACTTGTTTTTATGTCTACTTTTCATCCGTGCAATAGAATTATGTCAAATCATTAGCTTCATGATACACGAGGTGTAATGGTTACCGACAATTAAACTCTTAACAAGCAAGGACAAAAATCACCTGTCAATTTTAGCTTGAGAGTTCCACATGTACATGTAATAATTGGACAAAATAAATGCTTATGTTTCCTCCAGCAACATTATACCTAGGTAGATTAAATTTGTACCTTTGTTGATGTAAATAGTGAAATAAGTACATTTCACAAATACTACAGTACATGAAAAACCTGAAAAAAGATATGTGGGTATGAATCTTAGGATTACCATTTTGAACAAAAAAAAAAAAACTGGCAGTGGGACTGGGATGTTTAGAGCATAAAAGATATTGCCAGGCAAGCAAAGGTAGGCAATAGCAGAGAGAAGATATAGCAGAAGCAACTTGCTAAATGTTAACAGAAATTTGTCTCTTCAAAACCTTGATTTTTCACTTTATTTTTATCAAAAGAGAGAGAAACAGAAAGGTATCAGCTGGGTTCTGAAACCTACCCACATGCGCCCCATGATTACAGCTCGGTGAATGGATTTCCATAGTATTTCAGTATTTGCTTATAACATCTCTAATTGTCGACTCTCATGTGTTTCTTCACTTCTCTGCAGATCAACATACAAATAAGTAAAACTTAGATTTCTTGAAAGAAATTTAAGGAAAACCCAAGAGAAAGAGAGAGAATTTAAAAACTAAAAAATACCTAACAAGTCATATTCCTTTGCAGTATTGAATTGGCAAGTAATTATTCAGTTTTTCAAGATTTGTTTTTACTCTATTCAACTTTTTGAGATTAGTTTTCACTCTTCTCCTATAATAACAGGTTTTATTAATTAAACTTATGATGAGATGGATCCACTATTTATGAAAGATGGGATCCATCATTTATAAGAGAGAATAAGCATTAGTCCCTTGATTTGACACCACTTTTTGTTTCTTTCTTACCAAATTTGAAACCCTATTGATATATCACACAATGACATAAAAATTTGAGAGAGAGAATAAATAAAACCAATTTATGCTACGCAAACTGTAAGTTATAGGGACAACTTGTTCAAGAGTTTTGTAAGTTGACTCAATGATGAACTATGTGTCACCAAATTTGGCCCTACTCGTTTGTAGTTTGAATAAAGATGTCAATTATGAGTTCACATTGAACATAGCCTAGTATTACTAATACATGTACCTAAAGGTAATCAATGTGAACCCTCCAAAGTTCTAAGGTTTAGATTGATATAATGCTTTTCCATTACTAAAACTTTTATGTCGATTGATATAGTGTCATCTTTTGTTCCTCCCCTCACAATCTTTATAGGAGCATATACTTAAAATGTCCGTTCTAAAATAATGACTCTTTACTATCATGTCAAAATAGTAATGGATTTTTTTTTTTTTTTTTTTTTCATTACCAAGGGAATTTGAATACATGTTCACTATTTAACTATGAAATATTTTACCAATCATGAATAGACTAAGTTAGACACATAACAATTCTCCTATGGTTAGCCAAAAGAAAAGATATAGTACTATTTCAATCTTTCTTCTTCTGTTTTGTCCCCCACTTTTCTTAACATAATTTCATAAGAAATTCCATCTTGTTAATTGAAACAATACCGAAATAAAATAATAGCCGATGTTCAAGATCATAAGTAATAGTTTCATGATCTTCTTGTAATTCTAAACTGAAAATTACATGGGAAGTAATAAACATAAACCATAGTAATTAACCTGATTTCATTCACAAATCATTTTGTTTGTCGAACATTCACATGTCTTATTATAAAGATTGCAAGTAGCCACATTAAACCTTTAAGAGTTAAGACTCAAGAGTAGCATTATATAGGCTTCCAAAATATTCCAGTCTTTCTCACACAAAATTTGTCTCTAAATCAATTTGGAAGAATTTCTTTCAATTTATTATGTAATAATTTAAAAGACTATCCATATATATTATTTAAACATGTCACATGATTCGTTAACTAAGCATCTAACTAAAACAACACATGACGATCATTTTAATTGTCATATAGTAGGTTAGAGGAAGATAGTTCCAAATCAATTTGGGACTAAACTTTTTCCCTTGAAATGTATCTTCTTCTATTAGTTAAAAGTTTTAAGGGTATTAGACCTCTTGACGTGTCCCACTGCAATTTACTAATGGAAATGAACATATAAATTAACCCAAAGATTATTGGTAACTTAATTGTTTTTAAAATGATATATATATATATATATATTATTAGTAACTATTAATTTTTTTTTTATTTATTTATCATTCTTATTGTGTTTTTACTACCATGTTTATCTAGTCATTAATAAATTATATACCTTGCCAATGCAACGAGTTAAAATTATTTTTTAATTGCTAATTCTGCCAACCATTCTATAATTTAGAATCACCATTTAAATTGTATAACAATTTTTTTTTTTTTTTACCACCCGCTTGTTAGGCAGGAGCAGGATAAGCTTAGGAGTTGAGGGGAGGAGGTGTTGGGTTCTATTCTAGCTCGAGGGGAGTTCTTTAGAATATATTAGGATAAATAATTTTTTTTAAAAATCAATCTAAATAGCTATTTTTTACCCCCAAAAAAAATCTATCAATTTTTTAGATTTTTTTACTTAAAATAGAGGAATTTGGAAAACAGTAAATTTTAAAAATGGAGGGAAAAATAATTTTTTTTTTTTTAAGTTTGGCTTATTTTCAATATTTTTTTAACTTGACATTTCTTTTAATTTTAAATATACAATAGAAAGTGATAGTAGAGATTTTAATCTCCACTTTTTATTTAGTTAATGGGTAATATGATAATTTATCATTAAAACAAAAAGAAATTACAGTTTAAAAAGTACTGAAAATAAGCACAAAAAAAAAATCACTTTTTTACGCACTTTCTCCTCCTTTTTCCATCCAAATTTTTCTTTACCTGAAACACAAACGTCAAGGCCCCGTTTGGTACATGTGGTTAAATATATATTTTAAATTTTTAAACAACATTACGCGTATTTTCATATATTTTTCACTCACACGTATTTCTAAAAAAATTAAAAATTATTATTTAAATACACATACCAAATAGGCTCCAAACCTTCCCAAATGATACATGTCAATTGAGAAGCCTTGATTGATAATTTGGCGAGCCTCACTTTTGAGCCCATCAAAGTGGTGAAGATGTGATTTAGAGTCTGCTTGTTACCATTGTTTAAATAACAATTTTTAATATTTAAATAATATTACACATTTTTTTACACATTTTTTTACCTACACAAGTTTTTTTAAAAATATGAATAAATTTTTTTTATCAAATGGCCTATTACTTTCTCTCTTAGTTTTTTTAATTAAAAAAAAAAAAAAATCTCTCTCTCTCTCTCTCTCTCTCTCTCTCTCTCTCTCTCTCTCTCTCTCTCTCTCTCTCTCTCTCTCTGTAGAGAATGTCAAAATTGCAATTAATGCCTTCTGTTCCCTCCCGCGTTATTTCGGGCTTTATCAGCTTTACGTAAATTCTTATCGGCTCGGCTAATAATGGTCCCCGCCGAGCCGAGCCCAAGCTAAAGAAACAAAAACGGCCCACGGCTTAGTTCAATTTTTTTTTTTTTTTTCTTCAAAAATTCTATTATTACGGCTGGGCTGGGCTGGGCTGGGCTGACACGTGAACTAGAGACTCCTACTCACACGTGGTCTTCTATCATTGGCATCACCCTGATGGCATAGCACTCTCCCACGTGGGAAAATCCCAAACACGTTGCGATTGGGATTCTTGGGACCATCCCTATTCTCTCATTCATTTCTATCACAACATCTCCAAACAAATCTCCATTCAATTTTAACATTATCTCCATCCAAACAAATCTTGGCATTCTCATTTTTATGATGTAGATGTGTGTTACACTATTTTTTTCAACCTTTTTCTAAAAAATATAAAAGATTGTGCCTTCTTTTCTTAGTTTTTTTTTTTTTTTTTTGAATTTAATGGTGGTATTATTATAATGGATCATTGACATTTTAAATGTGTAGAGGTATTGTTTTTCACCAAGATAGTGTGAACAAGAAAATTTATAATATGAATATATGATAAGTAAGATTTTCAAATTTTTGACACGAAATCTAAGATTTGTTGGAAACTTGGAAATGGTTGATTTTTTTATTTGATTCATTTGGGAAATAGTTAAAATTAATAGCTCAATGAATATCGTCATCCATCTATATGATTTCGTAAAATTTTTTAAAGAGTTTAAATTTTTTTTTTTAATATGATTATATTTATTGGCTCTCTTTTATGTAAAAAGATGAGATTTTGATTCTTAGAAAGAAAAAAAAAAGATTATATTTTTATTGGTAGCACTTGAAGTTTTCAATAGAAACATCCAAAATTTGAATCTTCTCAAAGTTATCAACTTATTAAAAAGGAAAATAGAGAAAAAAAAATAGTGATTTTAACCATATGTTGTATTTTCGGTTTTACAAGTATCAAATGAAAAGTATAACTAAGATTGAGCTATCTTCACATAAAAATGAAAAAGTATTTAAAAAAAAAAATAGAACAAGATTAGATATTATCTACAACAATTCTGTGTATTAATATTGTTTACAATACGTCAGACCAGACAACAAACTTGAATTTTAGATGGACTCGTGGCAAAGCTCATTCTAATAAACTCATTAGTGTCCTTGCCAAAAAAAATTAATAAATAATAAATAAATCACTCTCACGTTTTTCAAGTTATTATTATGAGATTCAGCTAAACCTCATTATCGAAGTTATGGAGAATATTTTGTTTTGATTCATTGTCAAAATTTTCACCTTGTTATTATTAGAAGAAATACAATTTCAACTAAAGTCCATTGACAAAGAATATATTATTATGATAAGTTTTGTATGTTATTATTATGATAAGTTATTAACACACTTAAATCAATTTTTTTTTAATCACATTTTACATATTATTATAGGTTTTATTTTTTCTTACACATTATTAGAGGTTGAGATCATCATTGTAGGAAAATATATTGTTATTGTCAGTGATATTACCATATTCGGTAGTGGCCTAATAGTACAAAGTTCTTGTGAGCCATCACACTTGCGAGATCAAGAATTGTGAATTTGAGTAGTGAAAAGCGTCATTAGTGCCTAAGTGGTCCCTTACCTGCAAGCCCCTTTATTTTATTAAAAAAAAACAAAACAAAACAAAAAAAAATAAGAAACAAGTTGAGTGATATTTCTTTATACTTCTATCATCTTCATCATAAGAAGAACATTAAGGCAACATAAAATAATGATCCGTGGACCAAAATATATATACCCAAGGAAGCACATTAAAAATCAGTATGGCCCAATTGTCGGGAAATGCCTACCAAAGCGTGGCCCATTGCCAGCTCTACGGCATTGCTCTTGAGATTTTTTTCAATGGTTTGTGCAGCTCCTAGCTAGTAGAAATGTCCAATGGCATGTCGGGCATAGAAGAGATAAGAGAGGGATGTGAACTGTGACCACTGACCACCACCACAATCAAAGAGGAGGCGGAGGAATTACAGTGACCGGACAACTTGTCGCGGTCGATGAAGACCATCTTTTCCACAATTCCACTATGTGGTAACTAGGTTTTCAATTTCATGCACATAAATGTACGTACAGAAGTTTGTCACATTCTCAATTGTCTTTTGCTCGACAACCCATAAGGGGCCCAAGGCCCATGGGATGGGGGGTCCTTATCTCTTTGGAAATCAACCATCATTTTCTTCATATATATTTTTTTAGAACTAACTAGTACAATCCTAGAATGCTCAAGCTGGCTGGATATTGATGCTGACCCAATGCGCATCACACGCTAGGCCCACATGATAACATTTATAAAGTTTTAAGTCCAGACAAAATTTGGAAAAAATTGGGCTCACATCCAACTTTGTTTAGCAATCTGATGGGATTTTGGCTTATGGGTCTTAAAAGGTGTCCTATTCTTGTTTATTTTAACTATATCAAAATAATTGAGCAGATTTTCACTCATTTAATGATTGGGTTATGTTCAAGTTATCCTGATTCTTATCAAGTCAAAAAAAGAAGAAAAAAAAGGAATCTTCAAATGCTCTTTTCTTTTACCCAAGTTTAGGTGGGTTGATAGATGTGGATTATAATTTTCCAGTCTATAAACATATACTTCTTGAGGGATGGTCTTGAACTTGCTAGAGATTTAGGAATCACCCATTTTTTGGTGGAATTGGATGCTAAAGAACTTGTTATGCTTCTTAATAATGAACACTCACCTAATTTGCTGATCCGAAGTATTTGTATCTGCTTACGGGAATATCAGCCAAGCTTTCCATAGCTTCAAAACAAACACAACTTGAGAGAAGCTCATTAGGGAACTAATGCCTTAGCTAAAACAGTGTATTCCCAAATGGCCGATTTTATGCCCTCCTGGTATTTTATTTTTTATAGATTTTGATATCTCTGACTTCGTACTGTTGTAGTGTGTGTTTACCAAAATTGGTCATTATCTTTTGACCTTTTCCTCTTCAAGCAAAAGCTTGCCAAATGTCATAACATAATGACTAGCTGTTCTATTAAACCCATAAAGAACTTGGAGTTGGCTCAGCCAGAAAGCTAGCAACATACATTTAGATACATGCAGTGAGCCGGTCATATCCATACATGATTGAGAATAAGGACAAAGCAATAAGTTTAATGCAGTTATGACTTGCACAAGTATAAAAAATATAGAAAATCTTGTGGATGTTGGTGATACTTCTCAAAGTCACAAATTCGTTCAATGTTTTCCAATTATGGCTGGCTTATAACAATCATGTTAAATAAGAGCAAGTGCAATTTGTGTATCAACAATACTACACCAAGACATCTTTTGGTGATTGTATTGAGTTGGTATATAAGAACTATGCAGATTCATGTTCATAATTCTGTCAAAAATTATTAAATAAAAGGCCCGATGAACGTTTTCTTATATCCTACCCCTTAATATGGCTTCTGCTTTCCTCACCTGCTTAACTGGTCCAATAATGAACACCTACAAGAAGATCCATGTATTGGTGACAATTAAAGTATATGGAGGGCAGGAGGAGATTTTTCATGAATAATAAAGCTTCATTACTATTGTAGCAAGTAATTAAAAAGTAAGAAGTCATAAATGTGAACTTGTTGAACGAAGATTGTGAACTGACCTTGTCAGGTGGTCCCTTCTCACCTCCAATAAGAATTTCAGCACTGCAATAATATGAATGCCAAATCAATAAACCAGTACACAAACAAACAAACAAAACCTCCCCCACCAACACACACAGAATGAGGGACTTACTTGCAAGAGTTTTTGATTGACAAGATGGAAGCTCCTTTTCTACCAATTACAAGTCCCATTTTTCCAGGAGGAATGTTAAGCACTGATAAAATCTCTTGTTCAGGAGCAGACTCTTCCACAGTGAGGTAATCTAACAAGACAAATAATAGTATTCAGAGGATGCTTTCATTAAAGCTGAACAACTTGGATTACCATCTCATGATAAATATTCCAGGTGAATGAGAAATGTGTCTAACTTCAAAATAGTCATAACAATTATAAAAAAAAAAAAAAAAAAAGAAAGTGAGAGAGAGTGAAAGAGGGGGAGGGGGGGGGGGGGGTGAGAGCGTGTGGCGCAAGTATGAAAGACAAGAGTCCCCTGAGGCAGAACAACCTTATTTTCTATTGTGTTTTAATTTTCTTCGTTAAAAATTGATGTTTTCACCCATATTCTATCATCACTCTATCTCAAGTGGTGCAGAAAATAGCTTCTCTTTGAAACTTCCATCCTTCTAAGTTTTAAGCCGCATATACGGTACCCAAAATCTAGACTATACAGAAATCTATAAACCTTTATCCATTGTATTCCATGAATATGAAACCATCTGAATTGTATACAGATGACAATGTACTCTAGAGAGGAAATCTTCAATATTTTGTCTTGCTTAAACCATCTCAACATGCTCTTGAAATTAAGTTTAGTTTCTCCATCAGGAATTGTTTCCAGGATTTTGTGTCAACTTGAGCTCAGCCCAGACAATAGCTGCATTTGCTCAGCTCACCAAAGTTTCAGTCTGACTGACCAGCTAGACCAAATTCACAACCAATGGACATTTATACACTACTAGGATATCCATATGATTGAACAATTGTATAATTCAAACATCACAAATTGAAATTCGAATTTAGCTGAGACAGGAAAGACTTGCAAATGAAGCTCTTGAGGTCTGCTTCTTGATGCACACCTTATGGAAACTTTCAAACTGCAAGCTCTATAGGCTTGTCAATACATGTATATTCATTTTTAAATGAATATTCAGCTCTCCACTTAAAGCGATTGATCCTCATGTACATCCATCCTAGTCTATAATTGATGCAAAGATAATGAGGTGGGATCACTTAAGTATTTCCTCACTAAAATCTTTACCTGTATGAAATTGTATCTAGAATTGCCTTGCATATGCTCAATCTTGGTACAACGTCCAACTTATATTTGAACATGTTGAATTCAAAAGCCCCATTCCTGAATACAATTAGCATTTTCCTAATCTAGCCTCATTAATGGACATAAAATAATCTGTAAACTATATATGACATAGTATGATAGTATCTAATGCCTGTATATATTATTGATCCATCCTTAACCTGTGCAATTATGGCTCATGTTAATATTTGGTCCAGACTGGATTTAACTCGGACCCATTTCTCTCCACTACTTGTTTTTGCGCCAACTGATATACCCCTAAACATTCATTTGTGTCATCAAACATTCATGAATGATCATGCCTGGTTATACACCATAACAACCATCTCAGAGAGTAGAAAAATTCAGTAGGCATCAGACAAATATTCCATCATTATTATAGATTTCCACAAGTCTAAAGATAGCCTCCATATACAATGCCTTGAATACACACAGTTGACTTCCTTGTTATTTACAGAAAATTTTGCCTAGTGACCTACTCATTCTCTTCCAGTTTATTCTGCAACTTTACTCTTTGACTATTTCTTCTATTCCAGGAAACTCTTATTGAGCTGTATAATACTTTTCAGAATCATTACACACGGTCACCAATATAAACTTGCTTCCAAAACACCCAATAGCCAATTGCAATCATTTTCTTACATATCTAATGCAAACAATCTATAGTTCCTCCACTGCTCCCTAGGACCTGAATGAGCACTTTTCTCACCTTCTCTCATTCCTAGCTTACTGTATAGTATGTTAAATTATGACTCTTCTCTACTTGCTTCCTTAATTTCCCATGTATTTAACTTCAACGATGCAGTGAACTTACAACGTACTGTCCAAAGGAACATCCAGGTAAAACTGTAGCCAACTTAAACACCAACATGTTAAATGTGTTCCTATGCAGAGTATCTTGGTTTTAATCTTACATATCAAGAATAGCAATAAATTTGAGGTACTAAATATTTAGGAAAAACCCTCACTCAAGATTCAAAATGATTTTACTGCTGCACAAAGAGCTTTTAAATCCATCTTAATGGAATTTAAAATCTTAAAATTATGTATTTCTGAGGAAAAATAAAACGCCTCTAAGCAGCTGATATCCTAACTTCCAATAAAGAAATGTGAGTATACATTCTCTATGTTCTACAATAAATGATGACCCCCGAGTAACAGGTAGAAAAAAAACCTGGAATATTGGGAATTGAAGGCCAATCTGCATATTCATTATCGGTGTAGCAGAAACATCGGCAATAAAGTGCACCACGAACAGCAAGTTGCCATAAAGATCTTTCATTCAACTTTTCCATCATCATGTAGAAGATATAGAGGAGGAAGCGGACATCATCAGTAGCTGCACGGACCATTGATTCAGATAGGGGTCTCCGTGTCCAAAATTTTGGATCCTGGATATGAAAGTTAAGACAGATATGAGTCTCCATACCTACCAGACTAAGGTTACAGAGGCTTCTGTCTAACAAAAATAAATATAAATAAAATAATTATTTATTAATGTATGTACTAAAATAAACTAATTCTTTGTCCAGTTGTATCTGGCTTTAAATGACAGACAGGTTAAGCAATACAGCAGACAATGTTATGCATTAATGTTGCAAAGGGATTTCAGGAATCTATTAAAGAATTTTATCGGATATGGAGAGATCAACGGCCTACCCATCATTTCTAAAGAAGTAATACACACACTTAAGAGTAACAGAAAAGATCTCATAGTATTGATGAATTTTCAATGACCTTTGGGTGTTGATTTGAGGATCAAAAAGGGACAAAAGTGTGCCAAAACATGCAAAGCAGAGGGAAAATATATGCATGAGCTGTGTGACTCTTCACCTTTAGTGGAGAACAGTATCATGATTTTATTTTTGCTAAATGAAAAGTTACCATTAAAGATAATAATAATAATAAAAAAAAAAAAAAAAACAGTGGATCAAAACTAGCATTCCTCCTCAACAATTCAATGATTGAGTATATACCATTATTACTCCAAACTAATGAAACTATGCTGCAACTGACCTGCTTTAAAAGGACACGAACCTCTTTCTTCTCAGTATATGATATACCTACATTTACATGCCCGTAAGTAATATAATCAATGAACACATACAGGACCAAAAAAAATATGAAAAGAAAGAAACTCTCCACTTCAGATTTTTGGAGATATTTGCAGATCAAAATAATGTCACAATAACATCTATGAATAACTAGTGAAGTATGGAAAAGGTTCAAGTCATAAGTTCGTAAATTGCACCTCACAATCCAATTGCATCCCATTAGGGGTTATTTACTAGACATAAGATTAGGAAATCAGGTCAAAACCTGCATACTCTAGATTCCTCCATAGATATGCACATTACATTGTTCTCTTAGTTATGCAAGTGACAAAAAATATGCTGGTTCAAGTTACACGGTTGCAAACTTCAAAAATAAATTCATGTAGTGGTGGCCAAAATGGAATGTGTCTGTTGCCTGCCTGTGTCAGTGTGCATCATACAAGATATAGCAAGAAAAAGAAATTTCTGTCTAAGTGGTAAAAAAGCTGGCAGTCAAAAATTAGTTCCTGTTTCTCAATTTACATAATTTCATCTAAGCTGGTCAGGTTAGAATCTAAAAAAATCCTTACTGCATCGTCTTCAAATTTTTGTCCTTAGCAAAATAATGTTCATTACAATAGAAACTAAAAAGTGAAATAACTATGATGTGACACCTTATGAACTGGTAAGTTAGCATAACAATAACAGAATAGGAGCATTAGAAAGTTAAACATAATTCGAGTTTAAAATAAAATAATAATGCAGAAAAGATAACATTGATCAATAATGTTGTCAGACCAAGAATGAATTTTCCTCAATTAGAGAGAGAGAGAGAGAGAGAGAGAGAAGACAAAAGAGAACACTAAAAGAAATGAAAATTCTGTAAGAACATTATACCACAATAGCGTGGATCTGCAAGGAGTCCTACAAAAGAAATGTAGTCATCTGGCGCTCTTGTCTGTCCCTGTTGTTCCTCTATTAGGTAATATGCAATCTGTATGGACATGGATGTATAGACATCAGAACAAGAGCAATTTCTCCCATCAAGCACTCATGATGTAAGTGCACCCAATCAGGACTATATACTTTAAATTAAACATTTGGAAGCAACACCAGTGTAGTATCAAATTTTCAATACAGACAAAGTTTTCCTTTGAGGTGGGTTGAAGGATATCTCGTGGTAGTTCAAATGACCATCCACATATATTTGGTTTAGATGACTCATCATGTCATCCAAATAGGTCACGTGACTATTAAATGGGCCATTAGTGGCCATTTGACTAAAATCAAACATGAATGCTCACATAATTGCCACATAGTGGGTTTGAAGGAAATTCTGTCCTTTCAATAATGTAAGGCAGCCAATGTAGCCCTTTGACAAAGTATTAAAGATATGAACTCCAAAAGTTGTATGAATAAATAATAAAAGGTTTAATGATGGATTGCATACTTAAATTAGATTGTACTTTCACATTACTCAATGACTGATGGTAAAGATATGGGGTAAATTGGAACAGAAAATGCCCTCTCATGGACACTAGACAAAAGTTCAAGATAGAAGTCAAGTTAGAACTCATTCTTGAAGCTCATCACAGCAACCCAAGAATAATTGCATTAAATTACAAGCTTTTGATTTATAAGCTCATTTGTATTCAAGTGCAGCAGTATTGAATGTTATTGCTAAAAGGGCTCTCTGAATTGAGTTGTCTAATAGCAACAAGCCCTTCAGACATTAGCATAAAAAGATCCAAAGGGCAGACATAAGCAGGATGATCAATGTTAATGTATTATTCATAGTTAAGTACCCATTGACCCATCTATGTCAAGCCTAACAACCTACCCTATGTCTTCAACTTTTCAGATTTTCGAACCCCGGCTGTCTCATCACTGCAACCACCCCAATTTCTCCCCTTAAAAATGAAAAGAAAATATAGAAACTCACCAATAGAAAACAAATAAAAAAGGAGTTTCTTCCTCAACCTTTTCTGTTTGACTTAATTTTTTTTTTTTTAAGGAAAGAAAAAGAAAAAGAAAAAGAAAAAATATGCTTAAGTAGTGATGAGTTGCCAATGCAGCCTTCTCTGTTTCAACAGCCAGGCCAGACTGGGTGGATTGACCATAACTAAATAGTTCCCAAGGTTCCCACGTTTCTAGGAAAGCAAGTTAATTTGAGTATAGAAGAAAAAATATGAAACAATTTTCCCCAAAATCATGAAGGTAATAATTGAACCCACCTGTGTGTCTACCACATTATGCAACTTGATTCCATACTGAAAGTACAATGCCTATAAAATATGAATCATAGTCAAGGTTGAGCTTAACATGTAATGGCATGTTCCACAAAAGCCATCAAAAAGTAATTAATCAGACCTCACTATCTCGCTTGCAGTCGTGAATAACTTTTGTGATGAAATTAGATTCAAGAGCTCGCTTACAGGCTTTCATTAGCTTCTCTCCTCCCTGAATGGCATCGACCAAATATATGGCATCTGAAAATGCAAGCTGCCCCGTATAACACGATGGTCAAACTTCAATCAATAAATTTTTATCCCTCATGATTAACAAAGAAAGATAACAAATTATAAAATTGAAGAGAAAATGTATTGATAACAAAAGAACTCATAGATGGTTTTTACAAAGAAAATGGCTAACAACCTTTTACGGGAACTTTTTCTCCCAGGCTTAACTAATTAGTTTGCAAAATAATCCTCTTCGTAGGGTAGTAACCTACAACAGGTTACCACCATTAACCATTTGCTACAAAATATAAACTTGCTCTTGCTTAATAGTTAAAACAGTATAGATTTACATTCAAATTAGCTGATTTATTTAGCCACTTAACATTACTACCCTTTTTTTTGGGGGCTCCTAGGCTAATATATGTTCATTGTACTAGAACATGCATGAATGTGTATATTTATACAAATCATGATATGAAATGGCCTATAAACCTACATAATATATAGAATGAACTCGTGTTTTAACAATTTAGTTTGTGTACATAATTGACAAGAGATTAAGTTAGTTAAGCAAAAAAAAATCACCTGCATGATGCAAAGAGTTCCATAACGGCACAGGTCAACACCCTCACAATCAAATCCAACAACCAATTGCTTTTCAGGAGAAGGAGAAAGAAACTCAATTGGAAGTTGGGAAGCATGAGTTACTATGTGAATTGGAACCAGTGACAAATGTGCTTCATGGCCATCATCTTTGCCACCTATAGAAATACAGTAACAAACAATCATGCAGCAATGAGAAGACCATCAGCTAACCTCTACCTTCAAGAAAGAGAACAACCAAAGGGAATATAACAGGTTATAGAATAGAAGATACTGTCTGATCTTATTGAGAAGTATCTTTGATTTCACTAGTGTAGCAACTGTCCCAAATATGCATAAACACACTTTCATTCTAAGTAATATTCAAGAGAAAATATAATATAAGATAGATTTCAGTTAAATAATAAAAATATCCTCTTTTCTCAGGGAAAAAAATAAATAGAATATAAATATTTACCTCTGTATTTTTACCAAGAGAAATAAAAGAAAGCGAGACTAAATAAATAAATACATATTTCCCACTCTTTATCTCAGATAAATGAAGAACCCAGGACAGCCAAGAACTCTGCATTTGCACTAGATTCCCCCTTTTGATAAGTAACATTTGAAGAGTACTTCTTTGAGTTAAATTCCTTCATTTCTTTTCCTCTCTTTTCATATTTCAGGGGAACAACCAAAGTAATAAATGATTTAAATTTCCTTCATTTCTTTTCTTTTGCTTTCCTTATTTTTCCACAACCAAGAGGAAGAATTTTGGACATTAACACAGTTTCTAATTGGTACTGAAATTATTTTCCCTACTTTCTCACAAATGAAAATGGGAAACATTTAAGCTGAAAACACGTTTTAGTTCTTGTAAAATCCAAATCATACATTAAAAAAAAAATTTAAAAAGAACCAAAAAAGAACACCAGTTATGAGCAAAACAAAAAAAAAATTTATATGCTAACATAACTACATAAGTATGAAAAGAAAAGATGAATACACCCGCATAGCAACATCAATAGAAGCAATATACAAAACACAATTAAAAGTAATACCAGCACAAGGTCGACCCAAAAAAAGAGGAAAACCCCAAAATTATAAGTCAAAGTAACACCCAAAAGTTGCTAATAATCAAAATCCACAAAGCAATAAGCTTCAAAATATTCGAAAATAGCCCCAAAATTACATGCAACACCCTCATTTAGAACCTACTAATAATCAAAACCCAGAAACCAACACTCCCAAAACAACGTACTAAAAAAAATATAGTCTGAACGAAGCCGAGCTTAAAAACAAACAGGTAATCATCATAATAACACTGAAAAAAATGTACAAAAAAAATATAGAAAATGTCTACATTTAGAAACCAAACCCACATTCCTAAGCTGCCAATGATCAAATCTCAGAAAGCAAAGCACCCAAAAAAGAAAAATCATATCTTTTCACATCAGTTGGAAACCAAACATAAAGCTCAAGTATATATAATACCTGAGTCAGAAGGAAAGGGTATGTATGTCTGGTAGGGTGAAGCAAAAGCCATGTGTGACCACCAAAGTCCAAAACCCAACTCTCAGATTTGCCTAGTGTTTATTTTTCCTGAATGAAACACAAGAAATGAGCCATTTTTACAAAAACATTATTGAGCTTTATTAGAAACATGCATGCACATGATGATAAACATGCATGCACAAGTTAATGCAGGAGATCACAAATAGTAAAGCTTGACTGACAGGGCAGAGCATATATACCGCATTAAATTTTCGTACATTATGAGGATTATTTGCCTTTGTGTAATGATAGCTTTTGGATTCATAGACATTATGTGGGAGTGTTCAGACAACAAGACAAGTGTGAGTATATATGGTTCACGCTTTTAGTTTAGTTTAGTTGGGATCTATGTTTTGTATTTTTTTTTTTTTTTTTTTTTTTTTTTTTTTGGGCACAATGCTGGTTCTCTCACGTGTTATTCGGACCCTACTAGTAAGATTGGGGTCAAATTACAATTGAATTTACTTAATTATTTCATTCTTGCATGAATTTTTTTTTTCATATGATATAATTAAATCCACTTTTGTTATAAACTAGCTGCAGACTCATATGATACGAGGGAGAATAAATAAATATTATATAAAAGATTGTAATATATAAAAAGTAACATTTTAAGCATTGTCAATTTTTTAAAAAAGATTTCAGCAAGTATTTTTTATTTTTTTATTTCTACAAATATATTATTCTATTATTTTTTGTGTTAGATTAATATTTTTTTTAAGGTGAACTATATCCTTCTAACTTTTGTCGCAATGTGTTATATTTGCTTTATATACAACTAAACTTGATAAGTTTTAAATTTATTATTCAAATTCTCATCTCTTAATGATTAAAAAAATTATCATAATAATCAAAACTCATCATCACAAAATGACAATGTTATCTTGACCAAAATTAAAATGAAACCAAAGGAGTAAAAGATAGTACTTTATCATAATTTATTATTCAAACAATTGGTAGGCAAATTAAAATCCATAGTCACCGCCACACACCCTTAACGCAATGGTTACTGCACAAGTATAAGTGCTTATAGGGTGTGAGAGTTTAAATCTCCAATAGGAAGATTCATACACATATCACTTAAATTAAGTTAGAGTAGAATTTCTATCTTGTATAAAATAAAATAAAATAATCCATAGTCATAAAAGGGAGAGAGAGTAGAGAGGAGGAGAGAAGACTTTATGATGGGAAATTTGAAAAACACAATACCAAAACACATATTAAAAAAAAAAACTATCAACCTTAATTAGAGTTATAAGAATGAACAAAAAATTCACTAAAAAAAAAAGGAGAGAGAGAGAGAGAGAGAGAGTGTGTACTCACAAATTTTGTGTGGGAAAAATATGGATTGAATATAAGAAATGATATTAAATTTGTACAAAATAAAATGAAAAGAAGAAGAATCAAATTATAAGAGAAAGAAAAAAATGAAAGAAGTGTAACGATGATGCAGACAATAGTGGGCAAGGTAAAGAGGCAAAGAGGGAAGTGAAAAATTTGAGAAAGTGTAATTGTAGTTGTGAACTAATAGGGAGAAGAAGAGGTTTTTGTTTTTTTTTTTTTTTTTTGTCGAGAGTAATGAGAAGAAAAGTTTAAAAGAGAGAGAGAGAGAGAGAGAGAGAGAGAGAGAGGTAGAAAATAAGCAAATGTTATGGCTTAATATATTGAAGAACAGAAAGAAAATGACACTTGATACCACTTATTGCTGAAAACTGAAAACACTGTAACAAAATAATTTTTAAACGTGTAAATAGTGCCGTGAAATCCAGTTTTAAAGAAAAAATTGTTGAATGAAGATACTTGTGGGTGAGTCCTATGAACAGTGCACGAGACCCACATAAAAAAACACTTCCGCTGGAAAACGCGCAAAACACACTTCCCAAACGGAGGCTCAATGTTGAAAGGAGCTTTTAATACATACAATATTAGAGTTTGTGATGGCATGTAGTGCATCATATTGGCCACAAAGAATTAATTTTGCAATAGATAATCAATAAAAATGGAAAACCAAAAAATAATAATAATAATAATAATAATAATAATAATAAAGTTGTGGCCACTGAAACGTAACAACAATAAATAAAAAGAACTTTCAATATAGACAATAGACAATTAGAGTTATGATGGGTGTAGTGCAATAGATGATTCTAAAATAAAAATTTTTAAAAAAAATTGCAATAGACAATCAATAAAGATGGAAAACTAGAAGGGAAAAAAAATCGTGATTTGGCCGTTGATATGACTCAACAGAAGCATAGTAATAGTAAATGATACGTTTCAACTTTTATATATATATATATATATATATATATATATATATAGAGAGAGAGAGAGAGAGAGACTACTGTGATTATGTCAAAATATATAGACAAAGAAATTAGAAATATGATGAAAAAAAGTGTTGGTTTGACCGTGCCTTTACCTCTTTGTATATATCTTTGTAGTGTGAATATTTATTCAACTTCTTTCTTATAAAAAAAAAAAGTGCTGTATGCTAGTTTTTTCAATTAAATTTAAATTTAAATATATAATAATTGTATTATGCAATATGCATCAATCTAATGATTTCAATTAGAAATTACAAAATTTTTTCACAGACTCGCACAAAGAGTGAAAGAGATTATATATTAAGGTTTAATTTTCTTATAAGAATATTAAGATTGAACATTAATTATGGGATATAATTTCCTCTACAAGAAATATTACTACTTTTGCCAAATCATCTGCAAATTTAAGGTTTTACGCTGGTCAAGTCATTGTTTGATATGACAAAATTTATAAATAACTAATAATTTGGTAGAGTTTATATATAGAGCTGCATACTTGAATTTGTAAAATTAAGTTTAGATTTAAGAAAATGAAAAAAAAAAAAAATATATATATATATATATATACACACACACACACAACTAGACTTTGAATTTATTTCTAAGGTAAAAAATTATGTACCATTATTTCGGTGTTGTATTTCAGGTCTTTTAATTAAATTTAAATATATTCTTATATTAACCAATAAAACACGTTATTATTTTTTAAAAATAATTAAATTTATTGCAGTTATGTATTTAAATGTAATCAAACCACCTAATCTATTGCACCTAAAATATATATCTAATTTTTTTTTTCCAATTTCTAATTAACATTTGAAGCCCGTGGAGGAATTTTAGACTCAGTTAAAAGGAAGAGCAGCTCCGTGCTTATTATATGCAATCAGTGCAAGACAACAAGAAATTGACAGTTTTTTTTTTTTTTTTTTTTTTTTGAGAAACAAATTGACAGTTTTATATAGTCCTCTTTTTTATTATTATTATTATTATTATTATTATTATTATTTTTTTTTTTTTGAGAGCAGTGTCTATTGTAATTGAAATGGTGAATCAGTGAATGAGTTTTCAATTAGCATTTGCACTTATTTTTTAGGCATACATAGTCAGAGACAGACTTTGAAACTGGCAACACCAATGGACTCAATGTTAAGAGAGAGTAGGTTGCAACTATATATGGTCATGTACAACACCTTATATATATGGCTTATTATTCTTCATTTGTTAGAATTGTAATCATTCTCAAAAAGATGGTGAAAACAAAATTAAAAACGAATGATGGATGAACTATCATCAGTGGCGGAGCTAGAGGGGCGAGGGGGGCACCTGCCCCCTGACTCCACCTAAAATTGCCTTGTGTCTGTAATTGTAATCTTAAGGGACTCTTGACACAGGAAAAGAAAGGAAAAAATGATTCCCAATTGGTTGAAACATGAAAGTGATTCTGACAAAAGAGAAGGAAAAAAAAGTTTTCTCAAACATCAAAATCATATGTCCTTTTCACCTATTTTAGTGTTCTTTGTAAGCTTTTGTCTTGTCCCACGTTTGATACCTATTTCACAAATTTTTTCTTGTTAATTTCTATCATTATTTTCACCGTTAATGATACTTTTTACAATATTTTATTGTTAAGTGGTGCTAGAGATATTGTAAATTTTCCTATTTATATCTTACAAATTGGATGTCATCAATCACAAAAAATAATCACAAACATCTATTCATTATAAACACTAATCACATTTTTACCACATCAGTTTGTAAACTTTTTGTTGTAGATTTTGTAGTAACTATGAATTGGTTATTAATTTTTGTTTATTTATTTTAATGATATGAAATATATTTAATTTCTTATAATTGTTTATTTCTTTTGTTATTATTATCGATTAATTTTTTTTTAGATTAATTTCATTCTAAATTTTGTCTTTTAATTTTGCCCCATCTGAACCAAAGTCCTGGCTGTACCACTTGCTACCATAAATGGATTTCTTATGTGATTATAAGAAGAATTGTAAACCAAAACTAAAGGAAAAGAAAAGGTAGACAAATGGTATTGTATGAAAGGCGTTATAATAGACATAATTCACATGATTACTTAGTTCGTGCTTCAAAGTTAGGGCAAAAACACACCGTGTGCATTCACAAACTGAAATCGTGGGTTAAATTCACGATTTCAGTTATTGAAACGCACAGTTATAAATGCTTTTTTTTTTTTTTTTTTTGTGGTTGAGAAAACAGTAATAAATGCTTTTAGATTGTCCAATAATTGAAATTTTTGGGGTATTTTATGGGTAATCCTTATCAAGTTTGCACGTATAAATTATGTTGGTCAATCAGATTCATGCTTTAAGTATGGCTTGGCTTGTAATATAAAAGTAAAAAAAAAAAAAAAAAAATACTCATAAGTTATGCATTTATGACCTATTTACTAGTATGAAAGTTGCATAAAATAAAGAGATGATATTCAGGCAATCGATGAGTTGTTAAGAAAAAATGTATTTCCTTTTAATATGTCTCAATAACCATAATCTTATTTACCAAAAAAAAAACAAGGTACAGTTAACGGGTGCTGTACAACACTTGTTAATAATTTATTTAAAGAAAGTTTTTATGGGAAATGAAAAAAAGGTAATTAATATTTTAACAGCTTTTTTCATTTCCCATAAAAGTGGTATCAAAACTTTTTTAAAATGGATTATTAACAGGTGTCGTATAGCACTTGTTAACATTTTCCAAAAAAAAAAAACTATAATCTTAAAATGCTTTAACTTCTCAAGAACCTTGATTGGTCTGCTGACTACTCTCATTTACAAGGAAAAGTAAGATTTAAATCTCTTCTCTTCTGGTTCTCAAAAAAAAAAAAAAAAAAATCTCTTCTCTTCTCCTAAAGGGGTAATTATTGGGTACTTTCGGGATACCATAAATATGTAGTTCCTCCTTTCACAAAATTGTGAGTCTCATTAATTAAATTTATGATGGGACCCACAATTCATGTGAGAGAGGGAAATACGTATTTATGGTACTCCTAGATTATTCAATAATTTTCCCTACTAAAAGGCTTATAGTTGAATTGGTACCTCCTTATGCATAAAATGCTTGGGGGATTGAAGTGAAATGATTCAAACTGTGGTGAACATCATTGTAATAATCTCTCAAAAAAAAAAATTTTTTTTCTCTCTTCTAACTATAAAAGTATTTTTTAATTAAAAAAATTAACTTGATATCTAGACATATGCATCATTAGTTCAAATTGGATTTTCTTGTTATAAAAAACCCAGTATTTTATAGTGAATTTGAAACTTCCACCTTAAGATATTCATATATATATATATATATATATATTTATATATACATTCTTCTGGTTCTCTTTAATTTTATAAACAAAGCAAAACAAAACCAAAAAAAAAAAAAAAATCACACAAGTTGCACCTAATGGGAGAAGAATCTGGTCAAAGTTTTTGACACGGGAAATTTGGATATTCATGTCGTTGAGTTTTCACTAGCATGAATTGGTCGTGCTCAAGAGCCTTAGAGCTTAATTAACACTTTTTGGTATTTCTAATAAAAATGTTCAAAGTTTAAATCCTTCCTCCACTTTTATAATTATCAAATTAATATATATATATATATATATATAGATATGTGTGTGTGTTAATTAAAATCACAAAGACGTTTGTATTTTATTTTTATTTTTTTAATTTTTGAAAAACAGCTTAAAATTAAGGTATCACATTTCTTTTGTTGCAAAAATATTATTTTAGTCCCTACATTTTAGAGTTACTGTCAATTTGGAAATAATTAATTTGCTCGTTAATATTTTCAACTTGCAATCAATTTGGTTCCTACCATCAACTTACTAATAAAATTTAACTATAAGTTTATTGCATGTTTAAAAATATTAAAAACCAAATGGACTACTACCAAAATAGTACTTTTGCATTTTTATTTTTTGGGAGCTAATATCAATGTAAACGTCTTGTCTTATTGCACCAGATAGACATGCAAAAAGCTTGCTCAATATTAATGGATTTATATGGACAATGATAGTGTCAGATTCTTTTTATTAAGAGATTTCTTTTAAAAGAAATGTTCAGAGAAATATTAACGAATACCCTTAGAGAAACACCAAGAGTTGTGAACCAATTGAATCACGAGAACATTAAGAAAACCTATTTTAAATATCTCGATTCCCATTTATTTTATGGGGAAAGGGATAATTACAGTAAGCCCACCTGTGGTATGGCCCGTTTTCACTTTGCCTATCCGTGGTTTAAAACTTTACACTTTGCCCACCTGAGGTACCTTCCGTTAGAGATCTGTTACCCACCTCTCCTTTTGCCGTTACAAAAACACTTTTTTAGAGAAAAACAAACATAACAAAAATAAAAAAGTTAGGGTTTTGATTGCTTAAGAAAGAACAAAGTGGAGGAATAACACACAAATTAAAGGGCTCAATGAAAATCATTTTTAGTGGAGGAATAGCACACAAATCAAAGGGCTTAATGAAAATCACTTTTAGTAGTTCACGCGCTGTACAAGCCCCTCTTAGCTCGTGGATCAGAAAGTAGTTTCTACCTTTCTGGGTTTGAGAGGTAGGGAGATTTAAAAAAAAAAATAGAGTAGTATTACTTTAGTCGACCAAATTGATGCCATTACGTTTGCGGATCTAATGATTCTGTCCTTCTTATTCTCAGGTGCTATGATCTTAACCTTTCCAGTCCAACCATATTCCTCACGCAGTAGAATGAGAGCTTTAAGCTCTTTCCTTGTAGACACAGTAACTATTCTCTTACCCATAATGAGTCGGGAAGCCTTATTAAGTTCAGTTCTTGTATCTCTGATTAGCATACTTCATAAAGCATCACCAACGTTAAGAGCCTTGGCATATTTCCACCAAGCACATATCTTCGCAACAGCTTTCATCTCTAGCTTCTTCATCGTGTCTCCCTTCTTTATTTTTTTTTGTTTTTGTTTTCGGCACTATGGTCAATAGGAAGAAATTGTGGTCAAATGAAACCCAACCACAGTAGCAAACCCACCCCCAATTCCAACTTCAAACCCACTTTGAATCCCAGCCACGGTAGCAAAACACCTAAATAAGCAATCAAACCCACTTTGAATTCCTCCACTTTGTTCTTATAGAAGTTCTTAAGCAATCAAAACCCTAACTTTTTGATTTTTGTTATGTTTGTTTTTCCCTAAAAAAGTGTTTTTCTAACGGGAAAAAGAGAGATGGGTAACAGATCCCTAACGGAAGGTAACTCAAGTGGGCAAAGTGTAAAGTTTTAAACCATGGGTAGGCAAAGTGAAAACAGGCCATACCACATGTGGGTTTACTGTAATTATCCCATGGGGAAATATGGGCTCGTTATCCTAGATTGACCTCATTTCAGACTTTTCCAATTCTATTTGACGCTTGCGGTTGAAACTCATGCATGCAACTTATAGTGGGGGAGGGGTATTAAGGTCAAACTACTCTTGATACACCACAATGGTTTTCATTACCTTTGAGTGATCACTTGAACGGGTGATCACTTATCACATGAACACCTAGTATGTACTTTTTTTAATAAACAATAATACTTATTAGAATACATACAAAAATAATAATACTAATGTTTTAATATAGTATGTACTTTTTTTATTTTGAGAATTAATATAGTATGTACTTAAATCTACAATATTATACTTCTTAATACAATAATAATAACATAGATAAACCAATTTTTATCTTTTTATAGGGTAGATATTCAATAATTACTTTTAATTCAAAAGAATTGTTAGAGCGGAGACTTTATTTATGTTCTCAATATTGTGTGTGTGTGTGTGTGTGTGTTTTTTTTTTTTTTTTTTTTGATGGGTAAATATTGTGTTCTTAATAATGATTTAAAACTGAAGGGCTCTTGATCTAGACCAACCCATTTTGGTCGTCTTCGAGTCCCAACTATGTATTAACACAAGTGGCTGGACCCTCTACCAGCACCAATGGGCCTATCCACATTGATGATGTCTAGTCTCAAGGGCAATGGAATCAACAAACCAACCCTCCATTTCTAGCCCAAAAAGAAAAATGCTGGCCATCTAGACTATGCCACACCCACATGTCAACACAAAAAGAGATAATTATAGTAAATCCACCTATGGTATGGCTCGTTTTTATTTTGCCTACCCGTGGTTCAATCATTTACACTTTGCCCACCTGAACTTCAATATGTTACCCATCTGTTAGCCACCTCACCCTCAAACGTTAGAAAAACACTATTTTATTAAAAATCAGAACATAATACGGATCAAAAACACGAACTATTGAATCTTTTCCTCACGACTCACGAGCCCTAGAAACACAAAAATCCCTTGTATTGAGCTGGGGTTTTGATTTTTTTGATCATGCTTTCATGTGAGGGTGAGGTTCTGACTTTGGGATGTCTCTCTCCTCCCAAAACAAAAAATTCATGCAAAATCAAAAGAAAACAAGATAAAAAAAAAATGTCATTATGTAAAAATGGTAAAAAGTTGCTTAAGAACTTCAAAAATGCAGAAACTTCAAGAACTGTTCAGCAAGAGGGAATGCAATCATAGGCATACCATAACAAACTCCCTCCAACATATGAAGGTTTTTCCAACAACCCAAACAAATGAATAGTTGGAAGCCTCAATAGCATGAACAATCCCAAAACTGGGTTTGCTTCTAAAGACCCAAAACTGGGTTTGCCATGTCCAAATTTGTCTCTCTCTCTCTCTCTCTCTCTCTCTCTCTCTCTCTCTCTCTCGTCCACTGGCAGTCACCAGAACCACTTTTGAAACCTATAACAAAATCAAATCAACCCACAACCCAAAAAACCACCCAAAAAAAGAAAAAAGAAAAAAGGACCCATGAAGCAGAGTAATGTCATCGTGGTGGCTACTCCACCTTTGAAACCCATAACCAATCGCAAACCACAACACACAACCACTGCCAAAATCAAATCAACCACTGGCGTTCTTCCTAGTGATGTAGAACCCCCACAAAACTAAGAAAGTAAGATAAAGAAGAAGAAGAAGAAGAAGAAGAAGAATAAGCAAAGGAATAAGGACAAAGCTGAAGAACGTGAACCTAATAATCCCAAGCAAAAGCACAAAGAAATCGAGGCCAAAGAGAAAAAGAGTAAGAATAAGAAACCAAAAAAGGATGACAAGGAAAGCAAAACCCACCAAGGAAAAGAAGAGGATGAAACTATGAAAGATGTCTTGGTTGTGGTGAGTAGGCATAATGTGAAATTGGGTAAGTATGCTCCTTTGAAGTCCTTCGCTGAGTTGGGTTTGCCCCAAGAGGTTATGGAGTGCTGCAAGAACATCTTGGGGCAGACTTTATCGGATGCTTGTGACTTTATTGGCATCCAAGTCATCCTTGCTCCATGTACTTTGTTCTTGTACAAGTTCTTAAGCAATCAAAACCCTAACTTTTTTATTTTTGTTATGTTTGTTTTTCTCTAAAAATGTGTTTTTCTAACGTCTGTGGGTGAGATGGGTAACAAATAGGTAACAGATTGAAGTTTAAGTGGATAAAGTGTAAATAATTGATTCACAGGTAGGCAAAGTGAAAACGGACCTAACCATAGGTGGGTTTATTGTAATTATCCCACACAAAAAAAGTGTAGTTCAAAAAAAAAAAAAAAAAAAAAAACACAAAAAAGTGATAGTTCATCACTCTACCATATCTCTCCCTGACTCCCTCCAATTCTAACTTCCTAAAATCCTAACTTCCTGATTATGGTGAGTTTGGTTCAGTTTTTTAAAATTAAGCTTTTTGGAAAAGTAGAGTTTTCAAAAAGTGCAGTATGAAAAAGTGTTTTTTTAAAAAGCTGAGTATTTGGTAAAAACTGTTAAAAAGTGCTTTTTGAAAAAGTTGAGTGTTTGCCTAGTACTTATAAAAGTAGCGGTTTGAGTGATAAATACCAAAAAGGACAATGTATATATAAAGTATTGTGAAAGTATTGTAAAAATACTTTCTAAAAAATTATTCTAAAAAGAACTTTTAAAGTTTCTAAAAAAATTATTTTTTTCTCACCAATATTAACTAATAATAACCTACAACTTAAAATATATTGTGAAAATATTTTCCCTTATTTGTTATTCTTTATTTTATTGCGAAAATATTGTGGTAACATTTCTCAATTTTAATTTCTTATTCTTTATTTTATTTTTCCCTCTTTTTTTTCTCCTCCACACACGTACCTTTCTCTTTTTTCTTTATTATCTTTTTTTCTTTCTTTCTCCTTTTTCCCTACCACTTCCTCTAGAACGTTCTAGTTGCCGCAGAGCTTTTTTTTTTTTTTTTTTTTTTTTTTTTTTTTTTTTTTTTTTTCTCTTACCACTTTGTCTGCAAGTTTCTTTCCGTCTATCCCATCAAAACACACAAACTTAAAGGTCACACACACCACAACATTTGATTCTCATCAAACGAAGATAGAGGGGGAACTCCAAAAGGGAGGAATAGGTCAAATCGGTGCTTGATCGCCGCCTTCACCACCGCCTGTCTTCCTCCCCACCGTTGCTTGATCTCTTCTCCACTGCCAACGACATGCGGTAGAAATGGGTTAGATCAAATTTTTTTTTTTTTTTTTGTTCTGATTTCATTATTGGGTTTCTTTGTAAAATTGTGTTATAAACAAAGGGATAAGAGGAATGAGGAATCTGGCGTGAGTGAGCTTCAGAGAGGGCAGAGGGCAGAGCAGAGAGATGAGAGGAATGAGGAATCTAGGGAGAACATCTTCTGATGTATCAAAGGGTGAAGTTAGATTTTCAGTAAAATGTGAAGGACGATTTGGTAATTGTACACAGAGTCCAATGGATATATAAATCAATGCGCATGAGCTTTTCCAAAATACACCTCAGAGCTTTATTTTGTGAACGTACGTTCTCTTCACAAATCCAAAATGCAACTTTTAATAAAAAGTTGCTTTTTTTATCTCACCAAACGGGCTTAAAGTATTTGTAGTTTTAAAATGAGCTTTTTGGGTCGGGAATGTTGAAACAAACAGGCACTAAATCTCCCCCAACCTTTTACAAGAATGTCCCACTCAAGTCCCTGTTATTATTATTATTATTATTATTATATAAACCCACCACCATGCAAATCGCATATTAGATTCACGAAACACGGGTGATTAAGATATTAATAGCTTCATGCAACAAAAAACAAATCGAATCTCTTTCCTTAAAAAACTGTAAAATAAGTCCCATGCAATGCAACTACGCAAAGAGATATACTTGAAATAGAAAGTTTAGACCACACCCCCGAATAGCGCGTGTCAACATTCCTATTATCCGAATAAAATTAAATAAATAAATAAAAATACATAAAATTGATCTGTAGCTTATTTTAATATTTTTTTTTCTTTTTAGTAGTCTTACCCCATAACCTATAAAGCCCAAAAAAAAAAAAATGATATAAAACTGAGAAAAAATGACATAAAGCTGAAAAAAAAAGACAGAAAAATTGGCCCAAAAAAAATGTAACACTTGTTGCTCATTGAAACACAATCTTTAACGGATTTTTCGTTAAGAAAAAGATTGGCCAAAAATCTGAGAGAGAGAAACCAACATGTGGTTACAAAAAGTACACAACCCTTCACCATGTGAGAGACTGAAAGACTCAGTCTCTTCCACTTCCAAAGGTTGCAATGTCTTGGATTTATAGCAGCTTTTTTATAAGTAAGGGACTACCCAACCATGTTCCGCCATGTCAGCACATGGTGCAATGCAATTGTGAGTCCTATCTGAGCTGGCAGGATCTTGGAGTCAGAGTCGCAAAGGAAGGAAGGAAGGAAGGAGGGGAAGGGAATTTTGTTAGTTTGTTTGGACATGGACGTGGCGGCATTTCTCTTTTCTTTTTCTTTCTAAAAAGGAGTTAAGAGTTCTATCCACTTGGGTCCCACATTGCCCACAACTTTTTTTGTTGGTTCTCCACCTTTTTTGTTGTTCAGATCCTCTTTGGTGGAACCATCATCTCTTTGTAGAATCTATCTTTTCCCACATTTGTATCTTTCTCCACTCTTCTCTCTCTCTCTCTCTCTCTCTCTCTAACTGATAGTTCTTTCTAGTTTTTACCTCGCGTATTCTTATGTTGAGTCAACAATTTTCATGTGTTTCTTGCTGTTTAGATGTGATTTTCAGTTTAAGTTTTGGCTTTTTTGAGGTGGGTTGGTTTTACTTACTTTAAAAGTACTTGTGCTTTTGTAGCAAACTTTCTGTGTTAGCGTTTGTTTATTTTTGGTTTTCAGTAAAAAATGGTGATTTTGCGAAGTGGGTTGGTTTTAAGTACTTGTTAATTTGTGTTTTATAATGTATTCTTGCTGTTTGTTTATATTATTCAATCAGAAGATTTGGTCAATTGAGGTGGGTTGATATTGGGGACCAGTGAAGAAGAGAATTTTTCAAGAAGTGACTGATTTTGCTGGTTGGGTACCTGAATTTTTTGGTTTATACGATTGAATTTTTCCCAAAAGTTGTCTTTTTGAAGTAGGTTGTTCTTGGGTACTTGTGGAGTTGTATTTGTTTGATGTAACAGTTAAAATTTTGCTTTGTGGTTAGGCAGGTCTTTTGGTTAATGATTGTGGGTTTTGTATAAAAGAATGGAAATGGGATTTTTTTGTGAAGTTGGAGAACATATTAGGATTTGTCAGTGGGGATAGTGGTGAAGGAAGAGAAGGATGAGAGGAGGAAAAGATGAGCAAAAGGTGTTAAGTCCTTTGTTTCCTAGGCTTCACGTAAATGATACAGAGAAAAGAGGGCCAAAAGCACCTCCAAGGAACAAAATGGCTCTCTATGAACAGCTCAGTGTTCCATCTCAAAGGTTCACCCCTGGTTCAGCGTCCATGTTGCCAAATCGGTCCAAAAACAGCAGTAGCTTGGTTCCTTTGGTATCCTCGAGCCATGTGAGTAAAACAATTTATAGCTTTATGTTCATTAGTCATTGATTTATAGTTCACATAGACAATAGTTTTGGTGTTAATAACTTATTTAAATTTACTGCTTCTGTTTGGTATGTAAGCAGTGACATATTGACATGCCTTGTCTGTGCACTATCCTGTCATTGGTAGATACTTTTGAATAAAATTTATACTGTTTGATTGAAAAATGACTTTGTTATTTGAGTTAATCATGCTGGGAAGAACCTGTCTTGTTTGAGATTTCTAGTGGCTTTAGGAGGCTTGGATTTATTGTCCCCCACCCCATCATCCCCAATTTCTGCTTCTGGTTCTGCAAGGTGGCTTTCGGAATGAAAATGAATGCTTTTACTTCTGTGGTATTTTATCTTGTCTGATCATGTGAAGTCATTCGTTGTTGTAGGCTGGTGGCCACCAAAAGAGTATCTTTACTCAGCTCTGCAACTCCTCTTCTTCTCATCGAGCAGAGAATCTCCATTCTTATTCTTTCGTTGGGGTTAAGTTGAACAATAAGGTGGCAAGTCATGAACAGAATTCCAAGAAGCCTACAACTTGTCAAAGTTTGAATGCCCCAAGGCTATTGTCATCATCTGCTAAATGCAAATCATTTCAATCATACAAATTTTCCAAATTCAAGAGCTACTCTTCAAAGAAGCTCGGAGATGAGGATGATGGAGTTCCTACCCCTGGCCAAGGAATAATTCCACATCGTAGCAACAGTCAGTGCAGCAGAGATAGGGAAAAATTCCCTCGCTTGAGCTTAAACCCTTCAGTTAAACTTCAAAATGCTTCTGATGGGCAGTCAATTAGAAATGCAGCCATTGACCTAAAGTCAACAGAATATGTGACGCAGCAAGCTGAAGAGGACTCCAGAGTGTCTCAGAGTAATCAGGACCCTGGGGAAAGGTCAGATTCAATCACATCAACTAGATATAAGAATTTGGTGGATATGTCTTTAACCCCATCAAATAAAGTTAAAAATTCTGAATCATTAAAGAGAATACATGCAAATTCTGATCAAGAAAAAAGAAGCAGTTTGGTGGATAAGTTGAACAGATTACAAGATTCTAATACACAGTTGCAACAATTGTATGTGGCTGCGCAAGACAGAACAGCCCTCAGAGATGACATCATAAAATGCAGAATAGGTATAGGTAAGGAAAGCACTTCAAAGTTGAGAAGTGAATCATGCTCGAGGCCATCAATTGGAGACCATTATCAAAGTCTTAATGGGCTTAAAAATGGCACTGAGTGTCGTGAAGAAAAGAAATGTGGATCTATGTCAGCTTTGGATATCTCCCCTGATGATGTTGTTGGAGTGATAGGTGAGAAACTATTCTGGAAAGCGAGAAGAGCTATTGTCAAGTAAGTATCTCTTGCCTGGTGATTGCTGTGTGCATTTACTTCTGCTTAGCTATTTAGAAAAAAAAAAAAAAAACCGTTGTAATTTCTTTTTATAGCGTTTTAGCATCCATATCTTGATAAAGATCTGCCCATAAATTTAACTTCATATGCATTGATTGGTGTAGCTGCACTAAATCATTTTATTATCAAATGAGTTCTTAATTTAAGATCAGTATCCATTCATTTGTGGTCTGGTTTGAAGAATCTGATTTATGGTTGCACATGCTTGTGCAAGTTGTAGAAAGTTTTGATAATTGATTTGTCATTGTCATTCTAATGTATTCTTGGTTATGGTAAGACTTTAAAGTTCTCTCTCTCTCTCAGCACTAACCATTGACCCTTTTTTATGTGTATGTTTTGGTTTTGGGACGTAAATCATTGACGAATAGAAATAGTAATGGGAATTGTTCTCATTTTTTCTACTAGAAACCCTACAATTAAGAATTTTGGACGTCTCTCAACATGCAACCATTAGACTCTGTTCATGCTGCTCTGATGTCTATGCTCATGCATTTACTTAAAAGTTATATTATAGAGTATCATTTTTATAGGTGAATTTGGTCAGGCCACCAATATTTTTTGTCTTTATACACATAAACACAATTGCTCAATACATCTAAAGTTCACAATGAAAAGATTTTAAGGATATATACTTTTAGTACAATCATTTGATTGATAGACATTTTAAAGGAAATTATGACACGATGACAAGATCAATGAAATAAAAAGGAACAATGATAACGCAAAGGGAGAAACAAACGTTAAATACGTACAATTAGTACTGTTAGGAAAACCATCTATTCTTTAATGAAATTTCCCATCTACACTTTAATCGTCTTTCTATTGCTGGGTTCTTCAGAACTGTTGCTATTGAGACAAATTTTTGTTTCTTGTGTGTGTTTGTGTTAGTGTCTTTTCTTGTATACTCCAGCTTTTGTACCAGGTTACTTCAGTTCTTTTAAGCACCTCTTTTAATTAAATTTCCATTACTAATAAAAAACGTGTCAGTTGACTAAAGGGTTTGGTTTTCAAGGGATGACTGACTCTGTAGCTATCTTGGATGGTGTTTCTTCCATGGTTACATTGCATTTCTTCCTGGGTCTTAAAATTGTGCCTCCTTTCCATATAGGGTGTCAGCTGGACGGCTTTACACCGGATATTGCAAGTTTGCAAGACTGGATCTATCCCCAGCTTACTTCATCTATATTCTATCACATACATTTTTTTTAAAAGGGTCATTACTTACCGTAAAGACTAAAACCTTTTGGACTGTAATTATAAAACGATTATTAGTGCAAACTGACCAACATTAAATCCTTAAACCACTGACAAATGGAAAAACGACCCATTTTTTTTAAATAAAAAAAAGGAAAATTGATCAATTGGGATTGGGAAAATGTGTTACAGATTTTTTTAAAGAAAAATGTGTTCAAACCCATTTGGAATCACTACACATTTCAGTATTGTAAAGCTTAAAAATTTTTTTTGCTTAACTTTGAATTGATGAGTGTTGAAATTATCAACATTACTTAACCACAATAGTCATCTATCAATATTAATATTCACTATTATTTAAGGCTTGGTAGAAATTAATTTTCTGATTGAGCTTGGAAGGGAAGTTGCTATATGTTCTAATGTTATTTTTTGGCATGTCCAAATCTATCTTAAATACATTATATTGCTTGATCGAAAATGTTGTTCTTTCAAAATAATCAGCTTTTTGACATTTTTTTTTTGGGCATGTCCAAACCTATCCTTAAATACATTATATTACAACCCTCTCTTAAGACATGGATTGTCAAATGGAATTTGCCAATATAAAAAATGTAACACATACATAGATGTGTGTGTCCAAATCTGGGAATCAACCTCCCCAAAATTTGGGATAAGGCCGCCTACTAGCTGCCTTTCTCGGATCCTGTGGAAGCCCTGTGTTCTAGACTGTACCATGTCAAATTTTCAGATCATTAGTCTTTCTTAAACCATAGACGGTATTCATGAGTTTGGGGAATGGGGATTGAAGGAGGTCAGGAACTTTTTTAGAGCACTCACAGCAGTGGTGCTAAATAGTTATATTGCTAAAATTATAGATATTTAACATAAAAAGAGAGCTGCAGCAGTGGAGCCATTTGTTAAAAATATAGCTAAAGTGCTACAGTGCACATCTATATATAAATGTGCACTGTAGCACTCATCTATAATTAAAATATTATATTTTATTTCCTCCATCCTTTTTTCTTCTTTCTTTTATTCGTTCACTCTAATCTCAAATCAGACAACACTCTCTCCTCTCCAGCTCTCATCTCTCAAGCTCTCATCTCATCACGCCGTCCCACCTTCAAGCTCTCATCTCAGCTCTCATCTCATCACGCCGTCCCACCTTCAAGCTCTCATCTCTCGCCGGCTCTCATCTCTCGCCGTCCCACCTCAACCTCTCATCTCTCGCCGGCTCGCATCTCTCGCCGTCCCACCTCGACCTCTCATCTCTCGCCGGCTCTCATCTCTCGCCGTCCCACCTCGACCTCGCATCTCTCGCCGGCTCTCATCTCTCGCCGTCCCACCTCAACCTCTCATCTCTCGCCGGCTCGCATCTCTCGCCGTCCCACCTCGACCTCTCATCTCTCGCCGGCTCTCATCTCTCGCCGTCCCACCTCGACCTCGCATCTCTCGCCGGCTCTCATCTCTCGCCGTCCCACCTCGACCTCTCATCTCTCGCCGTCCCACCTCTTTGGGTTTTGCTGGTTTTTTTTTTTTTTTTTCTTCTTGCTTTGGACTGCTGGTGGTGGTGGTGGATGTGGCTGATGATAGACAACCCATCGCCGTCCTCCATCTCACCGATCTTCATCGGTTTTTTTTTTTTTTTTTTTTTTTTTTTTTTTTTTTTTTTTTTTTTTTTTTTTTTTTCTGCTGTGAACTGCTGTTGGCTGTGGTGGTGGTGATGGTTGTGCTGTGGTGGTGGTGGTTGTGCTAAAGTTTGTTGTGGTGGTGGTGATGGCTGTGCTGAAAGTTTGTTGTAAAATTTTTTATTATTATTGTAATGAGTTTTTTTGTATTATTTTAATCAAATAGCTAAAAATATAGATGAACTGCTGTGGAGTGTGAAGAGGTAATAGCTAAAATTATAGATAAAGTGAGTTTTAGATGTGAAAAATTTACATCCACTGCTGTGGATGCTCTAAGTGGTCTTTTCAGTGTTTTCAATGTAATATTCAAAATTTCAAATCTGATGTCACATATTTGGGATTTTTGGTTTACAGATTCTTACATCTTTATCAAGTAAGTGCATTTCTATTTTCGGGAATTTGTCAATCAAGAACACCTTATATGTTTATAAGCAAAGTTCTTTTGCCTTTCTTGTTCTGGATGAACAATTTTTTCTTTATGGGTTTTACTAGACTAATCTCTTCCTTTAGGTTTTATCGTCATTTACCATGTCTCTTAGCCCACACCGTATGTGTTGAATTTGTTTGGTCTAACTTCTTACATGGACAATTTTTTTAATAAATTATATGTTTACTTTCCAAATTTTTTATGATTGGGTTTTTTAGTTTTTGATCCAACTTTTTTATGTTATTATTTTCAAGTCAACAAAGATTGTTCGCGATGCAAGTGTTTGAGTTGCATAGACTGATAAAGGTAAGCTGGTCGTTGCTTGGTTAAACTGCCAATCTGCTTCTTCCATTAGATTTGTTACGTGTTTCCTGGTTTATGCAATCCAGTTTATGGAGAAAGCAGTTACATTACTCTTCATTTTGGAACAGGTACAAAGATTGATTGCTGGCTCACCGCATATTTTACTTGAAGATAACTTTTATTTAGGCAAGCCTTCAGTAAAAATATCTCCACCGAAGAAATTGCGTTCTGAATATGTTTCAGAACCAACAGCTCCCCCGATTGTTAAAGCAAAAGATAGTTCTCCGAGATCAATTTCTGTCACTGAATATCAAGATGAAAATGTGGTTAGAAAGTTCCCACTCCCTTCTGTCAACTATGACACCAGCAAAGTATTGAATACCGAGGAATCAAATTTTGGGCTTTATTCTGCAAATCCTTCTTTAGCTCCTGGGAATACCTATACGAAACCAGCCCCGTGGTATTTCCAACCACCACCAGGAAATCAATGGTTAGTTCCTGAAATGTCTCCATCTGAAGGACTTGTGTACAAGCCCTATGCAGGGTCGTGTCCAACTGCAGGTTTCATGGCACCAGTATACAGCAACTGTGGGGCTTTGAGCCTGAGTCCAGGAAGCGGAGACTTTGTAAACACTGCTAATGGTGTTCCTGCTACTCCCCAATGGATTGGAATTTTTCCGAGCACAACTCCTTTAGGCCAGACATACTTTCCTCCATATGGTCTGTCAGTCATGCATCAATCTCTATCCGGTTCAGCTATTGAGCAAACAAGCCCATTTGCAGGAGTTCAGTTAGATGGGCAGGACAATCAATTATCAGTTGGAGACATCAATCTTACATTACCTCAGCAAAGCTCATGTAACATGTCCAGCCCGGTAAATCGAGTAATACCATGTCATGTTGGGAAATTCCCTGCATCAAAAGAGAGTGTGTTACAGGGAAGTACAGCAAGCAGTCCCTTTGAGAGGGCCAAAGGAGATGCACTTCCTCTTTTTCCCACATCACCGACAATTAAGGCATTGGACCAAAATGTGCCAAGTAGTGAGCATCGGACACAAGTGATTAAGGTTGTACCTCACAATCCAAGATCAGCAACTGAATCAGCAGTACGGATATTTCAGTCAATACAGGAAGAAAGGAAACAATTATGAGACATACTGAGCAGGGAATGGAGATATGCTTATTCGCAATAAAACATGTTTGATTATTTTGTATCTGTAATCATAATGTATCTATCATATGTTAATAAATTTGTAAATATATTTTTGGAGTTAGGGGGGGTGGGGGGGGGGGGTAAAATTTTCCTCAATAGGGATGTCAAAATTTTCCTCAATTGAAATGTCGAGATTTTTCTCAATATTAATGGTTGGCAATGTTAGAGTATTCGTACTAAATGTTGCAAAAAAAAAAAAAAAAAATTATTTTGCCACACCAAAAGCCTACTTTATTATTTTATCACATCATTTTATAATATTCTATTTATCAAATGTTTTATCATTCAATTTTATACATTAAAATAATATTTACTACTTATTAAAATAATATATTATCTCCTCCCCATTTTATCAACAACAGCAACAACCACCCAGATCAACTGAACCCACCAACCACCACAATTAACCCACAACCACCACAATTACTCACCAAATCAAATCAACCCAAATTGCAACAAAAAAAAAAAAAAAAAAAAAACCACAACCAGAGAGAGGCAGAGTGAAAGGTAGACAGAAAGGAGAGAGAAGAGGGTGAGATCGACGATAGCCTTAATCTCGATCTGGACGGCGAGACAGCGGCAAGCGAGATCGACGGCGGCCTCGATCTAGATGGCGAGACAGCGACAGGCCAAAATTGAGAGAGAGAGAGAGAGAGAGATTGTGAGGAGAGAGAAAAAATAATTAAAGAAGTGAGAGCAGAGAGAAAGATGAATAAAAAATTAATAAATGATATGCAATTGTTTGTATGTATCGTGCCAAAATTGTGAAAGTGCGGTAGCATATTGCAAAAATTTAATACATTTAGCACATTTAATAAAAAGAATTTTTTTGTGTTTGGTGTGCTAAATGTGCCAAATATTTGACTTTTGACACATTTAATACATCTATTACGGATGTTCTTACACCATTAATATTAGCTTTTAAATCATTTGAAGCTTTTTTTGTTTTTTTTTTGAAAAATCAAATATTGTAATTAATTTTTTCATAACTTATAAATAAAATATAATTTAAAATGATCATATCATTATATGGTTAATAATTTACAATCGTTACACGTAATAGATAAGCAACATGCACATAATTGCTCAACAATTAACTAATAAATTTTAAAGTTGCAAAAATTTTCTTTAATTATTTACGCAAAAAAGCATTTCTTTTATTTTTTAAAAGACACCAAACTACTAACAGACAAAACTGCATAAAAAGCATATAACATCACATGGGCTGCAATAGATGTTGACGTGTCGTTGGTGTTGTACTGTTGCGTGTTGTGTTTGTTTATGCTTTTTCGTTTAACAACGAGAGGACTGCTGGACAGCTTTTTATCTAAAAAAAAAAAAAAGTTGTCATTGATTAAAGAGAGAAAGATGAATTAGACTCTAGAAGTTTAGATCCTGTTTGGTTTTTTTTTTTTATTCATCACTCATCGTTCTCCACTCAATTTTCATTACTCATTACTCATCACTCTTCACTCATCACTTAAAATACCTCAATTTCTCCAAACCCGCCACATCAATCACTCACTCATCACTCAGTGTTACTATTTTCAAAAAAAAAAAAAAAAAAGCAAAGTCAAAGATTGCAGCTCGTTTCCGTAACAAAGACGTTCCAAAACAAAAAAATAATAATAAAAAATAAAATGAAGTCAAATATTGCGGCAAAAGTAAAAAAATTGGTAGGTATAATTACAAAAATGCCATTGAAAACTGAGTTATAGAAATTAAAAACACCTAAAATGTGTTTTTAGTTTCCATAACTCATCACTCAAAAATCAGAGAATTGAGTGATGGAAACAGAGTTATGGTGCTCCCAAACGGACTTTGAGTTATCGGTCTCACTATTTTTGAGTTATGAGTTATGGAAACAGAGTTATGAGTTATGGAAACTAAAAATCCAAACGGCCTCTTACCCATCTGGTTATCTCTTTCACTCTCTCTCTTTAGTCTCTCTCTGCTTCTATGTCTCTCATCTTTGCCTCTCTTTAAATTTTTTTCACAATTTAATCAAACAAGCATTAAAGATTGAGATATGAGAGGGAGGGATAAAATATTCTCTTCTAAAAAAATAGAAGAGATTGGATACAAATTACTAGGCTTGGGCTGACAGGGGCAGGGCGGTGCTGCGGTGGACTGGTGGTGGCTGGTGGTGTCAGGTGTGGTGTGCTAGTCTGGCTCTGCTGTTGGGTGTTTTCCTACTTTAGGCTAGTGAGATCTCTAATTAGATTCGGCTTTGATTTTTTTTTTCTTCTTCTTCTTGAGATTGTTTTGGGGTGTCGTTTGGGCTTAATTTTTGCCGTTGGATTAATATTTTTTTTTATAGCTTTTAAAAATATCAGTAATATTGTTGAAGGGGATAAAGTGCAATTTTATTAAAATAAATTGCTAAAAATAATATATTATATATACTAAAATTTTCTAAAAAAAAGAGAGGGGGGGGAGGGGGGGTGGGAATTTCGTCCCTATACATGTATGTATTGAACAGAATTTTTGTTGGAGTCATTCTTTGTGCCATATAGATGA
This sequence comes from Lithocarpus polystachyus, assembly GCA_033629205.1. NCBI lineage: Eukaryota > Viridiplantae > Streptophyta > Magnoliopsida > Fagales > Fagaceae > Lithocarpus > Lithocarpus polystachyus. Next base: position 17,903,540 of record CM066166.1, on the reverse strand, counting down.
AATTTGATAAAAAGGCACTGAACCTATTGGCAATGGTTGATAGTAACAGATATGCTTAAACAAGAAGAAGGGGCAATTTATATTAAATTATCAATGTAGACTCATTCATTGTTGGTTACTCGAGACCATTGCAATGAGGGCAAGCTCTGGTCATTGAAATCCCAGTTTCCTGCCTCTTTCATTCATTCTTTCCTAAATATTCCAACTCTCCAAATAATTTGGGGTTTCTTTCTTTCTTTATTTTTCTTTAGTCTTTTGCTAGTTTGGACGTGTATTTGAGTACCGGTTACAACCAAAAAAGATACGGGTTGCTTAAGTATCTTTCCCTGCAGAAAGATTTAAATCACAGCATAGAGAGGGAAAATTTCCGAATTATTACAAGCTGACACATCATATTATCAAGTTGACAAAATACAGCCAATTGCAAAGCGTCACGTACTGCTGTTAGGTTTTGTATCAACAGAAATTTGCCAAGTGTTGAAATATGGGCATAAAATGCATGTAAAAAACAAATTACATATCAGCGAGTGTAAACGATGACATATGCAGCTTGGTGCGTGTAAGTGATGATGTAAGCAGTCCAATCGGGTGCTGACGTGTGTCACCTTGAAAATAAAACATTTTGGCCAATCAAAAGATGTCACGTGTTTTGGAGAAAAAGTCTTGAAGCTCCTCCAATCAGATCGTGACACATGTTATCAATCAAGCTTCGCCACGTGTCGCTCACCCCACACTCAAACTCTTATAAATAGAAGCCTTCTTAAGGCATTTTTACACACCAAAACATCTAGAGCACAAGCAGCATCATAAAAGATTTAGAAGCACTCAGAAGTATAGAAACTCTACAAGAATCAAGCTTCAAAGCCTTCAAGAACTTCAACCTCAAAACTGAAGAACATTTGAAGCAAAACCACCCAAACTATCTACCTAGATCTTAAAGTTTGCTGGAATCAAGTTCAAAACCTTCAGAAACCTCAACAAACCATAAATCAACGAAGCTTCACGGATTTAATCTTCCAAAGCATTGAACTTCCACCATAAACCTTTGAAGACAAAGAATGCACCAAGAACACGAAGAACACATGAAGACCAAAGAATTTCTAACAAGCTTATAGCCAGAGATTCATTATAATTCTGTTTTAAGGGTCTTCGATTCATCCTTCAACTAAATTGAAGGATATTTGATGTTCGAGTTAAAATCACATTATTACAATTCCAAAAAACAAGTCTTCAAGGAGATCGAATCAGATGATCACTCTTTTGTAATTTCAAAGAATTGTACCACATATTCATCAATACAAATTCACATTTGTGAAACTATTTTACTTATTTGATTTATTTCAAATTAGAAATTTAGTCGTCTACACATAGCACATGGGGTCTTTCACAAATTGTTGAAATGTTGAGGGAGCGGGAGTTACAAATATTCTATTCTCGTCAAAGCACCTAATATTCCGAATAAAACAAGCTCTTCCAAATCCTGCACTCAGAAAATGGTCACTCACTCCTCATTTGTGTGAATGTGTGAATATCATTTGTTTATGAGTTAAACATCTTTCCACAAAAATTAATGCGCAGAGTATATATTGCAAACTCTTTGAAGATGTCGACAGGCCAAATACCCTATTGCCTCATTTTGGACTACGAGCCACCACTGTGAGTACTGAAACTGAAACATAAATAAAATCGTGAGAGGGATGGGAAATACTTAGGAACTCTGGGATAATTGCTCTCAGACTACCTAAGAAATTAAATTATTACAGAACAAGTAATTAATGAGACATTTAAATTTTGGTTCTCTTTATAAAGGAAACCAAACAATGTATACCACTAAATTACAAACTCCGTTGATAACAAGATATGATAGGTATTGGTTAATGTGTTAAGTTGTTAACTACACTTACAGGCAACAATTTATTTGTACCAACATTTAGAAAACAATATTGGCAACCATGGTAGTTTGGTATTGATAGATAATCTTTGAGAGATGCAAAGACCACATTCGAAATTAGGGAAGTTTCAGTTTTGTAATTCCAAAATTGGTGCATTTTTAAAGGGATGAAAATTTTACAAATTCATTAATTTTTTTTTTTTTTAGAAAAGTGATATGAAAGTCAAATAGTCAAGTGAAATATCCCCTTAAGATGGTTAAATCCAATATTGGAGTTTGTCTTTCACAAATAGGATCTGCCTGCATGTGAGAGGAGGGTTGATTTTGTCTGATAGATGTGATAACCTATCCAATATTAATTTGGATTTGAAATTCAATTCAAGGCTAGAATTAGGGAGAATAAGAAGTTTGTTTGTTTGTTTGTTTTTTTTTTTTTTTCCTTCTTTAAAGTGACTCAAATTGTACAGTGGCTTGAAGAAAATGAGGATATTTCGCTAACCATAATTGAAGCATTCTAACAAGCCCGTGATGTCCTCACTCCTTAGCTAACAAACCTATCTCAGAGAGAGGAGATTTGTGTTTGATCAGTGCCTACTATAATGAACACTGAACTTCTGGTTGAGCTTTTATCTAATTCTAGAATCTATGAGAAGAAAAATAGAGACGAATACACAAAGTACAATCACACGACACAAGATTTACGTGGTTCAATTCTAAGACTACGCCTATAAAGTTCTAGTGATTTCATTGTGTTAGGGAAAATAATATAGATGTTGCTTACAATCATCAAACCCTAATTTTGAAGCATGGATTATCGGTTCTAGCTTCCGCTCCATGGCTACGCCTCACAAAAATCTCATTAATATAGTAATGCTTCCAAGTTGGGTTGTTACAAAATTGAATAGATCTAAAAAAAAAAAAAAAAAAAAAAAGTCTCCATATATCCCAACAGTTGGAAGATCCCCTATTGGCCTGAAAACTCACTTTCCTTTAGCAGGAGATATGCAAGTTGAAAAATATATTCCCTATTCAAATTGCCACCTAAAATTGCACATCACTTGGGCTTCTCACACTCAAAGGAATAGACTTAATTAATCGCCTTATTGGCTTCAAAATAAAGGAATGCATAATCTAAATCTATTAAGTTTTATTTCCATTGCTTTGAGATTAGGTCAATAACTGAACTAATATTGATACATTGAGACATTATTTTGTAAAACAAATGGTGGATTTGGATACCGCTTATTTTGCTGAAAACTGAAAACACTGTAGCAAAATAATTTTTAAATGTATAAATAGTACCGTGAGACTCATTTTTAATGAAAGTTTTGTTGAAAAAAGAGGTTTGTGGGTCTCGTGAATAGTGCACGGGACCCATTGAAAAGCTGAAACGCACATCTTAAAAAAAAAAAAAAAAGGCTAAAACGCTCATTAGTATCCAAATGGATACAAAGTGTTGGGCAACCATTTATCGTCTCAAACGCTTACATCCTCACCATTTCCAATTCTCCATTTTGAGACCAAGGGATAAAATCATAAAAACTCTCTTGCTTATGTTATGCTGCCTTATATGAACAATTTTGAAAACTTGTGCATTCAAGAAAGAAAAATTTGGGAAGTATTTAGACTTCAACACCATGTACAATAGAGATTGAGGATTGTGGATCAATCTCAATCCTTGTTTCTTCCATAAGGCTAAATTGAACCATTTAATTTATTTAATCCCCATGCCCCATCACATTTTGGTCTACATTGTTTGACCCATTTCAACGAATGTGTCATTCCATTTCCTTGTTTTTTGTTGACCCTTCCAAATATCTATCATGTGCATTTATTTATTTATAACTTAGAGCTATTTCATAAATTGAATACTCAATGTCACTACTTTGTCATATCATCTTAGGGGACAGTCTCATGGATCATGTCTAGGAAAGAAGTAAATTTCAAATAAATTGACATGAGTGCTTAGAGAATATCATTTAAAACACACCCTTATTTTGTGACTTATAAGTTATAACCGAAATATTTATGTTGGCTCCTTGTCTTATAAAATAATCAAGAGCATATTACATGGTGTGAGATAGATCGAGTATTTCCTTGAGTTTTGGAGTCGTGGGGGATTAACTTGATCTGAAGCGACTAAGTAGTCCTAGCCATAGGTTAGATATTGTGAGTGATGTACTGTGTTCGTTAAGATAGTGACATATCATCATATGCCTTCTAATCAGGTTGCGCCCTTTATTTTCTATATCAGGAGAGGAATGAACTAGAGATCAGAAGGGGTGGTGGACCTGAAAGTGATATTGCTCCCATTTTAAGTTGACAACGCAATAGGGTGTGAAATTGAGTGCATCTGTAGTGTTAAAGATATTAGGTTTATGTGTTAATTGTACATTGGCCCCAAAGGCTCAATTAAAGTATAAAGCACAACCACCTAACCATGGACGGAGCTATATATTGACTTGGGAGGGCAATGAACCACCCCCCACAACCCCCCCCCCCCCCCCCCCCCCCCCCCCCCAATTTTATTTATTTATTTTAATATTAGTATATTAATAGGTACTAATTTTACAATTTTGTTCAATAAAATTACACTTTGACTTCTCTTCACAATGCCATAAATTCTTTTAAGAGTACTGTTATAACCACAAACTTTTTTACAAACTATAGAGATAGCAAATTTTAGTGGTTCACACACTTGCATTACTTTTTTCTTATTAATAACCACTTACTACATTAACAATTTATAAAATTTTTGTAGTTTTAGCATTTTTCACTTTTAAAGGCCATAAAAAATCAATAGATTAAATCTAAAACAAAATAAACAAGCTCAAAAAAATTAGCCCAACAACAAAAAATACCAATAATAAAGTTTAAAAAAATTAAGTCTGATAAACGTGTTTATCCAAAACAAACAACTTGGTTTTCTAAAAAGTTTTAAACAAAGATTCTTAGTAATAAAGTAGTAAAGTCAAAAGCCAAGCCACCGCACAAAGTGAGCAGCAGAACTACCCAGTGGCGGCTCCAGGAATTTCTTCCAGGGTGTTCCTCAATAAACAAAAATTACACAATCTAATAAAAAGAAAATTTTATATATTGACAATAACAATCAAAAAACACGGAAATACATAAAATTTACAATTGCGTTCTACGAGTTTTCATATTTTGAAATCGTTACATGATAGTCTCATTATCAATGCTACGAGCTACATCTTTTTCAATATACACAATCAAGCAATCATTCATCCACTGATCTCCTATTCGATTGCGCAGCTCATTCTTTATATATTTCATTGCTGAAAAACTTCTTTCAACTGTTGCAGTGGCTACAGGAAGTGTCAAAGCTAACTTCACAAGCAAATAGACTAATGGATAAGTCTCATGCTTCCTTGTGTACACTAACTTTTCAGCAAGTTCACTAACTCCTTGAAGCTCCAAAAACAAGTCATTGCTGCGCATATCAAAAATATAATTCTGTAGTTGAGAGTCAAGTGCCAAGATATCTGTCCCAATAAAATCAGATGAATAGAACTTTGCTAGACGTATCAACTTTTCCTTATCAAAAGCCACAAATGAATTGCTTGGATTCAAGAAAGCCATACAAAGTAGCAAATCTGTTTTCGCCTCTGAAAAACGGTTATTAAGCTCTTGAAGTTGCATATTTATGTCTGTGTAAAATAGCTCAGCACGATAATGATGTAAATTTTTAATTTGTTGGGTGTTACGTCGCGGCCTCCCACTAACTACAAATATTTCATCCATGTTCAAGATAGGAATATCATGTGTGGTACAAAATGAAGACACCTCAGTCAATAAAGGTATCCATTCATCATCTCTCATCACTTGCAATCATTGCTTAGACACTTTAACAAGATCCATAGCATTTACTATATCTTGATTTTTTTTTTTTTTTTGCAATGCTATTGACAACTCATTTGTGATCCCTAAAATGTTTTTCATCAAGTGTAAAGCAAAAACATTCAAAAGATAGAATTGATCTCATAATAGATCGAGCTTCAACTTTTTGGTCAGAGAGGCCTTCTTCTTCAATAATCTCAAGTACATCAACAACAGCAGAGAACATCAAAATCAAGTTGAGAATAGTCCCATAATATGATCCCCAACGTGTATCACCAGGACGTTTAAGACTTGTCACTTGATTCAAACCTTGCCCACTTCTACGTACTCCATTCTCTAAATCTTCTTTAATTTTGGCAAATTGTGCATCTCGAAGAGCATCTCGTCTCTTACAAGAGCCTCCAACAATAGTTACTAAATTACTAACCACATAAAAAAATTCAGCAATGTTAATGTGGTTTTTAGCAATGGCAACAAGTGTCAATTGAAGTTGATGAGCAAAACAATGGACATAAAATGCTGACTTATTTCCTTTCAAAATTAAAGTTTTGAGACCATTGATATCACCTTGCAAATTACTAGCTCCGTTATAACCTTGCCCGCGTAGTTTCGATAAATTCAAATTATGTTCACAAAGTAAATATTCAATAGCATATTTGAGTGACAAAGTGGTGGTACTTGCTACATGTACAATACCAAGGAACCGCTCTATAATAATTCCTTTTTTGTTCACATAATGAAGAACGAGAGCCATTTGTTCTTTCACTGAGATATCACGTGACTCATCAACTAATATTGAAAAGAAGCCATTGTCAAGATCCGTGATGATGGCTTTGGATGTTTCACGTGTAATTGCATTCACAATGTCTTTTTGAATATCATGGTGGGTAAGCTTGCAATTTTTTGGAACATTTTGCAACACTTCATTGATAGATTCATTGTGATCCCCCAAAAATTGTAGAAGGTCAAGGAAATTTCCTTTGTCACTTGAACCTTGAGATTCATCTTGACCACGAAAGGCTAATCCTCGACATAAAAGGAATCTTATGCAATCAACTATTGCATTTAATTGAATCCCATATTCAAGTTTATCTTGATTTGATTGCTTAACCAAAATAGTTGAAATGTGTTGCTTTTCCTTCAGTAGATCTTCACTTTTCTTGACAGCTTGGTTATGAGCACTGTTAACTCCTCCAACATGGGAATCTAACTTCAAAAGTTGATTCCAAAGTTTGAATCTCTTCGTTACAAAAGTCTCACCTCCTCCTTGCTTACCAACATCTTGCCCAAATAAGTAGCAATAAAAACAAAATGCCGCATCCTTGTCTATACTATATTCCAACCAATTTCTATTTGCATACCATTCGGATCTAAATCGACGGGGCTTTCCAGAAAAATATGATACAGGGTAATCGTGCATAGGTGGTTGACAAGGGCCTTTTGCTAAATAATATCTTCTGATTTCATCTTGATTATTAGGATGATAAGATGATATCTTTTGTCGTAGCCCAAGATCTGAAGGAAGATTTTCTAAGTTAAAGTCAACACGAATTCGCTTAGAAGATGAAGATGAATCTTGCACAGGAGATGAATCTTGCACAAGAGATGAATCTTGAGTACGTGGTTTTCTTATCAAATATTTGTCCATAATTCTAGCAAAAGAATAAACAATAAACTATAAGTTCATTTGAAATATTAGTAAAATTATTAATTATTGTTGTTTAGTTGTTTCATTAATTTTTTTGTCTTTTATTAATTATTGTTGTTTCATTAATTATAAAATTATTAATTGTTGTTTAACCTAACATAATTTAATTTGTTTGTCATTTATAATGTATTGGTTTATTAATTATTATACTGATTTAATTATTGTTGTTTAGCCTAACAATAAATTATATTGCTTTAATTTATTATATTGTTTAGCCTCATATGCACATTACACTAAAAGCACTAAAAGAACCACTTATATGCACATTATTTACACATCATGTGTAACACAATAATTAAAACTCCAAAACTGTGCAATGTGCAGCCTGGCCCCATCCCATGTGCGCCCACTGCCTATTCACCCCCACCCCACTCAACACACAAGCACGCCTCATGATGCTCCCTGCCAATTAGAAAATTTCACAATGACACATTACACTAAAAAACAAGCAATATTTCACCAACACCAACATACTGCACACACCAACACAGCACCAACAGATAAGATAAACAGGAAAAGGCATAAAGGCAAATTCAATTTTCAAAAAGTAAAGAACAGACAAAATTGAATAAAGATAAAGACAATTCGGCCAATAAAAAGAGAGAGAGAGTTATTGAGTTTGAGTTGGTGGTTGTATTAAAGAATAAATAGAGAGAGAGAGAGAGAGAGAGAGAGAGAGAGAGAGAGAGAGAGAGAGAGAGAGAGAGAGAGAGAGAGAGAGAGAGAGAGAGTGAGAGTCATTTTACTCCTTACAATATTTTCAATTTTTCATCTTTTCAGTTCATAGTGTGAGAGTTAGAGGGAGACTGAGAGATCGAGAGAGAGTCTAAGAGAAAAAGAGAAAGTGAGAAACCGAGTTAGCTTAGGAAAAAAATTAAATACCTTGAGGGAGCCCAGGGAGGGAGGGTCTGAGGGAGCACCGGAGCGCACTGCTGCAGCAGCCGAGCAGCGAGCAGGGAGGCGGGGCCGCGGGAGGCCGGAACTGGATTGGGCATGAGGAGGATGAGCTGGCGGGCTTGCGATCTGGCATTGGCTAGTGGCGATCTCCTCTCCGATCCAGCGATCTCCTCTCCGATCCGATGGCTAGTGGCGATCTCTTCTACTTGGCTTGGATGACCTCTGTCTGTCTTTAGGTTAGGCGTTAGCTTAGTGATTTTTTTTTTTTTTTTTGATAAAGCCTTTAGTGACTAGGAGAATCCGTGGGTTTGAGCCTTTGAGGCGCTGCGCTGCTCTGTTTTTTTTTTTTTTTTTTTTTTTTGGGTGAGAATCTGTGGGTTTGTTTGTAATCTGTTGGCACTTGGGCTTTGCCGTGGGCTTGTCGCCGTGGGCTTGCTGCCGTGGGCTTGTCTCTTTGTTACAAATTTTTTTTTTTTCCAGATTTTAGTTCAAATTTGTTTTTTGGGCTTTTTTTTTTTAAGCTTTGCTTGATAGTAGAACAAATAAATTTTTTTTTTTTTTTTTAAATTTGAGGGTGTTCCTAATTTTGTGTTGAGGGTGTTCCTAGTATAGAGCATATATAAATTTTTTTTTATTATATATAAAATTTTTTTTTTCAGCTCAGGGTGTTCCTGGGAACACCCTGAGCTGTACGTGGCACCGCCACTGGAACTACCCCCTAACTCCAAGTTTTGGTTCTGTCCCTACACCTACACCTAACCCTAACTCCAAATCCCTATATATACCATATAGAGTTCATTGTAAAACACACAAATGCTTATCCCAAAAGACAGAAGTATAACACACAATTTAGAAGATAGTGAAGATATAGCCACCAATGGTTTTTTTACGGGCACATAAGTTGTTAGACAGAGTCACGTGGACCTTGTTTACTCTCTTTTCTCTATAATGCTTTCAACTACTATTTCCAAGTCCTATATGCATCTTAGAAAAGGTAGGCATTACGTTGAAACATCATGCATATTGGTTTAACTAATGACTTCTGAACCATTGACTATCCAATACCAACATTTTACATTGAGGCATTCAACTAATTACCATATTTATTTAGGGAAAAATCTGTTGGGTCAAACTCAAAACTAACAATTTATTTTCATTTCTTCTTTAGTCTCTTACTATTTTGGACATGTATTTGAGTACCCAGGACCCCCAAAAAAGATATGGGTTTCATAGTTGTCTTTTCCAGCAGAAAGATATAAATCATAGCACATACGCTTTTTCACAAGTTGCTGAAACGCTGAGGGTTTGGGACTTACAAAGGTTCCATTTTTGTTAGAGTACCTAATATTCCGAATAAAACAAGCTCTTCCATAGCCTTCACTCCCCCTTTGTGTGAATACCGCCTGGTTCTGAGTTATAAATCTTTCCACCAAAATTAATGTTTGAAGCATAGTCTCCAAACTCTTTGAAGACGTTGGCAGGCCAATGCCCTACTTGCTCGTCTTGATATATGAGCCACCAATTTGTGTCTGGTAACTGAAACATAATTAAATTGTGTGCACGAAATATCATTAGTGTCTCTCAAGAAATCATGGTAGCATTTCAGAAGGTATACATATTTGCATCACCTTCCTAATGGACATGTATGTTTCGTACTGCTTTCCGTTGTATTGGGAAACAGGCTCTATGGTAGCACCGAAAGCAACTTTGCGAGATACTTGCACGAACCCACAAGCAGCATTAACGCAACCTGTTTGTAACCATCTTGCTTTCAGATACAACAACAAATACGAACCACATATAACTTAAAAGAGCCTCATTAAATACAGCTGACTTAGACTATATATATAGATATATATATATATATATATTTATATATTTATATATATTAATGGAAGGTTGAAAGTTGTTTGATTATAGTGTCTTTCGTTGTAAATTTGAGACAAAATATGTGTGCGTTTAAATACCGCTTATTTTGCTGAAAACTGAAAACAATAAAAATATAATAAAAAATTATTGTTCATAAGTACTGTTAATATGCTTGATTGCACTGTTCATGTCCCATGAACAATGCAATAGGCACTGGTTAAAAAAAACAAATAAAAAAAAAGCTGAAATCACAGAACAAAGCAAACGCAGACGCAAACGTGGGTTAACCAAATGGACCCATTTAGCGAAAAAAAGATAAATTATATATTTAGTTTTTATCCTTTAGGCTATTTGTTAATTTGGTTATTGATATTTTAAATGTGTCAATATGGTTCTTAATAGTGATATTAAAATATTATTTTTTATGCCATCTAAGTTGCAGCATGTGATGCCATGTGACCTTAATTTAAAAAAAGAAAAAAAAATCCAGCCAAATTGTATTTGTTGGAGCAAAAGGCTAAAGACCAATTAAAACGTTTAGAAGGCTAATGAACAAATTAACAAACTACCTAAAAAATTGGGACCAAATATATAATTTATCTAAAAATAAAATAAAATTATGACATGGAAGAGAATAGGTGAACTTACAGTCGAATATATAAATAACGTGCTTCGCGTATCACCTGGAGCAACCTGGAGGCATAACATAAACTATGTTTCATACGATCATTCAAAGGATTTGATATGTAAATTACATTTTATTTCATTTTCATTATAAAATTAATATATATATATATATATTTGTAATTATTCTTTGCAAGCTTAAAACTTACCGTCCATCCTGCTTCCATTGTGCTAATGTTTACTAGCGGACCTGATGATGATACCCAAACTTGAGAAGGACTAAATTCTCCAGCAGATGTGACATTTGGGTAGGACTGTAAATGAACCAAGTCATTCATAAAGAGCCCGGGCTTGGTTCAATAAAAAGCTCGTTCATGTTTGGTTGCTTATAAACAAGCCAAACTTAAACTTTAGTTTTAGGCTTGTTTAATAAACAAGCCAAGCGTAAGTAAAAAATATTGTTCATGAACAAGCTTGTGAACACCAAGACTCAATACAAAAGTAACAGAACAAGTTAAGCCTAGGCTTATTTATGAGTTTGGTAATAAAATTGATATGAGCTTGACAAGTAAATTCATATCATTCTAAGACTTTGATTAATTATAAGTTGAGACCATTCATTCAAACCAAATAGGCTAGATAATAAACTTGATATAATCTTGATAATATACTTGTTTTGGATCTCAAGTTCAAAAACATGATATTGAGCTTGAGTTTGGGTTTGATATTGAGCTCGAGTTTGGCTTGCCCAATGAATCAAGCCAAGCCAAACCGAGCTCAAGTTTTTATACTTTATAATAAGCTCAAGCTTGAACATTATTTGTAAGCTCGTATCAAGCTCAAGCTAAACTTGAACATTCTACTTTTGCTGTCGAGCTGAGCTTGAACATTCACAACTTGATAAAACTCGACTCGTTTACAGCCTTACATTTGGGTGCCATACGTTAAGATAAGCTTCTAATCCATAGTAGTGTCCGGCTTGCGAAGTAATTTGGGCGTACTTTTCCATATATGAAAATTAAAAACATATATTTAAACTAACGTAAATTTAAAAAAAATTATAGACTACAAGAGAAAAAAAAAGAAAAAAAGAATTCTCTGTGTTAGAAGGATACCTCATGCTCTTTGATCATAGTTAGTTTTTTTGAATTCCGTATTATGGGGACTGTTCTTTCAGGACAATCTCCATTCGTATGCCATGTTTGGAAGTTCTCAGCTTGAAAGAAATTCGGTTTCAGTATACTTAGGGGTTGCATCTATTTTAATCACAAACGAAATTGCTATCTCATTAGAACAATAAATTATTTATTTATTAATTATTTTTATTTTTATTTAAAAAAAAAAAACTGAAAATTTCAGGGCAGTGAACTTTTGACTTAGTATATTTACTATTTTATTTTTACTGAACTCCACAAAAGAACCATTAATCATTGTACAAAATTAATTAAATCAGAAAAAAAAAATGTAAAGAAAGAAAATAAAAACCTCTATGGTATGATTCTTGAGAGCTGGATGATCCAAAGAAAGTTGTTGATAAATATCGACACAGTCAATAATATCACCATCTTCACTTTGCAATGATTTGGCTAAACCAATGGAAAATTTAAATATTCAAACTATAAGGCCTCATCCTTTAGGCCATAAGGAACCAATTATATACATAACAAAGAGATGCAAAAATGAAAAAATAAAAATAAAACAACATTTGGAATAAAAGCATAGCCATAGAAGGCAAGTATGCACTAGTTATAACCTCAATAGTTTTGACTGTTCCTTTGCGCGGAACCAGTTCTCTATTTTTCATGGAAGTCATCCTTCTTCCATCAACAATTTTTTCGCTTAGCATACAAGTAAAGCTATGAAGAAAAATGCGCTGCATCCTAGTTTAGTTTGAATGTCATTAGCCATCGAAAAAAAATATTTTTTGAGGGAAGCTAAATTGAGTGATTGCATATATGAGGAATTCCAAGAACAATATTTATAGGTGTGTGAATATTATTAGCTTACCTTTTCTGGACAGAAACAAAAAACTAAAATTAGGTTTGAATAATAATGATTTCTTTAAAAAATATTTACTATAAAATAGTTGGAAATTGCATAAAGTCACTACAAAGAAAAAGAGTTATTACAATGAAAATAATTTGGACATGTAATATATGACTCCATATTTTTTCGCGAGTATTGATAGACATATTTGATAAATTATCAAGTGTCTAGCTTTCGAAAAAAATCGATATTTTAACATTATATCAGAAAAGATCCTAAACTCGACCTATGTCTTCCACAATATCTCTCATTTAAAATGTTAAAAATCTCATTTGTTGGATGAATATCATGGTATAAACTGTGAACTCTGATACACTTGTGATACTATGTAAGACTAGTACTTGTATTATTTTTTCTTAAAATAATGATTTATTAATGTGATTAGAAAGCTTCTCGACTCAACTCAAAATGACAAAAGAAAAATAAGTATAGTAAAAAATTATTATTTATGATAATAATGAAATTACACTTAATTTGACTAGTTTTGACAAGTGCTCTAATAAATTTGACCATTATTTTTATTTATAATTCAATTATTACACAAAAATTAAATAATGAGTCATTAAAACTCTAGTTCTCCTTATAAAGGAAACCAAATAATATATACCACAAAACTACAAAACTCCATTATTGGTCATTAACTAGATAATAGGTATCTTTCTCAAAAAAAAAAAAAAAAAAAGAAAAAGAAAAGAAAAACTAGATATTTGGTATTGGTTAATTGTTAACTTGTTAACTACACTTACATGCAGCCATTAATCTGTACTATTACAGAACTTAAAAATAACCTTTGAGGGATGCAAAGACCCCGTTTGAAATAAAGCACAATGTTAATTTTGTAATTCCAAAATTGATGCATTTTGAAAGGGGTGAAGATAAATAATTAGTATATTTTAGTTGGAGGTTAACAAATTCTTTTTTTTTTTTTTTTTAATTTTAAAGAAAAGTGATGTGAAAGTTGAATTGTCATGTGAAAAATATCCCCGTAAGAGTAAAAAGTGGTTGAATTTATTTTTAGAGTTTGTCTTTCACAAATTGGATCCACCCTCATGAAAGATGATGGTTGACTTTTTCTGATGGATGTGATAACTTATCTATTATTAAGTTTGACTTAATTCAATGCTAGGTTAGAACCAGAAAGTATAACGAAGATTTTTTTCATAAAGTGACCCAAATTATAATGAACACTGGGCTACAAGAAGCTTAAGTATCTCTTTCCTGGTGATTGTTGTGTGCATTTACTTATGCTTAGCTATGTGAAAAAGAAAAAGAAAAAGAAAAAGAAAAAGAAAATGGAACCCACCATCATGCACCTATGATGCGGTGGTCACTTCATAAGTATAAGTACTTGTGCGGTATGGGGGGCAAAAGTCGGGGTTTAAGTTTTCAGGAAGAAGTTTCACACACATATACACTTAGATTAAGTTAGAGTAGAATTTTTATCTTGTACATATTAAAAAAAAGAAAAGAAAAGAAAAGAAAAGGAACACATACACACATATACGCTTCTTATGCATTGATTGGTGTCCCTGCACTAAATTTTTTATTATCAAATGAATTCTTAATTTAAGATATGTATACATTTATATGTCGTTTGGTTTGAAGAACCGATTTATGGTTGTACATGCATGCGCAAGTTGTGGAAAGTTTTTGATAATTTTTTTTTAATTGTGAAGTGACCATCACATAAAGGGTGCGAGGTGGTGAAAGATTTTGATAATATATATAGAGAAGACACAAATATATATATATATATATATATATATAAATAGAGAGAGAGAGAGAGAGAGAGAGAGAGAGAGAGAGAGAGAGAGAGAGAGAAAGAAGACACACATAACAAACGTAATAGAGGGTGTAAGAAGATTATTATGGAAATTGGTCAAGAAAGTAAACAGTTAATGAGATATAGAAAATTACTTGAAAGCATGGTACAGAATAGGAAATTAGATACAAAAAATTGACTGATATTATTAGATTGAAGAGAGTTTTTACATATGTCATGAGGATTCTACATAAGGGAGATATTTCAAGGGCTGAGTTATGCCTTTCCATAGATACAAAGTGGCTATTTATAGGCATCGGAACTCAAACAAACTTAAATACAATTTACAATCAGTTTTTTATGATCATAAAGCAGATGGTAGGGGCCTAGCTTGTGATTGACAAGTGTCTGCAAAGGTAGGGGCCTGGTTGAGTGAAAGCTTCTGTTGGGATGAGGTTGCTGCAGAGAGCAATAAGTGTTTCTAACATGCAAGGATAAGGCTGAAGGCTGCTGATGAGTGAAAATGCTTCAAGATTGTTTTGGTAACTTTTTTTTTATTTTTTTATTTTTATTTTTAAAGTATTCGACACATTTAGTCCTATCCATCTCTTCCTTGGAACCATTTTTGTCGACATCAACATCTGGGTCATGGTTATCATAATAGTGGTTATGGTAGCCAAGTATAGGATTGGCCATTTCCCAAAGGTCAGCTTCATATGGCCACTATTGTTTGTAAGCTTTTGGAATGCTTGGTCTTGTTTCAGATAAGGTTCTCATATTAAAAGAGTCTATCCTTCTAAGTGCATTCTGACAACATGCCTAAATGGTGTCCATATGTACATGGATGGAATCATCTGGGTTAGTGAGCCAATAAATTTATGATGGGTGAAAGATTCCTTCTGCTTGGATGTCATTTTTTGAATTGAGCTTAACAATCATGGAATCTGTAGTGACTTTGTGACCAAATTTTGGATGATATGTGATAGGATACTTCTTCCAATCTCCATTATGAGCATCTTTTTTCAAAATTTCAAACTAGAATTTTTGAAAATATCTATTGTCGTTGGGGAAAACGAGTCTGTAAAATCCTGGTTCAAAATGAAGACACAGTAATACTCATTAAGTAAGTACCACATGTAAAGGTAATGTATGACAGTCCAGTTGGTTATACAAAAGGCAAAAGGGGTTTTCTATGGTTGATCTGGGTCAGGATAGATGGCAAGAAAATGATTGTAATTTTGCTTTAGGTAATCATTGAGGATCTGACTTCAAGGGTTTGAGTTTTTATTTGGTCTTTTATTTTTGGGGGAAGGCTATCTATCATATTAAGTATATCATCAGGGGTTGAGGAGGATGGATCTGAGGATAAGGACGGATCTGTAAGTGGATATACACACAAGGGTAGGGGAATGAATTTGGTATTAATAGCTGGGGGTTTTCTAGAAAGGTAATCAACGATCATGTTATCTTTTCTTTTAATGTGCTTGAATTTGAAAGATCATTGTAAAAACCAGTTTAACCATCTGAGCAACTAAGAGTGAGGGAGCATCTTCCTTTTAAATTGAAGCATTTTTGGAAAGGACATATCAATCTCTACTAGGAATTCATGCATGTGAAGATGAAACTGGAATTTTTCAATTCCATGTTTTACTGCAAGGAGTTCCTTGAACGTAGAGTGGTAATGGAGTTTTGAGGGTTTGAATGCACCACTTTTATATTCACAGATGTTTCTTTTTTCATCAGTTTTTTCAAAAAGGGCCGTTGTACAGTAATCATCACTTGTATCTATTTGTAGAATTCGTTTACCTGGTCTTGGAATTTGTAGAGGGGGAAGATTTTTTGCTAACCTTTTCAATTGCTGGATTGCTTCTATGTGAAGGGAATTCCATTCTGGAAGGGCTTTCTTCAGGAGTTGGGCTTGATAGTTCTTGTATTTAGAGATCTTCAAGATGAAATCAAACATGTAATTAATAATTCCAAGAAACTATTGTATTTGTTTAGCACTTGTGAGCTTATCTAGAAATTCGCCAAGAGTGGCAGCAATGTGCCATTGCAAAGTGTATTTTCCATTTGAGGTATTTACTCCCAAAAATTCTATAGAAGTCTGCCTAATGACCATCTTCTTTTCTGAAAACATAATCCCTTGAGATTTCACTAAATTGTAAAATTCAGTGAGTAATCTTTCATGGGATTTTGCATCTTTTGAGAATAGAAGTATATCAACCGTATAGATCAATGCATTAGCTAGGGGGAAGTATATCATCCTGCTTCAAGATCAAATTTTAAAAACACTTTCTCATTTGAAAAATGCTGGAAGAGAGCACTTTTGTTTGGCAAAGGGCACTTGTCATCTGCCAGAAAGTGGTTGAGATCTTGGTAATTAATCACCAGTTTGAGTTTTCCATGGATTTGTTCAGCATGCTTGCTGGCATTAAAAGCTTTACATACCCATGGGGAGGATGTGGGTTCAATAAGGCCTTTTGTAAGGAGGGTGGATAACTCTTGCTTGGCTAAAGCGAAATATTCTGGCTTCATTCCTTTATGACTAGCTTTTGTGGAATTCACATCTTCATTCTTTTTAAAAGAGAGGAGTATGAAAAAATTTGGATTTTGCCATAAGGGATTTGGATTTTTAAGGAGGAATTCAAAATGACTATTTGCACATCAGTCATTAATGATTTGGGTTCTCCAAGAGTCATAAGGGTCAAATGTGAATAGGTGAGGAACCTGAGTCCAGGTAAGGAGGTGTTGTTTGTGTGAGAGTCCTTTTAAGGACCACCTGAGGCTAGGTAGTTGATGTAGGATATTAATACCTATAAGGAGGTCTCTGCCAGTCAAGGACTTGGTGTTTTATGGTGAGTCTTGGGAAAATTCTGATAAGGATGGGCTTGCTTTTTTGAGTGATTGGAAATTTTTCTCCATTTGCTGCTCGGAACATCTTGTAATGGGGCAACTAGAATTTTGTAGGTAAAAGTTTGGGATGGAGAATTGTTGCTGCGACTCTAGTGTCAAAAAGGGCTATAACAAGAGTGGGTCTAAAGTAGGTAACTAGGAGGATATGTACTTAGTGTTAGGATTAGTGCCCTTAAATCCTATTGTATGATGCTATGTATGATATTAAATATGACATCATGTTTGACATTATGTATGACTTAATATTGTGATTGATAGATTTGTTTTATTATTATCTAAAATAATGGTAATATGAATATTCAGACATTATCATAGAGTCCATGAGATGCATAGTATGTGATTTATGTGAAAAGTCACGGAAGATATAAATCCCAAGTTCCTTATAAACTCAGAATTTTAGTTCGTAGTCGGTGATGAAATTGGGCATTTCATCTGCGAAAACTATAACATATCAAGTAAGATGATTTTTCTTGATCATGGAAGTGGAGACTTCTAGTTGATGTGTTGATATGTCTTAAGAGTTAAGACATATTGAACTAGACCGCTGTGAGATTTATTATTCTCCTAACGACTGTCAATTGAATAATAAATCTCACGACTTCTATTTACATGAACTTTTAATCCTGAGAGAATAATGGACCTGATCATGAAGTGTAGGTTACTTTGCTATATTAGGAGTGAGATCTAAAGTATCGGTTAAAACCTTAGTATGTTGGGTAGCCACATTTAGTATTGATGGAACATATATTCTCAAGATGGAATTCATAGTCACTTAACGGAAATATAAAATATTCCCTTGAGATAAGTTTAAAGGGTTCGGTTATTCAGAGAGTTAGGCCTAACCACTTTAGTAAGATTAAAGTATATATTTATGAAATTAGATTTCATAAATATATTATGAATAACTTAAAAGGTTTAAACCGGGTACTCAAGGATTAAGATGTAGTAATTTACAAAGTGGCAGTTTATATTCATGACTTTGCATGACTACGAATATTTTATGAAGGGGTTGCATGTATAATAAAGTCTTGGGATATAATTTATTAATAAGGCCTAGAGTGCAATTATATTTATATAGTGGTATTAAATATAATTAATGGTAAATTTGGACTTGTCAAGAGTTGACAGAAAAACCCAAGACCCATTGGAGCTAGTGTCTTATTTGTTCCCTTTTGGTCCCACTTCAAGCCACACACTAAAGCCCAATTGGAAAAGCCCGAAAGGCTAGCCTAATTAGATAATTAGTTATTAAGGGAGAAACATACAAAATTTTTGTAGAGAGATATTTTCATAAAATGGTTTGTATGTTGGTGTAAGAGACTCCTTCATATTCTCTCTAAAAAAAAAAAAAAAACACATAGAACTGATTAAGGGACCACACATCTTGGGCATTAAGTGGAATTGGAGTGAATATTGAAAGTGTTCCTGAGTACTTTTGATCTTAGTTTTGAAATTCACCATATCAAGGTACACTCTCTTGTTCTTATATTTTGAAATTTACATAGCACATGTTATCTATTACGAATGAAGTAGATCCGTTAATTTTCTGCTGCGTATGTTTTGTATGCGATACAAACATGTTATTTACATCACTTAGGCTATGGGAGTGGGCTTGGTTAAGGGAGCTATAATGGGCTGGGATGTATAGATGGTTTGGATTTCTAGGTTTGAAGCATCCGAACTGGACATGTCTAAATCTTCTTTCGTTGTGGAATATGCTATGACCATTAAGGCTTGGGGAGAGTATTCATCATCCAATAAATATAATGACTCTAAATTAGAGAAGGGAGTATCTTTAGCATGAAGATGGGCTTGTTCAAGAAGCTTTGCTGCTTTTTCTTCTTTTGGGCATCTTTTTGCAAAATGACCTAATTTTCTATACACAAAAAAAAAAAAAAAAAAACCTTTGAATTCCTTCCTTTAAATTGCTTTCTTCTGAGAAACTTTCATATCTTCTTCCTGAAAATTTTATTTTTTGATTCTACTTGGTATCTCTTTTTAAAGGATACGTCCTGAAGTGACACTTTTTTTTTTTTTTTTTTTTTATCAAACAATCACAGCTTTTCTCATAACATTTTATTCACAAGTCTTTCCATTTGCAGCTGTCCTTGAGCTTGCTGTGAACATTTTCCATTTCTAAAAGGAATTTTCTATGGTTGCAAAACTTTTCTAGAGCAATGAGCATGTGTTGATAGATCTCTCCTATGGAGGCTTGGTGATCATGCGAAGAGTTTCATCTCCCAATGGCTTTGGGAGAGAACTGAGGAAGGTGCGCTTGATGTTTACATCATCCATGCCATTGATAGAGTAAAATCATCTTGACATTCTATCAAAGTGCTTTTCAAGATCGTTCCTTTCAAATGAACAACATTTCAAGGCCAGGAATTCTTCTCGTGCAACTTCTGTATAATGTGTCTGTAACGTCCCATCAGTCTAATAAAAAAAAAAAAAAAGATCATATTTTTTCTTGGTGTTCCCACGTGCCCCACCGAACCCCCTTCCCCACTACTCCTTTTTCACTCATCTCTTTACTCTTTGGCTGGCTCACTCTTCCTTTCTTTTCATTTTTTTTTTTTTTTTTGTTTTCTCTCATACACTCCTCTCTACTCTTATATCCTCTCACTGGTACTACCGTCACCACCACCATTTCCACCATCATTTTCAGGCAAGATCACCGGAAAATTCTTGGGAACCCATAAGCACATTCACATCCTTTTTTTGAGGTAAAAATTTCTAATCTTATTGGTGGGTTTTACAATTTTGCTTGAGGTTATTTTTATCTAAGCTTTAATAATGATACCCATGTGATTTATGAGTATTGGAAGTGATATTTATTTGTTTTTATGTATGAGTTTTGTATTGGTGAAAGTATTTGATGAGTGGGTATGTGGTTTGTGCTAATGATGACTACCTAAGGTTTATTTATGGTGGAAAATATAGGGGTTTTGAGTTATAACATGTGATGGTTGGTAAATTTAATTTTTTCATTGCCATTGGGTTTATTTGGAGTTAGTTGAAGTTCTAAATTTCTTGTCTTGGAAGATATTTTGATTTTGCTTTCATGGGCCTCTTAATGATGTACTGTAAATTTTATGGAAGCTAGTCATGATGTTGGAGATGATATTAAATGGGTTAACTTTATAAATTGGAGTTTATGCCTTGTGAATCAATTTGTTAAGAAACTTTGGAAGTGGAGTATATTATTATTGATGAGGTTAAATATTAGGCTTGCCTAATTAAGTGCTCACTTGGCAATTCCTAAATTGTAGCTAGATACAATTTCAATCTCTATGCTTATTGTGATAGGTTTACTTGATCATTGTTTAGGTTATAGCTAATCTCCTTAGAGCTTGGAGAATTAGGCTTTTGCGGTTGCGAGGTAAGTAGCTTCTTAATGGGATATTTTTGAAAAATAACCATGTTTTATAAATGTTGTTTTTAGGTCAAACATATTTTGGAAAATTATATATGGATATATGCTTTCTTAAAAGTGTTGTGTTGTGACCCTATTATATATTATTATATATGAAAATGCATCATATTTGGTATTGCATTTGGGGAAATGCATGAATTGTTGACATGAAAAATATGAGCATCTTTTATTTAATCTTTGATAAGGAAATTATGGATTTTATGGTTTATTAGAAAATCTAAAGATGTTTATCTTGTCTTGTTATTTGAGAAATTGATAAAAAATCTCTTGACAAGAATGAAGTTGAAAACTTTACAAACTTTGTAGAAGTTAGATTATTTAAGGTTTTTCTGAAACTACCTGGACATAAACTATGTGTTTCAAAGTAATGTAACCTGTGAGCTTTATGTGGTTTTAATATCATGCTATGTGTGATTTCTCGGTAATCACCCGATTTTGTTTCCGTAGTCTTTGTGACAATGGAAATCAAATCCAGGTCAGTGCCCTTTCACTTTGGATGATGTGTTCTTCCCTGCTGCCCATGAAGGGAAGAGGTTCCTTGATTGTGTGTGGGTGAGACTACTGCCTATGGGGCCAAGAGACCACATGCAAGAGAGGTCCTATTTGATGCGCTCTCTTTGCTGCCCATGGAGGGAGAGAAAAACCTTGGGGGTATGGGTGAGGTTGCTGTCCATGGGGCCAAGAGTCCGCATACCAAAGAGAACAATATCATGCCAGTTGTGGATGGGTGGATCCCTGACCAGTCTATGTGGTAGTGTGGTATATTTATGATAATTTACCCTATGTTAGATATTATGACTTTGGAAATTATATTGTTGGTGCATTATAGTATATAGTTTCAAGGTATCTACTTTGAGAAACTTTGTGTTTAAATATTTAATCATTCTTGTCATATCATATTACTATTATTGAAGATGAAACTTGCATTTCCCCCACCCCCATTAATTATGCTACTTACTGGGCTCTGTCTCATCCCATTATTTTTATAAACTTTTCAAAGTAGGCAACCATCTTTTGAGATAGCTTTTTGATGGCTAACAGTAGATAGACTAACTACTGATGGAGGCTGAACTTTTGTAGTGGAGATATTAGATGTTGAACATCTTAGAATAGGCTTGACTCATTCTTTTGTATATTATAGTGGTTGTGACGTTATTCCCACTGATGGGACAAGCTGATGATGTGTAATTATTTATTTAGACCTCCATTATTTTGTGGCCAATGGTGCTTGTAATTATTGCTTAGAGCTTTGAATTAGTTTGAGAGTATATTTAATGGAATTATTGTGGTAATTCTTGATGTTAGTTCTTGATATTAGAGCTTTGAATTAGTTTGAGAGTATATTTAATGGAATTATTTTGGTAATTCTTGATGTTAGTTCTTGATATGATTTATGTGGATTGAATTGTCAAAAAGGAAAATTCAACAAGTACTTTGAGACGTCTTTTTCATGCTTTGGACCCTTTGGGGTTTGGGGCGTGACAGTGTCGCTGTGCTAAGGAATTCATTATGAAGGATTGTGAAAAATTCTTCTAGGGTTTGGGATTGGGCTGCCTGTCTTTGCCAAAATTCTCCTAGATTGATCGACCATTCTCTTATTCTTCCTGCGAGTCTTGTGATGAACTTAGCAATGACTTGGGTAATAGTAGAATTTGGAGTTTGGAGTTTTTCCGTACACCATGAATACATGTCAAAGAACTTTTTATGCCATTTAGAAGGGGGAACATCATCAATAGTTAACTAGTGTTTCAAATCAATGTTTGATGAATAAGTAAGACGAGTTTGGTTGTTTGGGACAAAAGGTGGAGGAAGAAAAATAGGTGATGACAGTGGGAAGGGGGGGGGGGGGGGGGGTTGAAGGACATCATCTTCTTCTACAATTGGCTGGTTCTTTGGTTGGTGCATGAACACTTCTTCTAGCCTAAGATCAGACAAGTCTAAGTTAGTGTTAGCAATTACCGAGAGCACAGAAATGGATCTTGAGTCTTCAAGATTAAGGGTTTTTAGGAATGATAAAATTGGATTTAGAGGACCAAGATCTATGGTTAACATGTTCATATCTGGAGGTTTTGAGGATGCACCAATGGTTGGATCCAGAATTTGATCCAATGGATCTTTTGTCTTTTATGCTAGGACAGGGTTTGTTTTGTAGGTGGTTTTGGGATTTTGGTTTGGGTTGTTGTAAGTTATGGTTGGGAGGATTCCATTTATCTTGAGAAGATTGTAAGTAGAATGTATTGTGGTTAAGGGTTGAAGATTTTGTCCTATAGGGTTGGACAAAAATGGGGAGATTATGGGTATAGACAAGTCTTTGTATAGTGATTGTCTAAGTTAGTGGGGGGTGTAGACAAACATTGGAGAGGGTTGTGTAGCTATCTTTTGAGATCTTTTTATGGAATGGAGTTAGGTGAGCAATTGTTTTCTTTCTTTTTTCTTTTGACCAATGAGGGGGAAGAAAATAGACATATCTTTGACTGTAGATGCAACTATTTCAAGTTCTTGCTCAACCATTTTGATCTTCTTCTTCAAGTCATTGACAAGAGAACTTAAGGATGGCAAAGACTGTGTCACTGCCTCAGCTAGCCTTTGCTGGTTATCAAGGATCTTTGACAGGGCTTGATTTTGCGCAACATAATTTTTTTTTCTTGTCAATTTAAAGACGCTTCTACTGACGAAACTTGTTTTCAGGTTCCATCTAGATTGGTTCCAATAAGGGTTTTTATTTTCCAAACATGTTTTGTATTGGCTTGGGGGTGCTCAAAACTTTCTAGAAGGGGGAAATCTTGTGAAAAAGGAGGGTGAGGCTCTATCAAACATGTAACAAGGTAAAGGTCTTTGTGTCTAGGTTTGTCTAGAAGGAAAATGTTGGCATTTAGGTAGTTGGGGAAGGATATTCTGGTAGTATGGGATTAATGAAGGTTTAGGTTCTTGGTCAATATCATGTTTGGATATGGCTTCTTTACATGGAGAACACTGGGGGTTTTGATTTCTAGTTCTAGGATAAAGGACTTAATAATCAAATTTTCTAGAGGGTTCTCCAAGGAGGTCTATCTGGCTCACCTGCTTCATATCTTTCTTTCAAGATTTGTTGGGTGGATTTTTTCTTCCTTCTTCTTGGATGGTCATCATCATGGGTTTCTTCTTTTCTCCATTCAACACAATCACAGATATCCCACCATATGTGGCTGGAGGGTGATCTTCCTTCATAGCAAGGCTTTCCATCTTCATGGAATCCTTTAATTGTAAGGCCTTTTTCAAAGGCATATGATATCGGTTGAAGCATTGCCATCTGGGTTTGAACAACCATTACTTCTTTCTTTTTTGATGTGGCTGTCACAAACCTTGTCTCCACTTCGCCACTTTCTTTTTTGATGAAGAAAGGATTATTGGATTGGATTAGCTTGACTGTTTGGTGATGCGCCTCATATTTTGTAATCCATGATTCTGGAAAAAGAGAAGTCATTTGGTCCCTTGTAAGTTGTCTTGGGACAAACATACACATAGGGGTCATCCTCGGATAAACTTGGATTGACAAGGCATCATTGGTTTGGGCCATGTCTGGGACCACCATATCAAAGGCATGATTTTGAAGCCTGTAAGCAAGCTGATAGTGAAGTGTAGCCGCGTATGTGTCTTGTACCTGAGAAGCTCCTGTGATCTGGACTTGAACCTTGAGAGCATCACAAAGATGAGGATCTTTGAGAGGCATGTTCAAATCGTAAAAAGTGTGACAAAGACAATTCCTGCATTGAGAGTTGTTTGAACTGTTCCTATAACTGCATGTTGGTACTCTAGAAACCTGGAGTTAAGAAGTGAAATTCTGGAGACTGCTAAGAGTCCTTTTCTTTCATGAAAGGTCAATGCTAATCTTACAACACCAAAATGAAGATAAGTATACCCTTGTTTTTGCCATGGAATAAAAAATTCTCTAGGGAGAGTAAGTGTAATGAAATTTTTACTATAACTTGTTGGAATATTGAACTGGTCAAATTTAGAGGCTTTGACATATTCTTTAATAGTAGAGAACTGATAAGGGCCAATGTATTTTTTTATGGTTTTTTTAAAGTGAAGACTGGGGCTTATTAAACACAGTGTAAGGATTTACAATGGGGAAGTCATTAATTGGAATCTTACTATCTTTAGGTACATGAGAGATTTCATACAAGTAGTCTAGTCTATTTGAAGTAGATCTATAGAGGGTAAGATCAGAGAAGATTTTGGAGGTATCAATATTTGTAAAAGACGAGCTAGCCATATTGCTTTCTTTAAGAAAGAATTGTTTACCCAATACTAGACAGGACAAGAACACCAACTTTAGGCTTAAACATCCACAAGGTGACTATGGTAAGCTGGATTCTTTGGAACTTTTGAAAAACAAACTCCTTAATTTTCTACTTGATTATCTAATCCAGTGTTCTGATGTGACTAATATAGAGAATCCACGTGTTGTGGCAACAGTAAATCATAGAGCATACAAATCAGGATAATAACCAAAGTATAATAATCAAAGGAGATGAAAACGGTATATGGCTTTGACCACCTCGCACCCTTGTCATTGTCATTCTAATGTACTCTTGGTTATAATAACACTTTAAAGTTCTCTCTCTCTCTCAGCACTAACCGTTGACCTTTCTTGTGTGTGCTTTTTTGGTCTTTGTAAGTAAATCATTGACGTATAGAACTAGTAATGGCAATTGTTCTAATTATTTCTACTGGAAACCCTAGAATTAAGAATTTTGGACGTCTCTCAACCTGCATTTACCTAAAAGTGATTTTATATAGCATCATTTTTATAGGTGAATTTGGTCAGGCCACCAATATTTTTTTTCTTTACACACAAACACAATGGCTCAATACATCTAAAGTTCACAATGGAAAGATTTTAAGGTTATATATACTATAGTTCTCAGCGAAAAAAGAAAAAGGATTTATAGTTTAGTATAATGATTTGATTTATAGACATTTTTAAGGGAATTATGACATGATGACAAGATCAATGAAATAAAAAGGCACAATGATAACGCAAAGGGAGAAACAAACGATCGATAAAGACATACAATTAGTACTATTTGGAAAACCGTCTATTCTTTGATGAAATTTCCCATCTACACTTTAATCCTTTTTCTATTGCTGGGTTCTTCAGAAACTGCTGCTATTGTGACCAATCATTGTTTCTTGTGTGTGTGTGTGTGTGTGTGTGTGTGTGTAAGCTGGTCGTTGCTTAGTCAAACTACCAATCTGCTTCTTCCGCTAGATTTGCAATCCAGTATATGGGGAAACCAGTTACATTACTCTTCATATTGAAACAGGTACAAAGATTAATTGCTGGCTAGCCGCATATATATTACTTGAAGATAACTTTTATTTGGGAATAGTCGAGCATTTTACATGGTGTGGGATCAATCGAGTATTTCTTTGAGTTATGGACTCATAAGGGATTAACTTGATCCGATGCGATTAAGTAGTTCGGCCATAGAGAAGATATTGTGAGTGATGTACTATGTTTGTTAAGATAAAGACATTACATCATATGCCTTCTAACTAGGTTACCCGCTTTATTTTCTTTATCGAGAGAATAATGAACTAGAGATCAGAAGGGTTGGTGGAACCATGTGAAAGTGATGTTGCTTCCATCATAAGTTGACAACTCAATAAGATGTGAAATTAAGTGTGTCCGTAATGTTAAAGATATTAGGTTTATATGTTAATTGTATATTTTCCCAAAAACCCAATTAAAGTATAAAGTCCATGTATACCTAATCCTAACTCTAAATTCCTATATATACCATACATAGAGTTCATTGTAAAACACACAATTGACCTATTCCAAAGAAGAAAAGTATTAACTTTTTTTTTTTTTTGACTATGAAGATAGACTTTATTGAAATATTGGGCTTGAAACAGAGCCCCCCATAAAGTTACAAAATCCAATAACTAAAAAACCAAGCCTCCCCATGACAAAGGGGTACAACCAAACAAAAATAAAAGGAAGCTATAATGACAAGAGCAGAAACACGTAATGCCCCACCACTGCTCGCTCGGTTGCTTAGCTTGGTTCAGCTAGATGCCCATTCCAACGCTGGTAGTCTTGTATAAGAGTTGTGGCGGCTTGAAGGATGTCTATCAGTTGGGATTGTTATTCCTCAAAGCAGAACCTGTTTTTGGCGTTCCAAATGGACCAAGCCACCATCGCCCAAGTCTCCATATCCTTCCCTGTGAGTCTATCCTCCAACTGTCGAGCCAAGTGGTAAAAATTCTGCACCACAGCTCCACTTTTCTGCAGCCGTCCGTGAGTCATCGCCCAAACGTTTTTGGCCATGGGGCACCCCCAGAGCACATGCCCGACCGTTTCATCAGTCTGTCCACATATTGCACACAGCGGGTCAATACATACTTTCTTCCGGAAGAGGTTGGCGCGGGTCGGGAGAATATCATTGCACGCTCTCCACACAAAATTCCGAACCTTTGGTGGTACATTCAACTTCCAAATCCGATTCCAAAACCTCTTTTCTTCCCCCACCGTGGAGTGCTCAACTCCTACCTCTCGGTGCGAGCGTAAGGCAACGTGATAGGCTATTTTAACTGAGAACTGCTGGGCTTTGTTTTCTTTCCAGTAAAGCTTATCTCTTGTCCGTGTGTTACTGAGTTGGAGGTGCAGAATGTCATTTTGTGTGGCTTGTAAGAATGTGGCCTGTATCAAGGGTCGGTTCCATAGCATGGATTCATGGTGGATGAGGTCCCCCACTTTCAGAGTAGTGTTGGCCCCAGGCTTGAAAAGAAGGGGGTGTGGCAGCCAGTTGTTGCTGGTAAGATTGATACTCTGTCCATCTCCAATCTTCCACATGGAGCCCTTTTGAATTACATCCCTTGCAGCCAATAAACTACACCACACAAATGAGGGATTGTGGCCTAACTCAGCATCCATAAAAGAGCATCGGGGAAAATATCTAGCTTTGTAGACTCGATAGAAGAGGGAATGAGACCCGGTGACCAAGCGCCAAGCTTGTTTTGCTAGCATAGCAAGGTTGAAGGCATCAATATCCCTAAAACCCATGCCACCCCTATTTTTTGGCGAGCATAATCTTTTCCAATTAATCCAATGAATCTTCTTTTCACTCCTTGTTTGACCCCACCAATATTTTGCCAAGATTGAGTTGATATCCTCACAAACACTTCTTGGGATCTTGAAGATGCTCATAGAGTAGGTGGGTATTGCTTGAGCTATGGACTTGATTAAAGTCTCTCTTCCCGCCTTTGATATGGTCTTTTCCTTCCAGCCCATCACCTTTTTTGTTATCCTCTCCTGTAGCCCCTTGA
Source organism: Lithocarpus polystachyus (assembly GCA_033629205.1). Taxonomy (NCBI): domain Eukaryota; kingdom Viridiplantae; phylum Streptophyta; class Magnoliopsida; order Fagales; family Fagaceae; genus Lithocarpus; species Lithocarpus polystachyus. The sequence goes on along the minus strand of CM066166.1, from coordinate 17,875,222 downwards.
AAGTGCCTACTTTGGATTTACCTCCAACCGTAGGCAATCCAAGGTATTTTTCACAGTTTGTCATGACATGTGCGCCCATCAAGTTCTAAATTGCTTCTTTTTCACTTCGGCTTGTATTTTGGCTGAAGAAGAGAGTGGTCTTTGCTCTGTTGATAGCTTGCCCCGAGGCCTCCTCATATTGTGTAAGGATGTCCATCAGTTGGTTACATTCTCCAATCTTTGCCTCACAAAATAATAGGCAATCGTCTGCAAAAAGGAGATGGGAAACACGTACTCCACCCCGACTAGAGGAAATACCCTTCAACCTATTTGTAACTGCTGCCTTTCGGATCAAGGAGGACAACCCCTCAGCATAAAACAGAAAGAGATATGGGGATAAAGGGTGGCCTTGCCTAATGCCGCGGGTTGGTGTGATGAAGCCCTTTGGTTCCCCATTAATGAGGATTGAATATGTAGCTGTTTTCACTGTTTCCATGGCTACAGTCACCCATTGTTCAGGTAGCCCTATCTTCAACATAATCCGTCGTAGGAATTCCCATTCTACTCTATCATAGGCTTTGCTTATGTCTAGTTTCACTGCCATGTGACCGGTCTTTCCTTTCCTCCTACTCCTCATACGATGGAGCATTTCAAATGCCACAGTAGTATTATCTGTAATGAGTCTATCAGGAATAAATGCACTTTGGGCATCAGAAATAACATTGGGTAACATGGATTTTATCTGATTAGCTAGGACTTTGGATATAATACGTGAAACAACATTACTCAAACTTATGGGACGAAACTCCGTGATATATTGTGAGTCATTCTTTTTAGGAACTAGGACAATATGTGTAAAATTCATTTTCTTCAAACATTTACCAGAGTGCAGTACGGATAATACAGCAAGTGTTACATCATGCTCGACTATATGCCAATATTTTTGGAAAAAGAAAGGGGACATACCATCTGGACCTGGTGCTTTTGAAGGATGCATACTGAATAGGGCCACCCGTACTTCTTCCTCAGTGTAGGGCTGCGTTAGTGAGTGAGCCATGTCTTGAGTCACAACCTTCTCGACTGTCTCCAGCACCCTCTCCATGTTCCTTGGCTGAGCAGTGGTAAATAGGTTTGTGTAGTATTCCTCAGCAATAGTGCTGATTCTACTCATGTCAGGTTGCCTTACACCCCCCCTATCAATCAGTCCATCAATGCTTTTCTTCATGTGTCTCTGGCTTGCTCTTTGGTGGAAGAACCTAGTGTTTTTATCTCCCGCCCTGAGCCATATGGACCTAGACCGCTGCCTCCAAAAAACTTCTTCATGGTGCAATAGAGTGTTGATCTCATTTTTCAGTTCATTGATGCTGTGCAAATTCTGTCCATACCCTTGCTCCATCAACTCCTCAAGTTCCTGTTGTTTTGCGTTAAGGCGAACCCGTGTGTTGCCAAAAGTATGTCGACTCCAAGTTACCAAGGTTGACCTGCATTGTTTTATTTTCTCAAAAAGTCTGTTCATGGGGCTACCTGAGACAACAGAGTGGGTCCAAGATTCACGGATTATTTGTTCACACTCTGGGTGCGACACCCATTTTTCTTCAAACCGATGGAGTTTATGCCGCCGTCGAGGGGCATGGGCAGTAACTGGTGTGGTGTCCAGTAATAACGGGTCATGATCGGAGTAGGAGGTTGTCAAATGGGTCACCTTCGCCCTTGGGTGTAACTCCGATCATTCATCCGATGCACACGCTCTATCCAATCTCTCTTCCATAAAGGCATCTTCAGCTCTCCCATTTCGCCATGTAAACCTGTACCCACAGTAGCCAAGGTCTATTAGCCCACAAAAGAGCAAAGCACTTTGAAATTCCACCATGGGGGGCAGTGGCTTAGGTAGCCTGCCATTCTTCTCACTAGAGTTCAGTATCTCATTATAGTCGCCAATACACACCCAGGGTAGTGTGGAGCGAGTGTGAAGGTGTTTAAGTAACCTCCATGTCTCTGGTTTTTTTTGTTCGTCGAGGTATCTGTAAATACCCGTTAGTCTCCACGGTTGGCCTGAGGGAGGGAGGACCCGTGTGTCAATGTGATGAGGGGAGTAAGTATTCGTGTCGAGTACCACACCAGTTTTCCATAGCATTGCCAAGCCCACCTCTTCTAGCAACACTGGATACCACTAACATCCCCTGAAAACCCAACTCTGCCCTTATTGGTTCCATCTCTCAAATTGTCAATTTTGTTTCCATAAGAAACAAAATGGTGGGAGCTTTTTTTCTCACCAAGTCGGCAAGAACCTTAGCTGCCCGGCGGTTCCCAAGCCCCCAGCAGTTCCAACTGATGATGATCATTGTGGTCGGCGGGGTTGCGTCGCAGCCTCCGCCGTTTGATCTGTAGGTTGTGTTGAATCGACCACACCCTTAAGCCTTTTAGTTTTTGCTTCGTCAACCTGGCCAGCATGGTTGTTTGCATGGTTGGGGCGTCTCTTTTTCCCAACTGGGGTCGTGGTATGTGACGTGGCTGAGTTTTGTTTTGGTCTAGCAAGTTTTTTCCAGGTGGCTTTTTGTTTGACCTGTGGGTCCTCTGATGGTGTACATGGGGATGTGGAAGAAGACGTGACTATAGCTGTTGTCTTCCTATAACTGACGGGCACGCAGTAAAGTTCTCCCTCAAAATTGCCGGTTTCCATGCTGGTTTGGTTTTGATTTGACGTAATATTGCTTTCCGTCAGTATCGGGTCAGCTGGTAACGTAAAAGGAAAGGCCAGTGGGTTGATAGATTGCATGAAAAGCTGAACCGTAGGTGTCAGGCTAGGCCTAGGAGTTTCTGGATTTTCTGTAGTTTCTTGGGCCATACTGCACGTGACTGTAGGGTCCACTATAAGCGGTGGTGGTTCAGACACAGCTGCGGTGGCAGTTCTGACTTCTCGGTGGTGGTTCGGACTTCTTGGTTTGCTTTTCTGCGCTTCAAGTTTGAGCCGAGTTCTAGCCTTCAACCACTCTCCGTATGGTTTTTCGTTCTTGTTCTCTTCATTGGCTGACTTGCACTCTTTCATTTCATGGCCTATTTTACTGCATGCAAAACACCAGCCCACAAGCCGTTCGTATCGGAAAGCAACTTTGGCTTCATCTCCCTCTGGACTAACGATAGGTCCACCCCGCTGCAGCGGTCTGTCTAGTGGCACCTCCACCCGTATTCTAAGGAAGCGGGCTTGATCCGCCTTGATTGCTTTGTAATTCACTTCAATGACTCTACCCAGTCCCTGCCCTATGTCTTGACCTGCTTCTTTAGTGTTTAAGTCAAAAGGCAGCCCCCAAACTTGGACCCACAACGGAATATGGGTGAAGTTTACTGTTCTCGCTGACATGCCTTTCTCCCATCTCTGTAGGGCAAGGATTTGATTGTCAAAACACCATGGACCATTGTTCCAAACCCAAATAAGTTGACTCTCCAAAGAGAACTTAAACTGCAATAACCCATCTCCCACTTCCACCACCTTCAGGTCATCTCCCATTTTCCACATTGATCGTAGTAGATTCTTGGCTGCTCTCATATTAATCGATCTTGTTGTAAGGAATTTCCCGATTAAGCTCATGGAGTATTCTTCCAAGATCTCTTTTCTTCTTACTGGTCGTATTGTGATGGCTTCATCTTCCTCCGTTGTTAGCTGTAATTGTTGAATACGTTCGAGGACATCAGCGTCCATGGTGCTCCGCCTAAGATAGGGAGGCCCCCACTGGCAATGGCTCTCAAGTCTCGTAGGGTCAAGCCTAGGAGAAAAGAGAGGAAAAAAGGCTCACTCTTGGTGAGAAGAAACACTCCTACTCAAAGTATTAACTTAAAATTGGGAAGATAGTGAAGATGTAGCCACCAAGGGCTTTTTTAGTTACACATAAGTCGTTAGGTTGAATCATGTAGTCCTTACATTCTCTCTCTTCTTTATAATGCTTTCAACTGCCATTTCCAAGTCCTACATGTATCTTAGAAAAGACAGACATTACATTGAGACATCGTGAATATTGGTTCAACTAATGACTTCTGAACCATTTGACTATCCAATACCAACTTTTATATTGAGACATTCAACTAATTACCATATATGTTTAGGGAAATATATGTTGAGTCGAACTCAAAACCAGCAATTTATTCATTTTTTCTTCAGCCTCTTGCTAATTTGGACATGTATTTGAGTACCCAGGACCCCCAAAAAAGATATGGGTTTCAAAATTGTCTTTTCCTGCAGAAAGATTTAAACCATAGCACTGAGGCTTTTTCACAAGTTGCTGAAACTCTTTGGGATCAGGACTTACAAAGGTTCTATTATTGTTAAGGTACCTAATATTCCGAATAAAACAAGCTCTTCCAAAGCCTTCACTCGGAAAACGGCCACTCCCCATTTGTGTGGATGTGTGAATACCGCCTGGTTTTGAGTTGTAAATCTTTCCACCAAAATTAATGTGTGTAGCATAGTCTCCAAACTCTTTGAAAATGTCGACAGGCCAATACCCTACTGCCTCGTTTGGATACACGAGCCACCAATGAGAGTCCGGAGACTGAAACATAAATAAAATTGTGTGCACCAAATATTATTCGTGTCTCTCGAAAAACCATGGTAGCATTTCAAAAGGTATATATATTTGCATCACCTTCATAATGGACATGTATGATTCGTACTGCTTTCCGTTGTATTGGGAAATAGGCTCTATGTAAGCACCAAAAGCAACTTTGCGAGATACTTGCACGAACCCACAAGCAGCATTAAGGCAACCTGTTTTGTAACCATCTTGCTTACGAATACAAAAATAAATACGAACTACATATTAGTTGAAAGAGCCTCATTAAACAGATCTGAGTTAAACTAGGTATATAGCAATGGAAGGGTGAGATTTGTTTGATTAATGAGCCCTTCATTGTAAATTTAGGAAAACATATATTTAGTGAAAAAATGGTAAATTATATATTTAGTCCTTATCGTTTGGGTTATTTGTCAATTTGGTCATTCACCTTTCAAATGTGTTAATTTAGTCTTAACTTCTAGTTATTGTGTCAAAATGGTTCTTCAGTTAAGTGATGAGTGAAAAATGTTAACGTGATTAACATAGATATTAAAATATTATTTTTTATGCCATCTAAGTTGCCACATGAGATGCCACTTGGCCTTAATTAAAAAAAAAAAACAAAACAAAACAAAACAAATCAAAAACTCGGCCAAATTGAATTCCTTGAAGCAAATCAAATGTATTAATTAGCAAAAAGAAATCACAAATATACATGAATAAAATTCCAAATTTTTGGAGATAATCCAAAGAAAACCAAATTCAAAACTGGTAGATCTGAAAAATCAAATTGAACAACAAAACATGACGTAACCGAGTTCCCTACCGCGGGTATTGTGATTGAGACAACAAAAACATGACCATGGTGATTATTTATAGGTGCGTGAGGTGCTGCTGCAGTGCTTGAAGCTACGAATTTTAGCAGAGATGTTTGAGGAATGATGATTATTTATGGGCGCACATAAGGTGTTTGTGGAAAGTTCCAACTCAGGGCTCCTACAGTAGCTTAACTCTAGTAACAAAGTTCAAGTAGAGATAGACTATAGTCTAGATGAGTTTCAAAGGACGCTGCATTCAGATTTGTTTTTCTTTTATACTGAGAAATCATGAAGCCTTTAGGTGGGATTAATAGTTGATTTGGGTTTTCCTTTAGCGGTGGAGATGATAGGCGAATTACATGAAAATAACTTTAGGAGGAAGCTGCAATCCAACCGAAGAGTTCCATTAGCTCCAAAGATGTTAAGATTAAATCTGAAGAATTTTTCTACTGTTAGGGACCAAAGTCTTCTTCAATTAGAGACCATTTTGACACAATTCCAAAAGCTAAGAACCAAATTAACATATTTAAAAGTTTGTTTGGGATCTGCTTATTTTACTGAAACTGAAATTTTTTTGCTGAAAGTACCGTAGATAAAAGTAAAAGTTAACTGAAAATAGTACAATGAAACTCATGAATAATATCCAAAAGTACAGTAGGACCCATAAATAGTAACAAAAATAAGCTGAATAGTAAAATAAGTAGACAAAAATAATTTTTGCCAAACGAATAGAATGTCAATAAATAAATTAACCAACAACCTAAAAGAGAGTTACCAAATATATATATTTTTTTATGTGAAGTTACCAAATATTTAATTTGCCCAAAAGAAAATTAAAATTATCACATGGAAGTGAATAGGTGAACTTACAGTCGAATATATAAATAATCTGCTTCGCGTATCACCTTGAACAACCTAGAGGTGTACCATAAACAATGTGTCACACGATCATTCAAAGGATTTGATATGTAAATTACATTTTATTTTATTTTCATTGTGACATTAATATATATATATATATATATATATATATTTGTAATTTACTCTTTGCAAGCTTAAACTTACCATCCATCCAGCTTCCATTGTGCTAGAGTTCACTATTGGACCTGATGATGATATCCAAACTTGAGAAGTACTAAATTCTCCAGTAGACGTGACATTTGGGTGCCATACGTTAAGATAAGCTTCTAATCCATAGTAGTGGCTAGCTCGCGAAGTAATTTGGGCGTACTTTTCCATATATGAAAATTAAAAACATAAATTTAAACTAACGTAAATTTAAATAAATTATAGACTACAAGAGAAAAAAAGAAAAAAAAAAAGAAAAAAAAAGGAATTCTCGAGGTTAGAACTTAGAATGATACCTCATGCTCTTTGGTCATAGTTACTTTCTTTGAATTTCGTAGTATGGGGACTGTTCTTTCAGGACAATCTCCATTTTTATGCCATGTTTGGGAGTTCTCAGCTTGAAAGAAATTTGGTTTCGGTATACTTGGGGGTTGCATCTATTTAACCACAAACGAAATTGTTAGTTCATTAGAACAAATAAATTATTTATTTATTATTATTATTTAAAAAACTTAAAATTTCAGGGCAATGAACTTTTGAATTTGTATGCTATCCTTTATATCATTGTACAAAATTAATTGATTCAGAAAAAAAAAAAAAAAAAAAAAAACCTCTATGATATGATTCTTGAGAGCTGGATGATCCAAAGAAGGTTGTTGATAAATATCAACACAGTCCATAATATCACCATCTTCACTCTGCAATTATTTGGTTAAGCCAATGTAAAATTTATATATTCAAACTATAAGATCTAATCCTTAAGGCCATAAGGAACCAATTATATATATAACAAAGAGATGCAAAAATGATAAAATAAAAATAAAAGAACATTTGGAATAAAAGCATAGCCATAGAAGGCAAATATGCAGGACTAGTTATAACCTCAATGGTTTTGACTGTTCCTTTGCGCGGAACCAATTCTCTATTTTTCATGGAAGACATCCTTCTTCCATCAACAAATTTTTCGCTTAGCATACAAAGTAAAGCGATGAAGAAAAATGTGCTGCATCTTAGTTTAGCTTGAATGTCATTAGCCATTGAAAAAAAATATTGTTTGAGGGAAGCTAAATTGAGAGATTGTATATGGGAGGAATTCAAAGAACAATTATTTATAGGTGTATGAATATTATTAGCTTACCTTTTCTCGACAGAAACAAAAAACAAAAATTAAGTTTGAATAATAATGATTACTTTAAAAAATATTTACAATACAATATTTGGAAATTGCATAAAGTTACTACAAAGAAAAAGAGTTATTACAATGAAAATAATTTGGAGATGTAGTATATGGTTCCATATTTTTTCTTGAGTATATAGATATATGTGATAAATTACCAAGTGTCTAAGTTTTTGAAAGAATCGGTAGTTTAACATGAAATCAGAGAATATCCTAAACTCGATTCATGTCTTCCAATCTATCTCATATTTAAAATATTAAAAATCTCACTTGTTGGACGAATATCATGGTATAAAGTGTGAACTTTGATATACTTGTGATACTATGTAAGAGCAGAACTTGTATGATTTAGTCTTAAAATAATGATTTATTAATGTGATTAGAAGGCTTCTCGACTCAACTTAAAATGACTAAAGAAAAATAAATATTGTAAAAACTCATTTTTTATGATAATAATAAAATTACTCTTTGATTAGTTGTGACAAGTGCTTCAATGAATTTGACCTTCATTTTTATTTATAATTCAATTATTACACAAAAAGTAAATAATGAGTCATTAAAACTTTGGTCGTCCTTATAAAGTAAACCAAATAATATATACCATAAAACTACAAAACTCCATTGTTGGTCATTAACTAGATATAATAGGTATTGGTTAATATGTTAACTTGTTTTTTTTTTTTTTTTTTTGATGGGAATATGTTAACTTGTTAACTACACTTTCATGCAACCATTAATTTTTACTATTACAGAATCTAAAAAATAATACTGGTAAACATGGCTGTTTGGTATTGGTAGATAACCTTTAAGGGATGCAAAGACCCCATTCGAAATAAGGCAAAATGTTAATTTTGTAATTTCAAAATTGATGAATAGTCCGTTTGGATACACGTCCACGGTTTCAGCTCTAGTGCGTTTTCAGTTTTTTTTTTTTTCCCAGTCGTAGTTGTTGACCAATTCTCCCGTGAATATTGCACGGGTGCATTTTTTATAGAACCCACAAACTTCACTTTTCAGCAACTTTTTCATTAAAAATGGGTCTCACGGCACTATTCACACATTTAAAAATTATTTTTCTACAGAATTTTCAATTTTCAGTTTCAGCAAAATAAGTTCTATCCAAATGGACCTAGGTGTGTTTGAATATCATTTATTTTGCTGAAACTGAAAAATTATTGCTGAAAATAGTGTAGATAAAGGTAAAAATTAGTTGAAATAGTACAGTAAGGTTCTTAAATAGTGCCAAAAAGTGCAGTGGAACTCATAAATAGTTGCAAAAATAAGCTGAATAGGAAAATAATTTTAATTAGGTGATGATAAATAATTGGTATATTATACTAGGAGTTTAACAAATTTTTTATTTTTATTTTTTAAAGAAAAGTGATGTGAAAGCTGAATTGTCATGTGAAAAAATATTCCCGTAAGAGTAAGAAGTGATTAAATTTATTTTTGGAGTTTGACTTTCACAAATAGGATCCACTTTCGTGTGAGAGGAGGCCCTGTTTGGATGCTTTTTTTTCATCACTCAATTTCCGTCACTCAATTTCCATCACTTATCACTTATCACTTTAAAATACCACACTCGTTTGGCACCATCACTCACTTGCCATCACTCAATATTTTTCACACTGTTTGTGGGTCCCATACTTGTCACTCGATGCAGTTTTTTTATTTTTTTTCTAGTACCCAAATCACCCTAGAAAAAAGAAAGGGGGAAAAAAAAAGAAGAAGAAACCCAGATCACCCAAACCCAGTGAAAGAAGAAAGGAAAAAAAAGAAGAAGGAAACCTAGATCACTGAACTCAATGAAAGAAGAAGAAGAAGAAAAGAAGAAGAAGGAAAAAAAAAAAAAAAAAGGAAGAACCAAGAAGACAAGCTTATCAGGGGGGGGGGAAAAAAAAAAAGGAAGAAGACAAGTTGATCAGAAGAAAGGAAAAAAAAAAAAAGTTAGTTGGTCAAAAGGTGCGGCTGAGTTATGACTAGTGGGTCCATCATGTGTGTTTAATTACAAAAATGCCATTGACTTATGAGTTATGGAAACTGAAAATAACCAAAATGTGTTTTTAGTTTCTATAACTCATAACTCAAAAATCAAAGAATTGAGTGATGGAAACAGAGTTATGGTGCTCTTAAACAGACTTCTCGCTTAAACGGACTTCTCGCTATGAGTCCCACTATTTTTGAATTATAAGTCATGGAAACAGAGTTATGAGTTATAAAAATTGATGATCCAAACAGCCCCTTAACTTTGTCTGATGGATGTGATAACTTATCTACTATTAAGTTTGTCTTGAAATTCAATGCTAGGCTAAAACCAGGAAGTATAAAGTGACTCAAATTGTAATGAACGGGCATTTACTTCTGCACGCAGCAATCACCAGACAATTCATTTATAGCGTCTTAGCATCCATATCTAGAAAAGAAAAGGTAAATTTGGTCAGGCCGCCAATATTTTTTGTCTCTACACGTAAACACATTGGCTTAATACATTCTAAGGATATATACCTTAGTTCTCAGCCAAAAAAATGATATATACTTTAGTATAATGATTTGATTGATGGGCATTTTAAAGGAAATCCTGACAAGATATAATGAAATGAAATGGTACAATTAGGGCCTTTTTATAAGGAAAACTGAAAAAAAAAAAAAAAATAGTACCATTAGGAAAACCGGCTATTCTTTAATGAAATTTCTCATCTACACTTTGATCATCTTTCTATTGCAGGGTTCTTTAGAAAGTGCTGCTATTAAGACAAATTATTTTTGGTCAAACTTTCAGTTTTTGCTTGTCTATGTGCAAGTTAGATTATCAGACTGCGTAAGAGAGTGGGTGATGAATCTACATTAAGTAAAAAAAAAGCCTAAAAACACTAAAAATGAAAGTTTTAACACTTTAATGTTGAGAGAAAAAGAATGTTTACGTTTTTAGACTCCTGTAAACTAGATTTTTTAATCTAATTAATTAAACCAAGTGAATACTTAGGTTTATTATTCAGATCTAAGTTAAACACAAATAATCATAGATAATAAAGTAGCGGAAAATAAAGAACAGAAAGATCTGATGACTTAGGAAAGTCAAACCAGTAAAAAAACTGGGGAATATTTAACCTAGCTATCCTCAAGGTAAAACAGATCCACTATGAAAGAATTGAAGTTTGTACAATATAACTTAGACCACTAACATTCCATTGATACCTCGTATAGAAAACTTACTACCATGACCATATGACAGCTCCGAGTCTACGGATTTCTTCTTTTCTTGATCTACAACAACCACGAGTTCTCCTAATTGTGACTTTGAGACTCCACTCAAAGGTTTTGGATCTTCTTGAAATTTCTTTATGTAGCAATTGAAACCACCATGAAGTTCTTGATGCAAATCTTGATCTTGATAGCTTTATGTGTGTGTATAAAGGTAAACACCTCTCAGATCTCACAAAAGATTCAACACACAACTCAATAAAGACCTTAGAAAACTTTGGGTACAAAACCCTAGATCTACAAAAGAGGCACAAGATGCACTCTAATTTCTCTTTTAAAGCCTTTTTAAAAACGTGTTTAGGGTTTCCTTTATATACTAGGAGAAATAGATCTGAAACCCTAATCCTTAATGGGCTTGAATTGCTGTTTGGGCTTAATTCAAATTCTGCAGATACAATTCTCGATCGGTCGAGCCTTACTTTTGATCGATCGAGCTTTGCAATTTTGCACAGTAAGTTTTTGCATTCAGCTCAATTCAAACTATAGCAAATAAACTTTGAGCAAGTCTAAACCTAGACTCATTGTTTTGATCATGGTTTGCCAATAAATACAAAGTGAAGTTCTAATACATTTAGTTCCTAAAGTCTTAGAACCTAACAATCCCTCCCTTTGGCAATCCGTGACAAAGCACATTATAGAAAAAATAAAAAGCTCAAAGTAAAACAACCCATTCAATTAAAAAGCCCTAATTACAATTCAACCAAAACCACTATCTATCAGTTGCTAAAGTAGACAACAACCACAACTGAATTAACCTGTAAATTCCTGAAACACTCAACAAACAAATAAACGCATGTGTGGAAAATACAAGTAAAACAAAATAAACAAACTAAAGCAAATAACAAATATGCAAAATAACTCTCCCCTTAAGTTAAATACATCAAAAAAAATTTATTTTCACAATTTCAACTCTCCCTGAACAAAACAAACAGGATTCCCACATATTCCCACATTTCATCTAAATCTCCCCCTTTTTGTCACGTATTGACAAAGACAACTCAAACAATAGTAAATAGAAAATATACGCAACAAAAGTCAAGAGAAAATAGAGAATCAAGGAGATAAATGAATCTTGTTCTATAAAGAATAGAGGCAACTCCCCCTATGAAGAGCAACAACTCCCTCTAAGAACAACAAAGGTTAAAAAAAAAACTTTTCTCCCCTTATAAAATAGGAAATACAAAACATGTTTTGGGGAAACCTTAGGAGGTCGAGATAAATAAAAAGACACAAACCTAACTTAAAAACTAAGTTGAGGATACACATGAAGAAAAATATTCTCTCTTTCAATAAATGCAAACTTGACACTATGCGACTCATAAACAATTGCATAAGTAGAGAAAATATTTACACATTGATTATCCATCATATCTTCTTAAGAAAAAAATTTCCTACAGTTCACACATAAAAAATAGCATATACTAAAATGTACAAAGAACTCAAAAATTAATTAATCAATTTTTAAATCAAGTTGAGTACCCAATTTAGCAAAGTGTATGCATATTATGTGTGAAAACAATGAGAGATATGACTGCAAAACTGCAAGGTGGATATAGAAAACAATGCAATGCATGTGAATCCTAAACACGAATGATGCATGAAAGAAAAAATGATTAAAAACTTAGAAACTGAAAATTTTTTAGTTTTGATTGGTCGAGCATCGATCGAATACCAATTGAGTCAAGCAGAAGCTAGACTTAAAAAATCTGGAAATTTTTGATTGATCGAAAATTACACTCGATCGATCGAAATTCTGGAAAATTGAATTTTTTGAAAAACAGTAGAAGTTTTATGTAGAAAACACTCAAACCAACTTATTTCGTGAATGAAATGCATAAGTATGAGTTTAAAAGTTTTTCAAAAACACTTGAATTCAACCCAAATCTTCCAAAACAAGAATGTAACACTTTTTGTCCCCAAAAATCAAAACATTAAACATATTTTACATCAAAATTAAGGAACATATAATCTTGGATGGCCAAAACAAATTCACACACACTGTTATGTACTAAGTCTAGCAAAGAATAACTTGTGTAGTAGATAGTAATAGCATGAGATACATGTAAGGTGATATGTAGATAGTAATCAATCACAATTTCTACATAATTCATCACATAATTTTAAAAGAGACTATCACCTAAAGAGTTACATCATATAACTCTCACATCTCCTAGAAAACAAGCTTGCAATCATGTAAGTTTCTTGTTTTGCCTCATAATGTACACACAATTTTATTTCATTTGGAAATTATTAGATTAGCCTAAATAATGTATACACCAATTTTATTATAAATCCGAGGCTACACCTTATGTTCTTTTTGTGCATGCACTACACTTTCTCGAGCACAAAATCTTATGATATGCCCCTAGGTGTTCATGATTGGCTAGTAAACGGTGATGAGATGGTTATTTATGCCTTTCTCATTAAGTTCAAGTCCTAACAATTAAAAGTATGTGACTTCAAAATCAAGATCATGTGATCAAAACTGTAAACAACTTCCACACAACATGCATTACATAGCTAAAAACTAGCAAAGTGCAGTAAAATAAACTAAATAAGATACACATGCATGTTATGTAAAGATAATGTGGCCAACCTCATTTACAAAACCATGATGTGTAATATAAAACACATAAAAATCTTTTTGGTTTAAAAAAATTTATGACCAAAACTAAAAGTACACATTTAGTTAAATGATTAAAAATGCACACGCAATGCATGATAGTGCTTAATTAAGCTATAGAGGGTACACAAACAAGAAATATCAATTTCTTAATTAACCCTTGAGTACATGTACAAACTAGTACATTCTCACACAAAATTAGAAATAGCTTAGCACTCAGTTATGTAACACATACTGTTCAAGTTTCTCCACAATGTCAAACATGTTCTAAATTAAGAGAGAGATATTATAATTCATGTAATCCTCAAGAAAAATAAAACTAGACACAAAATAAAATATTTTTGTCTTTTTGAAAATTTTCAATGTTTTTGGATTTTTTTTAATAAAAAACAACTTAAAAAACAAAACAACCAAGAACAGAAACAAAATATGTCTACAAATAATTGAAAGAATTAAATCAGGGACAAGTAAACAACACTTACCTTAGCAAGTCTTTTTCTCACCTATATAACACGAGTCTTCGGCTTTGTAGGTGAAAATCCATGAGAAGCAAAGTGTATTGGAGGGATTACACAAATTTTCTAAGAAAGACTGAAACCCTGCAAATTCCTTTCACAAGCTAACAAGCTTAAATTTTTCAAAAGAATATGAAACAATTTATATGGACTTATAACAAGAGAAATATCATTACATATCCTAGATTGAAATACATAATATTTAAATTTCAATTTATGATAATTGGGACAAATGTAACCGGAGACACTACAAAAATAACAAGCATGAACAAATTTAGGAACATCAGTATTCCTAATAGCAAATCTAGTCTTAGATTTTGGTTTCTGCCTCAACAAAGAACAATTTGGTCTAATATGACCAACAGCACCACAAAGGTGACATGTAGGCACAAAAACAGATTTCTTTTCCACACTAGCAGTAGGTTTAGACTTAAGTTTAGAAACTTCTATGTCTACATTAGAACTTTTACCTTTGTCTAACCTAGCAAAATAAGCATTTTCTTTATTATTCCTCCTGAAATGAGGGATATAAATTTTTTTAGCTTTAGTCTTAAGAGAAACAGAAACACTTCTATTATCAACAGTAGGCTTGGCATTAGTCAAATTTTCAAATTTAGCTTTAGATTTAACTAACTCTTGTTCCAAATTTTTCATCTTTTCATCTTGAGAGGAAATTTGATTTCTCAAAAATTCATTCTTTTTATTAGATTCATTTAATCTCACTATCAATTCCTCTTTTTCAAGATTAGCCAATTTTAACTCTTTCTTGAATTTCTTAGCAATTTTCATAGATTTCAATAATTCCTTACGGAGAGTTTCACAGGCATAAAAAAAAAAATCAATAGTAACAACAATGTCCTTTTTATTCAAATTATCACAAACATGAGCAGAAAGACAGTTCAAATTATCCATGATAGCATGAATCAATGATTAACTCTTAGATCAAAAGATCTAACATAAGAGCTAACCCGCTCTGATACCATTTGTAAAGTTTTTAGACCTCTGTAAACTAGATTGTTTAACCTCATTAATTAACCAAGTGAATACTTAAATTTATTATTCAGATCTAGGTTAAACACAAATAATCATAAATAATAAAGCAGCGGAAAATAAAGAACACAAAAATCTGATGACCTAGGAAAACCAAACCGGTAAAAAACCTGAGAAGGATTTAACCTAGCTATTCTCAAAGTAAAACAAATCCACTATGAAAGAATTGAAGTTTGTACAATAGAACTTAGACCATTAACATCTTATTGCTATCTCGTGTAGAAAACTTACTACCACGACCACGTGACAGTTTCGAGTCTACGGACTACTTCTTTCCTTGATCTACAGCAACCACAAGTTCTCCTACTTATGACTTTGAGATTCCACTCAAAGGTTTTGGATCTTCTTGAAAG
Organism: Lithocarpus polystachyus; assembly: GCA_033629205.1. Lineage (NCBI taxonomy): Eukaryota > Viridiplantae > Streptophyta > Magnoliopsida > Fagales > Fagaceae > Lithocarpus > Lithocarpus polystachyus. The sequence continues at coordinate 17,859,831 of CM066166.1, read as the reverse complement.
TTCTTTATACGGCAATTGAAACCACCATCAAGTTCTTGATGCAAATCTTGATCTTGATAGCTCTATGTGTGTGTATGAAGGTAAACACCTTTCAGATTTCACAAAAGATTCAACACACAAGTCAACAAAGACCTTAGAAAGTTTTTAAGTACAAAGCCCTAGATCTACAAAAGAGGCACAAGATGCACTATAATCTCTCTCTTAAAGCCTTTCTAAAAATGTGCTTAGGGTTTCCTTTATATACTGAGAGAAGTAGATCTGAAACTCTAATTCTTAATGGGCTTGAATTGCTGTTTGGGCTTAATTCAAATACTGCAGATACGATTCTCGATCGATCGAGCCTTACTTTTGATCAATCGAGCTTTGCAATTTTGCACAGTAAGTTTCTACATTCAGCTCGATTCAAATTATAACAAATAAACTTGGAGCAAGCCTAAACCTAGACTTATTGTTTTGATCATGGTTTGCCAACAAATACAAAGTGAAATTCTAATACATTTAATTCCTAAAGTCTTAGAACCTAACAAAAAACATAACATAGAAAGTAAAGAATACATGAGAAATACGTGAAAAACCCTTTAATTGGATGAAAAACCATAGGTGAGTAAGGGGAATGCCCCTTACTCTCTTCAACTCTCTATTATGTAAAGAAAATGAAGGTTTTTGTACAATGATGATGTTCTTTTCTAAAGAATGCTTTTTATCTCTACCTCATTTTCCTATCCAAACTCTGGCTTTTCTCTTAGTTTCTTTAGGTTCTTGCCCTAATAATTCAGCAAAATGTTTCTCTTATAGTATGAGAAATGTTGCTAGATACACAAGGATAGATGTCAAACCGTAATTATTCCTCCATTTGAATCCTAATACAATTAGTGTACTATATAACGGTTAGATGAGAGAGTAAGTATGCCAAAGTTAAGGTAGTGCAACTGAGGGTTGCTCTGCTACTACTTGAGGAGCAAACCTTGGATAAGGAAAGGGACACTAGTGATGCTAAGAGTGACATAAGTGTCTCCAACAGTGGTCCAACACAAGCTCAGCCAATAAAGGGTGTTCTATAGTATCTGACCATAAAAGGTCGCTATCTCCCTTTTGTGTAAGTGCTAGTTGTCCATGTTAGGTGCAGATCTTATTCTTCCCGAAAATGGTCATGTTGGCACAGGCTAAAAATCCCCTCCTTCAAACAATGTTCCTTTTCTTTTGTTCACAACTGCTCCACAAATGTGGTCTAGATCCAGTCTCGCCAGCACTCTCACGTGCCTTAGCAGGTGGAATGTATAGCTTGGTACTTCCATGTATACATTGAACAGAATTTCTGTTTGGATCATTCTTTGCCCTAACAGATGAAATTCGATAAAAAGGCACTGGTTGAATCGGTGTGTTACGTCATAATACGGTCCTTGAGAATGGCCTATGAAGACCATGGACCATTGGAAAAGCAAATCTGCGTATAATTTTAATGTTTTCATTTCATAAGAGAAATCGCATCCATTAGTAGTAGTTATCACTACTACTACGGTTTAGGCCGTTTGTCCAATTACCCTGCCAAGTGTTGACAGAGGAAAGTGCACTTAATAGTTCACAGGACCGATCTACAATTTTAAATTGATGAATAATTTTTATTTTTTGTTAAAATTACAACTTGCAACTTTTATATTTGGTCAATTGTTATTTTGCTCATTTATGTTTCGTTTTTTTCATTTTGATCTATAAGATTGCATTTTCTATCACCTTTAATCCTTCCTTTCACAAATTTCGTTACCTATTAAAAAATAATTTTTAAAACTAAAATATAATTCAACATGCATATATATTTGAACATTGATGCCTCCTCACTGAACATGACCTTTGACATGTTGTGCCCGTTTCCATGTGGGATTGTACAACTTACATTTAGCTATCTTTTAAATTTTGTTTTGCAATAAAGTTGTTTTCAAATAAAATTTTATGAAAAATAACTCTATTTTAATGTGAAGTTAAATATGGAAAATTCAAGAAGTAGTTTTTAGCTCATTTTAAGGTTGGTAGAATCAAGAAAGACGAATCTGTACCGTACCGGTACAGCCGGTATTTTTCGTGCTGTGCTCAATCTGGTACAGGTATAGCTCTGTTTTGGTTCACTTCAGACACCAGATCATTCCGGCTTGTACCGGCCATTCCGGCCAGTTTCGGATATTCCGGTTGAAAAATACATTTCGGCTTGGAATACAACCTTCAGCCACAAAAAAAAAAAAAAAAGGGAAAAAAAAACAAGCAACTCCATGAGCACCAATCCTTCACCACAACCAACATTGGTCGACCAAGCACTTTGGGCCTTGGCCGAAATCTGAGACAATCTTCTTTTTATCTCCCTAGCAGCATAAAACTTTTATTTATTTATTTTTTTGAGGAGCAGCGGCTGAAAACCTTTTGTTATGCGAATGAGACAAAGAGGCTAGGGTTTTGGAGCATTATATTAGGTCTACACTCTTTGAACGGTTGGATGAAATTTAGGGAGCATCCTACGGCTGAATATTTGATTAGGGCTTATTCTATTTTTCTAATTTTTTTATTTTTATTTTTTATAGTAGTTTGGGCTCATCAGCACTGTTTTGAAACCCGGACCGGACCGGGCGGTCCGACCGGGAAAACCGGACTCAATTCCGGTTTTTTAGGCCTAAAGAACCGGGCATCTTAAGAAATTTCGTGAACCGTCCAAACCGGGGTTGGACCGTCCGATTCATGCAGAACCGGTGTCATGAACCGTGCGGTCCAACCCGGTTCAAGCAAGCTAGTCAAATGTGAAAAATCCAGAAAATGCGGATACCAGGAATAGAACCTAGGCCGGCCACAGGTGCAACAAAAGCTTAACCACTCAGCCAAGCTTGCCATTTGATGCTCAACAATAACAAAAAAAATACTTGAAGTAAACTTAATGCATTTTTTTTTTTAAAAAAACAACTTAACACAATTATATTCTACTTAATTAAATTATCCATCTCTTACAAGGAATATAAAAAAAAAATTATAATTAAAATCCTTCAAAAATATTCAACTTTACTTCAAAAATTAATCATAAATTTTAATGTTTTCATGGTTATTATTTTATTTTATTAACTTTCTTATTTAATTATTAAATATATGCTTGAAAATCATTAAGTTTCCCTCACATATAGAGATATATTAATCAATTTTGCTAGTTTTATAAATTTAATATTTATATTTAGGCTTAAATTAATTATTAAATTAATTATGACATCATCACGGTTCGACCACGGTTCAACCTCGGTTGGACCTCAAAAACCTTGAACCTCTCCCTTTTACGGTTCAATGAACGGTCCGGGTTTGAAAACCTTGCTCATCAGTATTAGCACAAGGTGAATTGGGCTCTTGTGTGCTGAACTACCAACCAGCCCACCAATTTTAATCCTATATATATATATATATATATATATAAAACTTAACCTCCCATAAATTAAAATTCAAGGAAAAGATTAAAAAAAAAAAAAAAAAGGAAAGACAAAACTAAGGGGAGAAAAAAAGATGTTGTGTTGATTAAGGATATTTTGAAAAGACATGTGTTGGGCTTGGATTATTGTATGGGTAAAAATTAAAACAAGAATTTTTTATTGGTGTAATTACTAAGCAATTAAATACATTTATAAATATTATTTGGGTTTTTAAAAATATTAACGATAACTCTAAAATGGTACACCGATATTAATCGGTACAAAAATATTTCATTTTCCTGACCAAACCGAAACGCCCTCCAACACGGCTTTGACTCTCTTGGCTAGAATACAAAGAAAAATGAGATATTTTTGAGAAAAATTCTTTAAAAAAAAAAAAATCATTTTTTTGAAAAATGTTAATGTGAAAACAAATAACAAACTTTGGGAAATATGAATATTTCTTTTGGAATCTTGAGGATTATCTCATATCAAGTTAAAAAAGGAAGTATAGAGAAAGTTTTCTTATGTGAAACTAAATAAGAGAAGTCAATAGATAATTTTTTAACTCATTTTAAGGTTATTAGAATACATAGAAAAATAGGATAGTTTTTTAGAAAATGAATTTTTGCAAATGATCCATTTAAAAAAAAAAAAAATGTTAATGTGGAAACAAAGAGAGCGTAAGAAAATGGATAACCATAGAGGATTTCACAAACTTTGGGAGATTGGAATATTTCTTTCGCAAATGTTGAAAATTACCCTTTTCCTCCTGGGTTCTCTTTTTTGTCTTAAAGACTTGGAAAAGTTCAAACCAGGAAAACATACTATTGAAATTCTTTCTCGATTGCATGCATTGTCTAAAGAAGGATAGATAAGACCATGTTTGTCTTTGTTTAATGACTACCTCCTACCAAGAAGTTGAAGCATGCTTCCAAAATAAAATGAGTCAAATAAAAAGTATTTCTTAAATTATCTTATTTAGCTTGATATGAGATAGAGTTGTTTTCCAATAAAATTTTATGGAAAACAACTATATCTCACATAAAGATAAATAAGGAAAATAACTCTATCTTACGCAGAGTTAAATAAGCGAAGTCCAAATATAGTTTTTCAACTCATTTTAAGTTTGCTAGAATACATAGAAAAATAGAAGAGTTATTTAAAAAAAAAAAAAAGAAGCTTTTTGAAAATAATTTATTTAAAAATAAATAAATGTTAATGCATAAACAAACAGAGCGTAAGGAAATGGATAACCCTCAATGATTTCAAAAAATTTGGGAGATTGGAATATTTATTTTGCAATCTTGAGGATTATCACATGTTGAGCTAAATAAGGTAAGATAGGAGAAAATTTTATTACACGAGGCCAAATAAGGAAAGTTAAGAGATAGTTTTTTAACTCATTTTAGGATGACTAGAATTCATAGAAAAATGAGAAAGATTTTTTTTTTAAAATACTTCTTTTGCAATCTTGAGGATTACCCTTTCCTCCTTGGTTCTCTTTTTTTGTCTTAAAGACTTGGAAAAGTTCAAACCTTAAAAACCTACCATTGAAAATCTTTCTCGATTGCATGCATTGTCTAAAGAAGGCTAGACAATACCCTGTTTGTCTTTCTTTAATGACCACCTCCTACCAAGAAGTCGAAGCATGCTTCCAAAATAAAATGAGTCAAATAAAAATTATCTCTTAAATTACCTTATTTAGCTTGATATGAGATAGAATTGTTTTCCAATAAAATCTAATGGAAAACAATTGTATCTCACGCAAAGATAAATAATGAAAATAACTTTATCTTACGCGGAGCTAAATAAGGGAAGTCCAGATATAGTTTTTCAACTCATTTTAAGTTTGTTACAATACATAGAAAAATGAGATAGTTTTTAAGAAAATGCTTTTTTGAAAACGATTTTTTTTTTTTTTTTTTTTTTTTGTAAATGTTAATGTGGAAACAAACAGAGCGTAAGGAAATGGATAACCCCTCAACGATTTCAAAAATTTTGCGAGATTGGAATATTTATTTTGCAACCTTGAGGATTGTCACATGTCGAGCTAAATAAGGTAAGATAGGAGAACATTTTCTTACACGAGGCCAAATATGAAAATTTTAGAGATAGTTCTTCAACTCATTTTAGGATCATTAGAATTCATAGAAAAATGAGATAAATTTTCTAGAAAATACTTTTTTTTAAAAAATGTTAATAAATTTTGGACCATGGCCCCAATGATGAGCTTGACATACGTCAACTAAGGGTAATTAAAGAGTTTACAAAAGTTTGGAAGTAATTACAACTTAAAAATGCTTAAATCTCTTTGAAATTGATACTGAAAAATAACCTTTTCTCACTATTTTGATCCACAAAGAAGTTTTGAGTGAGGTTTATTTCGTTGGAAAGTAGACATCATGGGCTTCAATTTGAACACAAATATTGCCTAATTTGGACTCATATTATGTGATTTATGACTATTTGAAGTTGGGCCAATTGGGCAGTTCGATTATCTGGGTTTTAAAACTTCATTTTAAGGGCCCAAAACATAATGCTTTGATGAGGGCTGACTTATGGACCTATATATGTGTGTTTTGTCACAGATTTCCAAATGGGGAGATTGTTAGGTTTTAAAGACTTAGGATTAAATGTTTAGAGTCCTAACTTGTATATGTTGGCAAATCGAGAACAAAAATATGTCTAAAATAGGTGTTAGACATTGCTTAAAGTGGTTCAAGTCAAGACTCAAGACTATTCAAACTACAGGAAAAAGAAGTGATTTTCAATGAAGCTCGATTGATTAAAGATTAGGCTCGACTAATCAAAAATCGCAGAAAAATAATTTTTGCAGAATTTAACTCAGGCCCAAGCCTGCGAAAATGTTTAGGGTTTTAGTCCAATACTTCTAAATATAAAAGGAAAACCCTAACTAAGTTTTGAAGACTCTTGGAAGGCTTGTGAGTTACTCTTGTGAGATCTAAGAGGTTCTGTACCTTCAAACTCTATAAGAGCATCCACGGCAGTGGATGTAAAATTTTAGCTATTTGACACATTTAAAAGTCACTTTTTCTATTTTACCTCTTCACACCCCATAGTAATGGATCTATATTTTTAGCTATTTGATTAAAAAAAAAAAAAAACTCATTAGAATAATAATAAAAACTTCAACAGCAATCACAACAACCTCCACCGTCAGCCCCAATTACAACCATCTTCACCATTAGCCCCAATCACACCCACAACCACCACCACCACCACCACTAGTCCACAGTAGGGAGAAAAAAAAACCACCAACCCAAATCCTCAATCTTTTTCCTCAACCCAAACCAAACAAAATCACCAAATCACAACAAAATCCACCTCCACCATCGCGGCACAACCAAACCACAACCACCATCACAGTACAACCAAACCACAACCACCATCACAGTAGCCTCAAGCTCAACCAAAAAGCAACCAATTGAAAAAAAAAAAAAAAACCCAAAAATCTCACCCTCAAGATACCCAAGCTAAGAGCACACAATTAGAAATCTTAAAACCCAGATATGAAATCCAAAGAGATCCACATAGCAACCACACACCACGACCCCAGCAACCCACCCACGAACCCAACGGCTGAATGGAGGTGAGGGAAGAAGAGCACCAACCGTTTCGGCACTGAGACCATCTACAAACTGTTTTGGCACCAAACCCAACCACAAACCTAGCAGGGGCTTGGATCGGCGCTGGGCAGGGGCTTGGATCGGCATTGGGCAGGAGCTTGGGTCGGCGGCGAATGGAGGAATTGAAGCTTGCAACGGGAAGAAATGAAGAGTGTGAGGACCGATTGAGGGAGAGAGAAGCAACGGGTAGAAATGGGGAAGGAGGAGAAAGAAAAAAAAAATTCTGATAAGTGTGAACACAAAATAAAATAAAATATATATTTTTTTACCTTTGAACTACAGTGCACATCTATCTTTAGATGTGCACTGTAGCTATGGAGCTATATTTTTTAAGTATAGCTCCATTGTTCTAGCTCTATTTTTGTAATGAGTGGTGCTAAATAGCTATATTTTTAGTAATATAGCTATTTAGCACCACTGCTGCGGGTGCTCTAAGTGTCTACCAGAACAAGATTTACAATAAAATGTTCGTGGAATCTAGTTGCTACAAGATCAATAAGTAGTAATCTGAAACCTTTGAGTGGGACCTCAGAGTCACAAACGTGGGAGTTTGTGTTATGCAAATCTAAGAGATAAAAAGTCTGTGGGTTCGGATCTTGCATGTGATTGTATCAGTAAGTTACTACTAGAGGTAGTAGTAGATTTAGAGTTAAATCTTTTGTAAAAATTTTGATTTTCTTTTAGTGGATTTGTTTTACCTTGAGGATAGTTAGGTCAAATTCTTCTTAAGTTTTTACCTTGAAATGGTTTGTTTTCCTCATTGGTTCTCTTTTGTCTTAAAGACTTGGAAATTAAAAGCTCAAACCTTGAGAACCTACTATTGAAAATCTTCCTCTATTTCACGCGTTGTGTAAAGGAGTCTAGACAAGACCATGTTTGTCTTTGTTTAATGACCACCTCCTACCAAGAAGTTGAGGCATGCTTTCAAGTAAATCTATTTAGATAACATGTTAATTAAGGGGAATAGGTCATTGGAGCCATTCTTAGCCTTATAGATGACATGCTGATATGATGTACTTGTAGAAGAAATCGTTCAACTACAAGTTCAGTTGATTCGACCAATGTGTTGGTTGACAGCATGGGGCCAAGAAAACCTGATGCCATTGGATTAAGTGGAAGTTCTCCTCTTGAAATTTGATCCAACCTTTGTTACCAAAAGCTAACATTCTCTTCTTTCTCTCTTTGTTGATCTCCACCATTTCGCGTCTTTGTACTATTGAGTTATTGAAATTTTGCCAAACCTAATTTGACCTTTGGACTACCTAAGCTGTGTTGGTCGAGGACATGTCCCTTGATCCCAAACCCGCTGTGATCCAAACCTGACACAACCGACCTTTAGACAAACAAGGAGGGTATCTTTGAAAGATCACTAAGGCCAATATGAGGAAAGAAATTGAAAAGGACACACCCTAATATCCTTGGAAGAGCCAAAGAAAGACAATAGAAACAAAAGAGAATAAATTGAAAACTCGAAATATCTCTGTTAGGACATATGCGATTCATGTTAGGAACATATGTCATTATAAAATTGGCTAATCCTTTGACAAAACACACTTTACTTGTAATTAGGTAGATTTAGGATGTGTTTAATGCTTCAAGGAACAAGGTTTCAACTTCAAGTGTTAAAGCCATGCAAGTTTGTCCAAAAATCAAGTGAAGAAGTGCTGGATTTCAAAGCTTGACAATTAGTATCTATCGTGGCTTAAAAAGCTGTTTCAACCCGAGACTCGATAGCTGCTCGATAGATAGGGTATTTATCGAGATAGGGTATTTATCGAGATTTATGAATATCAGTTTTTCAAATATGATTTCACTCCAATCTATGAATGAATGTTTGGGCTTTCTTTTCTCACAGCCATAAACATATATAAGGATTGTTTTAAGGGCCGTTGCAACTGATGCAACTTAATGCAAAAGTTTTTCACAAACATATTGTGAACTGGAGACATATGCCCTAGTTCATCATTTTATTCAAGAAGTTGCTGTGTTTGTACACCGTAGGGTTTTGTAACCAAGGAGTTTCATGATTTTCATCATGTGATGAACTGAAGAACTTTGCAACCAACATTCCTTCTCAAGTTGGTGATTAAGTCGCGTACTAAGATACACGCATCTATTGGTTAGTAATGTACTAGTTGCCATGCATTAAAAGGAGAGATTGTCACTACAGAACAAGTCCAATTGGGTATTGGGGTAAGGGTTCAACTATAGGTTAGTATCAGGTACTAGAATTCCTTTACTTGTAACCGTTCGTTGTGATAATAATGGATTCTTTGGAGTAGTGACCTTAAAATCACCCGGTGGGGTTTTTGCCATGTAGGTTTTCCCCATTCGTAAACAAATCACCGTGTCCATTTATTTTCCGTTGCTTATTTAATTATTTGGTGATTTGTTTGTGCTACCACGGAAATTGTATGTTAATCTGATTAATTAATCAACTTGGCTAATTAATTGGTTAATTCATCACAAGGGGCCAATACATTCTTGGCCTATCAAATGGTATCAGAGCAGGCACACTCTGATTAGATTTTAATCTTTGCTGTGTGATCCATTGACTCTTGTTTGTCATGGATAGAGGACAGTTAATTATCATACCTAATTTGTTTCATGGTACTAACTATGCATACTAGAAAGTACGCATGAGAGCTTTCTTGCAGTCTTTAGATGAGAAAGTGTGGCAAGTTGTGGATATAGGCTGGATCAAGCCTAAAGAAGCACCGGCCAATTGGGATGATGCTAAGATCAAGGGGGTAAACTTCAACAGTAGGGCATTGAATGGTTTATTTAGTGTGATCACAAATGAGGAGTTTAAGAAGATATCCTCTACTGAAACTGCGAAGGAAGCATAAACCATTCTTCAGAAAACCTATGAAGGAACCAAGGCTGTCAAGGATTCAAAGCTTTAGAGGCTTATTACTAGCTTTGAAGAGATCAAAATGGAGGAGGATGAGTCATTCGATGAGTTCTATGCTAAGCTTAAGGACATAGTGAACTCAGCTTTTAATCTTGGGGAAACCATTCCCGAACCCAAGATTGATAGAAATGTGCTTAGATCTCTACCAGAGAGATTTCATGTCAAGATTAACGTGATTGAGGAATCAAAGGATATTGACAAAATTCTTTTGATAGAGTTGGTTGGCAACCTACAGACCTATGAGTTGGGTTTGACAAGGATCAAGAAATTGAGCAAGAACAAGAGCATGGCATTGAAAGCCAAGAGCAGTGACACTGATGAGTCTTTAGACGATGAAGATTTTAAAATGAAGTCCTACATCACAAGGCAATTCATGAAGTTCATGAAGAATGCCAATGGGAAGGGCTTTGACAAGGACCGTAGGCAATCCAGTTTTTCTCAGTTTAAGAGCCAAGACAAAGGGAAGAAGGATGCTAGGGATGACGGTTAGTACATTGTTCTATCAGGACCAAAGTGCTTTAAGTGTTAAGGCTTTGATCATATGAAACAAGAGTGCTCTACGTATCTTAAGACCATTGGGAAGACTAAGGCACTTATTGCTACATTGGGCGACATCGAGCTTGAGGATGATTCTCACAATGAGGATGATGGAATCCTAAATGCCTTCACTGCCACTGTAAATCCTACTGAAGAAATTGTCGAAGATGTGGATGAAGAAGAGGACTTGGTGGAGCAGGAGAAGTTGTATAGGTTAGCCACTAAGAAGCTTGGTGATGTGGAGGTTGAGCGGGAAGAAATCTCCACAAAGTTTGATGAAGCTAATCAAACTATTGGATCATTGAGATTTGAAAATAATTTCTTGGCTGAGAAGACCAAGAAATTTGAAGCGGAGCTGTTTCAAGTTAGAGCTCCACTGGAGAGGACTTTATATGCAAAGCTTGATGAGATGCTTAGCCTTCAAAAATCTGCTTCTGATCGAACCGGTATAGGATATGATTTCTCTTCTCCTAATATTGCTTCCTCTAATACTACTATTTTTGTTTCTCCTGCTAATAATATTGAATTTGAGAACATTGATGTCAAAACTGTTTTAGCTAGTGAGAACATAGACAATGATAAATCTATCTTAGGAGCACGCCCTAAACTTGCTAAGAAAGAGACCAAAAACCTAGGGCTAAGAAGGGAAATAATCAAAAGCCTAAGCAGAAAAAAAAGTATCTCTGTCATCACTGTGGAGCAGCTGGATATACTCGACCTAATTTCTACAAGCGGTTAGCCACTCAACAGAGTAACAATATGATCTCATCAGGAAACCAAAATCAGTTTCCATCCTCCTTTACTCCTCTTAGATATCTACTTAAAGTCGTTATGTTTCTTTCGAACTTGAATGGTTTCAATTCTTCCCCCTCACCGTCGAATCAAGGGTTTGCTAAACAGAAAGGTTCTTCCAAGGTGTGGAAGGAAAACGGCTCTAAGTGATTCAATCACTTTTCTCTCTCTCCCTCTCTTGTTTTTGTTTTGCATTACTTGTGTGTTTTGCTTTCTTGTTTATGAGTCAGACTAGTTTTATGCTTTGCTTTGTTTAACATGTTTTTGTTTGTTTGTTTTCAGTTTTGCTTTATTTTGTTTTTCATAAAATAAAAAAAAAATGAAAAAATGAAAAATACAAAAACAGTGTGTGTTTGTATACATTGGTACTTGTGTACCTTGGATGACCATTGAAACAAAGTTTTCTAAACTTTGTATCTTTTGTAGCTTAGATGAGCATCTCTATGCACAACTAAGCAAGTGAGCTTTGTTTCTCGTATTTGTGATGAGTAAGATTAAGTAATCTCTTGCACTTAACACTCGTATCACTCTTTTTGACAAGGACTAAAAAATCTTAAGAGAAAGGCATAAATAATCATCTCACCAATGTTGCTCGCCAATCATGAAATGACATCCGTATGCTTCGGCATAGCAAAAGTGCAATGTCAAAAGTTTAATATAATTGGGTATTTCTTTTCTCTCTCTTATATGCCCATGCATGGTTTGCTCAAAAGAAAAATATGCAAAGAAAAATAAAAGCAAAAGGAATAAAAATGCTTTATATATGATTGTAAGCGTATCTTCTAGAAAATGTGAGAGTTATAGGATGTACCTTGAAGGTGATAGTCCCCACCAAACAGTTATGATTGTGTTTGAGTTAAAGTGATTTTCTCATATCTCAAATCGTCATAACATGTTGACACTCATGCAATCTTGCAATGTATTTCACACACAACACGCAATATTCTTTGCTACTCTTGATACATGTGTAGGTACAATGTGATTTGGCTATCACAAGGAATACATATGTTAATGTATGCTCACTAAACTGTCTTGACTTGTTTTTGAAATATAAAATTGGTTAGACTTGTTTAGTTTATATGTGTGTTTGGAATCTAAAAGCTGAACATTTTTCTTGTTTAGAGATGATCTTGAGAGCTTATAATGTTGGTTGGATCCTTGGTTGAATAGCATGTTTGATTGCATTCATGTCTGTATTTTTCTCTTCTTCGAAAAACTTTTTTTAAGCAATCTCGATTGCTTCTCGATATCTCTCGACAGCTAGTCTATGTATTGAGCCCTTTGAGCTTCTTTTTATCGCATTCTCAATAGCTTCTCGATCCATTGAGGAAGTTTCTGTATGCTCGATAGATGCTTGATAGCTTCTCGATTCATCGAGCCCTTTTTGTTGTGGACACTTGTGGTTAGCTTCTCGATAGCTGTATTTGGCGAACTTTAAGCTTGACACCTCTCGATACCTTTCTATCTGTCGAGAAACTGGCTTTTCTATATATAGGGTCCGCGCGATTTCTATCTCATTTCTCCCCGACCTCTCTCGTTAGAAAAGGTTCTCTCACTCTCCCAAACACCTCAAACTCAATCTTTTCATCTTTCCCGCTCAATCTTCAGTCTCAAGATCACTTTCTTCTACTGGTATGATGCTTTCTCACTCATTAATCATGCATTTCATATCCTATGACCTAACTTTTGGGGTTTTTGAAAATTTTTGAAAATTTTCAAAATTGTTGAGGATTTTGCTAAAGTTTTGGGATGAGTTTTTGTTTAAATGATTTAAAATCATCATGCATTGCATCACATTTGCATTTTAACTATATTTTCATGCATCATAGATGTGTGTTATATATGTTGAATTGTTGTGTGCTGTTAGGCTTGGATTGGGCTAAGCCCATGATTTTTTTTTTTTTTTTTTTTTTTTTTGCATATCACATGCTCATGCATTTTCATGCATACGTACTTTCAATTCTTTATATTCTTATATTTTGATCTATGTTGGTGCTTTTCTACTTCTCTCTCTCTTTCTCTCTCTCTCTCTTACGTTAGTTTGCTCTATGTTACCTAAACGCAAATCTGCTCCGTCTTGGAACCCTCTTCATTCTGAGGTATCTTCTTCTTCCCTCGCTGATTCTACTCTTTCTCACGTTTGATTACACGATGATAAGGCCCGAAAGAAATTTTAGGAGAACTTTTCTAAACGAGGCATTCATTCGGAACGCCAAGTCATCCTATTAGATTTTTTCGATACTGACCTTCCCATTGTCATCTACAGTCTGGGTTGGGAGTCACTGTATGGTGTCGCGGTCACCTGCCCTTCCGTGATCATACATGAGTTTTACTCCAATATGTATGGATTTGATACTTCTGTATCTCATTTTGTCACTCGCGTTCGAGTTACGTGCATTGTAGTCACTCCGGATCTTATATCTGAGGTGCTACACGTCCCTAGGGTAGTGTATTCTGACTACCCTAGTTACAATCGTTTGAGGACTGTGTTTAAAGATGAACTCATGTCTCTATTTTGTAAGACACCATCTTCATGGGATGACCATTAAAACACCCGATGCTCGACCTTTGCTAAAGGTCTGAGATTCCTTAACATGGTGATGACATTCATTTTCCATCCATTGTCTCACTATAACACTATCACAGAGCCACATGCTCGATTTTTCTTATCCCTTTTAGAGGACATTTCTATCGACTTTCCTTCTCACTTCATCCTATTCATTATAGATGTCTATAGAGATATGGCGACCTATGATACGCTCATTTTTCCTTCAGCTATCACGCAGACCATTCGCCATTTTTCCATCTCTTATCCCAAGTCTGATCACTTTTTTGCCATGGGTGCCATTGACGCTGCTACCATTAGACGGAGTAATGCTTAGCTTCACTCGAGGCAGACGCAGACCGAGACAACAGCTCCTCCGGCTTCTTCAGCTCCATCACATCCACTTCTTCATCTTCTGCTGGTAGAGTGACTCTTGATGCGATCATGGCACAACTTCAGCGCATGGATGCTCGCCTTGACACTCTCAGTGATGAGTTGTGTCAGATGAACACCAGTGTCAGCTATATTGCTCGACAGCAAGCTTGCCTTGGTGGCTTCATCAAGTCTCCCTCTCCTTCTTTAGAGACTTCTGAGGACGAGGACGATGATGGTGACTCTGATGATGATGGTGATGAGGACGATAGTGCTAGCTCGCCTAGTGATGATGAGATGTCAACTTGATTTACTTACCTTTTGTCACTCGTGACAAAAAAAGGGGGAGTAGTTTTGGATATGAAAGTAGTCATATACATAGGGGGAAAGTTAGCATAGGAGATTTTTTTTAGGAGGAGTGTATATATTTTGAGGGATAAAGTGAGGTTTTTATGTATTTTCTTATCTTTATTTTTACATTTACCTTATGTATATTGGTCTTGTGACCATTTGACATACATTGTACTTATCCTTGGATATATATATATATATATATATGTTGATGTATGTTATTCACCTATCTTTACATGTGTTGTTTCTTTTCTCTCTTTATGCACATGCTTCTTATATCTTGTATACAATCTTTTATTTCTGTTTCACATTAAGATGCCTTGATGAGTTTTGTTTAAAGTGTTTCAGAAATACAGGTTGTCAAAGTCTTATTGCCATGAAGTCTTTTCTTATCAAGTTTTTTAAGAGTTTGTGTTAGGATAGATTTTATTGTATTCAACAAGTGAGTATGAGTTGAGTGATATATAACTTCTCTCATATGTTCACTTGTTTGTTGTGATTTTGTCATGGATTGCCAAAGGGGGAGATTGTAAAGACATATGCGATTCATGTTAGGAACATATGTCATTATAGAATTGGCTAATCCTTTGACAAAATGTACTTTAATTGTAATTTGGTAGATCTAGAATGTGTTAATGCTCAAGGAATAAGGTTTCAAGTTCAAGTGTTAAAGCCATGCAAATCTGTCCAAGAATCAAGTGAAGAAGTGTTGGATTTTAAAGCTCGACAGCTAGTATCTATCGAGGCTTAAAAAGCTGTTTCAGCCCGAGACTTGATAGCTGCTCGATAGATAGGGTATCTGTCAAGATTTATGAATATTAGATTTTCAGATCTGATTTCACTCCAATCCGTAAATGAATGTTTGGACTTTCTTTTCTTATAACCTTAAACATATATAAGGATTGTTTTAAGAGTTGTTGCAGCTGATGCAACTTAATGCAAAAGTTTTTCATAAGCATATTGTGAACCGGAGACATATGCCCTAGTTCTTCTTTCTATTCAAGAAGCTGTTGAGTTTGTACACCATAGGGTTTTGTAACCAAGGAGTTTCATGATTTTCATCGTGTGATGAACTGAAGAACTTTGCAGCCGACATTCCTTCTCAAGTTGGTGATTAAGTTGCGTACTAGGATTCGCACATCTATTGGTTAGTTAGATACTGTGAGCCGTGTATTAAAAGGAGAGATTGTCACTATAGAACAAGTCCAATTGGGTATTGGGGTAAGGGTTCAATTGTAGGTTGGTATAAAGTACTGGAATTCCTTTACTTGTAACCGCTTGTTGTGATAATAGTAGATTCTCGGGTGTGATGACCTTAAAATCACCCGGTGAGGTTTTTGCCGTTTAGGTTTTCCCCATTTGTAAACAAATCACCGTGTCCATTTATTTTCTGCTGCTTATTTAGTTATTTGGTGATTTGTTTGTGCTATCACGCAAATTGTATGTTAATCTGATTAGTTAAATAACTTGGCTAATTAATTGGTTAATTTATCATAAGGGATCAATACATTCTTAGCTTATCAATCTCAAACATAATGTAAATGTAAATCAATTAAAAAAAAAAATCCATTGACCAATTAAATGAAATCGCCATTAGGAATTATAAAAAACTTACTTTCTAGATGTGGTACAATCAATATTTATTTATTTAAGAAAATTCTTATCAATTAGTAGTACATATTATTAACTTTTGACACATGATTTGTTACATGGAAGTTCCAAACTTTAAAACCTAACACCTTTGTAGTTGTAGATATGCTTAAAGAAGAAGAGAGAGCACTTTATATCAACGTAGACTCATTAATTTTTGGTGACTTGAGTCCAGCACAATGGGGGTTAATTTCCTGCCTCTTTCATTCATTCATTCCTAAAGTTCCTTCCTAAAATATTCCAACCCTCCATATAAGTTGTGGTGTCTTTCTTGCTTAATTTATTGTTCTTTAGTCTTTTGCTAGCTTGGACAGCAAGCATTTGGGTAGCCGGGACCCCCAAAATGGATATCGGTTCCATCAATGTAACTCTGAGCAATAAGAGTTAAATCATAGCACGTAGGCTTTGTCACAAGTAGCTGAAATGTTGAGGGATCGGGACTTACAAATATTCTATTCTCGTCAAAGAACCTAATATCCCGAATATAACAAGCTTTTCCATCGCTTTCACCCAGAAAATGGCCACTCCCCATTTGTGTGGATGCCTGAATATCGTTTGGTTCTAAGTAAAAACTCTTTCTACCAAAATTAACGCGCGGAGCATAGTCGACAAACTCTTTGAAGATGTTGACAAGCAAATACCCTATTGCCTCGTTTTGGAGTATGAGCCACCAATGTGTGTGCGTAAACTGAAACATAAACAAAATCGTGTGAACTATATAGTAAGAAGTTTCTCTTTTCCGAGGGTCCATAGCATGGAAATTCCGCTGGGATGGTTAGTGAGTTCAGGCCTAGGGTTTTTAATTTAATGCCAACGTTAACATTTTGTTTCTTGTTATAGGTGCATCCATGCTCACTGGGTTCTATTTTACTTTACTTGCTTCGTATCCTCAAAATCTAGAGAGTGAACTAAGGTCCCTTTAGATGTTAAAATCCTACCCACACCCTAAGGGTTGACAACCCTACAAGGGTAACCGTGCATACATTATCCTCTTTCACCATTAAATTCAAAGATAATAAAATGGTGATAAATGACCATATTTTTATAGAAATGAATTGTTTTTAGCCCACATTTTTCAAAAACCTCAAATGGGAGTGGTATTCACAAGTCCATGAGTCATGTCCATGTTATACCAAAAAAATACAATTTTTTGGAAGAGTATATATACACCCATTTTGTAAAGCTTGTCTATATATACCAAAAATCCCCCCTTTTTCCCAATGAAGTACATATGTATGTATGCAGGTGTACATCTATAGACATACCCATGTGTGTGTATCTTTGTACATGAAAACATACGCATATATGTATATATATACCCCTTTTTGCAAAATGCACATTCACCATGTATATGTCATACCAAAATACTCTTTTCAAAAATGTGTATACATGTATACACGTGAACATCTATATTCACATTGCAAAGGCTTAAACCTTGTCCAAAGACTTTTTGTCACTTGGCAATAAGGCTTTAACTCGTTTCGCATAATCAGAAGTGAATATGTTCGTTTCCATCTTACATAAAGTATTGCTAAGAAATAAATCTCCTCCCTCTGAGATAGGTTTGTTAGCTGAGAAGTGAGGGCATTATGGGCTTGCTACAATGCTTCAATTACGTCTCTTTTAATCTAATTTAATAGACTATCAAATGCCCTTGCAAGGATTATTCAAGCTAAGGAGGGTCCTGAGTTCTGGTTAGAGAAATATCCTCCTTTCCTTCAATCCACTGTATAATTTGAGTCACTTTATGAATTGAATCTTCTTGGGCTTTAATTCGGTTCTCGTCATCAGAAGTGAGTCTGTTCTTCTCCATAATTTGGAAACTATTGGGTTACGGCGCGCGTTCAATGAGGTTAGCTTAGACAAAAGCTCAAACTAGCAGCTCAGTGTTCATTATAGTAAGCATAGATCAAAAAAAGATCTGCTCTCTCTAAGATAGGTTTGTTAGCGGAGGAGTGAGGACATCATGAGCTTATTACAATGCATCCATTATGTCTCCTTTAATCTAATAGATAAAGTATGTAATGGACTATCAAATGCCCTTGCAAGGGCTATTCAAACTAAAGAGGGTCCTGAGTTCTGGTTAGAAAAATATACTCATTTCCTTCAATCCAACGTACAATTTGAGTCACTTTATGAAAAAAAAAAAAAAAAAAAAAAAAACTCCCTATACTCCCTAGTTCTACCCTAACATTGATTTTCGAATCCAACTTAATATTGGATAGGTTATCACATCCATCAGATAAATTTGACCCTCCTCTCACATGAGGGTGGATCCTGTTTGCAAAGGCAAACTCCAATATTTGATATTACTTTTCTTAGTAAAATATACTTAGGACATGCATGTTTGATAAACTGTAATAGATAATGTAATGTAATAATTATTCCTATAATTTAGCTATTCTATAGTTTTGTTTCAATTTTATTACATGAAATAGTCATTCATTCAAATAGTTATTTTTTAAAATGTGGAACAACTATTTTTCTCTAAAGCCTCGTTTGGGAGGAGGAAATGGAATGTAATGAAAGGAATGGAAAGAATAATTTTAAAATATTCTTCTATTCCCTTGTTTGAGAGTTTTAATGGAAGGAATGAAAAGTCTATTCTCTTGTTTGAGAGTTTAAGTGTGAGGGAATGGAATTGGTAGAAAGGAACACTTATTCCTCTCTATTCTCTCAAACTTCAAATTTTCATTCTCACAAAATTGGGAGGAATGGGAGGAAATGAAATTAGATTTAATGATTTTTTTTTTTACTAAAACTCTAAAAATACCCCTATATATTCAATAATTTATTTTAAGATAGGGGTCTAATAGTAATATTGTCATAAAATGATTTCATTTTATTCCTTCCATGTTGCTCCCCAACAAGATTACTTACATTCTGTTGGGGGCAGAGAAGTTTTCCTTCCGACAAATGAGATTTATGATGGGTCGGGGGCCTAAACCGAAACTCAACAATGGGCTTGATGCATGGCCCAAAGGCTATCGGTGAAGATCCAAAGAATTCACTGTATTTTTATGCCTTGGGCCTAGATTGGGACTGACAAGAATGGCTCATAAACAATCTCTACAATAGACACAACAACATGATTAAAAAGCATATTGCAAGAAATGGTCCAGTAGTAAAATGTTTCTGCAGAAAACAACCCAGCGGTAAAATGTTTCTACAGAAAATAGCCCAGCGGTAAAATGAGACAGAACATAATAATTTTCTAGCTGTCAACTATTTCACAAACTAAAGAAAATATCTACATTTCAAACTCATCATCCATTAGCTCTGGAGAAGAGTCTTCTAATATAATAATATGAGAGAAAAATTCAATAGTAATAGTTGCATCATAGCAATCAATAGTAAATGAATAAGTAAATATCATAGGTTCCATTATGACAAATAATGAGGAAGACTTAACGTGAGATGAAGAGAGAGAGAGAGATTCCAGCTAGCGCAGCAAGATCATTATGGTGCCAAGGCATGCTCATGAATATAATATAAGTAGTGAGTAGTGAGAGACATTTTAAGTAGTATGGGTAGTGTAAGATAGTGTTCAGTGAGATTGCTGAGACTTTCTGTTGGGGTAGATAAGAGTTTATGAGTAGAGTTATGAGGAGTGTTTTGAGCTAAGAGCTAGTGGAACTCAGTTTCCAAGCTTGAAACTAAGAACTCAGTGACTTTTTCAGAACATAGAGAAGGATTAAACAAAAAGGTTAAGAGGGAGTTCTTTCTTGGTGTGTATCTTAGTGTACCTTTTTGTGTTGGTGAAGCATTAATGGAGAGTTCCATTTATAGTTGGGTTTTAGGGGGTGATTAGCAAATAATCTTTGCTAAATCTTTCTCAATCTTTAGAAAATCCTTAGAGAATCGTTCCCAGGATTTTAGCTAATAATGGTAAGAAGGTTCTTGCTGTTTTGGGTAAAATTAGCTGGGATTCTTCCTTAGCATTGAATGCTGATTAGCCTTGGCTGATGGGATTAGAGCATGCTTTAGGCTGATGGGATTAGAGCATGCTAAAATTAGAGTTCCTTAGAGCAGATTACGTCATCCCAAGCCAGGTGTCAACCTTGGAGCCCTTGCTGGGAACTCTGTTAGGATCCCCTTGGTGCCTTCCAAACCACATTTCCCTAAATTTCCCCATTTGGGGTTCATGTGCTTGGTCCATGAACCATAAAGTATGTATTTTTGGTATGAAAATGAATTGATTTCAAGTTGTTTCAGGAGCTTTAATGGTCTGAACATGGCTGCTTATTGATTCTTGGCCGGATGGGTTGGAGAAGAAAGAAGAGATAGCTAGTTAAAACTTCCTAGCTTTCTGTCACATCAGTTTCAGCTTTATATCAGTTTTAGCTTTATGTCACATGCAAAATGATGGGATTTCAACTTGTGGAGGAAGGGTTTAACCCCTGATGGACACGTGTCTTTCTTCTATTCTAATTGGACAAGTTGGAACTTGGTGGCAGTGGGCTCCAGCTGTTTAAGTTGTATTGAAATTTGGCTGATTAGCTCACGTGAGCTTCAGCTGCTAGAATTTGTGCACGTGCTGGGCTTTGTAGTTAAGCTTCTTTGGGCTTGGACATTCCTACAAAATGGAGAGTTTTGCCATGGGTGATATACATGGGTTTTTATAAATTTTGTAAGAGAGGTATTTCTTAAGGGATGAGTAATTATATTTCCCATGAATAAAAGATTTAATATATGTGAAATAGGTGTTAAAATAATACTTGATTTTGTAAATATGTGCCAAAGTAGCATTTGGGCTTTATGGAAGAGTTGCCAAATTAATATTTGAGCTTTGCAAAATAAGTGTCAAATATTAATGTTTGGACTTTGTAAAATAAGTGCCAAATTATTATTTGGGTTTTATTAAAATAGTGTCAAAGTAGTATTTGGGCATTGTAAATATAGTTGTCAAATTAGTATTTGGGTTTTGTAAAAATAGTGCCAAATTAGTATTTAGGCTTTGTAATAAAAATAGTTGCTAAATTAGTATTTGGGTTTTGTAAAAATAGTTGCCAAAATAGTATTTGGGCTTTGTTAAAGTAGTGCCAAATTAGTATTTGGACTTTGTAAAAATAGTTGCCAAATTAGTATTTAGGCTTTATAGAAATATTGCCATGTAGCAACGAACTTTGTAATGGTGCCGTGTAGCAACGGACTTTTAAGTGATGTCGTATAGCAACGGGCTTTAGAGGTGCCATGTAGCAACGGCCTTTTAAGTGATGTCATGCAGTAACGGGCTTTAGAGGTGCCATACAGCAACGGGCTTTAGAGGGTATTGTTGGACATTTTGAGTCTTGCCCACAAGTTAAGTGGTTTTGGGCTTTTGAGTGAAGATAGTGTAATTTTGTAGCCCAATATTGGTAGTAATATGATGGATATTTTTGCAAAAATTTAAGTTGGATAATATGTGTGAGAGGGCTTAAGGTAATTTATGGGGCTTATATAGGGATATTTGTGGGAGCCCATTACATGGAGAATATTTAAGTAATATGTAAGAAATATTTATGTGGGCTCAAAATAATTTGTGTGGGTCTAAGATAATGTGTGAGCTTATGCGGGTATTTTGTGAGTGGGCTAATGAAATTAGGGCCCAAAAATTTGTACCTCAACACATTCCATTCATTTTCATTCCTTTCCATTCTTTTATTTTAAAGCATCCAATTAAGGTTACTTAATTCCATTCCATTCCATTCTTTTCCATTCCTTTCTCTTACATAAATACATTTCATTCCATTCCTTTCATTTCATTTCATTCCCTTATGGACTCCCAAACGGAGCCTAAAAGGGTTGTAATAGTTTTTCCTTAGTAGGTGAAATAATTTCTAAAATTAATATATTACCAAACAAACAAACTTTCCATATACTTATAATAACTATGTGTTAGGTTCTAAGATTTAGGATCTAAATGTATTAAAACTTCAATGTGTAATATTGGCAAACCATGATCAAAACTTAGAGTCTAAAATTAGACTGCTCAAAGTATGTTTATTGTAAAGTTGGAATCGAGTAATTGCAGAAAATTACTATTCACTTTCTGCAAAGCTCGATCGATCAAAAATTAGACTCGATCAATCGAAGCTCGTGCAGAATATTTTTTTGTAGATTTTTTCCAACTCAGCCCAAGCCCATATGACGTATAGGGTTTGTGTTTTACTTTAAGTATAAAAGGAAAAATCCTAGCCACGTTTTGTAGGTTGTTGTTAATGCTGTGTATGAATCTCTTGTGAGATCTAGAGGTGTTTGCCTTCATACATACTTAAGGTTATCAAGATCAAGATTGATGTCGAGAGCATAGTGATCATTTCAGTTGTTGCATAAAGAGCTTAAAGAAAACACAAGTAGGAGTACTTGTGGTTGCTATGATCTAAGAAAGAAGTAGTCCGTGGACTCGAAGCTGTCACGTGGTCTTGGTAGTAAGTTTTTTACTCGAGGTAGCAATAGGATGTTAGTGGTCAAAGTCGCTACTGTAAAACTTCAATTCTTTCATAGGGAATTTGTTTCACCTTGAGGATAGCTAAGTTAAATCCTTCCCAGGTTTTTACTGGTTTGGTTTTCTTGGGTTATCATATCGCTGTGTTATTTATTTTTTCGCATTGTTTCAATGATATGTTTTATTTGTGTTAACCTAGACTTGAATAATTTATCTAAATTAATCACTTGGCTAAATAACTAGGTTAATCTATTTGTGTTTAAGGGGTCTTAAAACTTCACAAGTGGTAGAAGCAGAATATATTGCTGCTGGAATTTGCTGTTTACAGCTTCTTTGGATGAAAAAGCTTTTGAGTGATTATAGGATATCACAAGACACCATTATTGTTTATTATGATAATTCTAGTGCTGTCGATATCTCTAAAAATCCTATTCAACACTCTTAAGACTAAACACATAGAGATTAGATATCACTTTATTAGAGATCTTGTTGAAAGAAGAATTGTGACTCTTGAGTATATCCCTACTGAACGTCAAAATGCTGACATCTTTACCAAACCTCTTGATAGAAGTAAGGTTGAGACACTTTGTCAAGTAATTGGTGTGATTCTGTGTCCATGATCATCCTTGGCTTTCATGTTCCTTGTACTTCATCTCTCTATTCTTTGTGACCATTTTTTTTTTTTGTGACTTCTTGTTTTTCTTTTTGTTTTAGGATTTGCATTGCAGAACATTCATGCACTTCATGCTAGGTTGTTTTTGTTATTAATTAATTAATTAAAAAAATGAGAAAAAGGGAAGTAAAATTTTTTTTTGCATTATTTTTTCTTGGATTTGAAATCAAGGTTGGCCATATTATCTCCACATAACATGTTTATGTACCTTGTTTAGCTTGATGAGCTTATTTTGCTGCACTTTACTAGTTTGAGCTTTGTAGTGCATGTTATGTGGGAGTTGTTTATAGTTTTTTATTACATGATCTTGATCTTGAAGCCACATGTCTTTGATTGTTTGGACTTGAACTTAATGAGAAATGCATAAATAACCATCACACCACTGTTTGTTAGCCAATCATGAACACCTTAGTGCATATCATAAGATTTTGTGCTTGAAAAAGTGTAGCATATGCACAAAATGAACATAAGGTGTAGCTTCGGATTAAATGCTAAAATTGGTGTGTACATTATTGGGCTGTAATTATTTTACAATCAAATAAAATTGGTGTGTACATTGTCTTGGCTATTTTTAATAAATTTCTAATTAAATAAAATTGGTGTGTACATTATGAGGCAAATCAAGAAACTTACATGATTACAAGCTTTTATCTAGGAGATGTGAGAGTTATATGTTGTAACTCTTTAGGTGATAGTCTCTTTCAAATTTATGTGATGAATTTTGTAGACATTGTGATTGATTATTATTTACATATCACTTAACATGTATCTCAAGTTTTTGCTAGTTGCACACACTATACAAGTTACTCTTTGCTAAACTTGGTACATTATATTGTGTGTGATCTTGTTGTGGCCATCCAAGATTAAAAATTCCTTGATTTTAATGCAAAAAGTGTTTAAATTTTAAGATTTGTGGACAAATTGATTGAAAATCTTGTTTTTGGAAGATCTGGGTTAAATTCAAGGGTTTTTGAAAAAATGTCCATTTCATACTCATGCATTTTATTCATAAAATATTGTGTTTTGAGGAGTTTTTGCCTTAAAATGCTTTGTTTTTCAAAAATTTGATTTTTCCAAATTTTTGATCAATCGAACCTATTGCTTGACAGATCAAAATTGCGATAAAAATTTGGGTTATAATCTGCCTGGCTCGATTGGTGCTCGACTGGTGCTGGATCGATCGAAGTTACTTTTCGATCGATCGAACCTATTTTTCGACCGATTGAAAATCAGTCTAAGAGTTTTTTAAAAACATGCTTTTCTCACATGTTCTTCACTTTTTCAAAATTTTCAAAAAGCTTTTTGTTTTCTCTCTTCGACCGATCCACCTCAAAGTCCATTTTTGTCATTTTCTTCCTAATTTTTCTCAAAGGTTTTTGTCTTCAAGTGCCAGTATGTCATTTTTACCCTTTCTTTTTCATTTTATTCACATATTTCATGCATTTTAGGTGTAATTTTTGGACCTAGAGGAATTTGGGGTTTTTGATTTTTGGGCTGATTTCTTTCAAAATTGATCAATGGGTTTTTGTTATTGGATGATGTAAACACGTTCTTCATAGTTTAATTTGATCAATTTGGTGATTTGAGAAGAATTGAAAATTCTAGGGCTTGAAACTTACCGAATTTGGGGATTTTGTTCAATTGAGATTAATTTAATGAAATTGGCTTGTGTAATTGGTTAATTGTGTCATTATATATTGTTATCTAACTAGTATAATGATTAATCGGTCAATTTGGTTTGATGTTTGAAATTGGGTATTTTCAAATTTGGGGTTTTTGTAATAAAACTCTATGTTCAATTGGAGTATTATGTGTTTTGTCACGGATTACCAAATGGGGAGTTTGTTAGGTTCTAAGATTTAGAATCTAAATGTATTATAACTTCAATGTATAATGTTGTCAAACCATGATCAAAATTTAGAGTCTAGAATTAGGTTGCTCAAAGTATGTTTATGTAAAGTTGGAATCGAGTAATTGCAGAAAATTATTATTCACTTTCTACAAAGCTCGATCGATCGAAAATTAGACTCGATCAATTGAAGCTCGTGCAGAATGTTTTTTTGCATATTTTTTCCAACTCAGCTCAAGCCTATATAACGTGTAGAGTATTGTGTTTTGCCTTAAGTATAAAAGGAAAAACCCTAGCCACGTTTTGTAGGTTGTTGTTTATGCTGCGTATTTGAATCTCTTGTGAGATCTAGAGGTGTTTTCCTTCATATATACTTAGGGTTATTAAGGTCAAGATTGATGTCGAGAGCTTGATGATCGTTTCAGTTGCTGCATAAAGAGCTTAAAGAAAACACATGTAGGAGTACTTGTGGTTGCTGTGAATTCAAGAAAGAAGTAGTCCGTGGACTCGGAGTTGTCTTGTGGTCGTGGTAATAGGTTTTCTACTTGAGGTAGCAATAAGATGTTAGTGGTCTAAGTCGCTATTGTAAAATTTCAATTCTTTCATAGTAGATTTGTTTTACCTTGAGGATAGCTAGATTAAATCCTCCTCAGATTTTTTACCGGTTTGGTTTTCCTAGGTTATCATATTGTTGTGTTTTTTATTTTTCCGCATTGTTTCAATGATATGATTAATTTGTGTTAACCTAGATCTGAATAATTTATCTAAGTTAATCACTTGGCTAAATAACTAGGTTAATCAGTTTGTGTTTAAGAGGTATAAAAACTTTACACTATGAAAATAAAATATCATAAAAAATAACTCCTCTCTCTATCTCAAATTTATAAAATATTATTTTATAGGAAATATAATTGTATAAGTAAGATATTTCGTAAAATAGACCTTAAACTTTATTCAAATATTACAACTCACAACTAAACTTATTAATAGATATAATTATTCCATTATAACACGTTATTTCTAGTAATTAAAATTACAATTACTACCAAAATCCTGATTCAATTTATTAAATGTGCCCTAAGTATTTATTTTCATCCCTTTCAAAATGCACCAATTTTGGAATTACAAAATTAACATTTTTCCTTATTTTAAACATGGCCTTTGCATATCTCTCAAAGATTATCTACTAATGCCAAACTAACTTGGTTACCAATATTATTTTCTGAATGTTGTAATTGTACAAATTAATAGTTGCCAGTAAGTGTAGTTAACAGCTTAACATATTGGCCAATACCTATTATATCTTGTTATCGATGACCAATAAAGGAGTTTTGTAATTTAATGGTATATATTTGTTTTTTTTTTTTTTAAGGAGAACCATAATTTAAATGTCATTAATTACTTGTTTCCTAATAATTGAATTATTAAAAAAAAAAAGTTATTGAACAATTTCATTAAAGCACTTGTTGTAGCTAGTGAAAGATTAATTTTATTATTAACATAAATAATGAGTTTTACCATATTTATTTTTCTTTAGTCATCTTTTTTTCTTTAACAAGGATACAATGACAAACTCTGAACCACTTAATATTTTAATTATTTTAAGTTGAATCTGGAAACTTTCTAATCACATGAATAAATTGTTATCTTAAGAGTGAATCATATAGGTTAATCGCTTATGTAGTATCACAAGTGTTTGAAAGTCCACAGTCTTTACCATGATATTTTTATCAATTTTTCAAAAAGTTTAAGTTGTTCTGAAATAGTGATTTTCTTTAAAAAGTGTGGCCCAACGCAAGAGATTTTTAATATTTTACATAGGAGATAGAGTGGATAACATGGATCACTCTTGATCTGATGCCATATTAAATTATTAATTCTTTCAAAAACTTAGATAATCAATAAGTTATCAGATGTGTCTATTGATACTTAGGGAAAAAAATGGCGTCATATATCACGTATAGAATTTATTTAAATGGTAATAAGCCTTTTACTTTGTAGTAACTTTAGTGTATAATAAATATTTTTAAAATAATCATTATTATTCAAACTTCACCATAATTTTTGTTTCCTTCCAAAAAAAGTAAGCTAATAATATTCAAACATCTATAAAATTGTGGTTATTGGAATTAATTCCTCCCATACACAATCACTCAATTTAGCTTCCCGTAAACAATATTTGTTTTCAATGGCTAATGACATTCAAACCAAACTAGGGTGCAGCACATTTTTCTTCATAGCTTTACTTTGTATGCTAAGCGAAAAAATTGTTGATGGAGAAAATATGTATTCCATGGAAAATTTAGAATTGGTTCCACGCAAAGGAACGGTCAAAACCACTGAGGTTATTACTAGTCCTGCAAACTTTCCTTCTATGGCTATGATTTTATTCAAATTGCTCTTTTATTTTCATTTTTTTCATTTTTGCATCTCTTTTATACATATATAATTGGTTCCTTATGGCCTTAGATAAGGATAAGGTCTTATAGTTTGAATATTTAAAGTTTAATTACATTGGTTAAAGCTAAATTATTGCAGAGTGAAAATGGTGATATTATTGACTGTGTTGATATTTATCAACAACCTACTTTCGATGATCCAGCTCTCAAGAATCATGTCATAGAGGTTTTTATTTTCTTTCTTTTACGTTCTTTTATTTTTTTACTGATTCGATTTATTTTGTACAATGATATAATGGTTCTTTTGTGGGGTTCGGTAAAAAATTAAAGAAGGAAAATTAAAGGATAGCATACTAAGTAAATAATCCATTTCCCTGAAATTATGAGCTTTTTTAGAAAAATAAATAATTTGTTTGTTCCAATGACCTAGCTATTTGATTATCATTAAATAGATGCAGCCCCCATTTATACCAAAACCGAAATTCTTTAAACCTGGTAATTTCCAAACATGGCGTAAGAATGGAGATTGTCCTGAAGGAACAGTCCCCTTAATTCGAAATACAAAAGGTCATTACAAACTAATTATGGAAGAAGAGCCAGACGTAGGGCATTACGAAGGGGAGGACGAGGTATCTTTCTAACATTGAGAATTATTTTCTTCTTTTTTCCACTAAATTCTTAAACACAATTTACAAATTTATTAAATTTAAGTTAAATGTATCTTTTTAATTTTCATATATGAAAAAGTACGCTCAAATTACTTCGTCTGATGGCCAATACTATGGATTCGACGCAACTCTTAACTTATGGAACCCAAATGTCACATTTAGTGGAGAATATAGTACTTCTCAAGTTTGGATCTCATCATTTGGTCCTCCTGATAAAGCTAGCACATTGGTAGCAGGATGGCAGGTACGTTTTAAGCTTGCAAAGAATAAATTACAAATATATATTAATTCGCAATGAAGATGAAATAGAATGTAATTTTCAGATCAAATCCTTTGAATGATTGTGACACATAGTTCATGTTGTATGCTTCCAGGTTATTCCAGGTGAAACTGAAAGTAGATTATTTGTATATTCGACTGTAAGTTCTTTTCCATGTTATAATCTTATATTTTTCTCACTAAATATATGTTGTCCTAAATTTACAATGAAAGGCTCATTAATCAAACCACTCTTACTCTACCATTGTTTTATATATATACACACTGTAATGAGCTTCTTTAACTTTTTTGTGCTTTATTTGTGGTTATATTTGTAAGCAAGCTGGTAACAAAAGTTGCCTAAATACTGCTTGTGGGTTCGTGCAAGTATCTAAAGAGGTTGTTCTTGGTCAATCCCTAGTTCCTCTTTCCGAATACAATGGAAAGCAGTCCGATGTATACATATCCTTTATGAAGGTGATGCAAATATATATACTTTCTGAAATGATATGTCTATCAATTTTGTGGTATGAAATTGATACATAGTTCACACGATTTTATTGATATTGCAGTTTCCAAACTCACCATGGTGGCTCGTATTCCAAAATGAGGCAGTAGGGTATTGGCCTGTCGACATCTTCAAAGAGTTTGCAGACTATGCTCCGCGCATTAGTTTTGGTGGAAAGATTTATAACTCAAAACCAAATTGTACTCACACAACCACACAAATGGGGAGTGGCCACTTTCCGAGTGAAGGGCTTGGAAAAGCTTGTTATATTAAGAGTATTAGGTACTTTAACGAGAAAAGAATCTTTATGGAACCCAATGCCTCAACATTTAAGCCACTTGTGACAAAGCCTGCGTGCTATGATTTAAATTTTGGGAAAGACGATAATGAAACCTCTATATTTTTTGGGGGTCCTGGGTACTCAGATACATGTCAAGTCTAGCAGGAGACTAAAGAAAAATAATGAAAGAAACCCCAAATTATTTGGAGATTTGGAATATTTGGGAAGGAACTTTAGGAAAGAATGAATGAAAGTCAAAAACTGGGATTACAATGGTCAGAGCTTGCCGTCATTGCGATGGACTCAAGTAACCCACAATGAATGAGTCTGCATCGATAATTTGGTATATATAGAGTTCTCTTTCTTCTTGTTTAAGCATATCTATTGCCATCAAAGGTGTTAAACTTGCCAACTTCCATGTATCAAATCATGTGTGAAAAGGTAATAATAAGTACTACTAATTGTTAAGAATTTTCTTAAAAAAATATTAATAGTAGCACATTTGCCAATCAATCCAATGGTCCACGGTCTTTACCGGCCTTCATAAGGGCCATATTAGAACATATCAATCAACAACTGCCAATATATTTTGTAAAATTGAATTTACTCAACTATGTGTTGGTTTATTTCGCGCCAAATTTTCTTGTAATTCAACATTTAGAAACCTTGTATTTAGGTGGGAATAATGTAAGGGTTGTGTGCGAGAGAGTGTGAAGATTTAATCAAGAGTGTGCAACAAGAAGGTGACTCGCGAGTAGAATTTGCGACTGACTCGCGAGTGGTGACTCCCAAAATGAAGCACACGTGTGAAGTATGCAGGAAGATGAAGAGTCAAGACAGCTGGATCACTACAAGACAAAAAAGTACAGTCCAGCCAAGTCTGGTATTTGGCAACTGGAACTTGTGACTCATCCCAGTCGCGAGTGACTCGCTAGTGCACCATGTTTTGCTGAAAAGTGACTTTTCACATTCCATCTCATACCTTAATATAAATACTCTTATACCCACGACATGTAGAGAGGAGGAAGAGAGAATTTTGAGAGAGAAACCTTAGAGAAAAATAAGATTGGTTCATCTACAATCTTATACACTTGATTCTCCCAATTTCTCTACTCTCACCCTCTCCATTGTCATATCCATGAGAGGATTATAAACCAAATCCTTACCTCACCAAATTCAGAATAGTGAGAAGGTTCTTGGTGTTTGGGAAGCAGTTCAAGAGAAAACCAATCATATTGGTTGATGTAATGGACTAATTGCGGGATCCGAAAAAGCTAAGAGAAGACATGGTTCGGCGTAACCTTATTGGAGCAAGAAGCTTGGAGGGTTTAGGTGCACTGGGTAGATTAGGCTTGGAGGGTTTATTGCTATTCGTGTATTCTAACTGATTTTCTAGTGGATCATTTACCGCTTAGAGGGTGGCAGAGAAGTTTTTTGCCGAGTTCTTCGGTTTCCTCTTCGATAACAAGTGCCGGTGTTATCTTGTGTTTGCATCTATCTTTCCCTTACTCCTAGCTTTTAATTTCTATTGGTTGTGATTAATTAATGACTTAGAGTAGTTTGATATTTTGGGTATTGCTTATATTTCATATTCCACACATATATTATTTGAATATAAACTTTTATTGGAAAATTTGTATTTAGGGGTCTAAACATTCATAGGTGTTTTATATATTAAGTGATTTTTCAATTGGTATCAGAGCGGGTACACTTTGACAGATTTCTATATCGTTAGTGTGATCCTTGACCCGTAGGATGGATAGGTCTCAATCCCTTAATGCATCTCCCTTCTTTGATGTGAGTAATTGCGCATTTTGGAAAACGCGTATGCGTGCATTTTTGTGCTCCATTAATGAGAATGTGTGGGATGTTGTAGAAATTGGTTGAACAAGGCCGAAGGCTACAAAATCTACTTGGGATAAGGCAGCTCTCGCAGCAGCTAATGCTAATAGCAAAGCACTTAATGCTATATTTTGTGGTGTCTCATTGGATGAATTTGACAGGACTTCTCATGTGTCAATTGCCAATGAGGCATGCCAAATTTTGGAGACTTATACCTACAAAGACACCAAGAAGGTGAAGGATACCAAGCTTCAAATGCTTATCACTTGGTTTGAAGAATTGAAGATGAGCAAAGATAAATCATTTGACTCATTCTATGGAAAGCTGAATGAAGTGGTAATCAGGAAATTGAACTTGGGTGAAAAGACGGAAGACTTCAAAGTAGTAAGAAGGATCCTTAGATCATTGCCAAAGAGCTTCCGAGCCAAGGTGACTCCCATTAAGGAGAGCAAGGAACTTAATGAGATAAAGGTCCAAGAACTTGTCGACTCTCTTCAAACATATGAGCTCTCTCTACCATCTCAAAGGAAGAGCAAATCCCTTGCTCTTAAGACGATCAATGAGAGAATTGAAGCTCAAGTTCCTCGGATGAGGACGAGGTTGAAAAAGAGGTGGCATTCCTTGCAAAGAACTTTCTCAAGTTCTTGAAGTACAAAAAGGATGGGAAGTCCTTTGAGAAAGGAAAATTCTCCAATTTCAAGGACTTCAAAAGGAAGAATTCCAAAGACTCTTCTCCTTCTCAAGTAATCGCTTGTTATGAGTGCAACGGGCATGGTCATTTGAAGAAAGAATGCCTTACCTATTTGAAGGCAAAGGGTAAAGCTCTTGTTACTACCCTTAGTGATTCGGATAGCTCAAACTCCGATTCTGAAGAAAGCTGTGATGGGGAAGGAAACTACTCTGCTTTCATGGCCATTGCACCCATAGATTCTTTGGAAGATTTAAGTACTCTAGAGAAAGAGCTTGGTGAGCATATCAAAGTGGAATTTATTAGTGTTGGAGATGAATCCGATGATGATGAAGAAGAGTGTGTTTATGAAGGAACAGATAGATTGCAAGAATCATACAATGCACTTCTTGAAAAGAGTGGAGAATATGCAAGAGTAGCTAAGACAGTTATTAGAAAGATGAAGAAAGCCGTAGAGGATTATAAAAGCATCCTCGTGCGGTACAAAGAGACCAAGTGTGAAGTTGAAGGGTTAAATGAAGAACTAAATAATGCCTATTCCAGGATAAAGTTTCTTGAGCTTAAGGTTGTTCAAGCCAATGCCAAAGTGGAGCGTGTTGCTTCCAAGAAACTTGATAAAGTGCTTGCCTATCAAAAGCCCTCTTTGGATAGAAGTGGCTTAGGGTATATCAGAGAAAGTAGCTCAAACTTTAAAGTGTTAAAGGAAATGAAGTTTGTCAAGGCTAAAGAACCATCAACTCCTCTTATTGACAATGTAAAATTTGAAAAGAAACCAAATGTGGTAAATCAAATGGTTTTGATGAAGTCTTCCAAGCCAATTGTGACTAAGCCTAAGGCAAGAGGAAAGTCTCTTCCTAAGAGATAAATAGGTCCACAAACGCAACACTATTGCGATCATTGTGGAATCTTAGGGCACATTAGACCAAATTGTTACAAGCTCCAAGCATTGAAGAATGTGGATCTTCAAAAGTGAAGAAGACAAGGAAAATGCAATGGGAAACCCAAGCAACCAAAAGGGCAAGAAGAAGAACCCGTTATGAGTGATGTGATGAAGAAGATTGACACCATCATCTCATGTTTGGCCAACTTCACCTTAAGGTTTGAGAATCATGGCCCAAGAACCCTATTCTCAAAGGATATCACCCCAAACACACGTGCTGTGTGGGTGAAAAAGGGTACTCATGCATAAGCATTATAACATGTCCATGCACTAATTCTTTCTATATAATGTGATAATGTTGTTTGCTTGCTTATTTTACATTCTAGCATGTTTTTAAATTTTTGTTATTTAAAAGCTTTGGTTGTTCGTTGTTTTTGATCATTTTTTACTTTGCTTTGTGTCAAAAATCCAAAAACACATAAAAAGTATAAAATCCAAAAAGTTTGACCGGCAGTGTTGTGCATTGTCACATGTATGTTTAGCCTTGTACCTCAGTACTAATGGCTTTGTGCATTAATGAGCTTAGCTTATTCTCTATGCACTTGTATCTATGTGGGAAACATCTTGACAACTTTGTAATTGTTGTAAATAGATCTTCAAACTTGTCATGAATGATTAATCAAGAGTTTAGTTGATCTTGAGACATGCTTACACTTATGCCTCTATCTCTTCTCACACTTTTTTTTTTTGCTTAAAAGCTTAACCAATTTCAAATCTCGAAAAGAGATAATGAGCTAAAAAATTCGTCGCACAAACTAGTATTTGACTAGGAAAAAGAGAAAGCAACATGTATTTAAAATGTATGGTGCCAAAAGCCAAATGCTTACTCATCAAATTGAAATATCAAAATTTTAGGCATTGATCTCAAAAAGAAATATAAAGATCAAAATGATCAAAAGAAAAGAAGCCAAATGAAAAGCTTCTAACTCAATGTAATCAAGTTTATGTGAGAGGTCATATATATTCATTTCTACAATTGAGATAGGTAACTCTACTTAGTGCTAGTTGTGTATGATTTGGTTGAATCAATCATTGAAGCTCCACATTAGACTAAGGACTATCTCATATCTGATACCCACCCACATCACACATGTCTATATTCAACGAATGCCTTATTCATTTTTGTGGTTGTCTTTGATTAAATGTGATGTACATACTCAAGCATCTGTTGATCAAACCCAAAAATATTTTTGAGTATTTTAGTTGTTTTTGGAAAGTATTTTGATTTGAAAAAAAAAATTTCACAAAAATCCAAAAATTTGCAACTTAGTATTTTGGCGACTCACTCGCGAGTCGTGAGTTTCATGCTCTAGTCGCGAGCTCGACCCGAGGCTTTTGCGATTCTTTGGCAAGTGAAAGTCCTAGTTGCAAAAAAGACTTAGAAATTTTTTTCAAAATCTAGGTTTAAGGATTTTTGGCGACTCAGTTTGGTGACTCATTCGCAAGTAGCGAGTTCATCTAAAGGCTTTCACAACTCACTGGCGAGTGTAAGTCCCAGTCCCGAAAAAGACTTAGAGAAATTTTTCAAAATCTAGGTTCAAGGGATTTTGGCGACTCACTTGGCGACTCATTTGTGAGTCAGGAGTCGCAAAAAATGCGTGTTTTATAAAAATAGGGTTAAAAATTAGACAAATTTTCAATTTTCCTCGTATCACATGCTTGTCTCTTTGTCTTCTCCACCTCTCCCTCTCTTAAAACCGCCATTTTCACTCCAAAAACCTCCATTTTTCTCTTCAATCTTCACTCCAAATCCAAGAAAAGGTATGGCTTTTCACTCCTTTTTACTTTATTTCAAGTTTAAAACATTATATTTCATGGATTTGTTGTTGGCGTAAATTCACTTTTAGTTCCTACATTTTGCACTTTTTCCATTTTGGTCCCTACATTTTATTTTAACCACTTTTAGTCCCTAAACCAATTAACGCCTAACATTTAGGTCCTTTCCGTCACTTAAGCAACGGCAAAAGTTGACGTGGCAAACGGAGTTCACTATTGACACAATAAATGCTAACGTGTCCAGTAAAATAATATTAAAAAATTAATTTGTCAATTTAAAAAAAAATAGCAGCAGAATTAAAATTCAAAAAATACAAATTTAGATCTGAGCTCATCTTCAACAGTACCACGATGAACACAAACCTAGATTTAAATTTAACAACACACACCCAAATTTTCTAGCATTTTCTTGCCATTTCTTGTCAACCAAACACAAAAACATAAACACAAAAACACACACAAACTATGGCAACCAATGGACTCAAGGTAGTGAAGAACTCCATCCTTGAACTTAGATTGGTTTTAAGGAAAATTAAGATACTCTTATACATTTTCTTGGAAACCAAACAAAAACTTTCAGTTTCACCAAAAAAAAAAAAAAAAAATTCCAGATCTGACGACCAACCAAATTTTTGATGTCAATCCTAAGATCTAAACATTTTTCACAAACCCATCAAATCCCCTTATACATAACCCAACAAATTCTCTATCACAAACCCAAAAACTTCCTTTCACAAACCCATATTATCCCTTTTCAAATTTATCAAAAATCCATAACAAATACAGCAAACTCAACCCAGATAAAGAGAGAGAGAGAGAGATGAGAAAGTGAGGAGGGAAAAGGGTTTCCGATCTAACTGGAAACCCATACAATGGCACTCGGAGTGAACTGGAGCTCAGAGGAGTTAGCAAGTTGGTAGACTAAGCGAACGAAGGCACGACGGCCTTTTTGCTCCTTCTCCTTGTCGTTAAAGGCGTAGATGAGGTCTTTGAGTTGAGCGCCACGGAGTTGGCCGGTGCGAACGCTGAGGACGAAGCACCAAGATAGATTTCGTCGGAGATGAGAGAAGTGGAGGAACTTGCTTAAAGAGTTCAAGAAGGCTAAGCACCAAGATAGAGGGAGAAAGAAGAAAAAGAGGAAGAAAGAAAGAAGACTAAAGAAAGAAAGAGAGGCGGAGAAACTGAGAGAAAGATCTGGGGAAGAAGAAGAAAAATAAAGAAGAAAAAGAAACTAGGCACAAATCTAAGTTCCACCATTTTTTTGTTTATAATTTTGTTTTTTTGTTTTTTATAATTTTTAAAATTGATAAATTTATTTTTTAAGGTTAGATGCTGATGTGGAAGCTGACTTGGATGCTGACGTTGCATTTTTTAATATTATTTTAAT
This sequence comes from Lithocarpus polystachyus, assembly GCA_033629205.1. Lineage (NCBI taxonomy): Eukaryota > Viridiplantae > Streptophyta > Magnoliopsida > Fagales > Fagaceae > Lithocarpus > Lithocarpus polystachyus. The sequence goes on along the minus strand of CM066166.1, from coordinate 17,823,897 downwards.
TGGCACATCAGCATTTACTATGCCAATAGTGAACTCCGTTTGCTACGTCAGCTTTTGCCATTGCTTAAGTGACGGAAAGGACCTAAATGTTAGGCGTTAATTGGTTTAGGGACTAAAAGTGGTAAAAATAAAATGTAGGAACCAAAATGGAAAAAGTGCAAAATGTAGGGATTAAAAGTGCATTTACGCCTTTGTTGTTTTTGTTGAGATATTGAAATATTGTTGATGAACATGGGTTTTTGTAGTTTTTGATGAAATTGATATATGGGTTTTGTTGAGAATGACGGTATAATGCTTGTTTTTCATGTTCTTATTAAGATAATTGCCTGCTCATGCATTATACAATGTTTTGTGTTGTGGTATGCATACCATTTTGTTGATAAAATGTCTATTTAGATCTTTTTGTGTGTAATTTTGGACTCCGTTGAGTACAAAATTTGGGGATAATCATGTTTCCATGTTTGGAACAACTAATGGTTATGTGTTTGACACTTTGCCCCTTGCATGATTTCATGCCTTGTATATGCACACTTTTCCATATGTTGCGCACACACACACACACACACACACACACAATTTTTGACATGTTGTATGTCTAATGCCATGATTATATCATGCTTTGATGTCTAGCATCTTCAAGTGTCATTTTTTTTTTGAATTGCTCTTTAAATTTCAGTTATTAAGGTTTAATTCGCAGTTTATGTTTTGGTACTAATTTGTGTCTATCCAAATTTGTTGCCGTTCATTGTGCTCTGTTTTTGTGGTCTTTGCTGCTATGTTTTGTAGATAGCTCCACGAAAAACTACTGCTCAACGTGGTGACAAGAGAAAGTGCAATGATGTCGGATTGTTTCAAATTCCTCAACATTTTGAGAGATAGGTCCTTCAATTCGAAACAGCTCCAATCATTCAAGAGAGACATGTGCATCTTGCTGATCTTAAGGATTCCTTCATTCCTAGGTGTTTTGAAGGACGGGGTTGGGATAAACTTCTTGGTGAATTCCTTGGAATTTGTGAACTTTTGATCAGAGAGTTTTACGATAATGCATCTCTCAAAGAGGATCACATGGTGTGCTAAGTTAGAGGTCATGCATTCACTCTTGACACTGAGGACATTGATGCTGTACTTAGACTTGAAGAACAAGATCATGAAGGGTTCAGTCCATTCAAGGATAAAATGCTCTCTCTAGAATTTGTGCAACATCGCATTGGTGGCCATAAGGAAGGAAGAAGCCCCAACACAGCCTCCTTTCCCTTAGATTGGAGATGCCTAACATATATCATGATGTTCAACCTGTATCCGATCAAGAATTGTCAACCATCAACAATGCAAGAGCTATATTCCTCATGGAGCTTCGCGAGAACACCTACATTGACAATAGTGCACACTTGTACAACATCATTGCAGAGTCCACAAAGACAACCTCAAGATCAAAGCTTGTTGTCCCAAGTCTTATAATGAGGATTTTTCATGAAAATGGTGTAGAGACTCCTGGAGATGAACAAGCTGAAAAGAATGAGGAAGCACCTCCTGCTAATACAGAGTCTGAAGTGGAAGGACAACAACCTCTTCCAAGACATGGTGGTGGTCAAGGTAGGAGCGGAGCATCATCGTCGTTATCAGTTCCTCCCGATGCTTTTCAGATCATACATGAAAGGCTTGACGGTCTTCGAGATGTAGCAAATGAGCATTCCAATAGCCTTGTAGCTATCCAAGACCAAATTAACATGTTGGCAACCAAGTTTGACAGCTTTACTCACTAGCGTTAGCCATTTGGCTATTCCGGTTAAAAAGGGGGAGTGGTATTGGGTAGCTCTTGAGGGAGAGCTTATATTGAGGGGGAGAAACTAGCATTGGATTTAGCTTATGGTTTATGGTTTTATAGCTTTTATTAGGATTTTTATAGCACTTTGATTTAGGACTCTATGGTTTTAGTATTTTGTGTTATGGATACTTGGATATTTTAGTTATTTAGGCTATATTTTAGTTATTTGGATACTTGGATACTTGCATATTAATTGAATTAATTAATTAACTTGGCTAAATCAATTGATTAATTTATCACAAGGGGTCAATACATTCTTGGCCTACCAAATGGTATCAGAGCAGGCACACTTTGATTAGGGTTAATCTTTGTTGTGCGATCCATTGACCCCTGCTATTATGGATAGAGGACAGTCTCTTATTATACCTCCTTTATTTGATGGCACTAACTGTGCATACTCGAAAGTACACATGAGAGCTTTTTTGCAGTCTTTAAATGAGAAAGTGTGGCAACTTTGGAGATAGGCTGGATCAAGCCGAAGGAAGCGCCGGCCGATTAGGATGATGCTAAGATCAAGGCGGCAAACTTCAACAGCAGGGCATTGAATGCTTTATTCAATGCGGTCACAAATGAGGAGTACAAGAAGATATCCTCCATTGAAACTATGAAGGAAGCATGGACCATCCTCCAAACAACTTATGAAGGAACCAAGGCTGTCAAGGATTCAAAACTTCAAAGGCTCACTACTAGCTTTGAAGAGATCAAAATGGAGGATAAGTCATTTTATGAGTTCTATGCCAAGCTTAAGGACATAGTGAACTTAGCTTTTAATCTTGCGGAAACCATTCCCGAACCCAAGATTGTTAGAAAGGTGCTCAGATCTCTACCTGAGAGATTTCATGCCAAGATCACTGTGATTAAGGAATCAAAGGACATCGACAAGATTCTTTTGACAGAGTTGGTTGGCAATTTGTAGACCTATGAGTTAGGTTTAACAAAAATCGGGAAATCAAGTAAGGGAAACAGCATGGCACTAAAGGCTAAGAGCAGTGATATGGATAAGTCTTCTAATGATGAAGATTCTAAAATGAAATCCTACATTACATAGTAGTTTAAAAAGTTTATGAAGAATGCTAATGCCAAAGGATTCGATAAAGACCACAAACAGTCTTCATCTTAGTTCATGAACCAAGAGAAGGGGAAGAAGGATGCTAGGGATGGCGATCAGTACACTGTTCCCTCAGGACCTAAGTGTTTCGGGTGTCAAGACCTTGGACACATGAAACAAGAGTGCCCTACATATCTCAAGACCATTAGGAAAAGCAAGACACTTGCTGCTATCGAAAAATGAGGATGATGGAATCCTAGATGCCTTCACTGCCACCGTAAATCCTACTGAGGAGATTGTTGAAGATGTGGATGAAGAAGAGGACTTGGTGGAGTCTAAGTTTGAAAAGATGGATGAGCAAGATGACATCCACACAGCCTATGCAAAATTATACAAAGTCTCCGAAAAGTATGAGAAGTTGTATAGGTTGGCCACCAAGAAACTCAGTGATGTGGAGCTTGAGTGAGAAGAAATCTCCACAAAGATTGATGAAGCTAATCAAACCATTAGAGCACTGAGATTTAAGAATAATTTCTTGGCTGAGAAGACCAAGAAGCTTGAAGTGGAACTGTTTCAAGTCAGAGCTCAGCTGGAGAGGACTTCAAGTGCAAAGCTTGATGAGATGCTTAGTTTACAGAAATCTGCTTCTAATTGAACAGGTTTAGGGTATGATTTCTCTTCTCCTAATATTGCTTCCTGTATTACTACTATTTTTGTTTCTCTTGCTAATAATGTTGAATCTGAGAACACTGATGTTAAAATTGCCTTAGCTAGTGAGAACATATACAAAGATAAATCTATCTTAGGAGCACTCCCTAAACTTGTTAAGAAAGAGATTAAAAACCCTAGGGCTAAGAAGGATAATACTCAAAAGTCTAAACAGAAGAAGCAACATCTTTGTCATTATTGTAGAGCAACTAGTTGAAGATGGAGCGAGGCCAATATCCAAGTACCTGATTTTGCACTTGTAACCACCAATTTCCATTATTCTAAAGCATATAATAAATATAAGAATTTAGTGAGAAAGGCATGTACACAAAATGGCTAAGCATGAAAAGGTTTTTCCCTAGAATCCTTGTCTTACTATGTACATAAACTATTTTAGAAAGAGACATACAAGGAAACAAAAAAAAATTATATATATATATATATATATATATACAAATATAGAATTAAGATTATATTTTCTTCTAAAAGAAAATAATATTCCATATTAAAACATTCCATCAGAATCTTAGTACACCATTTTTTGAAAAGGGTCTGTTAACAGGTGTCCTTAGTGTGATGGTTAACAAACCATTTTAAAAAATGTTAACACCATTTTTATAGGAAATAAAAAAAGCTATTAAAACATTAATTGTTTTTTTTTTTCCATAAAAAAACTTTTCTAAAATGATTCGCTAACATTCCCTTAATGCATATGTTAACATTTCCCTTTTTTATATAGTGGAACATATATTATATAATTTAATATACAAACATAGTAAAAATAAATGTCTACTACTAGTATATTTCATGCCTAATTTGATTGTGATTAGTTCAAAGACTTCGTATTTATTTGGGTTAGGTGCCTAGAGTCAAAAGTAGTTCTCTTGACGACTAGAATTTACACGCATGAAATTGGCACATGGCAAACTTTGAAAACAAATTGAGATTCAAACTCATGAGACATAACTTTAGGTTGTTTGGATTTGGTGGAAATTGAGTTATATAACTCAGTGTCTATCACCCATAATCCAAAAAATGTGGGATCCACAAAAAAAATTTGTTTGGGAAAATTTTTTAGTGTTGTTTCCATCACTTAAAACTCAAAAAATTGAGTTTGAGTGATGAAAAATGAAACATTTTTATTTTATTTTATATTTTCAAGTTATGAAATATGAGTTATAGTGGCAAAGTTGTAAAAAAATCAGATTGTGGGACCCATTTTTCGGACTTGTCATTGTCAAGTCATTCATACCACTTTGCTTTTTTTCTTCTTTCTTCCTTCTTTCTTTTTTGGCAAAAATGCATAACTGACCCTCTAACTTTTAGCTTTTGTCATTCCAATCCTCTAACTTTCAGTGTTATCATTTCAGTCCTCTAAGTTTCAATTTTTGTCAATGTAGTATTCTGTTAGGTTCTACCGTTAAGTTTGACCCTTTTTTTTTATTAATAATTTTTATAATTAAAAGAAAATTAAAAAAATCTTGGAAAAAAAAAAGAAAAAGAAAACATGGAACTTTTTTTTTTGTTGCTCGGAAAAATCAGAACAACAAACCTTAGATCTCAAGCTTTCAGTCGGTTTGGAAAGACGGCTTGACTCCTCAAAGCCATTGAAAGCGCTGCCACTGGCAGAGGTGGCGCCGCTCCATGACAGCGGCGTGGTAGGACTAGCTCGCACAAGTCGGCCTTCTTCTTCGTGGTGGAGTCATCGTGCCTGGGTGCCAACTTGGAACGACACTAGCGAACAGTCCAGCCGAGGCAGAGAACATCCTGAACAGGCTTTAGCAGAGGAGGCTGAGCTTGGAAGAGCCTTAAAAGAAAATCCACCACCACCGTGTCGTCAGTCATGGCCTTCTTGACCCACTAATCGTCGCTCATATTCTCACTACGACGTCGTTTCAGGGAGAGAAAAAGAAGAAGAATGAAAATCTTATTAGTGGTGTGTGTTTGTGTTAAATAATAGAGAGAGAGAGAGAGAGAGAGAGAGAGAGAGAGAACGGGGAGGCTGAGGATGAAGATGAAGGACCAGTTCTTTTTTTTTTTTTCTCCAAGCTTTTTTTAATTTTCTTTTAATTATAAAAATTATTAAAAAAAAAAGGGTCAAACTTAACGGTAGAACCTAACAGAATACTACATTAACAAAAATTGAAACTTAGAGGACTGAAATGACAACACTAAAAGTTAGAGGACTGAAATGACAAAAGCTAAAAGTTAGAGGGTCAGTTTTGCATTTTTGCCTTCTTTTTCTTTCTTTCTTCTTCAGACAACTCCACCACCAACATGCCTTTTTTTTCTTCTTTCTTTCTTCTTCACACCCACTCCACCGTTTATGAGCAATCCAAACACCACCTAATCTCACGAGTTGATCACACATGAGAAATTCTGCTACATACCTCTCTACAGTACCAGCCTATTCCCATGATATCATTTCCCACGTATTAAACCCTAAAAATCCCAACTGAGAATTGAGAGAAGTATACCCATTGCTGTGAGGGCAAGATACTATCAATTCTCTCTACTTTTTATTTATTTATTTATAAATAGTAATAAAATAAACTCTCTACACTCTTTCTTCTCACCATAGCCAAATCCTTGAGAGTTGTGTGTGAATTAGTGCTTTGGGAATCATTAGAGCACTTCCATTTCAGCCATCGTGGCTCGAAGATGCAACCGGTGTTTGGTTGTGAATACAAAAACTAAGGTAAAGAAAGGACTTCTGCAAAGTTAGTTGCTAGTAAAAGTTTAGAGTACTCAAGTACAAGAGTGAAGAATTTCAATGCTAGTCGCTTTTTTTGTCTGGTACTCGAGATTTCCTGATAACACATCTAATGTAATATTTGGTTTGGTCCTTTAATTTTCTATGTGCTGCTCATTTAATATGCTTTATATGCTTATCATGTTCTGTTTATCATCCATGCTTAGTTCAATTGGATAATCATTTATATTAGAGACTAATTGATAGTGTAGCTTAAAAGTGACTTAATAGTAAAATTGGAATTTGGGGTCAAATTTAGACCAAAAATCAAAGAGGGGTCACATATAATTTAATTAGGTAATCTCTCAGAAATATCGATCCATATAAAAATAACTTTTAATAACAAGCCTAATTATCATATTTCAAATTTAGAACAAAAATCAAAGAGGGGTCACATATATATTATATTAAGCATTTTCCTGAACTGCATTGATGATAAACTAATTATTTTTGTAATTGTTGTCTTCCTAATTTTTTAATGGATTAGAATAATATTTTAAGGAAATAAATATGTCTATTACCTTGTATATGGTTATCACTATCTCGAATTGCTGCGCAGAGTACCTGGAAATTGGTTTTATGAGAGAACCAAAGGCAACTTTGTGGTTTACTTGCACGAAACCTGGACATTCAAGATTGTAGCAACCTTTTCTTTTGTAACCGTTGCTCTTAATTATAAGGACAAGAATAAATTAGTACAAGAAACACTTGCAAGAAATATTTTATTTTTGTAAATGGTAAATGTAATTGTCTTGATTTAAAAAGCATGCACTTGATGATAGTGACTGGATGGACTAGTTACAATGCAAATTTAACTTTTTTTGGAAGGGAGGGAGTAAATTAACTTACAGTCCAATATATGAACAATCTTGTTTTTTTGTCAGGTGAATTAACCTACAACCACGAAATGAGATATTTATCAACTTATTACATCTACCCTTTTCTCAAAAAAAAAAAAAAAAAAAAAAAAAATTACATCTACCTTAATTGTAAAACTGTCTTTAGAAACTTACCCGCCATGCATCCAGCTTCAACAATGTTTACTTCTCCAATAGGACCTGCTGAAACCCATATTTGAGCAACACTGAAGTCTCCATCATAAACGACAGGGTTCCATACGTTTAATATTGCACGTCCTCCATAGAATATACCACCCTCAATATCAACAGTGGCATACTAATTGAAAATATTATTCAAATATGTCAGAAAGAAAAAGTTTAAATTCGTGTGTAATAAATTTAAACTTTGAATAAAATACAATGTAACATAATTATATATGTAAAAATATCAATTCATTTCATTTTGTAAAATGAATACACCTCGTGATGACTGGAATCATAAAAGCTATGATTAGGCTGTGTTCTATGTGGCATCCATTTGACACTACGAGGGTATTCATCTTGTTGTGTTCGCCTTATGGGGATTGTTCCTTTGGGGCATTGTCCACTTTTGTGCCAATCTTGAAACAGCTCTGGTTAAGAGGAATTCGTTTTCTCACCATCCGGAATTGAGCTGGGTTTCATCTGTTTAACCAAATTCAGATTACTAGTTTTAGCTGAAGATTTTCCTTTTATTTTTTCTTTTTATCTTTTTTAAAAATTAAAAAAAAAAAGAACGGCCAATTCATAGAATTACTTGGGAAATTATTTCCATCCTCAAATTTAGTAAGAACCAAATGTAGATTGAAACCCTAAAAGTTGTCTTCATTTTCTCAACACTTTATATGTAATTGAGTCTTAGTCTCTAGTGTGTTTAAGAAGACCGTAATGATTGTTATCAAGTGATATAATCAAGAGAGTCAATATCGTACCAGAAACCGTTTTGGTTTGATTAGAGAAACGAAATATTTCGATACTAATTAATACTGGAGTATATTTTTGAGATTATCGCTAATTATATAAATTTTTATATATACATGTTGGTAGAAGTAAAAACCCACACAATTTAATAAAATTATTTATAAATTATAAAATATCTCATTTTAATTTTAATTTTTAAGTTTTAGCCAAAATGTTAATTTTTTAAAATTCATTATACAAAATATTAATAATACAAACCCTTTTCATATGACACATGGTAGTAGATTTTATTTATTTATTTATTTATTTATTATTAAAATCATAAATCCATTAGACATTAATATTATTTTGGTGTACTGTGTAGTACGTGTACCATAGTTGAAGTAAAAAAAAAAAAAAAAAAAGTGTATAAAAAGGGTGAAGTTTGAATTGATCTTCACGTCACAAAACAATAAAGCAAAATATAAAATTATTTTATTCAAAATCTGAAGTTCGAACTTGAAACTTTGGAAGAAGTAACGTTAGGTCAAGCATAAAGGACAAAACCAAAAGAAACTTAAAAGCCAAATTAGAACAAAACTAAAGAAAGAGGTTTCTGGCCTTCAACGTGGCGGTGACATTCTGGCAATCGGCAGTGGTAGCAGAGTGAGAGACATTATCTTTTTTTTTTTTTTTTTTTCCTTTTTTCTTTTTAATCTAAAAGTCTTTATCTATTTCGGTCCGGTATGATTTTTCCGGCTGAAATATGATATTTCGTCCAGTATAACCAAAACAACCTGGTATGACCGGTTTTTGAATCGGAACGAAACACACATGTTTGTGTATTGTTTTAAGCTCTGGTAGGGAAAATACCGCTGTACCAGCTGGTATTGTACAATTTTGACTCCCTTGGGTATAATTGAAGACACAAGAATGAAGAATGTTTAAGAAAAACTATATCTGCAACCTGCCTGTAGGTCTCGACCCCTCCTTCGAGACTTGTTGATTAATTGAGGCTTAATGAGCCATGAAACCTAGCTCGATACCTCTCGATTTATCAAGCTATAGGAAAATTGAATTTTAAGTTATGTTTACAGCCCATGAAGACTTGGATACATAGATATTCTTGTACTAGGGTTTCAAAACGTACAAAAGACATATTTTATACCCATCATTAAAGTGATAGAGAGACACACATAAAAAGAGTTGTTGCGACGTTTGTGTGCCAAGGGCTTTATGCCAAGCTACTTCCAGTTCATCCAAGTGTAGGTTGGAGAACTCAGCAAAACTACAACAATAAAAAAAAGGTTGATATGGTGTCAATGACGGATAGGGAGATTTGAGGAAAAGTCCTGTATTAAATCCAATTAGGGATTGGAGTTAAGATTGGTATAGCTTAGTAGGCTTTACTTTAGATAGATACTTCAAGATTGGAATGTAAGGTAACATTCTTTGCACTTGTAACCGTTTTTTCTTATTAGTGGACTTTTTGGGATCTTTAAGAAGAAAGACTATTATTTGAAAGTTGAAATTACCCTCCCAAAATTTTTTTTAATACCATGAATGGTAGGAGATGTATAAATGAACAATAGTAAGATACAAAAATTAATTAAATACAATAAAACTAAATTGAAAATCAAGTAAAGAAACCTGTATAGTGTGATTTTTGAGAAATGGATGATCAAAAGAAGGTTGTTGATAAATATCAACACAATCAATTATATCACCATCCTCACCCTGTAAAAATTCACAAAATCCATCAAGCATGGGATTTCAATACACACGCCTGTGTGTGCGTGCACACACGCACGCGTGCGCGTGCGCACTCGCACACACACACACACACACATATATATATATATATATTTATATATTGAACATATCATTTTGATTAAAATAAAAGGGAAATAAAGATGCTTTAAGTACTCATTATAACCTCAATGGTTTTAATGGTTCCTTTTTGCTTAATCAAGACATTATTTTTCATAGTCTCAATCTTTCTTCCGCCAACAAATGTATCACCTAACACATAAGATGAAGCAAACAAGAAAAACATGAAAAATTCGAGTTTATTGTTATTAACGTAAGCCATGGAGGAACAAAGCTGCAAAAGTCACTTATTTTTTTGATAACACAAATCTTTTAAGATTTTGTCGAACTGTATTTCTGAAAAGAACCATGTATTTTAAACATATATATATATATATATATATATATATATATATATATATATATATGTATAGCATTCCTTCCCTTCAATATCAAATATTTGTATAAATGTCAATATATTAATTAATTGGAATAAGTTAAGTAGGTAATAATAAATTTATTGTCATATATTAAATTGTTAATTAATTGTAATATGTTAATTAGGTAATACATTTATTGCCATATTTTAATCTATATATATAATAATAAGTAAAGCAGAGAGAAAATCCAATTAAATTTTCAATTGGAATTTAATTAGTGTCTAATTTTATGTCATGTATCTCATCTAATCTAAATTTCAGAATTTTGTGCCAAGTGAGTTAATTTAGGTAAAAATTGAATTTCAATTAAAATTTAATTTTGTGCCACATGTCCCATCTAACCTAAATTTTTAAATTTTTGTGCCAAATTAATTAATTTAATGTAGAAAACGAGGAGTTCAATATAATAAATCATAAAAAATATAATCATATATATAATATGTAATTGTGATTATTTTTAAATGTACCCGTGCATATGCACGGGGTTACACACTAGTTTTTCTATAAATGGTGAACTAATAAATTAAAGAAAAGGATCTTATATGATTTTCATAAAATTTATATAAGAATACTTATTTTCTAAAGGAAAAATTTTGACAAAAAACCTAGATGGAGTCCAAGGCTACAACTGCATTAATATTCAATATCTTTTCATTAGACTTGAATTTTGACAAATCTGTCATTCGATTATATTTTTTTCTTATATCATCCGTACTAGTATACTTGTAATCTAGAAGATTTAAGATCAATATTCATGTAATGAACCACATGTTTAAATTTCATACTTTTGTAGTCTAAAATTATGCATAAAAAATTAATTTATATATCGAATAGTAAATAACGTCTGATTAGATAACATGTTTTGAGAACATAAAAAAAAATACAATCCAACAATTAGATTTTTAAAATATGTAATCATATTAATTTGTTTAGTGGAAGTTTTAGCTCTAAGGTTCAAACAAGTTTGTACCCAAATTTTGCCTTTTTTCAAAAGGAAAAAAAAAAAAAAAAGGACAAAATTTGGCTACAAACTTGGTTATGGCTAATGGCTACAATTTCCATTAAAAAATTAACACGGCTACATATTTTTAAATTCTAACTATTGGATTGCATTTTTTTTATGTTTTTAACACACATATAAATTTCATGTTAATCCGATGTTATTTGTTATTTGATCTATAAATTTACTTTTTATGTATAATTTGATTTTGGACTATAAAAACTTGAAATTAAAATATTTTTTTGATAACATAGCTATTGATCTTTAATCTTACGAAAATTTTTCAAGCATGAACAATATAAGAAGAAAAATTAATACAATAGTGAATTTCTTCAAATTCAAATCCAATAAAAAAATATTGAGCAAAGTTGTAGCCAATTGCTACAACCAAGTTTGTAGTTATACTTTTTGCAAAAAATATATATATATATATATATATAATATTTTTTTTCTCTAATGTTTAGTTTTTTTTGGCAACAATCAAAACAAAAATCACAAAAAAAAAAAAAAAACATTGTTACACGCATTCAAAAAAAATTGTATATTTAAATTAATTGAAAATTGGAATATTTACATGTGTGAATTAACAATTTACAATATCCATTGCTGAATAGCATTTTTTTTTAATATTATCTATGCTTACAAATTCTCAAGGTTATTAATTTTTAATCACTATATTATCCATCAAAAGTTTATATTTCAAGTTTTCATAATTTAAATTATGCATAAAATATAAATTTATGAATTGAATAGTAAATGACTCTCGATCGATACAAAAAAATTGTTACACACGCATTCAAAAAAAAATTGTATATTTAAATTAATTGAAAATTGGAATATTAACATGTGTGAATTAACAATTTACAATATCCACCGTTGGATAACATTTTTTTTATATTATCTATGCTTACAAAATTTCAAGGTTATTAATTTTTAATCACTATATTATCTATCAAATGTTTATATTTCAAGTTCTCATAATTTAAATTATGCATAAAATATGAATTTATGGATTGAATAATAAATAACACCCGATCGATACAAAATTAAAAGTGTGTGTTAAGAAAATAAAGAATATATAATCTGGTGGTATAATTTTCAAAATATTGATCAAATCAAAAGTTTTTATTGCTCAAATATTTATTTTATATATTTTCATGTATACCAAATATTTATGTAAATGTGTTTTTATCATTATTTTATAAGATTTATATAAGAAACCATTTATTTAAAACATAATAGTATTTCTCAAATTGAGTTGCTTTAGCAACAATTAAAACAAAAAACAACAAAAGATAAAAGCATTTTTAATTATATTCAATCAAGAGTATAAAGCGAAAAACTTCTTGTGGCGTGCGTGTAAGGAAGCCATCCCAACGAAAAAGAATTTGTGTCGCCGCAGAGTCCTGACTGAAAACATCTGTATTCATTGTAATCATTTAGTTGAGGACGTCTATCATGCTCGTTGGTCTTACTCAGCCCTTACACCGATCTAGAGCTACTCCCCTAAATGGTCCTTTCGGCAATTCACTAATTTCTCAAGCTTTGTTGATCTAGTACGTTACATCAGGGACGTAGGTAAAAATTGGGATATGTTTGCTGTTAGGTTCTAAGATTTAGGAACTAATGTATTAGAACTTCAATTTGTAATGTTGGCAAACCATGATCAAAACATTCTTTAAGTTGTGTGTTAGACTTGCTCAAAATATGGCTTTTTATGTAAAGTTAGAATCGAGTTAACTGTAGAATTTACTGTGCACTTCTGCCTGACTCTATCGATCGAGAATTAGACTCGACCGATCGAAAATCGTGCAGAACGTTTTTTCTGCAGAAAATTCCCAACTCAGCCCTAGCCCATTTATTGTATAGGGTTTTATGTTTTGCCCTAAGTATAAAAGGAAAAACCCTAGCCACGTTTTTAGAGTTCTGAATGTTGTGTTTGTGAATCTAATTGTTAGATCTAGAGGTGTTTACCTTCACATACACTTAGGGTTTCCAAACTCAAGATTCATGTCAAGAGATTGGTAAATCATACAGTTGTAGAACAACAAAAGAGCTTCAAGATATACAAGCAGGCGTTGCTTGTGCTTTGCTGAAGAATTCAAGGAAAGAAAAAGTCCGTGGTCTCGGAGCTGTCATGTGGTCGTGATAGTAAGTTTCCTATAAGCAGGTAGCAATAGGATGTTAGTGGTCTAAGTCTCTATTGTGTAAACTTCGATTCTTTCATAGTGAATTCTTTTTACCTTGAGGATAGCAAGGTTAAATCCTCCCCAGGTTTTTTACCGGTTTGGTTTTCCTGGATCATCATATCATGTGTTCTTTATTATTCTGCATTTTTACATGATTTGATTTATTTGTTTTAACCTAGATCTGTTTAAATTACCTAAGTTAATCACTTGGCTAATTCTTTAGGTTAATCTGTTTGGGTTTAAGGGGTCTAAACGAACTTACAATTGGTATCAGAGCGGGTAGCTTTCATTTTTGATCCTTTGATCTTTGAGCTGATCCTTGACCCCTGTTGTTATGGAACACGGACACTCTCTTGTTGTTCCACCTCATTTTGATGGAAACAACTATGGTTATTGGAAAGTAAGGATGAAAGCATTCCTGAAATCCATTGATGAGAGAGTCTAGAACTCTGTTGAATATGGGTGGGAGAAACCCACTACTCTTGTGAGTGAGTGACAAACTTCTCAAAAGGAGGCAGCTGCGTTCAATAGTAAAGCTATGAATGCTATTTTCGATGCTGTCTCTATGGAGGAATTTAAGAGAATCTCTAATGTTGAGGTTACTCATACTACTTGGAATATCCTTCAGACTATGCATGAAGGCACAAAGGCAGTTAAGATTAATAAGTTGCAGCAATTAACTACTAGATTTGAAGGCATTAGAATAAATGATGATGAATCTTTTGATGAGTTCTATGCTAAATTGAATGACATTGTTAATTCTGCATATAATTTAGGTGAAATCTATGATCAACCTAAAATTGTTAGGAAGATTCTTAGATCTTTGACTGAAGATTTTAGACCCAAAGTGACTGCCATCACTGAAAGCAAGGATGTGGACTCCATCCTTGTTGATGAACTTGTAGGATCTCTTCAGTCCTATGAGTTGGACCTACCCAAGACAAACAAATCCAAATCAATGGCTCTTAAGTCAGTGGATGATGTTGAGGATGGTGGATTTGATGATGAACTCTCTGCTACAGAGATTGCCTATCTTGCCAAGAACTTTAGAAACTTTCTTAGGAACAATAATAGAAGGGCAAGAGACAAGAACACTGTTGAACCTAGAAATTTTAGGAGGAATGATCCCACTAAGGTTAATAACACTGAAAAACCTAAAGAGAAAGTAGGTCAACCTTCTAATAATTCTTTGGGACAACAATGTTATGGATGTCAAGGGTATGGTCATATGAAATCTGAATGTCCTACATACTTGAAGTCTAAGGGTAAAGCTATGGCTGTGACTCTTAGTGATGATGAAGTTTTTGACAACGAATTCCCTAGTGATGAGGATGAAAACTTCATTGCTTTCACTGCTACTACTGTAGTTAATGAAAGCATGTCTGTTGAAGAGAACCCTTCTGATGAGGAACTCTCTGAAGATGCAGATTTACAGGAAGCCTATAATAAACTTTGTAAAGTTGCTGCAAAGGATGCCATGAATGTTGATTTAGGCTTAAAGAAAATTTCATCTCTTGAGCTTGATAAGAAGAATTTGCTTGTGAAATTGTTTGATGCAAATGAGCTTTTGAATAATGTGAAAACTAAGAACATGCTTTTACTTGATAAAGTTAAATATTTGGAACTTGAATTATCTGTTGCTAGAGAACAAACTAATAGGTCTGCAAGCTCCAAACTTGATCACATGTTGAGTGTTCAAAAGTCTCCTTCTGACAAAACTGGCTTAGGTTTTGTGGAAAGCATCTCTGTGCCTGAATCTCATTCCACAAATTTTGTTCCCTCTTCTGAACCTCCTAAGAGCGAGATTGTCAAATCTTTGGTGAGTGAACCTGTTAAATCTGTAGATGTTACTCCACCTAGGAAGATTAGGGTTGATCTTCAAGAGTCTCATTCTAGAGCTTCTACTTCTACTAAGGGCAAGTTGCATGATAAGCCTGCATGGGTTTGTTATTTTTGTGGAAAGTCTGGACACATTCGTCCAAATTGTTTCAAGTTGCAAGCTGCAAAGCAAGTAAATAAACCTAAAGTACCTGTGCCTCAAGCACATGATCCTATGGTACTTATTGGTGAATTGGTAAAGGCGTTAAACCTTTATTCCAATCCTAAAGTTGGTCAAAATTCTAATATGAATCATAACTCCAATGCAAGAGTTGCATCTAAAAGGTTTTGGGTGCAAAAGACTAGACCTAATTGAGTCTGTTTGACATGGTCCTTGTGCTTCATTGTTCTATCTTTTGTGACTTTTTTTTTATATGCATTGCATAACATTCATGCATTTCATTCTAGGGTGTTTATTTCCTTTATAAAAAAAAAAAAAAAAAAATTTGGTGCAAATTGTGTTTCTGCTATTTTTTTTCTCCTGAATTTGAAAACAAGGTTGATCAATCTAATTTTGCGTAACATGTTTATGTACCTTGTTTAGCTTTGATGCACTTATTTCTATTGCACTTTACTAGCTGAAGTTTTGTTGTGCATGTTGTGTGGGAAGATGCTATATCTGTTGATCACATGATCTTGATCTTGAAGTCTTATGTCTTTGATTGTTGGACTTGATCTTATCGAGAAAGGCATAAATAACCATCTCACCACTGTTTATTAGCCAATCATGAACACCTTAGTGCATATCGTAAGATTTTGTGCTCGAGAAAGTGTAGCACATGCACAAAAAGAACATAAGGTGTAGCCTCTATTAAAATGCTAAAATTGATGTATACATTATTGTGCTATAATAAATTCACAATTCAAATAAAATTGGTGTGTACATTATCCCGACTATATTATTAAGTTTCTAATCAATTAAATTGAATATTAATTCTGAGGCAAATCAAGAAACTTACATGATTGCAAGCTTTTATTCTAGGAGATGTGAGAGTTATATGATGTAACTTTTTAAGTAATAGTCTCTTTCAAATTCATGTGATGAATTTTGTAGAAAGTGTGATTGATCTCTATGTGCATATCACCTCACATGTTTCTCAAGCTTATGCTAGTTGCACATACTACACAAGTTATTCTTTGCTAAAACTGTGTACATGGTATTGTGTGTTTTTGGTCTGACCAACCAAGTTTGAAAATCTCTGGAAATTGATGCAGAACATGTTTGCTTGTTTAAGTTGTTGAGGGATATTAAAAGAAAATTTTGTTTTGGGGGATCTGGGATAACTACAAGTATTTTTGAAGAACATTTCATCTCATACTCATGCATTTTGTCTTATAAAATCTAATGCTTTGAGGAGTTTCATCACCGAAATTGGTTTGTTTTTCAAAAAATTTGTTTTTCCAGAATTTCGATCGATCGAAACTATTTTTCGACCGATCGAAAATGTTTTTAAAATCTCTAGAAAGTTTCTGGTTGTTTCGATCGGTCCTCGATTGGTGTTGGATCAATCGAAGGTATTTTTGACCGATCGAATCTGTTTTTCGATCAATCGAAAATCGGGTTGAGTGTTTTTAAAAAGGAATTTTTCTCACGTGTTCTTCACTTTTCAAACACTATTCAAATTCCTTTTTCTTCTCTCACCAACCGGTCAACCAATTTTTGCTGTTTTTGTCGTTTTCCTCCATTCTTTTTGCATCAAATCTCTCTCCCAAGGCCGGTAAGACTCTTTTGCCCCTCCTTTTGATTGTGTTTTCATGTTTCATGCATAATTTTCATGCATTTTGGGTATTTTCGGCATGTAGAGTTTTTGGTATCTTTAGGATTGATTTTGAATATTTTTCTTTCAAATTAATCATGGGTTTTTGTGGGGACACCATATACAAACACTACAAGTGGTTTAATTTGGTGTTTTGTGAAAAATTTGAAAATCTAGGGCTTGAAATTAATGAAATTAGGGATTTTGTTCAATTTGATATAAATTAATGAAATTGGCTTGTTAAATTGATTAATTTGATCATTATATTGTGTTATTTAACTGTTGTGATGATCAATTTCTCAATTTTTTGTGTTTTGAAAAATTGGGTTTTTCCCAAATTGGGTATTTTTTATTTAAATTTTATGCTAAAGCCAATTTTGTTAATTTGGATCATAATTGACCTATGTCATTGCATTAGTTCATGCATCATTTGCATATTTTGTTCATGCATCATATAGATTGATATTTCTATATTTTATGCTGTGCTAACTTGCAGTCTGCCCTTAGTTTTTGTTTTTGCTCTCCTCTTTCTTTGTCTCTCTTTTCTGTTCTTAGCACCATGCCTAGGAAAACTAGAGCCCATAGGACTCCTATTCCTTCTCCTTCCTTTGATAGTGATCGGTTTCCTAGTGAGAAGAACCAAGAGACATATGAGACCCTTAATCTTAGGCGTCAAATTTGGGGTGAGCGTAGGGTCATTCTAGATAAGGTTGATCTTGAGGTGAGACGTAATTTTGAGCATCGGGGTTGGTTACTTTTGTTGGATATAGATCATCCACCTCCGGCTACCTTGATTAGAGAGTTCTATTCGAACCTCTCTATCCACGTCTATGATACCAACACCTTGGTTAAGGTTTAGTTATGAGGTGTGGAGTATCGCATTACCCCTTCGGTAGTGTTTGATGCTCTTGGGGTGCCTATTGTTGATCATCCCGTCTTTTCTTATGATGAGTCTCCGCCTCTTGATGACGTGATGTCATACATCACTGGATCTTCTATCCAGTGGGGTTCTGATCCTCAGATCACGTCTGCTGAGCTTTTTGAGCTTCATTATCTCTTCTTTAGGATAGCGTGTCATTCCTTGTGGCCTATTTCTCATCTTCATACTATTCCTATTGAGCGGTATGTCTTTTTGTATGCTCCTGTTACTGATGCTCCTATTAGTTTTCCACACCTGTTTCTTCGTTCTTTGAACGAGGTACATAGGAATAGTTCTACGGCTCATGCTTTATTTTTTCCTGTTTTTATTCATAGGATTATCCTTCATCTAGGTTTAGGTGATTATCCTACTTCTGAGCCCGTACACATTATTGCTCCTATAGGTGCTACCTTTCTGAGGTAAAGGGCTGCTCAACTTCGAGCTAGCTCTAAGGGTCCTAGGGTAGAGTCTTCCGGTGTCACTCCACCTCCTTCTTCTTCTACAGATGCTCCTGCAGCTGAGACGTCTGCTGATCCTGCTGCTGCTGCTGATGATGTTCCTCCACCTTCTCCTTCGGATGTTTCTAATATTCGTCAGACTCTGGACACTGTCATGACCGTTCAGACGGCTCATGGTCAGCTTCTGGTGGATGTCCTTGATGACCTTCGTGCTTTAAGAGCGGATTTGGCGAGTTTTCGTCGTTCTCCTCAGCCGCCTCCTTTTGATGATGAGTGAGTGCCCTTTGGCAATTCGTCACAAAAAGGGGGAGTGCATTCTATTGAGGAGTTCACTTCTTGTAGAGGAGATTTTTGTCTTAGGGAGAGTTTTGTACTTTGCTGTGATACTGAGGAGCTTGTGGAGTTATTAGATTGTATCTAGGTGCTTCACTTTGTATTTACATTTTTTGGCTCTTGTTAGGAGATATTTTTTGAGATACATTTTTATGTATTTGTTTCTTGCTTCACTATACTACTTTGCTTATTGTTTATATTTATGATGTTATTCATGATATATGTCTTTATTTTATTTCATGTGAAATCAAGAAGTTCTTTTCTATATTCCTTGTATTTTTCACTCATGCATTTATGTGTTTGTTAAGTGTTACAAGAATATACAGGTTGATTCAGTCGTGCTGCTGTCTACTTTGCAACTCTTAGATAGTAGTTAGGTTGAATTTGTTTAGTGGCTTTTTATTTTGTAATGGGCTTTTTCAATTTGTAAACTTTGAGCTTTTTGTTAAGTCTGTGTTTTGTCACGGATTTCCAAAAGGGGAGTTTGTTAGGCTCTAAGATTTAAGAACTAATGTATTAGAACTTCAATTTGTAATGTTGGCAAACAATGATCAAAACATTCTTTAAGTTATGTGTTAGACTTGCTCAAAGTATGGCTTTTTATGTAAAGTTGGAATCGAGTTAACTGCAGAATTTACTGTGAACTTCTGCTTGACTCGATCGATCGAGAATTAGACTCGACCGATCGAAAATCGTGCAAAACGTTTTCCTGTAGAAAATTCCCAACTCAGCCCTAGCCCATTTAATGTATAGGGTTTTATGTTTTGCCCTAAGTATAATAGGGAAAACCCTAGCCACGTTTTTAGAATTCTGAATGCTGTGTTTGTGAATCTAATTGTTAGATCTAGAGGTGTTTACCTTCACATACACTTAGGGTTTCCAAACTCAAGATTCATGTCAAGAGATTGGTAAATCATACAGTTGCAGAACAACAAAAGAGCTTCAAGATATACAAGCAGGTGTTGCTTGTGCTTTGCTGAAGAATTCAAGGAAAGAAGGAGTCCGTGGTCTCGAAGCTGTCACGTGGTCGTGGTAGTAAGTTTCCTATAGGCAGGTAGCAATAGGATGTTAGTGGTCTAAGTCTCTATTGTGTAAACTTCGATTCTTTCATAGTGAATTCGTTTTACTTTGAGGATAGATAGGTTAAATCCTCCCCAGGTTTTTTACCGGTTTGGTTTTCCTGGATCATCATATCATGTGTTCTTTATTATTTCGCACTTTTACATGATTTGATTTATTTGTTCTAACCTAGATCTGTTTAAATTACCTAAGTTAATCACTTGGCTAATTCTCTAGGTTAATCTGTTGGGGTTTAAGGGGTCTAAACGAACTTACATTTGCCATGTTGGGTTGGATGGTCTGGTATCATAGGAATCAATTACGAACCTTGTGGAATTTCCAATTGCCCAAGTACTTCCATCGGCTTCTCAGGCATTATCGGACTATGTTCGTCACTTACCTACTTTTGTTCCTAGGTCTCAGGAAGCTTCCTCCTCTCTGATTAGATGGAGACCACCTCCAGCTCCTAGCTTTAAGGTTAATTTTGATGGAGTGACATTCAGAGAAACAAATATCAGGTCTTAGGGTGATTTTTCAAGGTAACCAGGGCAGAGTGCGAGCTTCTCTTTCTGAGAATGTTCCACTCCTTCCTTCTTCTAACGATGTGGAGTCCATGGCAGCAGTTTGAGCGATTTAATTAGCAAGGGAGCTTGGTTTGTCCTCGGTCATTCTTGAAGAAAAGCTCAACAAAGCTTGAATCTTGAGAATGAAGCAAGTAATTCAAATCTATTGAAAGTAACAAGTAAGAACGAAGACCAGGGAAAGGGAGAGAGTGAGAGAAAACAGAGGAAGAGAAAATTCTAGAAGAAAAAAATACTTTGCTTCATCAATATAAAGTACAAGATCAATCTATATATAATCAGATTCTTGATCATAACTGTATAATTATTGTCCCTAAAATCACGGATCTAATCCCACAAAATTAGGGAGTCAGTTGAGCATAACAACTAACTTTCCCACCTAAAGATAACCAACTCTAAGTCTCCAGGAGTGACAGCGTGGCATAGGGCCCTTAATCCAAACGATGTCATATAGATATCCCTGTTTTAAGCTTTAAAAGAAACTAGCTGTTGGATAGCAATTTTAGCTTAATAGTGGACTAAGGTTTAGCTTTAGTCTCAACATCCCCCCTCAAACTCGAGGCTGAATTAGCCAAGAGTTTGCCATGAAGAAATGCAAAAGGAGGCCCAGGTAAGGGCTTGGTGAGAATATCAGCATAATTGTCCTTCCTAGAGATGAACTTAATCCCCAAATCATGCCTAACAACTTTCTCACGGACAAAATGATAGTCAACTTTTATGTGTTTGGTCCTGGAGTGAAAAACGGGATTGGAAGCTAAGGCAATTGTAGAAACATTATAAGACCAAAGAACTGGAATGTGATGAAGGAACAAATGAAGCTTTTTGAACAAAGTACGAAGCCAGGATAATTCAGTAGCTGTGGAGGCTAAAGCACGATATTCTGCTTTAGTTGAAGAATGAGATACTGTGGATTGTTTCTTGGAGGACCATGAAATTAGATTGGAACCAAGGAAAACTAACAAGTCAGTGGTATACTTCCTATCAAAAGGGTCCCCAGCCCAATCTGCATCTAAAAAGGCTGAGAGAGTAAGAGGACCTGGTGAGAGATGATTGCCACAATGTAAAGTACCTCTAACATAGTGTAGGACACGCTTGGCAGCCTCCAAATGAGTAGTTGTGGGATGTTGCATAAACTGACATAATTGATGGACACTAAAGGCCAAATCAGGACGAGTGAAAGTTAAGTATTGTAAAGCTCCAACCATACTCCTGTACTCAAATGGACCAGATAACAAGTGCCAGTATAAGGTGTAAGTCTGGTGGAAGAGCAAGAAGGTGTCTTAGTTGGTTTTGCATTCTCCATGTGAAATCTGTGAAGAATGTCAGAAGCATACTTAGACTGACATAAAGTGAGGCCAAAATTAGTAGGCACAATCTGGATCCCAAGGAAATAAGAAAGAGCACCAAGATCCTTCAATTCAAAGGAATGACTAAGGGCTGCAACCAGATGTGAAACTTGAGAAGGACCATAGCCTGTAATAAAGATATCATCCACATAGACAAGGAGATAGATAATGGTGTGAGAATTGTGATAAATGAAGAGGGAGGAATCTGCTAGAGAAGCTATAAAGCCCAAATGAAGAAGCTGAGAATTAAAACGCTCAAACCAAGCTTTATGAGCTTGTTTGAGACCATAGAAAGACTTATGCAACTTGCAAACATGCTGGGGAAATTTAGAATCAACATAACCCTGTGGCTACTACATATAGACTTCCTCTTTAAGAATGCCATGAAGAAAAGCATTTGAAATATCCAACTGTCTAAGAGGCCATCTAAAACTCACTGCAATAGCCAATATTAACCTGACTGTTGCTGGTTTAAATACTGGACTAAAAGTCTCAGTATAATTAATCCCAGCTTGTTGATGAAACCCCTTGGCTACCAATCTTGCTTTATACCTAGCAATGGTGCCATCACTATTCAATTTGAGCTTGTTGACCCATTTATAGCCAACTAAATTTACACCAAGTTTAGGAGGAACCAAGGACCAAGTCTATTGTCTTTGTAATGCAGCAAATTCATCATCCATGACCTTAATCCATTGAGGATATTGTGAGGCTATTTTATAGGAAAGTGGTTCAGTGTATGTGTAGTCAAGTATGGCTTTATAACATAGCTTAGGATTGGTAATACCATTCTTGGATCTTATGGTCATGGGATGTGTGTTGGTGACATGAGGGTGGTTGTTTGGTGGTATGGTTTGTGATGGGACATCTGTAGCAATGGTCTGTGAAATAGGGCTATGGTTTGTTGGTATGGTCTGTGATAAGGTAGTGGATGGAGGTTGAATGGGTGGAGTAGCTAGGTTGGATGAGTGGACAAAAGCTGTATCAATATGTTGGATAGGACTGGGAGGTGAATTAGAGATGTTATGAGGAACTTGAGGCATAGAAGTGGAAGAAATAGGAAGTGAGCTATCTGTATAACTAGAAGGCATATAAGGACCTAACACAGAAGGATGATTAGTAGAGTGAAGGAAGAGGAGATTTGAGAACCAAGCATCATGAGAAGGTTGTGAAATACTAGTTGCAGAATTATATGAAGTAAAGGCTGGGAAAGGAAATTTGGTTTCATTGAATAGAACATGTCTTGAAGTGTACAAGTGATTAGTGGTTAAGTCAAGACACAAATACCCTTTGGAAGCTGTGGAATAACCAAGAATAAGACACTCTTTGGTTCTATTTTCTAGCTTATGATGTGTGTAAGGTCTAAGTAAGGGATAGCAAGCACAACCAAAGACTTTGAGATGAGTCAAATCTGAACGATGACTATATAATTGGTACAAAGGTGACAAAAGACCAAGAGTGGCAGTGGGAAGAAGATTAATAAGACTCACAGCAGTTTGATGGTGGTTTCTAGAAGAAAAAATACTAGAAGAAAGGGAGAGAGTGAAAGGGAGAGAGTGAGAGAAAACAAAGGAAGAAAAAATTCTAGAAGAAAAAATACTTTGCTTCATCAATATAGAGTACAAGATCAGTCTATATATAATCAGATTCTTGATCATAACCGTATAATTACAGTCCCTAAAATCATAGATCTAATCCCATAAAATCAGGGAGTCAGTTGAGCATAACAATTGACTTTCCCACCTAAAGATAACTAGCTCTAAGTCTCCAGGAGTGACAGCGTGGCATAGGGCCCTTAATCCAAACGATGTCGTATAGATATCCCTGTTTTAAGCTTTAAAAGAAACTAGCTATTGGATAGCAATTTTAGCTTAACAGTGGACTGAGGTTTAGCTTTAGTCTCAACAATTCTGGAGGGAGATTCTGAAGTGGTTATAAATGCTTTGAAAAGTAATGAAAGTCCCCTGGCTTCCTTTGGCCATCTTATTGATTCAGTAAAACCATCCTTAGAGTCTTTTAAGCAAATTTGTTTTTTACATACCCGTAGGCTAGCCAATTTTGTAGCTCACAACCTAGATAAACATGCTAGACATGTTTGAGGTTTATCGATATGGATGAAGGATATTCCTCCAAGCCTTCGTGATGTTCTTCTAGCTAGTAATGGCTAAGTGTTTTCTTTCAATAAAGTTTCTAGTATTTCTTCTCAAAAAAATAAAAAAAAATAAAAAAGTATAAAAGATATAATTTTACGAGGATGTTTTTAAAGTATAATTTTTAAAAGGATTATATTAAAGATATTGTACACTTAAATTTATGGAGTTAATTAAATCTTTGTTAATTACTGAATTAATTGGTTCTTATAAGTTAAGTTTATAAACATTATAACTTATCATATGAATCATCCATGGGAGTGATGGCATACGTTTTTTTTTTTTTTTTTTTAAACCGAACCAAAATGTCATTTATTACTGTAAATGACCCAAATCAAAATACAAAACCTTCATAACAGGGGAATGCGAGTCCTCAATACAAAAAACATCATTTGAAATATGTCTATCATAATGTACTAAAGAGTGAGCCACATAATTTGCATCATGGCGAATACTACTAGCTGAGAACCAATGGATATCGGCAATAAGCACTTGGATATAAACCAGGACATTGCCAAGCCGAGAAACCTAAGGTCCAACAAACATAACAGACCACATTTGCGTTATCGCCTTTAACCACAACATCTCTGCAAATTTGAGAGCTTTTTGACATGTTGGTAATTCCGCTTCTTAACTATCAGCTGCAGGCAACCCTTTAACAGAGAAACCTACAATTACCTCACCCTTATCATTCTGTATCATTACCACATAACCTGAAGCAATAGGGTCCGAGAATACAACAGCATCAAAGTTCAGTTTGTAGCAAGACTGAGTAAGGACCTGCCAATGACTTGGAGGAGATATGCTCAGGGGATAGCCAACTAAACCTAAGATTGCCGAAACATTTGCTAAAATCCCTTAGCCCGATTATTCAAGGTGTTGGGATCTTGGATCTTGAATAGATATTTGGTTTCTAATTGAGAGACTAGTGCATATATATGTTATTAGCTTACTTTTTATGGGCCTATAAATAAAGAGAGAATTTTTTAGAATAGAATTTCTTTCAGCCGTTTTTTATTTCATTTTTTAAACTAGGTTTTAAGAGGAGATACATTATCTTTGACTGCTATATTCTTTGATAACGAGACTGTTTATTTGTTTAGACCCCTTAAAATAGATTGTTTAATCTAATATATTAGTCAAGTGATTACTTAGGTTAATTATGAGATCTAAGTTAAACAAGGATAGATCATATCATGCATAGCAGTGGAAAAATAAAGAACACAATGATATGATGACTTAATAAAACCAATGAAACTAACAGTTTCAAGGCAAAAACTTGGGAAGGATTTGACCTAACTATCCTCAAGGTAAAACAAATCCACTATAGAGAATTGAAGTTTTTACAATCAGATTTAACCCTAAATCTATTGCTACCTCTAGTAGTAACTTACTGACACAACCACGTGCAAGCTCCGAATCTATGGACTCCTTCTCTCTTGGATTTGCACCACACAAGAACTCACACATGTGACTTTGAGATCCGCCTCAAAGGTTTTAGATCACGGCTTGTTGATCTTACAGTAACTAGATTCTATCAGTACTTGATTGTAGATCTTGTTCCGATAAATTCTTGTATAGAAACTCTCAGATCTCACAAGAGTAACTCACAAGTCTTCTAAGAGTCTCCAAAACGTAGCTAGAGTTTTCCTTTTATACAAAGGAGTGTTGGATTGAAACCCTAAAGATTTTCATGGGCTTGGGCCTATTTAAAAATTTGCAGAATTCTTTTTCTACGATTTTCGATTGGTCGAGCTTCATCATTCAATCGGTCAAGCTTCATAGAAAGTTAATCCCCCGCAACTTGTACATTCTTGAGTCTTGACAAGAATCACATTAAGCAATGTCTAACACCTATCCTAGACATGTTTTTGTTCTCGGTTTGACAACACATACAAATTGAAATTCTGAACATTTAATCCTAAATCTTTAGAATCTAATAGAAACTATTTAGAACTATGTATTAAGGCTTAGTCTATAAAGTGAGGCCTTGGGTGACAGAGATCAACTAAGAAGGTGGCAAACATGAATGAGACTATTGTTGGTTGTACCCCTGCACTTTTATTTGATATAATGGGTTGTTCTTCTTGCGATAGTTCCCTCAGGTTTGTACCCTTGCATTAGTTTGTTTCATTGATTTTCTTAGGTCACCATATCTTGTATTATTTATGTTAGATTCTAAAGATTTAGGAATAAATATTTAGAATCATATTTTATTTGTGTTGGTAAACCGAGAACAAAATATATCTAGAAACTATTTAGAACTATGTATTAAGTCTTAGTCTATAAAGTGAGGCCTTGGGTGACAGAGATCAACTAAGAAGGTGGCAAACATGAATGAGACTATTGTTGGTTGTACCCCTGCACTTTTATTTGATATAATGGGTTGTTCTTCTTGCGATAGTTCCCTCAGGTTTGTACCCTTGCATTAGTTTGTTTCATTGATTTTCTTAGGTCACCATATCTTGTATTATTTATGTTAGATTCTAAAGATTTAGGAATAAATATTTAGAATCATATTTTATTTGTGTTGGTAAACCGAGAACAAAATATATCTAGTTTATGTATTAGGCAATGCTTAAAAGTATAGGTTTAAAGCTGCAAGTTCAGTTGACTATAGAAAAAGGGAGTCAATTTCAGTCAAGCTTGACCGATCGAGAAATTAGACTCCACTAATCAAGAATTGCGGAAATTAGACTCTGCAGAAGTTTTAAATAAGGCCCAAGACCGCAAAAACTTTTAGGGTTTCATTCTAACTTGTTCAAATATAAAAGGGAAACCCTAGCTATGTTTTTCAGACTTTTGGAAGACTTGTGTGTTACTCTTTGTGAGATCTGAGAGGTTTTGTACCTTCTAAATACACAAGAATCTATTGGAGCAAGATCTACAATCAAGCGGTGGTAGAACCTAGTTGTTGCAACATGATCATTACTACTAGTGATCTGAAACTTTTGAGTGGGATCTGAAACTTTTGAGTGGGATCTCAAAGTCACAAGCAAGGTTGCTTATGTTGCTGTAAATTCAAAGAGAGAAAGAGTCCGTAAATTCGGAACTTACATGTGGTTATGTCAGTAAGTTACTACATAAGGTAGCAATAAATTTAGGTTTAAATCTTTTGTAAAAATTTTGATTCTCTTATAGTGGTTTACTTTATCTTGAAGATAGTTAGGTCAAATCCTCCCCAGGTTTTTACCTTAAAACAGTTTGTTTCATCAATTTTCCTAAGTCATCATATCGTGGTATTATTTACTTTCCACTTTTATGCATGATATGATATGTGCTTGTTTAACCTAGATCTAAATAATAAACCTAATACTTAACTTGATTAATTAGTTAAGTTAAACAATCTGGTTTAAGAGGTCTAAAGGAACAGACAATTTATACTTTTCATTGCATGATAAAAAGTGCAATAACCTTTTTTTGAAGGTCTCCCAACCCTCAAAATAAGGTTTCTCTTTTTTTAAAAATAAATAAATAAACCCACAGCCATTGGTGCTGGCCTATAGTTACGGGTTTTAGGCCATGGTTGAAAACGCGGCTTAAAAAAACGTGGCTATAGGCCAAATTGACCTATAGTCATGTTTTCAAGAGCTATAGCCGCGTTTTAAAAACGCTGCTATAGGATCTTTTTTTTTTTTTTTTGGTAGTGCACATAGACTTTAAAGAACCACATATTAAAAAATCTATACTACACCAAAACACAAATATCAAAGCAAAATTCAATTAGCTTTCTAAATTACTAAATCCTTCATTCTTGAAGTTTATGTAGATATTTTCACATTAACATAAAGGAACTTAGTATTTTAACTAGATAAAGGGGGAAAAAAATCAAGGAAGAAGAAGAAGAAGAAGAAGAAGAAGAAGAAGAAGAAGGGAAATGAATCAGTACAAGAACCATGCATGATCAAAATCCTAATCTTAATATTATTCTATTTTAATGCAAAACAACCTGATGTACTAATGTTTAAAGGGTCTCACATAAAGGATTCTGCCTTCTCCTGGGACTTCTCAATATGCATCACCAACTTTTCCTTGCATTTGGAACTGCAAGGAAATAGACAAACCAATTAATCATGCACTTGTTACGTGGTTGAGGTATTTGATTGAATAATTGTCATACAATGAACTCCATATTGACATTGAATTTTCAACATGTAACATATTTTTGAAAAAGAAAAATTAAGTAGCATAATTTAGTTCATGAATTATTACCTTGACCTGAACCCCAGTGTTCATGAATTATTACCCTGCCTTCTCTTGGTACTTCTCAATATGCATCACCAACTTTTCCTTGCATTAGGAACTACAAGGAAATAGACAAACCAATTAATCATGCACTTGTTATATGGTTGAGGTGTTTGATTGAAAAATTGTCATACAATGAACTCCATATTGACATTTAATTTTCAACGTGTAACATATTTCTAAAAAAGCAAAATTAAGTAACATAGTTTAGTTCATGAATTATTACCTTGACCACAAGTGTCTGAACCCCAGTGTACTTGACATCCCAACTGAACTCACCCATGCTCCATCCAGTTCCCACCAAAAGAGTCACCATTTTTCCCAAGGTAGTTCAAGTAGTAGTGAATGTCAGCTGCCTAGGATGCATTCATTTGTCCATAGGATGCAAAACATAAGTTAGCAGAATTAAATATTATTAGCATCATTGAGCCATAACTTTCATTACAAAGCTAGGATATCAAGCACCAAGAGAATCACACAGCTTAATTATTTTCTATTTAACTCAACTTTTGCTAGATAAATATAAATTTATTAATTCCTTAAATAAATAAATAAAAAGTACTCTCATCTCACTACAGAAAATTCCAACAAACAATACTTGCCTTGTGCACCTAGATATACCCAAAGAAAAAAAAAAAAAAGTAAGAAAGCATGAGAAAACAAACCTAAAAAGGAAGCTAAGACCGACCAAAGCAGAGCTCAATAACTTAGTCATGTTTATTGTAGTGTTATATAATTCAATAAAACATTAAGGACTACTTCAAATATTGACTCTCAGTATCACATAAGGAATTATGTAATTCAAATCTATCCAAACACAAACTTAAGTTCAAAAATACTGATGAATTGCTGAAAGTAAAAGCAAATCACCCATCTATTTGGTTCAAGTTCACAACATTTAAGCTTACTCCCATGAAAAAATGGCAAGATTTGCTAGAACACAACCAGGACATCCAACATAAACAAACTTCAATCAATTAAACAGAATAATTGTGATAAAGAAAAATAATTTAATTATAAAATAAATGGTTAATATAAATCATTGTACCAATTTAAACTCTAGACATAAATAGTTCATTAACACACAAGTACAAACACTTACCCACTTTGTTTTAAACTTAATCAACTTGACTTGTACCATAAAACTTTGAGTTTTCTGAGAAATGTGTGAAAGGAAAATCAGAGAAATGCAAAGAAACCAAGAGTTTTCTTAAGTTAGATTTTGATTCAATAAATCTCAAAACACACACACACACACACACACACAAAGGGAGGCATATGTGGATCCACATATGTCAAAAGTGTTTTCAAACTATTTGTGTCTGTTTTTTTGAAAATCAGTATTGGTGTCAATATACAATCAAGGAAACTATTGAATTGTACCTCATGGCAAATTTTAATTTACTAAAGCGAAAATATGGAAAATTAAGTGGCCTCTCTAAAGCCTTTTTTAAGTTCAGCAAATTATCAACTGAGAATTAATGCTAATTTGTATGTTACTAATTGGCAAAGGGGATTTTCAAAAACCAAAAGTGGAGCATGGATATGATGTATACACAGTTTCTGCATAAATTAGCATAAGGCGTAAGAATGAGGAATCGACATTCTTATCATAGAAACAACCAGCTAAATACAAGTAGATATTGCATAGAAAGAATTCAATATAGACCATCCTAAATACAACCAACAATCAAAGAAACAAACAGTGTAGATTCTAGAAAGGAATTGAAATTTTTTCATAATTAACCTCCACAAGGTGATTACAAATGATTGAGTGCTATAACAACCTGGCTAAGGTCTTAAAAAACATAGTTTCTTTACCATTTTATAGACACTATAATATGGCCAACATCTGAAGTCAAATCCTGAAAAATTATAAAACATGATATACTAATTGAATGTCCTATAATTGAAATTTTTTCATAATTAACCTCCACAAGGTGCTTACAAATGATTGAGTGCTGTAACAACCTGACTAAGGTCTTAAAAAACATAGTTTCTTTACCATTTTATAGACACTATAATAAGACCGACATCTGAAGTCAAATCCTGAAAAATTATAAAATATGATATACTAATTGAATATGCCAACAAAACTCTATCATCACATACAATTATGAACTCTGTCAATTCAAGATTGAATAATTTAGAGAGTGCATACCTCTTCAATGCTGCATAAACTTCAAAAAGTTCAGTGATACATGCACCAATTGTTTCACACCTCATAAGAATTCACCTTAACAAGACCACACTGTGATACAAAAGCAATAGGTATAAAAAAAAAAAAAATTCCTTTCCTTTTTCTTTCTCGTTTCAAAAAATTAGGCATACAACATACATATCTACATGTTAACCGAAATGTCAAATAAAATGAATGAAATCCCCCAACTTTCAATCTAAAAGTTTATAATTAGTTTCATACAATAGAAGTTTTACCAACTTCAAATTGGGGATATGAGATACAATACAACCAATTTGATGCAAAGTCAGGGCAATTCTCTATGGAGTTCCATTCTAGACAATTGGCTGCACTAGCATGTAATGTGATTTAATTAGGCTTATGATATCGCACAGGACGTGATCCTATAAGCCTTAGCTGATTTATAACCCAAACCAACTATAAGCATGCTCACAATTACCAAACAAGAAGCTTATAAATTTACACACGATTATCTAGAATTGGGGATCATCTTGCTTTATAATTTTGTATCATGTAACTAAGTAGTAATTGCCAAAGAAGATGATGAGAGAAAAATCATGAAAACAATATATTATAGAAATACTGTCTAGCAACACATAAATGGATGGTAGAACATAAAGTGAAGAAGAAACTTACAATGTCAAATATATTAAATAAGAAGACAAAAAACATGGTGTTAGGGTACATTTTTTACACCTAATATTATCTAAATAAGACCAATTTATTTTTCAAATGTCACAAACAAATTATTGGGCATACCTGAACATTTTTTGACTATTACTATGCTAGCACACAACCGTTTTTCTTTCCATCACAAAACTGGGCTACAAATGTAAAACACTATAAGACCCAATATTTTTGTAAAGCCTAAATTATTTAATGAGCAAGTTAAAATCTCATTCTTTCTAAAGCTCAAGAATTTTTATGCTTAGCAATATTTGAAAAAAGCCTATAATTCAAATACATGGCAAAACAATTTTATTAATGGAATTCAAGTCCATAATAGAAGTCCATGATTCAAGTTCATGGCAATATTATTTTATCAATGGGATTCAACCCCATAATCAAAGCCCATGATTCAAACCCATGGCAAATTATTTATCAAAAAGCCCAGTTCTCGCTAGCAATATCAAAAAGCCCAGTTCTCGCTAGCAATATCAAAAAGCCTAGTTTTCATTGGCAACATCGAAAGCCTAATTTTCATTGGCAATATCTAAAACCTAGTTCTTGCCAGCAACATCAAAATGCCCAGTTCTCACTAGCAATATCAAAAAACCTAATTTTCATTGACAACATCGAAAGCCTAATTTTCAATGGCAACATCAAAAGCCCAGTTTTTGCTGGCAACATCAAAAGCCCAGTTTTTGCTGGCAATATCAAAAGCCCAATTTACATTGACACAATTTTATCAAAAGCCCAAGATTATTAAAGCTTGACAAAAATAATATTATGTTTATTTCATTTAAAAGATGAACAATGTTTCTTAAACATTACTATGGCAAAAACCATGGCAATCATTTTATAAAAGCTCATGAAAAGTTATCTTGAAAATTATGATATTCATCTCATGTTATAAACCTATGAACGCGTGGTCATCATTTACATCGCAACATCCATCTTCGAATCTCATGGTAACTATTCAATCCCACAAGCTCACCATTTAAATTATGATGTGATTATTAGAAATCATGAACATTACTTTGTGGGATTCATCACTTTCAAAAATAGTAAATGTTAGTTACAAAGGCATTTTGAAACTTATTCTATTATTTCAAATATTACAACTCATTGCCCAAAGACCCATTACAAGTATCTATGAAAACCCACAATATTTACTAATAATAAAGTCCATGAGGGATGAAAACCCATGGCAACATGTGTTGTTGATGTCCATTTTGTAGGATGAAGAAAACCCAGCCCAAAAGGACCAGCCCAAAAGGACCAGCCCACATGAGCAAGCCCAATCCAAAGAACCCCAACAAGAGGCAGAGGATTGAAAATAGACAACTAGCCCTTGTTCATCCTTGACCAAAGTACAGCTGGAGGCCTTTACAAGTGAACCAAGTCTTTGAGGGTGTATTAGGGGTTGTCCCATCAACTTTTTGTCACCCTCTACCTGACGTGAACAGTGCCCAATGGTTGTGATATCAGCTAAAGTCTAATGGGTGATGGAACTCCATTATTTTCCTCAAGATTATATCTTCAGCGGAAGGGGGGTTGAAACCAAGTTATCCAAATCTCAACAAATCAATGTTATAAATGTCAAGAACGTTCAAGACATGGTTCATGTGCCAAGCCCATGAATCCTAAAGGGAAAAAATTGCGAACATGTGGTTTGGAGGGCGTAAAGAGATCTTTAGTAGAACCCCCTGAAGTAAGCTTAAAATTTGACACTTGGCTTAAGGTGTTAAATCCTACTTCTTGGGGTCCATATCTCAGTTGCAGCACTAGAATTTCTCCTTGATACTTGCCTTAATACTATTGGTTAAACTCAGCTTCAAAAATTTTGATATTTAACGCAAAACACCCCAAAAACCACCATGTGTCATATTACCCAAAGAAGTAAAGCAGCCCCAAAAGCAAATCTCCTACTTCTGGCCAAATCCTAGGATGATTAAGCCTGATTCTTTGACCCTGATTAGTCCTACGTTTTTGGATTCTTGTTAATTAATGCTTCCCTAAACTCCACTATAAAAGCATAAGCAGCCTAGCCCACAAACACATAGCTACTCCCTCTGAAACTCCTAATTTGTTTACCATTTTGCTTGTAGTTTAGCTCTCCTCAAGCTCACAACTCATTCCCCTCCCCTTAGCCCATACTCACCTAGCCTCAGACATTCCTTTCCTCTTCTGCATATCCACAGCTCATAAATGCTCCCTAATCAGTCACAAACAGTCCATTACTCACTAAAGCCTTAACCTCAGCATTAATTCCATCCCACTCACTCAAAATAGCCCACATTACCCCATTCATGCCTTATATATATATATATATATATATATATATATATTCCCCAAAATCTTAGTTCAACATTTGCTGTACTGAGCTGGAATCTCTCTCTCACTTCACACCATGCCAATTAACCCCTTTCTTCTTCCTATGGAACCTTTAATTTTTTCTTTTTGTTTTACTATTGAAGGATATAATGTATTTGTAACAATGGAATTCTTCCTCCACATTGATGTAATGATGGCTGAAAGTACAATAGATTCCCCTGACCAAGATACACAAAGACCTCCAGAAGTGAACACTTTCCTAAATCTATTTAATAATTGAACTGCTGGACAAGTGTAATTTTACCCTACCACTAGAGAATTCATTTTTCTTGTATTATCAAAACAGGACCACTAACGTACTAATTAACTATTTTGAAGTATTTTTATTGGGCTTTTGTTACTGTTTTGACAAGGTGCGGCCTTTATTTTCTTGCTTGCATAGGCTTATCACCACATCGAGAGCCTTTGGGCATCATCTTAAGAGCCCGTTGTTGAGTTTCGGCTTTGCTTCCCAATATTTTATTCAGAGGCAACAACTTCCCCCTCAACACATGGTTAGTAGTAAATTCTCTGTCCAAAAAATGGTTAACAAAAAATATTGTCAATGAACCAATCATATTACCGGATACCATGATTTAGGGCTTTGAATCAAAGGTTAAGTATATGGTGAGGACTGAGGACAACTTCCACTAGATTGTTACCTATTGCATAGTATTATTTAATATTCAAGCAATCAAACATACAACATTTGATAGTAGTAACAAATGGCAGAGCTATAGACTAACTTTTGCCAAAATAATCTTATCAGGCAATGTTGTGGAAAAATAAACAAAACTAGGGTAAAGTAAACTTGTGTAATGTATATTTGTGTTTGGTAATGACACACCAAATCAATCAAAGCATCCATCACGCCTCCAACAACATCAGTTATGCAGCAACTTAAGTAAAGCAGTATTGCCACCAACCCTGAATATTGATCCAGTCAGCATAAATTCTGAAAATCAGCCACATATGAACTAGTTGCTATCACTAGTGAAATTCGATAGAGTGAAAAACCTAACTTGGGCATTATATAATTCAATAGATAGAAAATAGATCTTGTATTTTTTTTTTCTTAATTTCTAGTGAAATTTGAAACCTTAGTACCATAACACATTACCAACAAAGCACTGAGCTATGGTTTTGCCAATTCATCACTCAAACCATCTATAATTGATACCAACATATGTCTTAACAAATCCATGACACCAATTGGAAAAAAAAAAAAAAAAAAAAAAGCATGCCCAGCAATAATATATTTCACCAAATCAAACTGAAATCATAGCAATTCATGATTTAGATCACACCTTTTCTAAAGTGGCACACTTCTTTCCATGTAAATTTAACCATATTGAACAAATAAGGTCCTCTCTATAACATCTATATAACATTCCTACAATTCTCTCTGTTCAAGAAATTGTGCAGTGAAGCAAACTCTAAAACCGGTAATAGATTCCATTTAAGTCCTCCCCACATTCTATGCCCCAAGTAAAAATTAATATAATAGATTTTTAATTGCCACCTTTGCCAAATGAAAACTATTTCATTCTCATTCAATTCCAATGCATCAATTTTACTAAAAAAAATTCAAACTTACAATCAAAAAAAGATTTTATATACAAAATTGAATCAGGCTAAAGCTTTAGATTAGACCTAAAACAAAAATGAACTAGGAAATGCATAGCAAAATGAAGAAAATGAGAAATAATGTAATCCACACCTTCTGCTTTTTTAAGCCAGGGATCTATTCTGAATCAAAGGCAGTTTGGCGTGATTCCAATTCCAACGTATCCAAACCCTAGCCCTTAATTTA
Organism: Lithocarpus polystachyus; assembly: GCA_033629205.1. Lineage (NCBI taxonomy): Eukaryota > Viridiplantae > Streptophyta > Magnoliopsida > Fagales > Fagaceae > Lithocarpus > Lithocarpus polystachyus. Next base: position 17,788,573 of record CM066166.1, on the reverse strand, counting down.
TACTATTGCTTTCTCTCTAAGCCCCTAAAACACTAGGACTGCGCAAAATTGGACTAATACTTTGTATTCTCTCTACCAGTAAAGAGAATGACAGAGAGAAAACGAGAGAGATTGGGACAACTTCAAAAAAAAAAAAAAAATTTCTCGAGAAACAAACAGAGAGTTAGATAGAGAGAGACATGTAATCGAACGAAGAAGTGGAGGAGATGATATTTCTGACCACCGTGCCCTCAGCTTGTCATTGGAGATGATATCGCCGCCTGCCGTGACTCAGATAATCGTCGGAGCTAAGTCATCGACCACGACACCTTTGAGTTTTCTGAGAAAGAGTTGGGAATCCACAAGTTTAGATTTGACTGAATGAAATGATTTTCTCCTTTCAATTTTCAAATTATGGGCTTTATTGTGTTGATTGAAAATTTTGGAATATCTTTATTTTGAGGGTCACGTGAAAGTGGTGCTAAAAAATGTAATATTTTGGAGCCAAAATTCTTGCAGGAATGCTGCTAAAATTGGTCCGCATTTTTTTTTTTTAAACAGATGTATTAATTGGCTTATCCCAAGGGTTTTAGTGAACCTTGAAATAAAGCTAGCCATACGTATTCGCTTATGTCTATTTTCAGCGTCTGTTTGGACCTTTTTAGGAGACTCTCAGAAATAGAGGGTCGAAAAAAGTGAAGTTTTTTTTGTAGTGATTCATGATTGTAATCGATCAAATTATATCACCACAATCCTAAACCACTAAAAGAAGTAATAAAGAACACAAAATTTGGTGATGAAGTAGAAAACTTTTGAAGCACTTTTTCAAAAAAAAAAAAAAAAAAAGGTGACAAACTGTGTGATTCCAACATCATTCTATCATGGAAAGGCTCTAAATTATGAAAGAAGAATTGAAAGTTTCCAGAGATCAACTCTAAATTATGTTCATTGCTACAAGCGGGGTTTAAATTCAGATTTATTCCTTCATTAATCCTATCTATCACACACATGGTTGTGTAGTGCTGCAATTCTTTCTCGCTTGTTGGTACGTAGTGTGAGTTTCTTTAATGAGGCTTCTTGTCTTAGGCTGGTTGCTATGCATCGCCTAGTGACTTCATTTTCTTTTCTGTTGTATGAATTTTGTATTCACCTTGGTGCTTATAAAAGTTTTTGAGTGACAATAATGGAAATCAAAACGGTTTTGCCTTTCTAAGATCTCTCCGATATATGAACTTTTATTGATTACAATGATTTTTTCCCCATTTGCTATACTGCACATAGTGTTGAATAGCCAGGACCCCCGAAATAGATATGGGTTCGAAAGCCACCAAGAGTATTATTTGATACTACTACATTATAGCAAAATGGTCTTGTTGCATATGGATTCAGACTTTGAGCCTCAACGTCTCTGAACTTGCCACTGTTATCCATATATCCAATATTTCGAAAATAACTTGCTTTTCCATAGCCTTCATTCCCGAAATGACCACTCCCCATTTGAGTCTTTGTGTGGTGACCAGTCGGTTCTGAGTTGCAAACCTCTTCACCCCAATGAATTCTGGTTGCCTTACGCGCTAAATAGTTGAAGATGGAGCCAGGCCAATATCCAAGTACCTGATCTTGCACTTGTAATCACCAATTTCCATTCTTCTAAAGTATATAATAAGTATAAGAAATTAGTGAGCAAGGCATATACACAAAATTTTATAGACTACTAAAACTCCCTTAGGCAATGTCAGTTTTATTTGGTAATGATTGGAATTATATAATGGCTGAGCATGAAAAGGTTTATACAAAGAATTGAAGAATTTTCCCACAAGTCCTTGTCTTACCAATACAAATATTTTGTACCATTTTTTTTTTTATTTCATTTTATGTTCACCAATCATAACTTGTTATGTATTTATTCAATTTTTCTAATGAAATAGCCAAAGTTTAAAAATGGAAAAAAAAAAAAAATTAAACACAACAAATTATGTTTGGTCGTTGTTTCCAGTTACTAAGGTAGATGATTTTGTGTCTCAATTCCACTTAATGCTAACTACCTCCACTTTTTCTCTTGTTAGCTCTCTCTTGTACAAAGCTTGCGGCGATGAAAACCCGGATGCCTATCCTAGTATAGGCACTTTTTTCCCCACACCGATGGAATTTTGTCCTTCTCCCCTTACGTACCCACACCTCACCCTTCCTACTCCCCTCTCCCACACGGTACTCCATGGACGACCTGACTGGAAAATGTGCCCGTTTATCACTCAATGCAAAAGAGAGTCAAATGGTCACCTTAACCCCTGTTATAGAGAACAATAACAGAGTTCTTGTAGCAAAACTTTTCACCAAGCGTAAAGTTAATGCTGAAGCCTTATCAAGGACCCTCAAGAGCATATGGCGTTCAGTACAAGATTTCGAAATCCGCGATCTCGGGTCCAACACAGTTCTGATCATCTTCTCCGAGGAGGCCGATACGCATAAAATCCTTTCCCAGCAACCTTGGTCATTCGACAAATATCTAATTGGTCTATATAAACCCATTGTCGAGGAGTCTGTGGATGATGCCAAATTCGATAGGGCCTCCTTCTGGATACAAATTCACAACCTTCCCATCAGCCGTATGAACAAAGCAAATGCTGAAGCTATAGGACAATCATTAGGTGATGTTGAGCAAGTTGACTCCCCACCAAACGGAGAATGTCGTGGACGATATATCAGAGTTCGGGCTAATATTGACATCAACCAACCTCTTTGTCGTGGCCGGTTCGTAAACATGGGTGACTCAGAGCCACTTCAGATCTCTTTCCAATATGAACGAATGCCCATTTTTCACTACTGGTGCGGGCTCATAAATCATGACGAGAAAGACTGTAAAATATGGACAGAAAGTGGGTGCACTCTTAACAAGGATGAGCAACAATATGGTCCTTGGTTATAGGCTAGCACAACCAACCTTCAGCAGCCACAGGTTGTGAAAACTAAGTCTACTCCAACTTCGACACCACCCCCGAACCACCGCCCAACACCCTCACCATCCACAAAATTGACTTCTCCGCTAACCACAACACCGCCAACACCATCATCAAAGTTAGCCGTGACTCCAGAAACTGCACACAAACCCATGCCGACAAATAAGAAAATTTTGTCAAACCCGAATCTCTTCCATACACATCACAGATATTGACCATAGTTTAAAAAACTTTCCAAACTCAAACTCCCAACCTCAACACATACAGTTGGCACAATCAATCATCACTGATACTCAAGATATTTCCTTTCGCGACCCCCCAATGTCAACCACTTCTCAAAAGGAAATCTCAGATTCTTTGGCAACACCCCAGCAAAATATTCCCCATACCCAACCTGAGTCACACATGTCAGATATGCACACCAAGGCCAGTAAATCCACATACTCCAACACAGAAAACCAGGTGAGCCTAAAACTTGGCACGTGGAAAAGACTTGGGCCACCAAACCATGCAATGGATACTACTGAAGCTAATGGACCAACTTTGGGCCCAAAACATATTACTGAAGCTAAGGGACCTTTTTTGGGCCCAAAGCGCAAAGCATATATGGATGAAACATAGGGTGGTGTCTTTAGTGACAAGAAGCAACGTTTACTGGATGAAGAAACAAAAGCCGTGGGCAAGCTCATGGCAAACAATTTGGGATTGACGATTGCTGCTGTGCAACACCGCCGAGAGCAATGAGTATCTTGAGTTGGAACTGTCGGGGGCTTGGGAACCTCCGAACAGTTAACGCTCTTAAGAGAGCCATGAACAAACAAGCTCCCATTTGTGTCTTCTTAATGGAGACCAAACTCACCACCGAACAGCTCAACAACATGAAGCAGGATTGGAATTACAACCAAGGTCTTGTGGTTTCAAGTGAGGGTCTTAGCGGTGGTTTAGCACTTCTGTGGAAACTCGACACCCAGGTACACATCAAAAAATTTTCTCGTTGGTTCATTGACGCCAATGCAGTTTGTACTAACACAGGTATGACGTGGCGGCTCACCGGCTTCTATGGTCATCCTGATACAAGCAAGCAAGAGGAAACATAGATGTTACTTGAGTCACTCCGACACTCCAATAATCTTCCATGGCTGTGCATAGGAGACTATAACGAAATCATTAGCCGATCCGAGAAAAACGAAGGAAGTTTGAGACCAACTCGCCAAATGGACCGCTTTCGCACTGTAATTCACCATTGTGGCTTTGTTGACTTGGGCTACACTGGATCACCTTTCACCTGGTCTTAGAATCACCCTATTGAAGGTCGTATTCATATTCGGTTAGACAGAGCACTTGCCACCCCTGCATGGAAATCATTGTTTCAAGGAGCTTCTGTCCACCATCTATCCATGTCCACTTCTGACCACTCCATGCTTGCGATGTATCTACCCACAATCAGACCACGTCATTCCCCACACTGCCGTCCTTTCCGCTTTGAAGCAATGTGGCTTCAAGATCCAAGATGTGTTGAAGTGGTCCAAGAAGCATGGTTGGAAGGATTATGTAAACCGAATGGCTCCCAGATCACAAACTGTCTTAACAATTGCAAAGCACGTTTATCCTCCTGGAACAAAAATGAGTTTGGCCATGTTGGACGCCAAATAGCACGGTTGGAGAAAGAGCTCCAAGTCCTTGAACAGAATCCACTCATAACGTTGAGCATATACATGAGGTCCGTAAAACTCTTAATTGTTGGTTTGATGCTGAAAATATCATGTGGCACCAACAAGCAAAGCACATGTGGATCACTGATGGCGACAGGAACACCTCTTTCTTTCACCAAAAAGCCTTTAACCGTAAACAAAGAAACTTTATCAAAGGCCTCACTGATGACAGAGGAGTATGGCATAAGGATGACAAGAATATGGAAAGGATTATATTAGATTATTTTTCTGATATTTTTCATTCCAATGGTCCCACCGACACCACAGCTATTACTGAGGCGATTCAGCCTGTTGTGATCGAATCCATGAACAACTTTCTGTGCCAACCATTCCAAGATGTTGAAGTGCACAAAGCCCTCAAGAAGATGTATCCAAAGAAATCACCTGGCCCCAATGGTATGCCTCCTTTATTCTATCAACACTTTTGGTCGCTTTCTAGTGAGTGTGTTACTAAAGCTGTACTTGATTTTTTAAATTTGGGAATTATCCCCCAAAATTCAATGAAACTCATATTATCCATATCCCTAAAGTTAAAAACCCTACAAAGATAACACAGTACAGATCCATAAGCTTGAGCAATGTCCTTTCTAGATTAGCCTATAAAGTCATTACCAATAGACTGAAATGTTTCCTCCCCAGTATAATTAGTGAACATCAGAGCGCTTTCATGTCTTCTCGCCTTATTACTGATAATGTCTTAGTCACTTTTGAAACTATGTACTACCTAAACAAAAAAAAGAAGAGGTAAAACTGGGGAGATGGCCTTGAAACTTGACATGAGTAAAGGTTTTGATAGGGTAGAATGGGGATGTCTCCGGGATATAATGTAGAAAATGGGCTTTGGCTCTAAATGGATAACTCTCATGATGCAATGTGTTACCTCTGTTACATACTCGATTATATTAAATGGCAAACCCCGTGGCCACATTACCCCCACCAGGGGCTTGAGGCAAAGGGATCCCATTTCTCCATTCCTTTTCTAGTTTTGTTCAGAGGGCCTTTCATCTCTACTCCAACAAGCCACATCCACTGGCTCACTTAGGGGGGTTGCTGCCAGTCCTCACGGCCCACAGATTTCTCACCTCTTTTTGGCAGATGATAGCATAATTTTTTGTCAGGCCACTAGGGAGGAATGCAATCATCTTGAGCGCATCTTGGAAACCCATGAGCAAGCATCCAGCCAAAAAATCAACCGTGAGAAGACCTCTTTATTTTTCAGCTAGAACACCCCACAAGACCTGCAAGAAGAGCTAAAGGAGTGCTTTGGAGCAGAAGTTATAAAGCAGCATGAAACATACCTTGGTCTTCCATCTTTGGTGGGCAGATCAAAGAAGAACACATTTCGTGCACTGAAAGAAAGGTTGGACAACAAACTATCAGGGTGGAAGGAAAAGATGCTTTCACAAGCAGGCAAGGAAATTCTCATTAAAGCAGTAGCACAAGCCATCCCAGCATACACCATGAGTGTTTTTAAACTTCCTGACACTCTCTGTGATGAGATGAGTAGCATGGTCCGGGCTTTCTGGTGGGGACAATCTAATGGAAAAAATAAAATGGCATGGTTAAGTTGGAATAAGGTTTGTGTCCCAAAAACAGAAGGTGGCTTGGGCTTTTGTAATCTCAAAGCATTTAACTTGGCATTCCTAGCCAAGCAAGGCTGGCGTCTACAAACCAATACACACTCCTTGGTGTATCGAGTCCTTAGAGCTAGCTATTTTCCCAACTGTGACTATCTCAGTGCTGAACTTGGCCCAAAGCCCTCCTTTGCATGGCATAGCATCATGGCTGCTTAAAGTGTGGTCAGAGCAGGTTACCGTTGGCAAGTTGGTGATGGGTCTTCAGTGAGGATTTGGTTGGATAAGTGGCTCCCAAAACCTACCACTTTTCAAACCATCTCCCCTCCAAGTATACTACCTGCAGATGTATGTGTTTCTCAGTTGCTAGATGAAAACACAGGAGAGTGGAAAGCTTCCTTGATACGTCAAATTTTCCTCCCAGATGATGAGACACAATCCTGAGTATTCCTCGAAGTAAATATTGTGCTAGAGACTGGCTCATTTGGGCCTAAACTCCACGAGGTACCTTCACGGTCAATAGTGTGTACAAAGTGGCTTCATCATTATCTTCATTATCCCACCCATGCTGAACATCAAGTGACTAAACACATAAAACTTTCTGGCGAACCATATGGAGTCTCAACATCCCAAATAAGTTGAAAACCTTTGCTTGGAGTGCTAGCCTCAATATTCTACCAACAAAAGTGAATCTTTGTCACTGTGGAGTCCTAGATAACCCCACTTGTAAGGCTTGTGGACTTGGCGATGAAACTAGTGGCCACTTGTTTTGGGAATGCACATCAGCCCGTGAAACTTGGGACACTGCTAGTATACCAATTGATCTTAGAGGCATGCAATATAGGGAGTACGTAGACTTTCTATGGCACCTTATTTTTGTTCAACATGTGGGGATGGATTTACTTGAGTTTGTTGTCACAACCACTTGGTGCATGTGGTTTAGTAGGAATAAAACAAGACTTAGGGCCCCACGTCAATCATGTCGAGATATAATCCATAAAGCATGCACCATGCTTGAAGAAGTCAAACTTGCACACCTACGAACACCACAACACAAGGAAGCTGCTGACATAGGGTGGAGCCCTTAGACTTTCCAAAGTATAAGGTAAACATAGATGCTGCTGTTTTCTCCAGTGCTAAGGCGGTGGGGATTGGAGTTGTGGTTTGAGATCACAAGGGAGCAGTCATTGCGGCTCTAAGCAAGCGCTTATCGCTACCGCTGGGTCCTCTAGAAGCTGAAGTAAAAGCCATGGATGAAGCAATCTCCTTTGCCTAAGATATTAGACTACAAGATGTTATCTTTGAAACTGCAACCATCATCAATAACGCTCTCACTGGTAAGACCATCGCTCCGGTTTCCATTGAAAACATTGTTACAAGCATTCTCCACAAACTGCAAGACTTCAGAAGCTCCGAACTGCAGCATGTTCGCCGACAGGGAAGCAAACCAGCTCATACTTTGGCACATCATGCCAAAGGCATTGAAAATTTTGTAACATGGATCAAAGAAACTCCATCTTTTATTAATTCTCTAGTGTTTCAGGATGCTTTGTTTTTATCCTCTTATTAATAAAAATTTCCGTATTTCTCATCAAAAAAAAAAAAAATATATATATATATATATATATATATGTTTGGTCAAACATATAGCAGAATTCAAAAAGTAGTATAGAAAATTTGTATTCACGTCTTACTATATACATGTGCTATTTTAGAAAGAGAAATACTAGGAAATAAAAAATTATATAAATCTATAATTAATATATATATATATATATAATTAAGATTTTATTCCATATTTTCTTTTAAAAGAAAATAATATTCCATATTTAAACCCTCCATCCATTAGAATCTTAGTAAACCATATTTTTTAAATAAAAGCACATATAATCTCATATACAAATTAACATAAGCAAATAAATGTTGATGCTAGCATATTTAGTGCCAAATTTGATTGTAATTAAGTTCAAAGATTTTGTATTTTTGTGTTTGTGGGTTCCATTTGTATTTGGATTAGGTGTTTAGAGTCTGAAGTACTGCTCCCGAAAACTAGAATTCACACTTGTGAAACTGGCACGTGGCAAAATTTTGAAAAGCAATCAAGATTGAAACTTGTTAGGACACTTGAACTTGTGAGTTGATCGCACTTGAGAAAAATCTATTATATGCCTCTCTGCAGAACCAACCTATTCCCATCTGAGAGTTGAGAGAACAATACGCAAGGGCCAAACACTATCACTTTTCTCTACACTTCCTTTTTACCATGGACAAATCCTTGAGAGATGAACGTCCCCAATCACAATCATTACTATACTTGAGTGTTGTGAGTGAATTAATGTTGTGGGAATCATTCAAGCACTGTTCAGCCATCGAGGCTTGAAGATGCAATTGGTGCTTTGTTGTGGATTCGGAGATTAAGATAGAGAAAGGACTTTAGTAAAGTTGGTTTCCTAGTGGGAGCTCAGATTGCTCAAGTACAAGAGTGAAGCACTACCTAGTGGGTCTAGTATGTCAAATTGTGCTACAACTATGTATTCTCAAGAGATCATTTTAGCGCTTTCTATAGAGGTTTTTTCACCCGAGGATCATTTCTCTAGATTTCCTCGTTGAAACACCCTCTAGTATGTTTGTCATCCATGCTTAGCTCAATTGTCTAATCGCTTATATTTGAGGCCAATTGATAGTTTAGCTTAAAGTGACTTATCTGTAAAATTGGAATTAGAGGTCTATACAATTACCATCTTTTTTTTTTTTTTTTTTGAATTAGGTCTATAAAATTACCTAATTTAATTAGGTATTCTTTCAGATATATGGTTCCATATAATTAAAATTTAATCATAATAAATATGTATTAATAACGTTTATAATTGTCATATTTCATTTTCATACCAAACAATCAAAGAGGGATAACAATCATATTATGTTATGCATTTCCAAGCATTGCATAGATTGTAAACTAATTATTTTTTTAACTATTGCTTTTGCAATATTTTTTTGGATTTGTAAATTTCTTTAAGGAAATAAATATTTCTATTACCTTGTATACGGTTATCCCTATGTCGAATTGCTTAGCAGCGTAGCTGGAAAGAGGTTTTATGAGAGAATCAAGGGCATATTTGTGGTTTACTTGCACAAAACCAGGACATTGAAGATTGTAGCAGCCCGTTCTTTTGTAACCATCGCTCTTATTTATAAGTGTTAGGTTCTAAAGACTAGGATCTAATGTATTTAGAACTTCATTTTGTATGTTGGCAAACCATGATCAAAACAATGTTGAGTCGTGTGTTAGACTTGCTCAAAGTATGGGATTTATTGTAAAGTTGGAATCGAGTTTTTATGCAGAATTACTTGTAACTTTCTGTGAGACTCGATCGATCGAAAATTAGACTCGATCGATCGAAAATCGCACAGAACGTTTTTCTGCAGAATTTTCCAACTCAGCCCAAGCCTGTTTTAATGTATAGGGTTTTATGTTTGCCCTAAGTATAAAAGGGAAAACCCTAGCCACGTTTTGAGTGTTCTGTTTTGCTGTGTTTGTGAATCTCATTGTGAGATCTAGAGGTGTTTACCTTCACATACACTTAGGGTTTACAAACTTGAGATTTATGTCAAGAGTTGTGTAGATCGTTACAGTTGCAGAATCAAAGAGCACAAAGATATACAAGCAGGTGCGCTTGTGGATTTGCTGAAGAATTCCGGAAAGAAGGAGTCCGTGGATCTCGGAGCTATCATGGGGTCATGGTAGTAAGTTTCCTACAGGCAGGTAGCAATATGACGTTAGTGGTCTAAGTCTATTGTGTAAACTTCAATTCTTTCATAGTGGATTCAGTTTACCTTGAGGATAGCTAGGTCAAATCCTCCCCAGGTTTTTACCGGTGTGGTTTCCTGGGTCATCATATCTTTGTGTTGTTTATTTTCCGCTGCTTTACTTGATATGATTGATATTGTTTTAACCTAGATCTGAATAATAAACCTAAGTATTCACTTGATTAATTAATTAGGTTAAACAATCTAAGTTTACAGGGGTCTAAACGAACTTACAATAAGGATAGGAACAAATTAGTTAAAGAAACACTTAGCATGAATATTTTATTTCTATAAATATGGTAAATGTAATTGTCTTGATTTAAAAAGTATGCACTTGATGATAGTAAGTGGATGGACAAGTTCTAATGCAAATTTATCTTTATTTTGGAACGGAATAAGCAAGTTAACTTACAGTCCAATATATGAATAACCTTGTTTTTTTGTCAGGTGCATTAACCTGCAACCATGAAATGAGATGTTTATCAATTTATTACATACACTGATACACCTTAAATTTCTATTTCCAAAATTTATATCAATTTTCTTGGATACATTTGAATAAAACAAGTTCTAAATTCTAATCATATCAAAGCTTTTGGTTTTAATTCTGTCAAAATAAAGTTTTTGCTTTTAAAATTTCCTTTTTGGTCATTTTCTCTTGTACCCTGCGTGGCCAATACTACAACAAACTCACTTGTCACTCTACAGCTTTCTCTTGTAACCGTGAAGGAATCGTCCCCATCGTTTTAATTTCACATGCAATATATGTTGGGCTCTTCTGAAGCAGATGAGAAAAGTTCCTCACTCATGTTGCCTCTTATTTAATATAGTTTAGTTTATTGATATTTAATAATTGTAAAGAGAAATTTATCTTTTGAAACTTACCTTCCATCCAGCTTCGATGCTGTTTATGTCATTGGAAGGACCTGCCGTAACCCATATTTGAGCAATACTAACGTCTCCATCATAAACGACAGGGTTCCATACGTTTAATGATGCACGTGCTCCATAGTATTGACCACCCTCAAGATCAACAATTGCATGCTAATTCAAAATATATGTCACAAATAACTCTAAGAAGTTTTAATTTATAATTGAAATATGTTAAATACGAGTGCAATAAATTTAAACTTTTAACCATTAGTATTGGTTAAAGCTCATCTTACTTTGTGTACAAGACAAGTCTCTTATTTGTATTAGAAGTTTAAGATTTAGTCTCCTATATTAGGTGGAGGGAACCGGGGGGGGGGGGGGGGGGGAGGGCAGGTAGACATGGCAAAACAGGCGGGTCGAGTCGGGTTCGGGTTGGGTCAATCAGGTTGCAAGTCAAATGGGTCACGGGTTAAATGGGTCACTGGTAAAAAACTAGTCATTTTAAGCGGGTTAAAAATGGGTTCGAGTCAATCGGGTTGCAGGTTAGGTCGGGTTGACCCGTATTTTTCACATGATTTTTTTTTCTTTTTTATTTTTATGAAGAAAACAACATGTATTTGCCATTTGGAAATTTATGCAACAAATTACTTGATATAAAATGCATTATTTTGAATTCACTACTTATATCGAGAATGAACTCAGTTAAACTTATGAATACTTATTCAGTAATTTTAAAATTATACAAATCCTAACATTGCTATCTAAAACAAAATAACACAAGTATAAATAAAACAAATACACAAGTTTTATTTCTACACAATATCAACATTCCAAAATATAAAACAAAATTATAAATGACTTATTGGATAACTCATTTGATAAAGAATAAAAACATATAAGAAATTTACAATCTTGAAAATTAATTTTATAATCTATTATCAGTTGTGGTTGGCACTCTATTTCAATTTGAAATATACATTAAAGTTTAATTGCTTACTTATTTATATATGATTTTTTTTATGAATATCATATCATTGTTAAGCAACACACATTCTAGGAAATATCATAATTTATTTTAAAAAGCCATTATTTTGGACATAAATTTTTAAAAATTAGGTCTAAGCATTCATAATTTATGCTAATTTGATACTTTAGCTTCACTATTTTCATAGATATGAATGTTTCTTACACATGTTTACAATTTTAAATCTATATTTTTAACTCTACTATAACCAGATTATCTTGACATGTATTTTGCTATTTGATATCTAAAAATCTTTACTCGTTACAAAATGCTCAACCATTTATCTTTCAATCATTTATCTTTTAATTAATTTGCATGTAGTTATGTAAATGTATCAACTGTTTTCTTAAAGCTCATAATAAACAATTAAACCAATATTGTCTAATTTTACTCTTTTTTTTTACCAAAAAAAAAAGTTTTAAAAAAATGGTTCGGGTTTGGGTCGGGTCGCTGGTTAGGTCAGGTTGACCCGCAAAAAACACGGGTCAGGTCACGGGTCAACCTGTTTTTGCTTAGGATCAAAAAAATCGGGTTCAGGTTGAATATTTTTTGAGTTGGGTGGGGTCGGGTCAGAAAATTCTGATCCATTTTTCCATGTCTAGGGGCAGGTGCCTCTCCTGAACTTTCAAATTTTTTGACTAATAATGTGAAATACCTTATTTGCCCCCCTACACAAAAGACAAAAAAAATATCTTTGAACACAAGAACAATTTATGTTACCTTTCCAACTTTCCTAGTAGTAGTAGACTTCTACTCCTAGTACAATTCTATATATAAAATTGTGGGTCCCACTTGGTAAAGATTAAAAAAATAAAAAATAACAACTTTGCTACACCTACTCGAAATAGAAATCAGTACTAGCATAAAACTCTAAAAAAATGGGTATATATAATACAAACAAAGCACGCCTCCCATAAAAAAGAAAAAAATTTCTTTTCATACTAGTCTCTTTCTTTGGATCTCAGAGTTTCTATGGAATTTTTAGAAGCATTTAATGGATAAATGATTGCTTGGTCACATATATTAAGAAAGATACATTCAAGACTATTGAGTGTGAAGAAATCATGCAGCGGTTTCAAAAATTGAAAAATCGTCAAGGGCAATAAAGTAAAATAAGCTAGGTGTGAAAAAATAAATTAAAGTTTACATTTTATGTTAGATTCTGTATGACAATTACATTATCATATATAGTTTTTTATTTATTTTGTTATTAATATTGATTAATTTTTTTAGATTAATTTTTTACTTCTAATTTTGTCTTTTAATCTAGCCCTCTCTGACCTAAATTCCTGGCTCCGCCATTGCCTATATATACCTATGTTATGTTTATTTTAACACAAAATTTGTACCACCTTCTTATACAATAAAGTTGTAGTCTAAGACTGAACTACTTAACCTTTGTATTTTTTATTTTATACTTTTGCATCTATTCTAAGACATTCATCATGGTATGTCAATGATAATATTTAACAAAATGGAATGAATATACCTCATGATGACTGGAATCATAAAAGCTATGGTTAAGCTGTGTTTTACGTGGTATCCATTTGACACCACGAGGGTATTCATCTTGTTGTGCTCGTCTTATGGGGATTGTTCCTTTTGGGCATTGTCCACATTTATGCCAATCTTGAAACAGCTCCGATTGAGAGGAATTCATTTTCGCACCACCTGGAATCGAGCTGGGTTTCATCTGTTAAAAAAAAAAAAACAGATTACTAGTTTTAATCCTCAGTAATCGTAATGCACTACAAGAAATCTGAGTTTAGGCGGCGTTTTTTTTAGCGACATTTTCAAATCTGTCGCTATAAGTCGTATATAGTGACGTTTTTTACTAGCGCCGCTAAAGAATTAACTTTTAGCGACGTTTTTTAGAAAACGTCGCTATAACCAAGAACAATAGCGACGTTTCTCAAAATGCCGCAACAGGTACATTTTTAGCGGCGTGTTTCTGCTTTTAGCGACGTTTTCTAAAACGTCGCTATAGTTATTGAAGAAGACTATCACTTAGCACCAAAAAAAAAAAAAAATAGGGAACTCTACAGCGACGTTTTCTATAGCGACGTTTTGAAAACGTCGCTATATGTGCCACCCAGATAAAAAATAGGGATACTCTATAGCAACGTTTTCTATAGCGACGTTTTAAAAACGTCGCTATATGTGCCGCCCAGATTTTTGGTTTTTCCCGCACAAACTTTCCGCCAAACTTCCGTTTCCCACTATTTTGATTTTTCTTTTTCTTTTTCTTTTCCTACACACTTTTTTCTTTCTTTTCTTTTCTTTTTTTTCTTTCTTTCTTTTCATTTAGCTCTCACTTCTCTCTCTCCCCTCACTCCACTTCTTTCTTTTTCTCCCCATTACTCCTCTGCTCTTACCCAGCCGCCGCCACCCCAACCGCCACCTCCGGTCACCACCCCAACCGCCACCCCTTACCACCACACAAGATGCTTTGAAAAAAGGTTTCCCTCCTTAGGAATTCCTCAACAAAATCTGCAGGTGTGTACCAATCTCTTCTTTCTCCTCTTTTTTTTCTAATTCCTTAACTTGCTGTTTGGTTACTAGGAAAATTGCAAGAAACCTCTAGAATCTTCCATTTAATAGACTAATTTGCTATATCTTTCTTACTATTATTATATAATTTTAGCTTACAAGTAGTGATATTATCACCTTAGAAATTGTGGGGTTTGATTTAAATTCTTGTGCTGTGTGTAATTGTTTTAACTCTTCAAGTATATGGGTGTGTTTAACTTAGGTTTTTGAGTTTTTGCTGAATTTAAAAATGTTCCTTAAAATTTTATTATATTTGTGGGGAATTTTAATTTGGGTATACTTTGTTGTGGACATGTCAGTTAAGTTTACATAAAAAGTTTTTTCTTTGTCAAGTGGGTGTTAAAAAAAAAGTAGTAATAATTAATAACAAAGATATGAGATGTGATTACTTTCCTTTTCTTTTCTGAGATTTTGTTAGTATACTGGCTGAGATATTATGTTTTGTGCAAATTTGGATGAAATTTGTTTTTTTTTTTTTTTTGGAAATATTAGTATTGGATACATTTTGAAATTACATATTGAATGGACTATTGACCAATCAAATGTGTGGTAGAAATTGAAAGCATTAGAAAATTGACTAAGCTCAAACAAACTCCACTGTCCTTAGCACAATACAGTAAGATGGATGAGTTCTTCCTATAAATAAGTACAATGCCATTAGTACCATGTATGTATCAAATAGCATAACAAAACCATAAATCAGTTTTATTTTATTTTTATAAAGAGCATGATGATGATGGAGAATTCCTTGAGAATAATAGTTGTTGACGTGGATTGTTGTCATTGACTAAAATGTAAAATGTAGTCAATTTTTTTTAATTATTATTATACAAGCACATAAGGAATGCTCTTACATCAATAAGTGCAATATCATGCGATATGATAGAGCACTTCCACAAATTGAATGATTTGGAGTACCTGTTTCAGTTGAGATATTTAGACATAATCGGTAAGTTTCCTTATGTGTACCAAATGACAAAGTTTGGATACAATTAAACTTCATATATTATTTGCAAAGTGGTACTTAATTTTTCTGTCTAATTGTACCAAGTCCCGACTCATTAAAAGTTTTTGCAATGACACCCTTATTTGCCTTCCACATCATTTAAGTGTCTTCTTTTATTTTGCAGGTTAACTACTCATTTATTGTGATAAGTTTGGAATTTTTTTTGGAAAGGTGCATGCTTGGCTTGAGTATAGTAAGTAATTTTTACTTAAAACTTTGTACTTGAGATGTTGATAATTGTGTTGGGGTGAATTATTGAGTTGGAGCAAGCGGGTGGCTTGCATGGTGCTATAAGGCGGTTTACATTCATATTGGGAGTGTTTATTATTTTATGAAAATTTGGATGAATATTGTTGAGTTATAGTTTTTGATTACTTTTTGGACTTCAATACTTGTAAGCATTTTATATTTGTGATTATGATAATTGTATTGGTGGATTGTTGTGTTGGAGCAAGCGAGTGGCTTGCATGGTGTTATAAGATCGTTGCAATTGATATTGGGAGTGTTTATTAAATTTAGATGGATATTGTTGAGTTATATTTGTTGATTACTTGTTGAACTTCAATACTTGTAAGCATTCTATATATGTGATTATGATAATTGCGTTGAGGTGGATTGTTGAGTTGGAGCAAGCGGGGTGGCTTGCATGGTGCTATAAGGTGGCTTACATTCATATTGGAAGTGTTTACTATTTTTTGAAAATTTGGATGGATATTTTTTGAGTTATATTTGTTGATTACTTTTTGGACTTTAATACTTATAACAATTGTATATTTGTGATTACGACAATTGTATTGGGAGGATTGTTGTGTTGGAGCAAGTGGGTAGCTTGCATGGTGTTACAAGGCGGTTTACATTCATATTGGGAGTGTATTATTTTTTGAAAATTTGGATGTTGTTGAGTTATGGCTATTGATTACTTTTTAGACTTCAATACTTGTAAGCATTCGATATTGTTACATTGATAATTGTTTTGTGGTGGATTGTTTAGTTGGAGCAAGCGGGTGGCTTGTATTGATAATTGTTTTGTGATAAATTGTAGTTTGATTATTTTATTTATTTCACATGTCGAACATACAAACTAAATGACAATTATCAAGAGATATTGATTAGTTACCAAATGTATTAATAAATTACTTATGAATTTTGACTCCTTATGCCTGCACTTAGGACCTTGGTGTGACTTGCAAGTCATTTTCTTAAATTTGAAAATTTTGCCTTGTTTTCTTAGGATCATAGGTTTTTTTTTGTTAGAGTAATTGAAATATAGACTAATGATTGGTTTAAGCTTTCATGATATCATGCTATAGGTATTTATTGTTTAAACTTGTTCTATAGCTATAGACAAGAGTTGGATGGACATTAGAGATAGGACATTTGTGGAATATATAAATGGAGTTGCACAATTCTTGAATTTTGCGTCTCAACATGCACAGCAAGATGGTACAATTGTTTGTCCATGTCGAAAATGTGCACATTCAACAATGTTGGCTATAGATGTTGTACGAATTCATCTAGTATCACATGGGATTTGTAGGGGTTATCGACGTTGGACTTTTCACAGGGAATCATCATCTAGAAAGACTTTTGTTAGAACTCCTAGTACTCTTGTCCAAGAAAACTCAAATGAAAATAGTAATATGCGTGAAATGTTGCATCACATGTTCCCTATGCATGATATGATGCCTGAACCGATGGACGAAGATATGGCATCAGATCCTGTGGTAGGAGGCCCCTGGTGTTTTAAGAATGTATTCAGTTTTTAAATTTTTTAAGTATAGCAACCATTATTTTGTTACTCGAAATGATTTCTTTATGAACTTATTAGATACTTTAATTTGTATTCAAGGTGGTTTCGGTTTAGATCAACAATCTCCAACTCTTTACAGATCACAGACTTCATCCCATCAAGAAACTAGCATATAGTGGTACTTGCAGTGTTTTAAGGACTCCATGGGTTATTACATAGTTGTTTTGAACAACCACAATTATTTTGTAACTATTGTACTTTGTTTATAATATTGCCATAGTTTGGGTGGTTGTTTTTATTTTGTATAGGTAGACAAGTGTTTTGTTACAACCACATTTATTTTGTAAGTATTGTACTTTGTTTAATATTGTCATAGTTTAGGTGGTGGTTTTTTTTTTTTTGTAAGTAGACAAATGTTTTGTTCAATTCATGATGATACATGTATTGGTATTAAACATATATATATATATATATATATAGAATCTATGGTTAATGTGTTATTGTGGAATATTGATGATCAATAGGTATATTTGATTTATTAGAAGCTTATATTCGTTATTGTTGAATTTTAAGTAGGTTTATATAGCATTTTTAATATTTAAAAAAAAATAATGAGTAGGTTTTTGTGACGTCTTAAAAACGTTGCTAGAAAGTAAGAAGAAATCTTTTTTAGAGATGCCTTTAAAACGTCGCAAATAATCAATTCTATAGCGACGTTTTAAAAATGTCACTAAAAAACAAGAGCACAAATGTTTTTGCGATGTTTTTAAAAACGTCGCTATAGGTGTGATTAGTTGTGGCGTTTTGAAAACGTCGCTAAATATATTTTCCAACATTATATACGAAAATATTATATTATTTATATAAAACGTCACTAAAAGTTTTTGAACGCCACTAAAGAGTAACATATAGCGACGTTTTTCGAAACGTCGCAATAGACCTATAGCGACTCCTCTATTGCGACGTTTTTGACCGTCACAAAAAAAAACGTCGCTATAGATCATTTGTGTCTATAGTGACGTTTTTTGGGTTTTTAGTGACGTTTTAAAAACGTCACCTAAACCCAGATTTCTTGTAGTGATGAAATCTTATGACCTATATGACAATGCATTGTTGAGTTAGTAGTAGTACTTCTCTTCAGCTTCGCTTTTGTCTATATATATATTTTTAGTTTTTAATAATCAAACCCTCATAACATTTTATTTTATTTTATTTAGGAATAAATGTAATGAAAAAAAAAAAAGAAAAAAAAAAGAAGAAGGAAAAAGCAAGGAGGATGGCTACACTAAAAGAGGGTTATGAAAAAAATAAGATTAAATGTGCGTGATATGCAAATGCATATATACTTAGCTGAAGATTTTCCTTTTTTTTTTTTTTCTTTTTTTTTTCTTTATATTTTCAGTAAAAAAAAAAAAAAGAAAAAAGAAAAAGAATGGCCATTTCGTAGAATTACTTGGGAAGTTATTTCCAGCCTTAACTTTGGTGAGGGGCTAATGTAGCTTGAAAGTCCAAAAGTGGTCTTCATTTTCTCAACAGTTTTTTTTTTTTTTTTTTTTAATTTTTCTATCCCTTTCTTTTATGCTCTCTTTTTTTTTTTCTTTGAAATACAAGCCATTATATGAAAAAAAAAAAAAAAAAAAAAAAACTCCCTCCCAAAAGGAAGAACTATAAATTTTATATTCTTCTCTTTTCTTTAAATAGAATACCTTTACTTGAAGGTTGAAATGACCCACACAAAAAGAACTATAAAACTATGAATTGTAGATGTATAAATGAACAATAAAACAATTAAATTAATTATCAAGTGAATAAACCTGTATAGTGTGATTTTTGAGGGATGGATGATCAAAAGCAGGTTGTTCATAAATATCAATACAATCAATTATATCACCATCCTCAACCTGTAAAGATTCACTAAACCTTAATCAAGAATGGGATTTCAATATACAAATATATTAAACAGATCATTTTGATTAAAATAAAAGGAAAAAAAAATATGCATTTAGTACTCATTATAACCTCAATGGTTTTAATGGTTCCTTTCCGCTTAATCAAGCCTTTTATTTTCATACTCTCAATCCTTTTTCCATCAACAAATGTAACACTTAACAAGTATGATGAAGCAAACAAGAAAAACATGAAACATTCTAGTTTATTGTTAATAATGTAAGCCATGGAGAAACAAAGCTGCAAAATTCACTTATTTTGTTTTTTAATAACACTTCTGTATAAAACTGGATACTTCTCCAAAAAAGATGATATAAAAATATCATGGAAAATTGGGGTTGAAACAATCACATGTATGTGTGGAGTCCGAACACAAATCGTTTAAGATTTTCCAAACGGGCGTATTTCCTGAAAAACCAAGTATTCTAATCATACATATAGCATTCCATTTCTTCAATATACATGTCAATGTATTAATCTATATATATAATAATAGGTAAAGCAGAGAGAAAATTCAATTAAATTTTCAATTGGAATTCAATTGGTGTCTAATTTTACGCCACGTGTCTCATCTAATCTAAATTTTAGAATTTTGTGCCAAGTGAATTAATTTAGATAAAAATTGAATTTCAATTAGGGTTTAATTTTGTTCCATGTGTCTCATCTAATCTAAATTTTTAAATTTTTGTGCTAAATTAGTTAATTAAATGTAGAAAACGAGGAGTCTAATATAATAAATCATAAAAAAACATAATCATATATATAATATGTGATTGTGATTATTTTTAAATGTACCAGTGCATATACACAGGGTTACACACTAGTTAATTGTAATATGTTAATTAGGTAATAATACATTTCTCTCTAAAAAAGAAAAGAAAAGAAAAGGAAGTGCCACGTATTAATTTGTTAATTAATTGTATTATATAATTAGGTAATACATTTATTGCCATATGTTAATTTTTCATTTAATGGTGCACTAATAATTTATAGAAAAGGATCTACATTATTATTTCATAAAATTTATATAAAATACTTACTTTCCAAAGAACAAGTTTACAACTTCACTCAATAAATTTTTATTGGATATTTATATTGATCCACCATTCAATTATATTTTCTTTTTATATCCTCCATACTTGTAAAATTTTCAAAAAATCAAAGGTATATCAATAGTCATGTCATCAATCACATGTTTAAATTTCAAGTTTTTGTATTCTAAAATTTTGCATAAAAAATATAAAGTTAATTACAACTTACATACTTGTGGTTTGGCTAAAATTTAAGTTGCCAACCCGTGGTTTAAAATTTGGCACTTTACTCACTCGAGGTTAACTTACTTAGGGTTCTGTAACCCACTCCTATTAAAAATGAGGTTAAATATGTATTTTTTCTCCCTTTTATATTTCTCTCCTCTAAAACCACGAAAAAACATAGAAAAACAAGACAAATAATATCAAAAAAAGTGGTTGGTAAAAACTTTTATGCAATGTTTTAGCATTTCAACCTTACATTTACCCTAATTACATTAAATTGGCAGATTCCAACAAATACCCATACAGAGAGTTAGGAGGAACATGGTTCTTTATGTTTGAGTTTTCTTCACATACAAAGTTTGGATTAGCAACTGATCCAAGGATTTGGTTATGGTTACTTTTCTTTTGCAATTTAATTACATTATAAAATAATTGAGATGGAGAGACATCACTAAACGAATGATGACATATTCAAACGTTTGATGTCACAACACACCAAATTAACATATGGGCTGTTAAGTTATGGTTTTTTACATAACATTTATGTTGGCTTTATTCCATGACAAAAAGTGTTGTAATTGCATTAATTTATTTTCTTGTATTTTGTGGGATTTATTTGTAATGGATTTAGTCTTAAGTAGTGAAGATTTGATCAAGACAGTTGAAAGTCACATAAGGAGCACATGCCAGAAGCTGAAGAGTTTGTGTGTTTCACGACTCATCTCGTGAGTTAGCCAAGTCACAAGATGACCCACGAAATGTACTGACAGTTGGGATTTTAAGTGTGACTCTTATACCCTTCACTCATATTATATATACCCTCATTATCCACAAAATTGTAAAAAGGTTATTTAGAAAAAAACCCTAGAAAGGTTAATTTCTACAACACCAACCTTATTAGAGAGAGTTACACATTCTCAAGAGAGAAATCCTTGTAGTCTATTCTCCTCCCCTCTCCCGTTGTTATACCTTAAGAGGAGATTTGTATCCAAACACAACCCACACCTATTCAAATTGTAGAGAGTGTTTTGGAGATTGGGAAGCATTAGGTATTTGTCAAAATAAGCCGGTGAGGCTTGCCGGTGCAATTGAGCGATATTGCGAGATCCTGAAAGCTAGTGAAGACAAAACTCCGAGATGTCAATTGGTAGCTGGAGTTTGAAGGACTCAAGTACTTTGGGGAGATTAGGACTGAGGGTCTTTTTGGTATTTATTGTACTCCAACTTATTCACTATTAGATCATTTTGACTTGGAGGATCGCGAAGAGATTTTTCGCCGAGTTCTTCGGTTTTCTCTTTGATAATACATCACTATTTTATCTTGGGTTTGCTATTCTTTTACCCACTGCCCTTTCCATTTTAGAATTTCAGTTATTTTTTTATCCATGCAATTGTTGAGTACTTCGATTAATTAATTTGTTAATCATGTAAGTTCCGCATTAAGTGTATCTAGATTAAAATTAATCAAGCCGTAATTAAGAATTGGGGGTCTAAACAAGTTATAGTGTTTTACACTATTTGAGCTTTCATGGGCAAAAAGAAATTCTAAGAAAAAAAAAATCTAGATGTGATTATAGATTAGTAAATGATTCAATAGAGTAGGATGCCAAGAATCCTGAGATTGGAAGACTACTCAAGGGAAAAACGATAGCCAGTGATGCCCACAAATCAAAATCAAACCTATAAATACTATGATCTATACGCATAGAACCTAACATAATGAAGGCATATATTTTCTTCTATACCAAATATTTATGTGTATGAGTTTTTATGATTATTTTATAGTAAGATCTATATAAGAAACCATTTATTTAAAATATAAAATTAGTGCTCATATATAAGATGAAAGCACTTTTAATTACATTCGATGGAGAATATAAAAGCTATATTTTTATGAGAATTTTTTCTTAGAATCATTTTTGAAAGGATTATATAAAAGATAATTGTACACTTAAATTTATGGAGTTAATCAAAACTTTATTAATTATTGATGCAATTGGTTCAATTTTTTTTTTTTTGAGTAAACAGTAATACTTATTAAAACACACACAAAAATAATAATAGTGTCTTAAACCGGATTTATATACTTAATTATATGTGAAGTTGATAAACATTATAACTTATAATAAGAATCATCCATGGGAGTGATGGGACATAATATATTTCTTACGAAATGTTATAAAATGCACCACACATACAATACCTATTAGGAATTGTTTTATTTTTTTTTATTTTTTTTTATTTTTTTGAAACCTAAACTAAATATAATTTATAACTATAAATGAGCTAGCCAAATCAAAACCCTCCAGAGCAGGGGAAGGTGAGACCTCAATCCAGAAAACACCATTAGAAATATGTCTAACATACATAATAGAGAAATCCTTTAACAGAGAAAGCTGCCATTACCTTGCCCTTGTCATTCCGTACCATTGCCCAATAACCCGAAGAAACAGGATCCGAGAATACAACAGCATCAAAGTGAGGAGGGCTTGTGGATATTGGATAGCTATTTGGTTTCTGGTCGAGAGACTAGTGCGTATACATGTTGTTTGCTTAGTTTTTATGGATAGAGAAATAAAGAGAGAATTTTTTAGAATAGAATTGCTTTCAGCTGGGTTTTCTTTTTTCTTTTTCTTTTTTTTTTTTTAATTTTTTTTAACTATGTTTTAGCAAGAGATGCATTAGCTTTGACTGCTCTAAAATATTTTCTACGATAATGAGACTATTCATAACTATGTATTGAGGCTTAGTCTATAAAGTTGAGGCCTGGGCCGACAGAGATCAACTAAATAAGATGAAATAAACTATTCTAGCTAGAACCCCTGCACTTCTACACAAAGGCGGAATAGCAGATGATAAAATTAAATTTATACATAAAATTACTTATTGGCCCCATGATTTTCTTTCTGTTGTACGGATTCTGTGTTCTTGGTTTGTTTATAATAGTTACTGATTCATTAAAAAATACAAAGATAAAAAGATAAAAAATTGTGCCTCCAAAGATATGTATCATTGAAAATTTAATTGGACCACAATAACATTTGAGTGATAACTATGTAAAAAACAAACGTATTTGCCTTTCTGAGATCCCTCGCACGTGTGGATTATTATAGTTATCACAATGATTTTTTTTTCCCACTTGCTAATTTGCACATTGTGTTGAATAGCCAGGACCCCCAAAATAGAAATGGGTTCCAAAGCCTCCATTAGTATTATTTTCAACTTCTACATTATAGCAAGATGGTCTTGTCGCATATTTTTTCAGACTTTGAGCCTCCACGTCTATGAACTTGCCACTGTTATCCATGTATCCAATATTTCGAAAATAACTTGCTTTTCCATAGCCTTCATTCCCAAAATGGCCACTCCCCATTTGAGTCCTTGTATGATGACCACCCAGTTCCGCATTGTAAACCTCTCCACCCCATTCAATACTGGTAGCACTACTCACTAAATAGTTGAAGATGGTGCCGGGCCAATATCCAAGTACCTGATCTTGCACTTGGAACCACCATTTTCCATTCTCCTGAAGCATATAATAAGTTCAAGAATTAAGTGAACATGGCATGTACACAAAATTTTATAGACTACTAAAACTCCTCCAGGCAATGCCGGTGTTTCTTGGTAATGATTGGAATGAGATAATGGCTACGCATCAAAACGGTTTTACAAAGAGTCAAATTATTTTCCGCAAAGTTCTTGGCTTAGCATGTACATAAGATATTTTACAAAGAGTACTACCACTACTACTAGGGAATGATTTTTTTAGAGAGAGAGAGAGAGAGAGGAAAGCGGTTTGATTTTTTATTCACCTTATAATATTGTTCTACACATCATAATTACAAATACACCGTAATCTCTTTAAATAGTAGAGTATATAATTACATATACAAACACAATCATAATAAATGCCTAATTCTAGGATATATAGTTCCATATAATAAAGGTTTTTTTTTTTTTTAAATGACAAAGTTTGGTCACAAATTTGATTATAGCCTAAGGTTACAACTTCACTCAATATCATTTTATTGAATGTGAAATTTAACAAATCCACCATTTGATTACATTTTTTTCTTATATCCACTTTACTTGCAAAAATTTATAGAAAATAAAAAAAAAAATTATTAGCTATGTCATCAATTTTATGTTTAAATTTCAAGTTTTGTTGCCTAAAATTACACATTAAAAAAAATATGATTCAAATAGTAAATAACATCTTATTAACATTTTGATATGTGTGTTAAAAACATAAAAAAAATATGAAATCAAATGGTTATATTTTCAAAATATGTAATTATGTTAATTTTTTAAGTGGAAGTTATAGCATTGAGCTATAACTAAACTTTGTCATTTTTTGAGTACCTAGTTCCATATAAAGACTTGATCATTATAAATGTTTATTAATAACAATCATAATTATCAAATTTTATATTTAAGTACAAATAAAAAGGAATAGAAATCAAATTTATGTGCATTCAATGTATTATCAACTAGTTATTTTTATAAATATTGACTTGGTAATTTTTTATTGGAGTAATATAATTTTCA
The DNA here is from genome assembly GCA_033629205.1 of Lithocarpus polystachyus. NCBI lineage: Eukaryota > Viridiplantae > Streptophyta > Magnoliopsida > Fagales > Fagaceae > Lithocarpus > Lithocarpus polystachyus. Next base: position 17,763,590 of record CM066166.1, on the reverse strand, counting down.
TATAGTCCCCACAATTGACATCACTTTATATTAATCAGTGTATATCCCCTTTAAATAATAATAAAAAATCATTGTATCTCATTTTAGTAACGAAAATATTGTGATTATATATATATATATATATATATTTGAATATTTGTACTAGGAAATAAATATATGTATTACCTTGTATATGGTTATCCCTATATCGAATTGCTGTGCAGAGTAACTGGAAACAGGTTCTATGGGAGAATCAAGGGAAAAATTCTTGTTTACTTGCACGAAACCAGGACATTCTAGATTGAAGCATCCCGTACTTTGGTAACCATCACTCTTAATTACAAGGACAAGAATAAGTTAATTCAAGAAACACTTGCACGAAATATTTTATTTATTACTAATTTTAAACATTGAAGGTAACTGACTTGATTTAAAAAGCCTGCACTTGATGATAGTAGGTAGATAGACTAGTTCTAAAATTCTAATGCAAATTTAATCTTTTTTTGGAAAAGAGTAATAAGTAAGCAAATTAACTTACAGTCCAGAATGTGAACAACTTTGTCTTGTTTTCCGGTGAAGTTACCTGAAACAATGAAATGAAATGCTTGTCAATATATTATATATACGGTAAACTTCTATAAAACTTGTATCAGTTTTCTTGGGTACATTCAAATAGCACCAAGTTTCTAATCATATCAAAGTTTTTGGTTTTAATTCATTAAAAAAAAAAAAAAAAAGGGTTTTAAAATTTCACTTTTGTTCATTTTCTCTTGTACTCGTGAAGGAACAAACTCGCGAGCTAGTTGGACCTTCTCTTGTAATCTTGAAGGAACCATCCCTTTCTCTTTAATTTTGCATTACGTGTTGGGTTCTTGTGCAGTAGATGATAACAGTTCGTATCTCATTTTGCCTTTTGTGTAGTATGTCTTGTTTTCATTGCCCAAAAACAAAAACCTTATTTTCTGAAACTTACCTTCCATCCAGCTTCGATAGTATTTAATTCTTCATCAGGACCTGCTAAAACCCATATTTGAGCAAGACTAAATTCTCCATCATCAACAAAAGGGTTCCATACATTTAATGATGCACGTGCGCCATAGATTTCGCCAACCCCGAAACTAACAATGGCATGCTAGTTCAAAATAGAGTAATTCGAGTGTAATTAGTTTAAAGCGTACGGTGCATCTTGATTATATATGTACAAATATCACGTCATTTGATAAAAATGATATACCTCATGATTACTGATATCATAAAAGCTATGATTAAGTTGTGTTCTACGCGCTATCCATTTGACACCGTGAGTGTATTTATCTTCTTGTGTTCGTCTTATGGGGACTGTTCCTTCTGGGCATTGTCCATTTTTATGCCAATTTTGGAATAGCTCAGCTTGATATGAATTCTCTTTTGGACTGCTTGGGATTGAGTTGGGTTTCATCTGATCAACCAAAGTCAAATTACCAGTTTTAATCCTCAGTAATCATAATGAAAACCTAAAGCAAAGAATCATATATATGACCTAAGAAATAAGAAATTGCAATGTGGAGTTAGTACTTCTCTTCAGCTTCAGCTTTAATTTTTTTTTTTCGTTTCTTTTTTTTTTTTTTAATAATCTCGCCCCCATAACTTATATCAAAGTAATGAAAAAAATATATATAAAGGAAATAATTAACTATCTGATTTTTTTTTCGTCCTTAATATTTAGCAAGAATGGCTATTTTAAAAGAGAACTATAAAAAAGGCAAGATGAAATGTGTATGATATGCAAATCAATGTAAAATATATTTTTAGCTATAAATTTTCTTTTTCTTTTCTTTTCTTTTGGGAGCCGGGGGTGGTGGGGAAATAGTGGCAAATTCACCACAATACAATTGTTTTGAAATTTAGACTATTCAAATGACCGACAAAGTGAAAGGTTTAAGACTTTTAAGGTTGGACCAAGATTCAACGAGGTTAAACCATAAAGTATTATTTTTTATTAATAAATTTAATTCATATATTGTCTTTATATATAATAATTTTTCAATTTTGACCAACACAAAACCTGTGGCCCAATGGTTGACACATCAAACATGCATATCTGCTAAAAGAATGCAGCTTCAAGCCATGTACATTTGATAAAGACCATGTTGTTTGGTTGTGTTTTTATTATTGGGAATAGCTATTCATTAAAATGATGAATAATTATTCCTTATCAAAATTTTGAATTCCAAAAAGCCCTCGTTTAGTTGTTACTATCTCTCGTGCTAGCTTCTTCTTCTTCTTCTTCTTCTTCACATATACTTTGAATTCTACCACTTGCTGTAATCTAAAATTGTTTGCTACCCATGAATAAGGTTTTTAGATTGGCATATTTTCTACAACCCCAGTAATATTTGTCGCTAATATTTTGCAATCGATTTTTTCTGCTTTATTGTCGCTGCTTTAGCCATGATAGTAAATATCAAAATTTAGGCACATTTGAGGTCCCTAAGCCTATTGCTCTGATGCTTCGGTAATATTATATTACTTTTAAAAATTATGATGAGTTACAGTGATATTGGAAATTATATATATATATATATATATATATATATATATATTTATTTATTTATTTATCAAGATAGGAATAAGATGTTAAACTAGACCCACAAAGTGTAATATAATTTCATAAGTGAGGGTGTCATAGGAAATTTGGTTTAAGCATGCTTTCATTCTACCTATTAAACACTGATCCAAAGTTCCATTCCTACATTTTTACTAATCAATTGAATAGTAATATTTATTCAATTACACCTCTTATATTACTTGTAATATTTATTTATATTCCTATATAATCACCATTACAATGTATCAAACATGGCCTTAGTTTTCAGCCTCAACTTTTCCAAGATCCCAATTGAACTTAACACTATGTTTGGCAAAATGGAGGGTGAGAGAAAGGAAAAGAAATTGAGAGAGGGCAAAGAGAGGAAATGGAAGAAAAGAGAAAATTTTCATCCTTCATGTTGTTTAATTTCAATTTTTTTTTTTTTTTGAAAAAGTAAAATTTAAACTATCTATTTCACTCTTTTTTCCATTTCTTTCCAATTTGGAATAAAATTAAATAGTGGATTTGGAGTGAAACAAAATCCTTCGGTTTCATTTATCTCCCCTTCATTTCTATCCAACCAAACAATGAAAATGCTTCTTTTCCCTCATTTGTCCTTCAATTCCCTTCCCTTCGCCCTCTCCTCCCTTGAACCAAATATAGTTAAAAAGTCTTGAAGTGGTCCTTATTCCTCAGCGACTTTGTTTTTATTCTTTCTTTCTTTTTTCTTTTCTTTAAATTAGAAGAAAATTAAGTGAAAATTGAAATAACCCTAAAAAAAGAACTAAAAAATTACAAGTTATATGAAATGTTTGAGTGAACAACAACAGTAACAGAATTAATTAAAATACTGAATAAATTAATTAAGAATCAAGTAAAGTAACCTGTATAATATGATTTTTGAGAAATGGATGATCAAAAGCAGGTTGTTGGTAAATATCAACACAATCAATTGTATCACCATCCTCGCCCTGTAAATTCATTAAAACCTTAAATAAGATTGGAATATATGAATATATTGAATCAAAATAAAAGGAAATAGAAAGAAAGAATTTTTTTTTTTTTTTGAAGGAAAAGAAAGAATTATTTTGTATTCATTATAACCTCGATGGTTTTGATGGTTCCTTTTTGCTTAATGAAGCCTTTATTTTTCATAGTTTCAATCCTTCTTCCATCAACAAAGCTATCACCTAACACATAAGATAAAGCAAACAAAAAACACATGAAGCATTCTAGTTTATTGATAACGACAGAAGCCATGGCAATCAAAGCTGCAAAAGCCACTTATTTTTTAATAGCACTTCTGTCTAAAAATTGATGCTTCTACATATGATACAAAATATTATGGAAATTAGGCTTTGAATAAACCACATGTGCGCGTGCTCACACGTCTATATATAATTGTCTAGGATCTGTTAAGTGGTTTATGCCTCACCAAAATATGCTGATTCTCTTCATTTTATGTCAATATATTAATTTATTATCATGCATTAATTATCTAAATCCATTTATTTTTATGTATTTATTCTCCATATGTGGTGCACTAATGATTTGTATAAAATGAACTTCAAAAATTTTCTTTTTAAACGTCTATATATAATAGTTTAGGATTATGTGTCAATAGGTATATGCCTTAGTCTTACAAAAACATACAGATTCTCTTCATTTAGCTTTCCACCTCATTAACATCAAATATATCAATTTATGTCAATATATTAATTTATTATTATGCATTAATTAGCTTTTCTCCATACTTGTGAAATTTCAAGATGATCAATGTTCATATTTCAAGTTTTTGAATTTAAATTTTGTATATAATTAATATTAGTTTTAAATAGTAAATAGCATTTGATTGATACAAAATTTTACCTAGGCTTTTTTTTTTTTTTTTTTGGAAATTTGATACTTACATTGAGGGTGGGAGTGTTTGAGTCCTTCATGTTTCTGTTGGAAATGCCAGGAGGGGCCTGTTGAGCAACAAGACTCTTTAAAATTTCACGTGTATTAAGAACTTAATAAACATGTCATTTTTTTTATTGTTGGTTAAAGCCCAAGGCTACAACATGTTTGTAGGAAAACCTTTTCTTATTAAAAGAACAAAGTTTGGCACCAAACATATTTGTAGTCAAACTATTCCATATATTAATTAATTATCATGCATTATTTATAAGTAATTAATTATCATGTATTATTGTTTTTTATATAAGTAATTAATTATCAAGCATTCATTAGGTAAATGCATTTATTTTTCATTTTTTGCCTTCCATTTATTTTCATATATTAATTTTTCATAAATGGTGCACTAATTATTTATATAAAAGTAACTTGCTTTAGAATAGAAACGTATTCTCACTACAAAAAACGGGGCCTTTAGGCCCCGTTTTTTTGGGCCGCGTTTGCAAAAACGCGGCCCAAAACGGGCTGAAGCCGCGTTTTTAAAAACGCGGCTTCAGTCCTTCCCATGGGCCGCGTTTTTGCGAACGCGGCCCAAAAGCTAGCATGCCTGAGGCCGCGTTTTTCAAACGCGGCCCAAACAAAAAAGCCTGAGGCCGCGTTTGAAACGCGGCCTCAAGAAATTTTCTGAAGCCGCGTTTGCAAAACGCGGCTTCAGTTATTCTTTGAATATGATCCCATTAACCCTATATCAATCTGATCCCATTAACCCTCACACATCACCCTCCAGAGCTCCAAGCCCTCATCACCCTCATCTCCATCTCCGAGTCTCCCATGCACACACATCTCAACCTCCGATCGGATCTCCGATCGTGCCTTGGAGCGCGATCGGCAATCGCGCCTTGGAGCGCGATCGGAGATCGCGCCTTGGAGCGCGATCGCCGATCGAGCCTTGGAGCGCGATCTCCGATCGGATCTCCGATCGAGCCTTGGAGCGCGATCTCCAATCGGATCGGAGATCGAGCCTTGGAGCTCGATCTTCGATCCGATCGGAGATCGAGGCTTGGGCCTCCATCTCCGATCAGATCAGAGATCGAGGATCTCCGATCTCCAATGTCCATCTCCGATCTCCATCTCCGGCCACAGCAGCTACTCCGCGTTTGTTTCCCATTTCTGTTTTTTCTGGGTATTCTTTGAATTTGAGTTTTGAGTTTTTGTGGGTTGTGATAATTTGGTTGTGTATTAGTTATATTATTGTTGGATTTAGTTGATTGGATTTAGTTGTTTAGGATTTTCAGTGTTTCAATTTTGAATCATGTGCTGCTGTTTGTGTTCAAATTTTTTGCTGGGTTTGTGTTTGTTTAAGTATGTAATATGTTTGTGTTCAAATTGTTTGCTGTGTTTTAATTTTCTTGTTCTTGTTCATGTTTAAATTTGCTGTGTTTTAATTTTTTGCTGGGTTTGTGTTTGTTTAAATATGTTATGTGTTTGTGTTCAAATTGTTTGCTATGTTTTAATTTGCTGTGTTTTAATTTTCTTGTTCTTGTTCTTGTTCATGATTAAATTTGCTGGGTTTGTGTTTGTTTAAATTTGTTTCAAATTGATTTCAAATTTTTTTTAAATTTGCTGTGTTATTAGTTTTTTTTCCAGAAAACAAAAAAAAATTCAGAATTATTTTTCAACAAAAATAATTCTGAGAAAGCAATAAATATAAATATATTTATTGCTTTTTCGGAATTATTTTTTTTTTAATATTTTTGGCAGTAGCCGCGTTTTAAACGTGGCCTAAGGTAGACTGGTCTTAGGCCACGTTTAGAACGCGGCCATTGACCTTAGTCTCAGGCCGCGTTTTAAACGCGACCATAGACCTTGGTCTTAGACCGCGTTTTTAAAAGTGCGGCCATAGACCCCGGATGCCTATAGTCGCGGGGTTTAGGCCACGTTTAAAAACGTAGCCTAAAAAAGCGCGGCCATAGCCTTAGGCCGCGTTTTTAGGACCTTAGGCCGCGTTTTTCAAACGCGGCCTAAAGTCTTTTTTTTGGTAATGTCTAAAGCAGGTTTTTTGCACTTACCCTAATGAATGCATGATAATTAATTACTTTTTAATTAAATAACTTGCTTTACTTTTATGAATCATTAGTATTCTAAAGCAGGTTCTAATGAATGCATGATAATTAATTACTTATTAATTAAATAACCTACTTTACTTTTATGAATCATTAGTATTCTAAAGCAGGTTATTTGCACTTTTATGAACCATTAGAAGAAAATTAAGTGAAAACTGCACTTAATGAATGCATGATAATTAATTACTTATATAAAAAATAATAATACATGATAAATATATATAATTTATTTAGGATCTTCCAAACATAATCTACCTTGTATGGTTTAACAACAGTATAATTGCTTATTTTGTATCTTAATTGATATAAAAAAAAATAGGATGGACTTAGACAAAAATAAGAAATTGTTTCTGTCTTTGTAACAATTGTTGGAGTTGTGTCGGACGCCTATCTGATAAAAACATAGTTTTACAGGAAATAGTATAGATTGGGAAGTGTTTTTTGTTGTATATATATGTATATACATGAATAAGTTGTAATAATAATATTTTAGTTTGAAGAATATTATTTCATAAAATTGATAAAGTAAAAATTCAAGTTCTGAAATTTCTAAGCGAAAATTCAAAATTTAGTATTTTTGATCAGTCGAATCTTTTGCTCGATCGAATGAAATGGTAAGGAAATCTATCTTGGAATCTCTGCCTGTTTCGATTGATATTTGATTTTTGTTCGATTGATTGAAAAGAGCATTCGATCGATCAAAAGGAACTCTGGATTTATCAAGACTCGTAAAACTAAATTTTCTATAGAATTTTCAATAACTATTCTGAACGTTTGAAAATGTTTCAAGCATAGGCACAGTTTTATGAAACATTTTAACTCTTCATACATGTCTTTTGATGAAATATAATCCTATGGGTATAAATAGAGGTTTATGCTCACTTAAAAAATCACAAAAAATTATGTGGTCATTCTCTAGAATTGCTATCTATAGAACCCAACAACTTAGTTGTATTTTAGGGACAAGCTTGCGATAACCCTTTAACAACAATAATATGGAGGCAAATATTGTTTAAGAAAAACGATATTGTACCTCTAAGTTATCTATTTTCTGTTTATCTTTTTTATTGACATTATTCATCCATCATTACTTTGTATAATATTCTCAACAATCTTAGACAATTTCCTTTTTAGTAGTAATTGCTCAGTTATTTGGAGCATAGTTTGTATTTGATTTAATTTGTGACCCAACCTGACATGGAAGTGTAAGCTACTTAACCATTTTAAATGAGAGATTTTATTAGGTTTAGTCCATGGAGTAGAGGATTAAGCTGACAGGATGAAATAAGAAGGTGACAAACATGAATGAGACTATTCTAGAAGCCCGCACTGCACTTCTACATAATCTCCACCATGAATGAACTCATCTGCGCCAAACTTAAAACTTAGGCAGTTCAGTGAACTCACTGACACAAGGTGGCAAACTATGTGGCTTCAATGAACTTCGGCTCACAAATAAGGTTCTTCAATATTTAATCAACATTGGTGGGATTTTCTGTTTTTGTCTATCATGGGAAGGCTCTCTAGTTCTAATTTGTATAGCAGTCTCTTAGATAGAAAATCGTAATGGCCAATTTGGGCTGAAGCACAATTTGTACGTAACAAGAACTAAGAAAGTAAGAAGGATGTCTAAGGAAGAATTGAGAACAGAAGAGAAATCAAATCTAAATGATGTTCTTTGCTACAAGGGCTTATGCTTGCTGGTAGAAGAAAGTGTTTAAACTCAGATTCATTCCTTCATTAACCCTATCTTGCCGGTAAAAGGAATAGTATCTTCTGTTCTTCTCGTTCACTCAGTTAACCTAATGAGGCTTCTATTAGGTTACTTTTTTTTTTTTTTTTTTGGTTCCAATAGCAATTCCGACAGTTTTGTTCATTTTGGTGCTTCTCAGTAGTCCAGAATTTGACTAGTCTGAAAATTGTGCCCCGAGCATATTAGCGAAAATATAATTGGACCACAAATAAAAATATTAACTGATAACTGTGTAAACCAAAACGTTTTCACCTTTCTGAGATCTCTCCAATATGTGAATTATTATCATTATTTTTTATTAGGAACATGTGAATTATTATTGTTATCACAGTGACTTTCTTTTCCTACCACTTGCTAATTTGCACATTGTGTTGAATACCCAGGACCCCCGAAATAGAAATGGGTTCCAAAGACTCCACTGGTATTTTTTGCTACTTTTACATTATAGCAAGATGGCCTTGTTGCAAATGAATTTAGACTTTGAGGCTCCACATCTCTGAACTTGCCACTGTTATCGGTATATCCAATATTTCGAAAAAAACTTGCTTTTCCGCAACGTCCTTCACTGCCGAAATGGCCACTACCCATTTGAGTCCTTGTGTGATTACCATTCGGTTCCGAGTTGTAAACCTCTCCACCCCAATTAATTTTGGCAGCATTACTCGCTAAATAGTTGAAGATGGAGCCAGGCCAATACCCAAGGACCTGATCTTGCACTTGGAGCCACCAATTTCCATTCTCCTAAAGCATATATTAAGTTAAAGACTTTAGTGAGCAGGGCATGTACCCCAATATTATATGGACTACAAAATCTCGCCTAGGCAATGTCAATTTTTTTTGGTTATGATTGGAATTATATAATGGCTGAGTATGAAAACGGTTTTACGTACAAAGAGTCAAAAGCATTTTCCCCAAAGTCTTGTCTTAGCATGTACATAAGCTATTTTAGAAAGAGTAATACTATAAAATAATTTTATATAGAAAACTAAAATAATATATATCGAACTAAGACCGGTTGAATTTTAATTCAGCTCATAATATTGTGCCACATTCACATAAACTTTTGAGACAAATTTACTCATCATTATTCTATTATACATTTTTCAATTCAATTAAATTTATATTCTATATTTAAATTTTCCATTAAAATATTACTACAACATAATTTCTTTAAATAGTAGAACATATAATAATTATATGGAAAAATTTTGGCTCTACCTACCAATCCTAAGTTATTGTAATGTGAATTGCACGTAATGAGACACATGTTATCTTTCTATTAGTGGTTATGTTATCTTTTTATTAGTGGTTGAAGCCAAGCACTTTCCTAATTACATATACAAACACAATCATAATAAGTGAATTATTCAAGGATGTATAGTTGCATATAAAAATTTAAACATTATAAATTTTTATTAATAAAAACAATAATTATCAAATTTCATATTTAAGCACAAAGAAAGAGGAATATAAATCATATAATGTTGACTACCGTACACCCTTGGTGCAATAGTCACTCCACAAGTATTAGTGCTTGTTGGGTGTGAGGGTAAGGATTGGAGTTCAAGTCTCCAAAAGAGAGCTTCACACACGTACATATACAATCTATTTGTTTCGACATAATACATTTGCAGAGGTAAAATATTTTACATGTAAAATATTTGCAAGAAAATATTTTCATTTTACAGTGTTTGGCTGTATACATAAAAATGTTGTGTAAAATATTTGCAAGAAAATATTTTCATTTTATAGTGTTTGGTTGTATACATGAAAATGCTATGTAAAATATTTTCTAGTGCTTGGCACAACGTAAAATGGAAGAAAAAGAACTATTAAAATTTTAAAACATTTTATTTAACTTCCAAAAAATTACATATCTTGGATAAATATAAATCATCCATAACATCAATAATACATCTATAATATAGATATATTCCTTCAAAGAATATATTCAATGCACCTGTAAACATATATATTTATGGACCTGTAAACATATAATCTGAATAACGAAAAAACACCCATCATGCCCAAAAAAAATGACAAAGCATCATTCATAACATAGACCTATAAACATAAATAACAAATCAACCCTAACATTTTTGTGCTTTGCATGACTTATTAACTAGTCATTTTTATAACTATTATCTTGGTAATTTTTATTGGAGTAATCTCATTTTCATATAATTCCTACCAATTTCATATATTCTCTTAAAAAAAATCATTGAATGTCAATTTAGTAGCCACGAAAAAATTGTGAATTTGTTTTATGTTAGAATAACTATTTTAGGAAATAAATTTATGTGTTACCTTGTAGATGGTTATCCCTACATCAAATGAAAGGGTAGCGTTGGAAACAGGTTCTAAGGAAGAACCAAGGACAAAATTTTGGTTCACTTGCACGAAACCAGGACATTCAAGATTGAAGCATCCTTCATTTTGGTAGCCATCGCTCTTAATTAGAAGAACAAGAATAAGTTAGTTCAATAAACATTTGCATGAAATATATCATTTACTAACTGCTGTTTAATGGTAAATTAAGGTAACTGTTTTGATTTATAAAACATGCACTTGATGATAGGGAATAAGCAAAATTAACTTACAGTCCAATATGTGAAAAGTCTTGTTTTGTTGTCTCGTGAAGTAACCTGGAACAAGGAAATGAAATGTTTAATTATCAATTTATTAATTATATATACCGCAAATTCTTATTTTCAAATTAATAGGTACATTTGAATAGCACAAGCTTCTAATCATATCAAAGATTTTGGTTTTAATTCTCTAAAAAAAAAAAATTGGTTTTAAACTTTCATTTTTGGTCATTTCAGTTTTGTATCTTCTGTATTATGTCTAGTTTAACAACCAAAAAAATATAAATTTTAGTTTATTGATATTTAACAATTTTGTAAAGAAAACCTTATTTTCACAAACTTACCCTCCATCCAGCTTCCACAGTGTTTAATTCTCCAGAAGGACCTGATGCAACCCATATTTGAGCAAGACTAAATTCTCCATAAGAAACAAAAGGGCTCCATACGTTTAATGATGCTCGTGCTCCATAATATTCGCCACCCTCCAATTTGACAACCGCATACTAGGTAGTTCAAATCTCATATGTAAGAAAGAATTTGTAATTTATAAATGAAATAGATTAATTTCACTGTATTTTTTTTTAATTGAGCTTCATTTTTTGGCATCCGTTTCTAATGATTGCACTTTTTACCATCAGACTAAGACACCGATAAATTTTTTGTGTAAACGGGAACTGAATTCCAAATTTCTTATTTAACCATGAGAAATTTTACTAGTTAAACTAACTAAAACCCACAATTCGACTGTAATTAGTTTAAATAATACAAATATAACATAATTTTATATATGTAAAATTATCATGTCATTTGATAAAAAAAGGACTATACCTCATGACTACTGGAATCATAAAAGCTGTGATTAAGTTGTGTTTTTCTATGTGGTATCCATTCATCTTCCTGTGTTCGTCTTATGGGGACTGTTCCTTCTGGACATTGCCCCTTTTTATGCCAATTTTGAGATAGCTCTGCTTGATATGAATTCTCTTTTGGACCACTTGGAATTGAGTTCGGTTTCATCTGATCAACCAAAGTCAAATTACTAGTTTTAATCATCAGCAATCATAATTAAAAGCTATAAAAATGAATCATATTACCAAAGAAATAATAAACTGCATTGTGGAGTTTTTTTTTTTTTTTTTTAAGAAGGACTGTGTGGAGTTAGTGCTTCTCTTTAGCTTAAGCTTTTAGTCTTCATTTATTATTTCATTTTTTATAATCTCACCCTTATAACTGATATGAACGTAACGACAAAAAATAAAAAGGAAATAATTAACTCTGATTTTTTCATTCCTTAAAATTTAGCAAGTATGGTTGTATTAAAAGAGAATTGTAACAGGCGAAAGAAGAAATGTGTATGATATACAAATGAATGTAATATATATATATATATATATATATATATACATATTTAGCTGTAGATTTTCTTTTTCTTGAGAAGTAAGTTCCTCAACTTTCCCAAGAGCCTAATTGAGCTCAACACTATGTTAGGCAAAATAGAGGGTAAGAGAAAGGAAAATAAATTGAAAGAGGGCAAGGAGAGAAAAGAGAAGAAAGAGAAAAATCTCATCCTTCATGTTGTTTGATTAACAGGAAAAAGAGGGAAGGAAATTATTTCATTTTTTTAAAAAGTAAAATTTAAACTATCTGTTTGACTATTTTCTCCATTTAATTCCAATTTTAAAGGAAATTGAATGGTAGATTTGGAGTAAAACAAAGTTCTTCCATTTCCTTTCTCTCCCATTCATTTCCATCCATTCAAACAATGAAAAGGTTTCTTTTACCTCATTTTCCCCTCACACCCTTTCCCTTCTACCTCTGTACGTGCCCATGAACCAAATACAGTGAAAAAGTTTTGAAGTGGTCCTCATTCCTCAGCTGCTTTGTTTTGATTATTTCTTTTCTTTAAATTACAAGAGCATTACATGAACATTGAAGTAAAAGTCCAAAAGAAGAAATATCAAATTACAAATTATATGAAATAAATGAATAAAAAACAATGGTAACAAAATAAATAAATTAAAAATCAAGTAAAGAAACCTGTATAATATGATTTTTCAAAAATGGATGGTCAAAAGCAGGTTGTTGATAAATATCAACACAATCAATTGTATCACCATCCTCGCCCTGTTAAGATTCACTAAAACCTTAAATAAGCTTGGAATAAAAATGAAAGGAAAAGAAAGAAATATGTATTTAGTACTCGTTATAACCTCAATGGTTTTGATGCTTCCTGTTTGCTTAATCAAACCTTTATTCTCCAAAGTCTCAATCGTTCTTCCATCAATAAATCTATCACCTAACACATAAGATAAAGCAAATAAAAAAAACATGAAAAATTCTATTTTATCGTTAATGACGTAAGCCATGGAGAAACAAAACTTCAAAAGTCACTTTTTTTTTTTTTTTTTTAATAAAACTTCTGTCTAAAACTTAATACTTCCATAGAAAATGTTATAAAAAATATTGTGGAAATTTTTTCTTGAAAGAGTTTCAACCTAAACTTAAATATTGTGGAAATTAGGTGTTGAATAAACCACGTGGGTGTGCTCACCCGTCTAAATATAGAGGTTAAAGATGTGGTGTAAAACTTAAGTTTTACACCCTCTAATCTCAATATATCATATCATCATATCACATATTAAAGAATATGCATAATCACACCTAATTAATTCTAATATTTATCTAAAAATACAAACCAACTAGGAGTTTATTAAGATGTTATTAAGTGTGTAGTAGAATGTATTGAGTTTTAAATAAATAAATAAAAATTCAATGTGACACCCCTTCTTTACCAAATTTAGACTCCTATATATAATAGTCTAAGATTCTGCCAGGTGGTTTATGCCTTGCAAAAAAAATGAGCACTCTCTTCATTTAGTTGTCCACCTCATTAACATAAAATATATCAATTTATGTAAATAAATTAATCTATTATCATGCATTAATTAGGTAAATGCATTTATTTTCATATATATTTTTACAAATGAAGGTATTTAGATCTTTTCGGGTATCTAACTACTCCATTGGATGTATGTAGTTCTTTCATCCAACATACACCAGATTATTATATGGAAGAATCCCATGAAGTGGCCCCTATGATGTTGGCAAGAGATTTCAAATCCAAAATCTCATGACCTTAGAAACTGTTGGGACAACCTCTTGAAGTTTATTTATTATATTAATTATCCATAAATAGTGCACTAATTAATGATTTATATAAAAGGAACTTAAATGATTTTTTTATAAAATTTATGTAAGAATACTTATTATCAAAAAGAAAAAAAATTTGATTTGGAATAGGAAAATGTTTTGAATTATCTTGTTATTAAATATGCTTTTGTTTTCTGATGGTTTTTGTTTTAATATTTTTGAATGTCATATTTCAAAGTACAAAGTTTGTCTTCAATCACTAATAGAAATATGACATACGTCCTATCATGTGCAATACACATGACTCACTTAATTAATTAGGTTAAGTGAGTCATGTGCATTGTAAATGTCAATGACACATGTTATCTTCCTATTGGTGGTTGGAACCAAGGCTTCAAACATATTTGGAGCCAAACTTTATCATTTTCAAAATATTAATCTAATCAATAGTTATTAGGTCGTACATATATCGAACTAACATTGTAGTAACCAAAATTTTTGTTATGTAATTAAATAGAATATTGGATACATTTATTTTCATGTGTTAATTATTTATAGGCGATGGTGGTTCTATGATTTTTTTTAGGGGGTTAGTAAGAAGATGAATTTTTCGATCTACATGTTTTCTTGATTACAATTTGTCCATAGTACGCATTTGAAAGAGAATAAAAAATATACTTTTAGTTCATTTGGTATTTTGTTTCTTAGTAAAGATAAACACACTAATTATTGTTGCAAAGATTAAATCTTGGAAACCATTTATTGTTTCTAAATATAATAAACATATTAATTATAACATATGTTACGTTCACAACATTTTTACAACAAATCTTAGATGGCAAGTTGTTAATTGTTGTTACTGGTGGGCAAAAAATTAATTTTAGCAGTAGATTGAAGTTAAAAACCCATAACAATCTGTCATTTAAGATTTACTGTGAAAATATTGTGAAAATATTGTGGACGTAACATTTCTCTATTAACTATTGTTGTTTAGTAAACTACAAGGTAGATCTAAATACAATAAACATTTTATCTATTGTTTCTTTCAAATATGTTTAGATCTAAATGGGTTTTTTATAAGATTTAAGATGAACAAATTTCTACTATTTTTCTTAGGGTATTTTGTTTGTGTTTAAAAAATCCAAGATATTGTTAAGAGAACTATATTCAAATTTAAGGATCAACATCTGGAGATTGACATCTTTGCTCAAGCTCTTACAGCTTTGAAAATTGAAATCTTCTCCTTAATGGGCGAAGCTTAGATCCAGTGTCTCTAGTAAACATAATTTGTTACATATAGCCAAAAGTGGACAGTTGGAAAAATTACAACTAATCAAGTGTATTGGACTCAAGCCACGTCCCTCCTTAATTTAACGAGGGATCATGCGAAAGGGAATTCCAACTCAAACCCACTAATTCCACCCGACAATTCTTACTACATTGGCACAACTAACGCGTGAGAGTGCCCGAAAGTGGCACTGCCCTAGTACTTGAAATCAACTCTTTCACTCTAAAAAATGATGACCCACTAAGCACTTAGAATTTGGAAATTTATGGACTTATTTTTTATTGTAATAGAGTAATAGTGAAAACATAAGAAATTTTACAATATTTTTTTACAATAGTTGAGTTAACAAGTTTTTAATTGTTTTTATTTAGACCTAACACTGACATAATTTTTTTAGCTACCATTAACAATTTGCCAACTTAGCTGGATGTGAAACTTTTTATCAGATATTTGTATCAATAAACTTTCACTTGTAAAAGCATTTCATTGGTTAGAATATTAACTTACATGTTCCAATTATTCACCTATATTTAATAACTGACCCTTTTTCCACTTGCCAACCCAACACCCAGTCAATATTCTTCAATTCAAAACAATTCTTTTTTCTCTATTCTCTCTTTATTTTCCTCCAAAATGAGTAGAAGAGATGCACACACCTCGCACTCCAATGACAAGGATCAATCATCCACCATCACCAAGAATTCAATCACCCCATTGGAGCTACACCGAAGCTTTGACTCTCATCCAGTTCACCCTTTCTCGCCCCTTGAACTCTGAGGCTGCCAACGCCTCCGTACTATCTAAATTAGTCGAATATGACCCTGATTTAGTCTTTCAAGCCATTAGCTATGCGCACTAATAGGCCAAAAACAAATTGACCCTTGTGATAAATTAACCAATTAATTTAACTAAGTGAATTAATTAAGTTAATTAACATGCAAAATGCATGGTAGCACAAACAAATCACTAATTAACTAAAGTAGGCAGCGGAAAATAAATTGATACAGTGATTTGTTTACAAATGGGGAAAACTTACACGGCAAAAACCCCACCAGGTAATTTTAAGGTCACCACTCCCAAAATTTCACTATTATCACAATAAGCGGTTACAAGTAAAGGAATCCCAATACGTTATACCAACCTACAGTTGAACCCTTACCCCAATACCCAATTGGATTTGTTCTGTAGTGACAATTTCTCCTTTTGATGCACGGCTCTTAGTACGTGACTAACCAATTGCGCGGATCCCAGTACGTGACATCAATCACCAACTAGAGAAAGTTGTTGGCTGCAAAGTTTTTCAGTTCATCACATGATGAAGATCCAGAAGATGCTTGGTCACAAAATCCTACGGTGTACAAATACAGCAACTTCTTCACAAGATAGATGAACTAGGGAAAAACTCTGTCTCCAATCACAGTTTGCTGGAACAAACTTTGCTCAATACTTGTGCAACTTGTGTCCACTTTGACGACCTTTAAAATAATCCTTTTATATGTCTAGGGTTGTGAGAAAAGAAAGCTCAAACACATAATCACAGATTAGAGTTAAAACAAAACTGAAAATCTATTTTTCATAAATCTCGACAAATACCCTATCTATCGAGCTGTTTTCAAGCCTCTGGGTTGAATAGTTCTTTAAACCTCGACAGATAGCTAGCTGTTGAGCTTTAATGACAAGCACTTTCTTGGCTTGAATCTTGGACAGACTTGCATGGTTTCAACACTTGATCTTGAAACAAAGTTTCTTGAAGTATTAAACACATCCTAGATCTACCAATTACAAGTAAAGTACGTTTTGTCAAAGGATTAGCCAATTACATAACATAATGACATATGTTCCTAACAACTGAAACACATATGTCCTAACAATCTCTCCCTTTGGCAATCCGTGACAAAACGACAACAAACAAATGAACATATGAAAGAAGTCATAAATCACTCAACTCATACTCACTTGTTGAATACAATAAAATCTATCCTAACACAAACTCTTGAAAAACTTTGCAAGAACAGTGTTTATGGCAAGTAGACTTTGACAACCTATATTTCTGAAACACTTTAAACAAAACATATCAAGGCATCTTTGTGTGAAACAAAAATAATAGATTGCATACAAATAATAAGAAGTATGTGCATAAAGAGAGAAAAGAAACAACACATGTAAAGATAGGTGAAAGAAAACATAAATCATCATGTAAAGAGAATAAGTACAATGTATGTCAATAATGGTCACAAGACCTAAGGTACAAGAAAAAAATGTATCTAAAGTAGAGAAAAGAAAAAGATACAAATAATCCTCACTACATCCCTCAAAGTGCACTCTCCCCATAACAAGAATCTCCTATACTAACCCTCCCTCTAAGTATGACTACTCTCAAAACCAAAACTACTTCTCCTTTATGTCACGAGTAACAAAGGGTAAGAGCGTCAAGTAGACATCTCGTCAGAGCTGGAAGAGCTAACATCTCCATCCTCACCATCATCATCGTTGTTAGAGTCGTCAGTGTCCTCGGATGCCTCGGGAGAAGGAAAGGGAGATTCCACAAAACCACCAAGGCAAGCCTGCCATCTTGCAATACAGCCGACACAAGAGTTCACCTGACACAACTCATCAATAAAAGTGTCAAGGCGAGCATCCATGTGCTAAAGCTGCGCCATGATCGCCTCTAAAGTCACACCACCCACTGAAGTAGAAGGTGTGGAGGTGGATGGAACAGAAGGAGTGGGAGGAGCTGCCATACCAGACCGCCTCGATCGAAACTGTGCCTCGCTCTGTTTAACTGTAGCGTAGTCAATGGTACACATAATGGAGAAGTGGTCGGAAGAGAGAAAAGGAATAGAAAAATGGCACAAAATTCGCGTGATAGCTGAAGGGAAGATGAGCTTGTCACGGGTCGCCGTATCCATATAGACATTTATGATAGAAAGAATGAAACGTGAGGGAAAGTCTATAGTGAGATGCTCAAGAAGAGAAAGCAAAAATCGAGCACAAGGCTCTGTAATAGAGTTATAGTGAAAGAGTGGGTGCAAAACAAAAGTCATCACCATGTTTATGAATCTAGGACTTTTAGCAAAAGACCTACATGGTGTAAACTGATGCTCACCCCAATTAGAAGGGCGCTTGCAGAAAGTAAAGATCATCTCGTCTTTGGACATAGTCCTTAGACGCTTACAACCGAGGTAGTCAGGATGCTCTACCCTCGGGACACGGAGTACATCGGATACCAACTCCGGCGTGACCACTATGGGCGTACCTCAAATGCGAGTATGAAAAAGAGGTACTGAAGGATCAATTCCTTCCATGCATGTTGGATTAGAACTCCTGGATTTGCACAGAAGGACATGTGACCGAGACGTCACACAGTGACTCCCAACCCCGACTGTGAATGACATTTGGTAGGTTAGTGTTGGCGAAGTCCGCCAAAATAACACGGCATTCCGAATGAACACCTGGTTTAGAGAAGTTCTTCGTTCGGGCATCCTCATCACGGAACCGAACAGAAGAAGGGGTAGGATCAGAAGACGAAGAGGCCCTAGAACTGGGATGGAGCAGACTTACGTTTCGGTGCCATTAACTCACTAACGTAAATGAGAGAGAAAGAAAGAGAGGGGAAAGAAGGAGACAATCAGAAAAGCTCCAAAGCAGTTCAAATATAAAAACAATATATTGAAAAGAGAGTACGTATGCATGGAAAATGCATGAACATGTGACATGCAATATAAAAGACGTCATGGGCTCAACTCAATCCAATCTTACCAGCACATAATCAATTTGCACACATCTAAATGCATGATAATACTGTTATAATGCATATGTGATGCAATGCATGAGATCTTAAACTCATTTAAGCAAAAACCCATCCCAAAATTTCAACAAAAGCTCATCAATTTTAAAAAACCCCAAAATTTTTCAAAAACCCCAAATCTAGGTTTCAAAACATGAAATGCATGTAAATGAGAGATTCGAAGCTTACCAAGTGAAGAAAAACTTGTAAGAGCTTGACGAAACCTTAAGGAAGAAGATTTGAGTGAGTGAGAGAGGTTAAGGATGTGAAAACACGAAATGAAGTCCGGATCGCACAAAACCTATTTATGGAACCTTAGTAAATCTCGACAGATAGAGGTGTCAAGAACACAAAACGTTGACAGATGAAACTTTCGAGGATCTGTCGAGGGACAAAACAAAGAAACAGACAAAAGAAGCTCGATCGATCCACCAAGCGTCGATAAGCTATCGAGGATCCAGAAGGAATTTTGATCGATCCACCAGCTGTCGAGAAGCTATCGAGGGTCTAAAAGAAATCTCGATCGATCCACCTAGCTGTCGAGAGGTGTCGAGATTGCGGTAAGAAAAAGCTTAAGAGCTCGACAGATAGCCAAGTGTCGAGGAGGTGTCGAGATTGCTAAAAGGCAGTTTTTCAAGAAGGGAAAAACACAGATATGAAATGCAATCAAGCATGCAACTCATCCAATGATCCAAACAGTATTTTAAGTTCTCAAAATCATCTCTCAACAACAATTTAAAGCACATTAATCCCAAAACACACACACACACACACACACACACTAAACAAGTCTAACCAATTTTATACTTCAAAAACAAGTTAAGACAGTTTATTGAGCATACATTAACACATATAAACTTTGTGATGGCCAAATCACATTGTACTTGCACATGTATCAAGAGTAGCAAAGAATGTCGCATGTTGTATGTGAAAAATATCGCAAGATTGCATAAGTGTATACATGTTATGACAATTTGTGATATGAGAAAAATCACTTTAACTCACACACAATCATAACTGTTTGATGGAGACTATCACCTTCAAGGTACATCTTATAACTCCCACATCTCCTAGAGTACACGCTTGCAATCATATATAAAGCATTTTCATTCTTTTTGCTTTTTATTTTTCTTTGCATATTTTCTTTTATTAAGCATATCATTTATGGGCATATAAAAGAGAGAAAAGAAATACCCAGTGAAGTAAGCATTTGACATTGCACTTTTGCTATGCTGAAGCATACAGATGTCATTTCATGATTGGCGGGCAACAATGGTGAGATAATTATTTATGCCTTTCCCTTAGGATTTTCTAGTCCTACCCATCAAAAAGAGTGATACGAGTGTTAAGTACAAGAAATAACATAATCTTACTCATCACTAACACGAGCCACAAAGCTCACTTGCTAAGTTGTGCATAGAGATGCTCATCTAAGTTACAAAAGATACAAAATTTAGGGAACCTTGTTTCAATGGCCATCCAAGGTACACAAGTACCAATGTACAAAAAACACACACTGTTTTTGTACTTTTCTGATTTTTCAATTTTTTTTATTATTTTTATATCAAAATAAAAATAAACAAAACTGAAAACAAACAAACAAACAAAAACAAGTTAAGCAAAGCATAAACTAGACTGACTAAAAAAATAAATAAACGCAAAACACACAAGTTATGCAAAAACAAAACACGAAGAGAGAGAAGAAAGTGATATAATCACTTGAAGCCATTTTCCTTCCACACCTTAGAAGAACCTTTCCGTTTAGCAAATCCTTGATCTGACGATGAGGGAGAATAATTGAAACCGTTCAAGCTAGAAAGGAACATGAGGGCTTTGAGAAGATCTCCAAGGGGAGCAAGAGAGGATTGAAGCTGATTCTGGCTTCCCGATGCGATCATGCCGTTGATTTGTTGAGTGGCTAACCACTTATTGCAATTTGGTCGAGTATGACTGGCTGCACCACAATGATGACAAAGATGCTGTTTCTTCTGTTTCGACTTTTGTGAATTAGCCTTTTTCACCCTAGGGTTTTTAGTCTCATTCTTATCAAATTTAGGAGGTTCTCCTAAAATAGACTTACCCTTGTCTATGTTCTCACTAGCTAATTTCTTTTCAACATTTATGTTCTCAATTTCAACATTATTACCAGGTAGAACAAACACAGTAGAACTAGTAGAAGCAATAGTAGGAGAAGAGAAATCATACCCTAAACCGGTCCGATCTGAAGCAGATTTCTGAATGCTGAGCATCTCGTCAAGGTTCGCACTTGAAGTCCTTTCCAGCTGAGCTCTGATTTGGAATAATTCTGCCTCAAGCTTCTTAATCTTCTCAGCCAAGAAGTTGTTCTCAAACCTCAGTGCTCCAATAGTCTGATTTGATTCATCAAACTTTTTGGAGAGCTCTTCACGCTCAAGCTCCACATCACTGAGCTTCTTGGTGGTCAACCTATACAATTTCTCATACTTTTCTGAGACCTTGTACAACTTTTCATAAGCTGTGTGGATGTCATCTTGTTCATCCACCTTCTCAAACTTGGACTCCACCAATTCTTCTTCTTCATCCACATCTTCAACAATCCCCTCAATAGGATTGACAGTCGCAATGAAGGCATTCAAGATTCCATCATCCTCATTGTCGAAATCATCTTCAGACTCGGTGTTGCTCAAGGTAGCAACAAGTGCCTTGCTCTTCTCAATGCTCTTGAGATATGTAGGACACTCCTACTTCATGTGACCGAACCCTTGACACCCAAAGCACTTAGGTCTTGTGGGTACAATGTACTGACTGCCATCCCTATCATCCTTCTTCCCTTTGTCTTGGCTCTTAGACTAAGAAGAACTTGACTATCTACGGTCCTTATTAAAGCCCTTTGCATTAGCATTTTTCATAAACTTCTTAAACTATCTTGTAATGTAGGACTTCATCTTATAATCCTCATCATCTAAAGACTCAATAGTATCACTGCTCTTGGCCTTCAATGCCATGCTCTTGCCCTTGCTAGACTTTCCGATTCTAAACAAACCCAACTCATAGGTCTGTAAATTACCAACCAGCTTTGTCAAAGAAATCTTGTCAATATCCTTTGATTCCTCGATCGCCGTAATCTTGGCATGAAATCTCTCGAGTAGAGATCTGAACACCTTTTCTCACAATCTTGGGTTTAGGAATGATTTCTCCAAGATTGAAAGCTGAGTTCACTATATCCTTAAGCTTGGCATAGAACTCATCAAACGACTCATCCTCCTTCATTTTGATTTCTTTAAAGCTTGTAGTGAGCCTTTGCAGCTTTGAATCCTTGACAGCCTTGGTTTCCTCATAGGTTTTTTGGAGAATGGTCCATGCCTCTTTAGCAGTTTCAATAGAAGATATCTTCTTGAATTCCTCATTAGTGACCGCACTGAATAAAGCATTCAATGCCCTACTGTTGAATTTTGCTGCCTTGATCTTTGCGTCATCCCAATATGCTGGCGTTTCCTTCGGCTTGGTCCAATCAATCTCTATAGCTAGCCACACCTTTTCATCTAGTGACTGCAAGAAAGCTCTCGTGTGTACCTTCTAGTATGCATAGTTAGTGCCATCAAATAGAGGAAGTATTATAAGAGACTGTCCTCTATCCATGACAAATAGGGGTCAATGGATCAACACAACAAAGATTAACCCTAATCAGAGTGTGCTTGCTCTGATACCACTTGATAGGCCAAAAACGAATTGACCCCTTGTGATAAATTAATCAATTAATTTAGCCAAGTGAATTAATTTAGTTAATCAAAATGCAAAATGTGATAGCACAAACAAATCACCAATTAACTAAAGTATGCAGTGGAAAATAAATTGACACGGTGATTTGTTTACAAATGGAGAAAACCTACACGGCAAAAACCCTATCGGGTGATTTTAAGGTCACCACTCCCAAAATTTCATTATTATCACAACAAGCGGTTACAAGTAAAGAAATCCCAGTACCTTATACCAACCTACAGTTGAACCCTTACCCCAATACACAATTGAACTTGTTTTGTAGTAACAATTTCTCCTTTTGATGCACAGCTCCCAGCACTTGACTAACCAATTGCACGGATCCCAGTACGCAACTTCAATCGCCAACAAGAGAAAGTTGTTGGCTACAAAGTTTTTCAATTCATCACTCGATAAAGATCCAGAAGATGCTTGGTCATAAACCCTACGATGTACAAACACAGCAACTTCTTCATAAGAAAGATGAACTAGAGCAAAACTCTATCTTCAGTCACAATTTTCTTGAACAAACTTTGCTCAACACTTGTACAACTTGTGTCCACTTTGACGGCTCTTAAAATAATCCTTTTATATATCTAGGGTTGTGAGAAAAGAAAGACCAAACACATAATCACGGATTAGAGTTAAAACAGAACTTAAAATCCGTTTTTCATAAACCTCGACAGATACCCTATCTGTCGAGCTGCTGTCGAGCCGCGGGGCTGAACAGCTCTTTAAACCTCGACATATGGCTAGCTATCGAGTTGGCTGTCGAGCTTTAATAATAGACACTTTCTTGGCTTGAATCTTGGACAGACTTGTATGGCTTCAACACTTGATCTTGAAACAGAGTTTCTTGAAGTATTAAACACATCCTAGATCTACAAATTACAAGTAAAGTGCGTTTTGCCAAAGGATTAGCCAATTACGTAATATAATGACATATGTTCCTAACAAGTGAAACGCATATGTCCTAACATGCATGAAAACTCCACCGACCCTATCGAAGAAGATAATTCGAACTTTCCCAAAGAGTATCAAATTGAAATTCGTTAACCCTATCTTGCTAGTAGAAGGAAGAGTTTAAAATCAAATTCATTCCTTCATTAACCCTATCTTGCTGGTAGAAGGTGTTAGGATTAGTGTCCTTAAATCCTATTGTATGATGCTATGTATGATATTAAGTATGACATTATGTATAACTTAATGTTGTGATTAATAAAGTTGTTTTATTATTATCTAAAATAATGGTAACATGAATATTCGGACATTATCATATAATCCATGAGATGCATAGTATGTGATTTATGTGATTAAGTCACAGAAGATATAAATCACAAGTTCTTTGTAAACTCAAAATTTAAGTTCGTAGTCGGTGATGAAATTGGGCGTTTCATCTACAAAGACTATAATATGTCAACTAAGATAATTTGTCTTGATCATAGAAATGGAGACTTCTAGTTAATATGTTGATATGTTTTAAGAGTTCAAACATATTGAACTTGATCACTGTGAGATTTATTATTCTCCTAACGACTGTTAATTGAATAATAAATCTCACGAATTCTATTTACATGAACTCTTAATCCTGAGAGGATAATGGACCTGATCATGAAATGTAAATTTCTTTGATATATCAGGAGTGAGATCTAAAATAACGATCAAAACCTCAGTTTGTTAGTAGCCACATTTAGTGTTGATGAAACATATATTCTGAAGATGGAATTCATAGTCTCTTAACGGAGATATAAAATATTTACTTGAGATAAGTTTAATGGGTTCAGTTATTCAGAGAGTTAGGCCTAACCACTTTGGTAAGAAATTACAAAAGTATATATTTATGAAATTGGATTTCATAAATATATGATAAATAACTTAAAGGATTAAACCGAGTACTCAAGGGTTAAGATATAGTAATTCACAAAGTGGCAGTCTATATTCATGACTTTGTATTACTACGAATATTTTATGAAATGGTTGCATGCATAATAAAGTCTTGAAATATAATTTATTAATAAAGCCTAGAGTGTAATTATATTTATATAGTGGTATTAAATATAATTAATGGTAACTTTGGATTTGTCAAGAATTGACAGAAAAGCCCAAGACCCATTGGAGCTAGTGTCTTATTTGTTCCCTTTTGGTCCCACTCCAAGCCACATACTAAAGCCCAATTGGAAAAGCCCAAAAGGCTAGCCCAATTAGATAATCAGTTATAAGGAAAGAAACATACTGAATTTAGTAAGTTACATGAAATGGTGTGTATGTAAGTATTGGACACTTTTTCATTCTCCCTTGAACAAATACATAGAAACTGATTGAGATACTACACTTCTTGGGCATTAGTGAAATTGGAGAGAAGATTAAAAGTGTTCCCGAGTACTTCTAATCTTTGGTTTTGAAATTCACCACACCAAAGTACACTCTCTTGTTCTTATATTCCGAAATTTACATAGTACATGCTATCAATTATGAATAAAGTGGATCCTTAATTTTCCGCTGCGTATTTTTTGTACGCAATACAAACATGTATTTTTCCAACAAAAGGAAGAGTTTTTCTGTTCTTCTCGTTCACTCAGTTAACCTAATGAAGCTTCTATTAGGTTACTTTTTGTGTGGTTCCAATAGCAATTCCGACTCTTGTTAATTTTGGTGCTTCTCGGTAGTGCAGCATTTGACTTGTTGTCTTAGTCTGGTTTGTTTATGAAGTCACAGATTCATTTAAAAAAAGAAAAGAAAAGAAAAAGATAGAAAATTGCTCCTCAAGGATATTATAGAAAATATAATTGGACCACAAACAACAATAGTAAGTCAAATGATAACTGTGTAAACCAAAACGTTTTCACCTTTCTAAGATCTCCACAATATGTGAATTATTACTTTGCACATTGTGTTGAATAGCCAGGACCTCCGAAATAAAAATGAGTTCCATAGCCTCCATTGGTATTATTTTCTACTTTTACATTATAGCAAGATGGTCTTGTTGCCAATGTATTCAGACTTTGAGGCTCCACATCTCTGAACTTGCCACTGTTATCGGTATATTCAATATTTCGAAAAAAAAACTTGCTTTCCACCGCCTTCATTGCCGAAATGGCCGCTCCCCATTTGAGTCCTTGTGTGATTACCATTCGGTTCCGAGTTGTAAACCTCTCCACCCCAACTAATTTTGCTAGCACTACTCGTTAAATATTTGAAGATGGAGCCAGGCCAATACCCAAGTACCTGATCTTGGACTTGGAGCCACCAATTTCCATTCTCCTGAAGCATATAATAAGTTCAAGAATTTAGTGAGCAAGGCATGTACACAAATTTTACAGGCTACAAAATCTCCCCTAGGAAATGTCTGTTTTGCTTGGTTATGATTGGAATTATATAATGGCTGAGTATGACAACGGTTTTAGAAAGAGTCAAAATGTATTTTCCCCAAAGTCCTTGTCTTAGCATGTACATACGCTATTTTAGAAAGAGTAATACTTTGGAAATATATTTTTAGAGAACTATAATAGTATACATTTTCCCCTAAGTCCTTTGTCCTTCTCGCACGCTAAAGAAGAAAAGAGGCCATTCGGCCATTTTTGGTTATTGAGAGCTGAAGAGAAAAATCAGACAGGCAGAGAGAAAAACAGAGAAAGATAGAGAGTATGTGTGAGCGGAGTCCAAAAACTGAAGAGAGAAACACAATGAGTGAGTGAGAGTGAAAAAGAAAAAAGAAACAGTTTTCTTTACTCAAGTTACACATAAGAAGAAAACTGGTAGAGTTCTCTTGAAGGTTTTTAAGTTCTATAACCTTTGAGAGTTTGAGTGTTCAAAGGGAAGATCTTTGCTACTAATTTTGTAGTGAGATTGTATTGTTAACTCAAGTTTGGCATAAACTTGAGAGCTGTAATCACTATTTTTTATAGTGGATTTTCCAGAGTTGCCATGTATTTTACTTATAACTTGTAAGATTTGGTGTTCTTATGTGGTTACATTTCTATTGGTGCTTGCTAAAATTTTTGTTTTCATAATATTATTTTTTCTTGGTAGTTATATATTTTAATTCACACAAAGACATTGAGGGGATTTAGGAATTTTCTCCAACAATATTTATCCTTGTCATGTGAAATGCACATGATGGGATATATCATCTTTTTATTAGTGGTTAAAACTAAATATTTTCCTAATTACATATACAAAGTTACAAACACAATCATAATAATTAAATGTATTATTCTAGGATGTATAGTTCCATATAAAGACTTACTTTTTATAAATTTTTATTAATAACAACCATATTTATCAAATTTCATATATAAGCACAAACAAAGATGAATAGAAATCATATTGTGTTATACATTTCTGTGCTTTGCATAATTCCAAAAAAAAAAAAAAACTTTGTAATTTTTTATTGGAGTAATATCATTTATTCATTTTCATATAGTCCCCACAATTTTCATATATCCTCCTTAAAAAAAAAAAAAAAAAATCATTGAATGTCATTTTAGTAGTTAGAAAAAAAAAATTGTGAATTTGTTTTATATTAGAATAACTGTTTTAGGAGATAAAATTGTGTAGTACCTTGTAGATGGCTATGCCTATATCAAATTGAAGCGTAGCGTTGGAAACAGGTTCTATGGGAGAACCAAGGACAAATTTTTGGTTTACTTGCACAAAACCAGGACATTCAAGATTGAAGCATCCTTCATTTTGGTAGCCATCACTCTTAATTACAAGAACAAGAATAAGTTTGTTCAAGAAACACTTGCATGAAATATTTTACTTACTAACTGCTGCTACATGGTAAAGGTAACTATTCTAATGCAAATTTAACTTCTATTTGAAAGGGAATAAATAAATTAATTTACAGTCCAATATGTGAAAAACATTGTTTTGTTGTCACGTGAAGTAACCTGAAATAATGAAATGAAATGTTTATCAACTTATTAATTATAAAATTAATATCAATTTTCTTAGTTGCATTCAAATAGCACAAGTTTCTAATAATATCAAAGTTTTTGGTTTTAATTCTCTTAAAAAAAAAAAGTTTTTGGTTATAAACTTTCATTTTTGGTCATTTTGTGTTGGCTTCTTGTGAAGTTGATGATAATAGTTCCTCACTCATTTTGCCTCCGGTGTAATATGTCTTGTTTACCAACCAAGTTACGCTCATGTAACTCTAAAAAAGTTACACATTACACCAAAATTTACAAACTTACCCTCCATCCAGCTTCCACTCTCCAGAAGGACCTGATGCAACCCATATTTGAGCAAGACTAAATTCTCCATAAGAAACAAAAGGGCTCCATACGTTTAATGACGCTCGTGCTCCATAATATTCGCCACCCTCCAATTTGACAGCGGCATACTAGTTCAAAATATCAAACTCATATGTAAGAAATAAATTTTAATTTATAAATGAAATAGATTAACTCTGACTGTAATTAGTTTAAAGAAAACAAATATGACATAATTTTATATATGTAAAAATATCATGTCAGTTGATAAAAAAGGATTATACCTCATGACCACTGGAATCATAAAAGCTATGATTAAGTTGTGATCTTCTATGTGGTATCCATTCATTGTCTTGTGTTCGTCTTATGGGGACTGTTCCTTCTGGGCATTGTCCATTTTTATGCCAATTTTGAAATAGCTCAGCTTGATATGAATTCTCTTTTGGACTGCTTGGGATTGAGTTGGGTTTCATCTAATCAACCAAGTCAAATTACTAGTTTTAATCCTCAATAATCATAATAAAAAGCTAAAACAAAGATATTCATATGACCTAAGACATTGCATTATGGAGTTAATACTTCTTTTTAGCTTTTTTAATCTTCATTTATTCGTATTATTATTCTTTTTTTAAATAATCTCACCCTTATCTATATATATATATATATATATTTATATATTTATAAACGAAACTTTTGAAGCTCCCACAATTTTCCACGTCAGCATTACTTAAAAAAAAAAGGGGAAAAAATAGCAAACAAAAATAGAGAAAAAAAAAACTATTAAAAAAAAAAAACTAAAACCCTTAACTATTTCTCCCCAAAACAAACCCGATAAAATGTACTTTCTCCAACTCCTAAACAAAACCCAATACAAAAACCTATTCTCAGTCTCTGACTCTCTGTCTCTCCTTCAAACACTGCAAGACCCATACGTAGGAACCCAAAAACGGAAAACCTAGACGTAGAGCTTTCTCTCTTCCTCGGCGACGGTAAGCTTCAATTGAAGAAAGTGAAAGTAAACCTAACATCAGACTGCTAGAATAGCTACAGGTAAAATCTTTTATATTAATTTTGGGTGTTTAATAGGATTTAGGTTCAGCTATTTTGTTTGGTTTTGATTTAAGAAATTGGTTCAGATTTTGTTTTGATTTAGAATTGGTTTTTATCAATACTCAAAACTCTAATATAGGTTCTCCCTCAATTTTGGTTTCTTTCAATATATCAAATTTTACTACAGGATTGGGGATATGGGTTTTGGCATCAGAATCAACCCCACGTTATAGCGTATTGAGTTTAAGTCTAAAAACTGCGATCTGCAAATTAAGCAATCTAGGTTGGATTATAAACTGTCATGGGGTGGGATTATGAAAACATTTGTGCTAATCGGAAATTTTAGCAAGATAGAGAGGTGTTCATTGTTAGGGATGCCTATGCATGTGTTTTTGGATTATGAATCTTTTGATATAGTGTGGTGGGTAAAGGTCACAGATTCAAAGATATACCAGTAATTGATTTGTATTTCCCTTTTAAAAAATAAATTTTGTTTTTAATTTTATGATGGGTTCTGGAATTAAAAGAAAATACGAAGAAGAAAAAGTAGATTTCACATGTTTTTTTATGTTTTGCAAAGAATGTTAGGCTGGCAAATTTTTTGTTTTTTGTAACTTGTATTTATTTTGAGGGACCAAATAGGTGATGGATACAGTTGACATAAATTGTTGTGCTGAGAGGAGTTGGATTTGATTGGTTAGATCAAATTGAAAAGTCTTTAGCCCTTTGGTTATATCTAGGAGTATTTAACCCTTTGTGGGAGGAAAAGTGCATAATTTTATTAAATAAATTTAGGGCCTGTACTTATCTGAATTAGTGAAGAGGATTTAACAAGTCATTTGAATCTGTAAATCACTATGATAGAAGGAAGCTTCAAAGTAAGTATTTAGGATACTCTAATAGAAAACTTTCCATTCTTACTGAAATAGTGAAATGGCTATTTACCTAATTGTTCTAGAAAAAACATAGTGATTATTTACTTTCTTGTTGATGTGTTGGTTTGATTTTTTTTAAACTTTGTATTACATGTTGATATTGTAACATAAATATGCATACATATGTAGTTTTAGGTGTGTTTCTCTTTAAATCTGTAATTGAGTTTGTGCACACACTAGATAAGTCTTTGGGTTTGGAACTCTGTAATTGAGTTTAGTGCTGTGTTTTGACGATAATCAATTTGAATTTTTTTTTTTTTTTTTGGTGGAAACTAAGCTATGCTTGCTTTCAATCAATTTGATGTTAAAATTATGACTTAGGATCTGATCTGCTTTTGTTTACTTCAAATTAATTTACTTCGAATTAGTTCACTTTGATGTGGTTTGTTTTGATTAACTGCACCTTGAGTTAGTCGAATAGTTCACTTCAAATCAGTTTGTTTTGAATCAAGTTATTTCGAATCAATAGCATTGGAATATGAGTTAGACTTAGAAATTGAAAATTAGTCTCTTGAGGATTGTAGTCACTTTAGTATCTTATCTATCATTGTACTTGCATGGCAACAAAAAGTCTTCTTAAGTAAGGTACTTTGAACTTTTACAAAATCAAATTTTAATCTATGAATCTAATGATCATTTAATGCTCTCTTCTAAAAGTTATGTTTGGTATTCGTTTGTTTTTTTAAATCTACTTTTATTCTTGGAGTTTTAATATCTTATTTTAACCTTATAAATATTTATCTATCTAATAATATAGTATTTTTTCTGTTTTAAATCTGCTTTTATGCTTAGAGTTTTAACATCATTGAACAATTTCTTATTCTTTGACATAGTTGATGTTAAGCTCTTTTGGAATGCATTTAATTGTAGAAAAAGGAAACTGATAGCTAATTATTTCAAGAAACAACAAAGGATCCTTGAAGGTTGTTTGGGTATGCTCTTTTCTAAACACACAGCAAATATATGGTTGCTGTTTTGAATCAATATTCTGTTTTTTATTGTTTGATTGAAGGAACATGAGAGAGCTTGAAAGTTAATGTTGATTGTAATTTCTCTAGAAGTGAACATGAGCAGAAACACATTTAGAATATATCACTAAATCACTTACCTATTTAGCTAAAAAAAATTATTTATGTATTAATATATGAGTCTGGATGCTACAATGGGTCATGAGCAATACTAACAACCTATCCAAGCATCAACAATAGCAACAATGAAAATGACACCAAGGTACTCTAAAGTCTCTATCCCTGACTTGGCTATGTTTTTAAAATACTTTTGCAATCACTTTGGTCCTGCACATCTACTTCTCTATTTGGTAACCAAATTTGGTTTTATTTGTCGAGCTAAATTTTAGTTTCTTTGTTATTTGTATACATCAGTATATATTATATCTTGATGTTGTTTAGTCATTTTATCTTCAATCATAATTGCAAATTGTTCATGAAATCCTTGATTTGAAAGGAATTGTCGTAGTGTTTTTTAAGTAGATTTTAATACGGTAGAAACATAAAGTCAAATTTCCATTTTAAATGTTGGTTGCATCAATCTTGATGCTAGAGTTTAAATTGGTGAATGGTCATTGCTTAATACTACCAAGTAAAACAGATTTGGTACTTAAGTTTTTGCTATAGGGAATTTCAGACTTTGGTCTATGTTATTTAACCTGACTTATGGTCATCTTTTTCTATTTCTCACAAATGACATATTTTTCTTTGAATTGATTGGCATTATTAAAACAAAGGCCTTGATAAAAGAAAGTTAGTTGTTGTACATCATGCTGAGTGTCTCACATATTATCAGCATCTTTTGGAACTTCAAGAAAATTGGGAACATGTTAGAAAATTTTCCTTCCTATTTTAGTTCTGCATTTACATACTTTAATATTTACACTCATTATAAGCATTGTATTTCATAATCTTCACTTGATTATTTGTTGTCTCAGTGTATTGTTCAATCAAAACGCAAAATTTAAGTTTTGGGGCCATCAAAGTTGTTGGCATGGAAGGAACATATATTTCAATCCTTCATATGTAAGCCTTGAACTCATTTCTAAATATTACATGTACGTTGACATATTTTTCTTTAATATTCTTGTAGGACCTTTATGCACTCCTTTCTCACCACCACATTCATTTTCTTCTTATGCAATCCTTACAGCAACTTTCTATTTGTTTTGTTGAAGAATTCATTAAGATGCTTCTTTATTATTTTATTTTCCCCCCATCTTAGAGTTATGTACAAGTGTAGTTCATGTGGGTCAAAGTATACACCTAGAAGATCAAATTCTACTTGAATTGTTATTAGGAATTTTCATTTTCTAGGTTTCGTTACTTTTTTATTTTTCAATTAGGTGGCGCTCTCCATATCTATGTAAAGAGGTCAGTATTTTCTTTTAAACCTTTGTGTTTTTGGCAATCTTTACACCAACCTGGACAATTCCATTAAGACAAAGACACCAATGATGTTTCATAGTTATTAGAAGGACAAGATCACAAGGACTCATGTTGTAGGTTGAGCAAGCTTGGATTGTAGCTATTGACTCAGGCAGAGAGGCAGAGTATCAGAACAGAGCAATGGAAGAATTTTAGCTGTGACTGTAAAACGACAATGTTTATATTTAAAACAGCTATACTACCTGTACTTTATGATTAGTTTAATTTAAAGATATTATTTATATACATGTGTATTAATCTGATTGGTTGTAGAGGCCAGATTTGTATATTGTGGAGTTAGTAAGAAGTTAGTTACTCTCAGACTTTGTATAAATACTTGATGTATTTTTATTTTCTTTCAATGCAATATAGAAATCTTTCATCAAATTCTCATAATAGTTAATTTGTTGTCTCAAATGACATAGTGCCTTAATGAAAGAGCTAGCAAGATGCTCTAAAATATTGGCACCTGAAAAGTTCAAAATTCCATTTTTAACAATTTTGAGTCCAACTTTAGGAACAAACTCTGGCAGCCATGGTATGACTCTACCATGCAGGTTAACCCTATTCTCTAAGAACTTTCTCATGCATCGCACGGATTAGCGACTAGTAACTTATATAAACTTAATGACAAATATAAAAAATATAAAGGGAATAATTAACTATCTGATTTTTTCATCCTTAAAATTTAGCAAGGAGGGTAATATTAAAAGAGAATTATAAAAAAGGTAATATGAAATGTGTATGATATGCAAATGCTTGAGAAGTTAGTTTCCGGCCTCAACTTTCACAAGAAACCGATTGAGCTCAACACTATGTTAGGCAAAATTGAGGGTAAGAGAAAGGAAAATAAATTGAGAGAGGGCAAGGAGAGGAAGTGGAAGAAAAGAGAAAAATCTCAACCTTCAAGTTGTTTGGTTAAGAGGAAAAAGATGAAGGAAATGATTTCAAAATTTTTTTTAAAACATTTTTTTTAAGTAAACTTTAAACTTTCTATTTCTCTCTTTCTCCATTTACTTCCACATTGGAAGGAAATTGAATGGTGGATTTGGAGTGAAACAAAAACCGTACATTTCCTTACTTTCCCTTTCACTCCATCCATTAATAAAATGAAAAAAAAAAAAAAATTTCTCTCTTTTTTCCCTCCACTTCTCTGCCCATGAACAGATATAGTGGAAAAGTTTGTCTTCATATCTCAGCTGCTTTGTTTTTTTTTTTTTTTTTTTTTTTTTTTTTTTTGATAAGACTCAGCTGCTTTGTTTTGATTGTTTCTTTTCTTTATATTACAAGACCATTGCATGAACATTGAAATAACCTCCAAAAAAGAACTATCAAATTACAAATTATATGAAATATATAAATAAACAACAATGGTAACAAAATTAAGTAAAATACATAATAAATAAACTAAAAATCAAGTAAAAACACCTGTATAATATGATTTTTTCTGAAATGGATGATCTAAAGCAGGTTGTTGATAAATATCAACACAATCAATTGTATCACTATCCTCTCCCTGTAAAGACTTACTAAAACCTTAAATAAGCTTGGAATATATATAACATTTTGGATCAAAATAAACGGAAAAGATAGAAAGAAAGAAAGATGTATTTAGTACTCATTATAACCTCAATCGTTTTGATGCTTCCTTTTTGCTTAATCAAGCTTTTATTTTTCATTGTCTCAATCCTTCTCCCATCAACAAATCTATCACCTATCACATAAGATAAAGCAAACAAAAAATACATGAAACATTCTAGTTTATAGTTAATGACGTAAGCCATGGAGAAACAAAACTTCAAAAAGTCACTTAATTTTTAATAACACTTCTGTCCAAAACTTAATACTTCCACAGATAATGTGATACAGAATACTATGGAAATTAGGAGTTGAATCAACCACATGTGTGCGTGCTCACTTGTCTATATATAGAGATTAAATTTGAGTCTAAATTTGGTAAGGATAGGATGTAAAAGTCATGTTGTACATCATCCACTAAGAGATTGTCATATCAGCATTTTATTTAAAATTTTATAAATCCTACCACACCTAATAACATTTTAATAAACTTTCAATTTGGTTGGATTTATACATGAGTATTAGAATTGATTGGATGTAGTTGTGCTTATTCTTAAATATATGATAAGGTGATGTGGCATG
The DNA here is from genome assembly GCA_033629205.1 of Lithocarpus polystachyus. Lineage (NCBI taxonomy): Eukaryota > Viridiplantae > Streptophyta > Magnoliopsida > Fagales > Fagaceae > Lithocarpus > Lithocarpus polystachyus. The sequence goes on along the minus strand of CM066166.1, from coordinate 17,728,926 downwards.
TTGAGATTAGAGGAATAAAATATGAGTTTTACACTACATCCTTACAGCATTTAATCTCATTAAAGATTATAAGGATGTGAAGTAAAACTCAAGTTTTACACCTTCCAATTCTAACATATTATATCATTATATCACAGATTGATAAATAGACACAATTACACCTAGTCAATTCTAATATTTATCTAAAAATTCAAACTAATTAGGAGTTTATTAAAATGTTATTAGGTGTGTAGTAAGATGTACTAAGTTTTAAATAAATAAATAAATAATCTGATACGATAATCATTTATTGGATAATGTAAAAGATGGGTTTTACACCTCGTCCATACCAAATTCTGATTGGGCCAGATGGTTTATTCCTTGAAAAAAAAAAAAGAGCACTTTCTTTATTTAGCTTTCCACCCAATTAACATCAAATATATCAATTTATGTAAAAATATTAATTTATTATCATGCATTAGTTAGGTAAATGCATTTATTTTCATATATTAATTCTCCATAAATAGTGCACTAATGATTTATGTAAAAGGATCTTCAATGATTTTTTATATATATAAAATTATATAAGAATACCTATTATCAAAAAGAAAAAAAATATTTGATCTGTAATAGGAAAAAGTTTTGCTCCAAGCATGTTTAAAGCCTTGGGCTCTAACTACTAATAGAAAAATGACAAATTCATTATGTCCTTAATACGTATGTCTAATTTCCAAGAGAGGTTTCCTGCTCAACTAGTACCTCTTGGTATTTCCAACAAAAACATCTAGGGTTCAAATCGTCCAACCCCATTGTAACTTTTAAATTATTTTAAAATAAAATAAAATATATATTGTGCACTAATGATTTATGTCAAAAATATATTTATAAACATGTCATTGAAAAGATCCATAAAATGTAAATTATTATTTCAACTAGAGGCAGAGCTAGAAAATTTTCTCAAGGGGGACCATGCCCAATGTATCATTATATTCCGATAGTTTTAACTCTCTACATAAATGCGTATAACTTTACTTTTGAAAAACAATAAAAATATTTTGCTAAAGAGATTTAGTTATATATTTTTATTAACTTATACTTTAAATGCTCTTAAAATTAATGACTTATATATGACAAAAAAAAAAAGTCAATATTAAAGGAAAATAGCAGAGACAACAATAAATTAAAGAGCATTTATACTTTTTTTTTTTTAAACTGAAAAGGGGCCATCACCTAAAACTTACTCAATATTTAAAGTTTTTAACATTAAACAGAGGGGGAGGGGGCATTTTTGGAAAATCTAGGGGGCCATGGCCCCCCTCCCTTTGCCTAAGATTTCAACACATTTAATATTTAAAATTTCAATTAATTTAAGCTTACAATTTTTTTTTTTTTTTTTTTTTGAATGCGCTAGTTATTAGCTATGCTTTTTTTTTTTTTTTTTTCTAATGGTTTTTGTTATAATTGTTGCTAAGCAAAGAAATATGAGAATGAATGTCATATTTCAAAAGACAGTTTGGCTTCAACCACTAATGGAACATATGTCCTATCAGATGCAATGCACATGACTCACTTGGTTAGTTAGGTTAAGTGAGTCATGTGTATTGCACATATCAAGGACACTTGTTATCTTCCAATTGGTGGTTGCAACCAAACGTTCTCCTTTTTGAAATATTAATATAATAAGAAGTTATTAGGTTGTAAGTATATGGAACTAACATTATCTTATGTAATTAAATAGAATATTAGATGCATTTATTTTCATGTGTTAATTATTTATAGGTAGTAGCAGCTCCAGGATTTTTTTTTTTTTTTTAGGAGAGTCAGTAAGAAGATGAATCTTCGCTAAAAGATGAATCTTTTGATCTACATGTTTTCCTTATTACAATTTGTCCATAGTAAATACTAGAAAGATGATAAACAATATACTGTTAGTTCATTTGGCATACTGTTCCTTAATACAATAAACATATTAATTCTTGTTATTAAGAAAACTACAAGCAAGATCTAAATACAATAAAATTTTAGCTATTGTTTATTTCAAATTTGTTAAGATCTAAATAGGCTTTTAAGAGGTTTAAGATGAAAAAATTTCAACTTTTGTTCTTAGGTTTTTTTTTTTTTTTTTTTGGTTTAAAAAAACCAAGATATTGTCAAGAGAATTATATTTAAGTTTATTTTAGGTAGGCATAAAAAAAAAAAAAAAAAAAAAAAAAAAAGAAAGAAAGAAAGAGGTCTAAGGTGTTCAAATTTTTTTTTTTTTAGAAGGGTCAAGTAAAAATATATTAAAAATTATATATAATTATTTTTTTGCTAGCTCAGAGGGTTCACCAAGACTGTACTAGAGCTGCCCCTATTAATAGGTGGTAATAAATGAATTATTTAGAGAAAAAAAATGAATTTTTATAATTATTTTATAAGATTTGTTCAAGAAAATAATTTCTTTAGAATAAGACATTATGACTCAAATTGAGTTTCTTTTGGCAAAAATTAAAAACTTGACATAAGCGAAGCCTATGATAGGGTGGAGTGGGCCTTTATAGAAAAAATTCTTTTGAAGTTGGGATTTCAAAATACATGGGTGTCTTTGATTATGGAATGTATTACTACGATGACTTATTCTATTATGGTCAATGGAGAGCCACAGGGTATGATTACCCCAACTAGGGAAATTAGACAAAGGGATCCATTGTCTCCTTATCTTTTTCTCTTCTGTGCGGAGGGGCTTGATGCTATTCTTCGAAAAGCAACTAATGAGGGGGACAATACTGGATTTTCACTATGTAAAAGGGGGCCGAAACTAACCCATCTATTTTTTGCAAATGATTGTCTATTATTTTGCAAGGCCACCTTGGCTGAATGTGAACAAATAAAAAATATTTTGAACATTTATGAAGCTGCTTTCGGTCAGATGGTGAATAAGGACAAAACTACTCTATTCTTTAGTAGAAATACAGATGATGCCACACAAGAAGCAATCAAAGTCTCCCTTGGGCTCCCGACTATCAAACACTATGAGAAGTATTTGGGGCTACCTTCCTTTGTTGGGAGGAATAAGAAGGCTTGCTTTACTCACATCAAGGAAAGGATATGGTCAAAAATGCAAGGATGGAAAGAGAAGTTGCTTTCTTAAGCGGGCAAAGAAGTTATGATAAAAACAGTGATCCAATCAATCCCGGCCTACTCAATGAATGTGTTCAAATTACCAGTTAGCCTTTGTAAGGATATTGAGGCTATGATCCGGAAATAAGATTCATTGGGTAAAATGGAGTACACTATGTTCTTCAAAATCTATTGGAGGTATGGGGTTCCGGGATATAAATAATTTCAATGATGCCATGCTTGCGAAGCAAGTTTGGAGGCTCCTTCATCAAAAAAACACACTATTGTACAAGGTATTTAGTGTTAAATATTTTCCAAGAGACAACATATTGGATGCACCAATTCCTACCAAATGCTCTTATGCATGGAAGAGTATTTTACAGTCCAAGAAGGTAATACAGAAAGGTGTTGTTTGGAGAGTAAGGGATGGGCGAAGCATAAGTATTTGGGACCATAATTGGCTGCCTGAATCGGGTATGAGCAGAGTGGTGTCGCCCAAACTTGATGTGGGGCCGAACCGGGTTTGTGATCTTTTCTATCCAGGTACAAAAATCTGGAATGTGGAGGTGCTGTAAAATTTATTCTACCCTTGGGAAGCTAAAGTGATTAGAAAGATTTATGTGAGTGAAGCTTGTGACACGGACTGCCTTGTCTGGCCCAAGTCTTCAGATGGTTGTTACTCGGTCAAGTCTGCCTATTAGATGCTAGCAACAGAAGTGAATAATGAAGTGCCATCTTCATCTGGTGGGGAAGGTACGAAGGTTTGGAAGAGTATTTGGAAGATCCGAGTGTCACCAAAATTCAGGCACTTTATGTGGAGAGCGGTGAAGGATTCTTTACCAACAAAACAGAATTTAGCGCTCCAGAAAATACCTATAGACGAGACCTGCTCTTTATGTGAAGATCAGCAAGAAACGGGTATGCATGCGATATGGCTGTGCGATCAAGCAAAGGCCGTGTGGAAATCTGTTCCAAGCTTTTCATGCTTGTACCAGCGACAAAACAAAATCCGAATGCAGCAACCCTCATGGCCATTACATGAGAGTAGCAAGGGGGCAAAGGATTTGGTGGTAGAATTTTTTGATGTACATGCACAGCCCACTAGTTCAAAGGTGCAAGGACATCGGGTACAGTGGACAAAGCCTCCAGAGGACTTTTATAAGGCCAACTTTGATGCAGCTCTTTATGAAAATAGTAACTTGGTAGGTATAGGAGTGGTGATTAGAGATTGCAATGGGAACATTATTGGTGCTCTAAGTCAGAAAATAGTGTTGCCTCAATCAATAGAACGTGCTGAAGCACTAGCGGCATCTTAGGCTGTGACATTTGCAAAGGAGCTTAGTCTATTCAAAGTAATTTTTGAGGGAGATTGCCTATAGATTATAAAAGCTATTAACACAAAGGAGGTGCAAGGACATTAGGTACAGTGGACAAAGCCTCCAGAGGACTTTTATAAGGCCAACTTTGATGCAGCTCTCTATGAAAATAGCAACTTGGCAAGTATAAGAGTGGTGATTAGAGACTGCAATGGGAACATTATTGGTGCTCTAAGTCAGAAAATAGTGTTGCCTCAATCAATAGAACATGCTGAAGCACTAGCGGCATCTCGGGCTGTGACATTTGCAAAGGAGCTTAGTCTATTCAAAGTAATTTTTGAGGGAGATCGCCTACGGATTATAAAAGCTATTAACATAAAGGAGGTGCAAGGACATCAAATACAGTGGACAAAGCCTCTAGAGGACTTTTATAAGGCCAACTTTGATGTAGCTCTCTATGAAAATAGCAACTTGGCAGGTATAGGAGTGGTGATTAGAGACTACAATGAGAACATTATTGGTGCTCTAAGTCAGAAAATAGTGTTGCCTCAATCAATAGAACATGCTGAAGCACTAGCGGCATCTCGGGCTGTGACATTTGCAAAGGAGCTTAGTCTATTCAAAGTAATTTTTGAGGGAGATTGCCTATGGATTATAAAAGCTATTAGCACAAAGAAGCCGTGCCATACTCTATTTGGCCACATCATTGAAGAAATATGCAGTCTTAATCCTTTAATGACTTGTAACTTCCAACATGTGAAAAGGGAGGGAAACAAATTAGCGCACACCTTAGCAAGGAGAGTAATTGTATCTGCAAACACTGATGTATGGGTAGAAGAACTAACTGTAGATTTGAATGATGCATTCACTTGTTCCTCAAAAAAAATAATAAATAAAACAAAGTGATGTAGCGTTTTAATATTAAAAATGATATTTTAATACACACTAGCACACATAAAATACACACTAGCACACACAACAAATGTGAAACTAAGCTATTCACTTGGACCCACCACCAACACCCAAAATTTTCTTTTTCTCTAATATTTTTCCCTCTCTTTCATTTTACGGCTACACATACATCACCAATTCACAAACTCTGTTCTGTACCCACTACAAAAAATTCGGCCTGTCCCGGCGTTTTTTTCCCGGCGCTTTTAAAAAACGCTGTAATAGATACGCCTGTCCCAGCGCTTTTTGAAAACGCTGGGACAGGCAGGACCTATGCTGGCGTTTTTAAAAAGCGCTGGCATAGGAAGCCTAAAAACGCTGGCATAGGCCATTCAATCCGTAATAGAAAGCAGACTGTCCCGGCGCTTTTGGAAGCACCGGGATAGGGTTAACCTATCCCGGCGCTTTTAAAAGCGCCGGGACAGGCTGCTTTCTATTACGGATTGAATGGCCTATGCCAGCGCTTTTCAAAGCGCCGGGATAGGGTTAACCTATCCCGGCGCTTTGAAAAGCGCTGGGATAGGGCGAATTCCATATGGGAATGAATGGCCTATCCCGGCACTTTGAAAAGCGCTGGCATAGGGTGAATTCCATAAGGGAATGAATGGCCTATCCCGGTGCTTTGAAAAGCGCCGGCATAGGGTGAATTCCATAAGGGAATGAATGGCCTATCCCGGCGCTTTTTAAAGCGCTGGGATAGGCCTTCCGATAGGTTCAACCTATCCCGGCGCTTTTAAAAGCGCCAGGATAGGTCACCTATGATGCATCTCTAAAATTACCAAAATACTCCCAAAACCATAAAATGACCAAAATATCCCCGAATCCTAGAAATTACAAAAATACTCCCAAAATCCAAAAAATATCCAAAATAAAACCTAAACCCTAAATAATACCAAAATATCCTAAAATCCCAAAAAATGACCAAAACACCTTCGAAACCTAAAAAAATGTAGTAATAGGTCCATCGCAACCTAAAAATGGCTAAAATACCCCCCAAAACTCAAAAAATGACCAACATACCCCTGAAACTGAAAAAATAAGCAAAATACCACTGAAACCTATAAAAATCACCTATATAGATTTAGTAATTATCGAATGACCAAAATATCGTCCGAATATAAAAAAAATGACCAAAATACTCCCCAAAAACCAAAAAATTATCAAAATATTCCCAAAATGACCAAAACACCACTAAAACCTATAAAAATCACATATATGGCTTTTTAATTATCAAATGACCAAAATATCGCCCGAATAAAAAAAAATGACCAAAATACCCCAAAACATAAAAAATGACCGATATACCCCTGAAACCGATAAAATTACCAAAATATCTTCAAAACCTAAAAATTACTAGAATACTCTTGACATCCAAAAAATAACTAAATTACCCCTGAAACCGAAAAGATGAACAAAATACCCCCGAAACCTAATAATTACCAAAGTACCCTTGAAATCCAAAAAATGACCAAAATATCCTCCCAAACCTAAAAAATGACCAAAATATCCTCGAATCGACAAAATGGCCAAAATAACCCCGAAGCCAATATTGATCAAAACAACATTGAAACCTGTAAAAATGACCAAAATACCCCCCTGAAACCTAAAAATTGACAAAACTAACCCCGAAACCTATAAATTGAGGAAAATAATCCCGAACTCTTAAAATGACCAAACTACCCCACTAAACCTAAAAAATGAGCAGAATACCCCATAAAATTTAGGTTTCAGGGGTATTTTGGTCAGTTTATCGGTTTTGGGGGGTATTTTGGTCATTACAGGTTTCAGGGGGTACTCTGGTCAATTTTTTGGGTTTTGGTGGGGTATTTTGGTCATTCTTTTGCTTCAGGGGTATTTTGGTCATTTGTAGATTCCGGTAGGCCTGTTCAGGATCTAACCGGTGCCAATGAAACCGACTGGCACCGAATCGATCCAACCGTTTCCAAGCCTTTCTGCAGGTATCCGGTGCGGTGATCGGTGGCGACATGGGCAAATCGAAGGTGACCGGTGCGGCTAGCAGTGACTATTTTGCCCTCCGACGAGAAACTACACTACACCGGTATATATATACTTATGCTATGATTTAGAATATATGTATCAATGTAAAGAGAAGAAAACTAAAAGCTGAAAGCTAGACATGAAAATTGAAAGCAAGGTAGAGGAAGAAGAAGGAAACGGCACTGGGTAAGTTAAGGAAAAAAAGTTAGGCTTTTTTTTTTTAATAATATTTAATCTGCCACTAAAACGACGTCATTTTAGTGCCTGATATTAAATTTTAATACCAACTCCAAAACAACGTCATTTTATCATTAGATTAATATATATATATATATATATTATGGGGGACTTACCCGGCACACTAGCAGTTGTTGTCCCCAAAGCGGACAATCCCAGAGGCATATAAACCATGAGTGGGGGTGTGCTTCAGGTGATGTGGGACAATCCCACCCTAGGATTATTTTAAACCCTATGATTATCTTTAGTTCTTCAAAGCTCCTCTCTCTCTCTCTCTCTCTCTCTCTCTCTCTCTCTCTCACTTCAACTTCCGTAAGTTTCTAGTGATGTTCTGACTTCAGAGTTCAGATGCTTCTTCTAACAAATGCAATGCATTCTACCAGGTTTGTTTATGTAATTTAATTTCAATGGTGTTTGTTTGATCTTTTATGGGTTTGGTTTAGTTTTGGGTTTGGGTTTTTTGTGATTGGAAATGGGTTATGTTTTAGAAAATATTGTGAATTTGTTTGTAGTTTTTTTTTTTTTTTTTTTTATAGAATATTTGGGTTTTTTTAATGAGCATGATGTGGTTTGGGGTTGTTACTTGCATTGTGTTTAGTACCTAAAAAACTGAGAAATTAATCGAACTAACTGCACCGAACCGGTATCTTGCACCGCACCTTGTGTAGACCGGTTCTCAACCCTCCACAGATGAGGTGCGGTCAGGGATGAAGAAAAACTGCCCCTGTAGGTGCGGTGCAAAAAAGTCTTCCAAAATCGGCCACACCGCACCGGGTACAGCCCTAGATTTCGGGGGGAATTTTGGTCTTTTTTCTTTATGGGGGTATTTTGGTAATTTTTAGATTTTCCTGCATATTTTGGCCATGATTTGGGTTTCATGGGTGTTTTGGTCATTTTTTATGTTTTAGGGGATATTTTGGTAATTTCGCAGGTTTCGGGGGGTATTTCAGACAATTTTTGGGTTTCTTGGGTGTTTTGGTCATTCTTTATGTTTTAGGGGGTATTTTGGTAATTTTTTGGTTTCGGGGGTTATTTTCGTAATTTTCTGTGTTTTGGGGCTACTTTGGTCATTTTTTGGATTTCATGGGTATTTTGGTAATTTTTTTATGTTTTAGGGGTATTTTGGTAATTTGCAAGTTTCAGGGGGTATTTTGGTAATTTTTTCATTCCAGGGGTATCCCGGTAATTTTTACATTTCAAGGGTGTTTTGGACAGTTTTTGGGTTTCATAGGTGTTTTGGTCATTTTTTATGTTTCAGGGGTACTTTGGTAAGTTGAAGATTTGGGGGGGTATTTTGGTAATTTTTATGGGTACTTTGGTCATTTATACTTTAGGGTCATTTTGGTAATTACTATGATAATTTGGTAATTAGGTGGGTTACAATTTACCCATAATAATTGGGTCGTGCTGGGTTTGTGTTAGAAGTAATCAGTTAAATGAGTTTTAATAAGTAAATGTATTTTATATGTCCAATCCAATTAAAGTATTAAATTATATTTTAATATTGTTGATCCTCGAGTCTCATCTTACATTATATAAAAACTAATTTTTAGTGAGGAAATAGATTTTATTAATTATTCAATTAAATTAAAATATATTAAATTAGTTTGGCGTATTCAATTAAATTAAATTTTGTTAAATTGAATTATTAAAAGATATTTTTATTAACTAATATAATTTATTTTATTAATTTGTACTGTTAAATTATATTTTATTAATTTGATGTATTATATTCAATCTTATTAATTATTAAATTATACTAAATTAATTTGTAGTATTAAGATATATTTACATAATTGGAAGTATTAATTATATTTTTATTCATTAGTAAATTATATTTTAAGTATTAATTGTAGTATTAAATTTAATTTTAGTAATCTGAAGTATTAAATTATGTATTTGTTAATTTTTAGGATAAAATTATATTTTATTAATTTGACTTTTTAAATATTATTTTATTAAAAAAACCTATATAGAGCTATTATGGCGGGCTTGATTTTCGCCCCAACAAGTTATATTCCCGTCATAATAAACCTAAGCCTGCTCTTTCTCTATTGCAGCAGCTTTAAATTCGCTATAATAGGTCAAAAAGTTGTCACAATAAAAATTGCTGAATTCCCTCTAAAACTTTCCGGGTTCCCACCAAAAATTAGGGATTTGCACACTTAGTCAAAAATTAGGTCTCTCACTAAAATCAAACACTCTTTCTTCCTCACTCTCCGTCTCACTCCATTGAAGATACTCGGCCTGCCCAGCCCACTGCCGTCCTCCCCACCACCGAGCTAACTTTTCTCCGATCTGCACCTCCACGTCATCCCTTCCTGCCGCCGATGACCCACCTTCATTGCCTCACTCCGATCGACGGTAATATTGCTTTCTTGTGGTTTTTTGTCTTTTCATTTTTGTAGTTTCATAGGTAGAAAAATAAAACTCCTTTCTTTGTTTATGATTTAAAGTATCTAAAATTCTTCACCAGATTGGGTGTTACCGATTCAATTTTCTATAAATTATATAAGTACATTTACAAAATCTGATTCAATTGACAAATTTATTATTTCTAATTTTTGACTACAAGTTCAAGTGAGGGGATCTTTGGGACTTCTTCTTCTTTGTTTTGATTTGTATTTTAATTTTGGTTTTTTCTATTAAATATTTCGATATATAAGATTTGGCTCATATTTTCTACGTTATTCAGGTTTTTTCTATGGGGTTTTGGGGCTGCATTTTTTCCTCGATTTATTACTATTCATGTTAAATAACAGCAAATCACCACTTTTCATTGATCGTTTACACAACTTTATCTTGTTATTGCTTTATTGATCAATGGTCATTATTAAAATTCCTTTGGATAATGAGTAAATGTACTGATAAAAAAAAGAGGGTAAATATATTTTATATGGGTTGTCTTTGTTTCTTTACTTCTTTTGTTTCTCGCTGTAATACAAGTAGAAAATTTTATTCAAGTGTATTAAGCTTTTAATTTCTTGCTTATAAAATGATACTTCCAGGATGAAAGTAGGATTTATATCTTCCTTGAGCTCGTAACAAAAGGGTCACTTGCCAGTCTTTATCAAAAGTATCGCTTGAGGGATTCTCAAGTCTCTGCTTACACAAGACAGATTTTGAATGGATTGAAGTATCTTCATGATAAGAAAGTGATCCACAGGTGATACAAAAGATCTTACTACTTAATTTATGTATAAGTATATATGTGTATACGTATACATAAGTACATTACACAAATGCTCCTCTTTGTCCAGCATTGCCTCTTATAGAGATTTCGAGTTTTTGGAAAAAGCAACCATATTTTCATCATTAATGTTGATGTTTCAATTAGAACATGGAAGGATCACATGAAAACTTGTTTTCCTCAGTTTGAATGGTACATGGATTGCTTAGCAAAAAAAGAATAGTACATGGGTTTGCTTTGTGCTAAAACTTGTCTTTTTTCTATTCCAATTTTCAAAGTAATCTGAAGTATTAAATTATATATTTGTTAATTTGTAGGATAAAATTATATTTTATTAATTTGACTTTTTAAATATTATTTTATTAAAAAAACCTATATAGAGCTATTATGGCGGGCTTGATTTTCGCCCCAACAAGTTATATTCCCGTCATAATAAACCTAAGCCTGCTCTTTCCCGTCAAAACGTGTCAACCACCTTTTCCTCCTTGGTTGATACTATGTTGCAGAAGACTATCAAGTGGAAAGTTAGAAAGAGAGAGCGGACTATCAAATGATTATTTTTATTTTATGAATTTCTTTGCCAGGAAATTTATTTTGCTTTTTGTTTTCCTGTCTTTTCAGGCTTATAATTGTCTATGTACTTAGTTCAAACACATCTTGAAAATGATACTTTAGCTGAACTATATTGCAAAACCAAGTGCAACCTGCCAAAAGGATTAACTGTATTAATGGTGAAAATGATTATGTTGGTGATGATACTACTCATTATCATCTAAGTAGTGCAGAAATTTCTTGAACATTCTAATAACTGCTATTGTATACTCTGCATTTTACTTGAAGAAATTACCTGAAAATGATTTTCTTGTCTTGTATTTGGAATATTTTGTTGATTTAATCTATTATGAGAAATAGAAAAATAAAACTCCTTTCTTCCTTGGTTGTGATTTAAAGTATTTGGTGGGTGTACACAGATTTTCAGCTTTATTTATTTGTTAAGACAGAATTGCTCTTTTTCAGCTATGCATTATAAAGATTTATTTTCTTTGAGCTGCAGTTATGTTTGCAATGTATTGTATGCTGGCTTACTTGGAGTTTTCAGAATTTGTTCAATTCCTTGTAATAATGTTTTTTTCGTAGTGCAGGGATGGATGTGACGCTTTTCTTCTATTGTGTTTGCTGAAGGAAGTCATTTTGAGCAGTTACTTCAGCTAAGAGTCTCCTCTAAGGTATTTAATCCATCTTTTCCTTTGTCTTCTTTTCTTAGTTTAAGTCTTTAGATGAGTTATTGAGGAAAATTATGAAATTTTGATTATTGGTATGAACCCACTTGATTGTGTGTGTGTTTATGGCCGAGAACCAACGGGTGGTTGGCGGCATTTTTATAAATTTTTTATAGATTTTGTGGCAGCTTATGCCTGCACTGCAGTGCAGCACAGCCTGCACAGCAGTGCACTACAGCCTGCACTGCACTGCTGCACACCCTACACTGCACTGCACACACACACACACACACACACACACACACACACACACACACACACAGCCTGCATAGCAATGTTTTTGACGTGTTGCATGAAAGAACTAGGTCTATTAATACCACTTCAAAATAGCTTTAACATGGTTTAAGGCTCTATTGATTATTCTAACAATAGGTTCTACAACAAACTCCTATAAATTAATTGATCTAACAATAATTTTCTAAAAAAGCTTGTGTAAATTAATTTGCCTAACAATAGGTTTTAGAATAAATTTCTAAAAATTAGCAATCTCACAATAGGCTTTATAACAAGCTTGTAGAGTGCTTTGACAGTTGTGAATGTGCTTGTCGTTTATTGAAAACCTAAACTACATGGACTATATTGTATTTCCTGTGATAAACTGTTTGGGTTTGCATTATTTTTGAGGGACCTGCAATGGATAGTCCTGTGAAGTGGAATACCTTACTTAAGTTTGTGACATGCAATTCCAAAATTTTGACTACTTTTAGTCATGTCTAGGAGTGTTTCCTTTCCCACTAATTTTGTCAAAGATCTACTAGTAGAATTGATACTCAGAGAGTTTGTAGCTACTAGGGTTTGTCCACACTTTATCAGTTGTAATGTTAATTTCCACAATTTGGGCTGCAATCACTAGTGAAAATTAAAAAATCACAGCTGCATCACTGTGTGCATCAGTGCTGCATCAGTGCAGTGCAGTGCAGCACAGGCTGCACTGCACTGCCTGCACACACACACACACACAGCCTGCACTGCAGTGCAGTACAGCCTGCACAGCAGTGCAGCACAGCCTGTGCAGCACTGCTGCACAGCCTGCACTACCCTGCAGCACACACACACACACAGCCTGCACTGCACACACACACACACACAGGCTGCGCTGCAGTGCAGCACAGGCCTTCCTTTAGTCTATATATATATATATATATATATATATATATATAAATTGAGGTATAGACATAAATAAAAAAATAAAAAAATAAAAAAAAAAAGAAAGAAAGAAAGAAAGAAAGAAAGAAAGAAGGAGAAGTAGAGTCAACTTTGTTGTTAGTATACAAAGGAGTAAAGAAAGAATAGAATGATACATGTCATCTTCGGCATTGGCACTAGTAACCAAATATGTGGGAGTGAAATGCTTTTTTTAGATTTTGATAAACCAATAACTGAAAATGTTACTTTCAAAGTTTCTATGACTCAAATGAAGTTCCTTTGAAACAAAAAGTAAAGGTTCATATTTGCTTAGAAAATGTAGATCGCCATTTTATTTATGATGTCTATTATATATTTATATGCTCAGTTTGAAAACTATTATTTAAGACTAGGCCAAATGCCAAGAATGAAATGATTGGACAATTGCTGTAGAGTAATTGTTGCAGCAAGCTCAGTGCAGCAGCAAGTAGTACAACAGCAGTATCAGCTCAATAACAGCATGTAGTTAATGTGCAATTAGTGGGGCATATGGTAAATTGTAATCCGCACATGCTTATTTCACTTAGGTCAAATGCGTATTTGAATTAAGACGTGCTAGTATCAGCAATAATAGTAGTTTGATAGCTGTTAGGAGAAAGATAGAGTTAGTTACGACAGTTAGTACTCTAGAAGAAGTTGTTTCTAACCAAGCCTTGAGTATAAGAGGATACTTCTTGTAATCATGGAAGTTAATCATTAAAAAACTTCAGTGAATTCTCTTCCAAGTCTCTAAATTCTCTCATTCTCCCTCTTAATCTCTGGGGGCTCGGTTCCCTCTAAAGAACCAATACAGTTTCCATGACCGAAACAGCAAACCCCAAGATCTTAATTAAGGAAGGTCTTAACAACCAACTTTTAAAAAAAGACTGATATTCTCTTGAAGGATTGTAGTTGGTTAGGGACAACGGAAACAATGTGATAATCAAGGTGCCGATGACATTTAAATTTTGCTGGACTTACAATTTATGGTGAAAAATAAGATGGTGAGAGATGTATCATTGTTATGCAATCAAGAAATAGCTTTTAGAGAGAAACTAAGCCACTGTAGCTTATTCATAGCAATGTGTGTGGACTGAAACCATCATTGTTTGGTACAAATAACTATTTTCTTCTCTTCATTGATGATTTATTTTTTCTAAAATAGAATTATGAGGATTTTAAAATTATTTAAAAGTTTAAACTGTTGTAGATAGGTATAGTAGTTATGAAATTAAGACCTTGTGATTCAATAGAAGGACAAATTCAAATAAAATGAATTTAAAGAATTTTAAAAAGCAAATAGTATTGGTCAGCTTCAAAAGTCCTTCAATCGGCAAATCAAAATGGAATAGCCTGTGCAGCACTGCTGCACAGCCTGCACTACCCTGCAGCACACACACACACAGCCTGCACTGCACACACACACACACACAGCCTGCACAGCAGTGCAGCACAGGCTGCGCAGCAGTGCAGCACAGCCTGCGCTGCAGTGCAGCACAGCCTGCGCTGCACTGCTGCGCAGCCTGCACACACACACACACACACACACACACACACACACACACAGCCTGCACTGCAGTGCAGCACAACCTGCACTGCACTGCAGCACACACACACAGCCTGCACTGCACTGCAGCACAGCCTGTGCAGCAGTGCAGCACAGCCTGCACTGCACTGCCTGCACACACGCACACACACACACACACAGCCTGCACTGCACACACACACGCACACACACACACACACACACACACACACACACACACACACACACACACACAGCCTGCACTGCAGTGCAGCACAGCCTGTGCAGCAGTGCAGCACAGCTTGCACTGCACACACACACACACACACACACATAGCCTGCACTGCAGTGCAGCACAGCCTGCACTGCACTGCCTGCACACACACACACACACACACAGTGCAGCACAGCCTGTGCAGCAGTGCAGCACAGCCTGCACTGCACTGCCTGCACACACACACACACACACACACACACACACACACAGCCTGCACTGCAGTGCAGCACAGTGCAGCACAGCCTGTGCAGCAGTGCAGCACAGCCTGCACTGCACACACACACACACACACACACACAACCTGCACTGTAGTGCAGCACAGCCTGCACTGCACTGCCTGCACACACACACACACACACACTGCAGCACAGCCTGCACTGCACTGCCTGCACGCACACACACACACACACACACAGTGCAGCACAGCGTGTGCAGCAGTGCAGCACAGCCTGCACTGCACTGCCTGCACACACACACACAGCCTTCACTGCACGATTATGAAATTCCATTCGTATGTAATCAAGCTATTGGGCTCCTTAACGTTCTCAAGCCTACATGTAGATGGGAAGAACACTAATAATCTAGCTAGGTAAATTACCAAAGAGAGAAATAAGAGGGAATAGAATGGAATTTTTTTTTTTTTTTTTTAATCTCCTTATTTATTATCTTTTGATGGTCCTCGTTTGGGAGTTTAATAGGAGAGACCCCATTCCATTCTTTTTCCTTGTAAGCTCATTTTTAATCCCTCCAAAATTGGGAGGAAATAATGGGAAATAGAGTTTGTTTTAATGAATTTTTGTTTGAGTTTTGTGTGTTGGTTATTATCGTTTAAGTCTTTGTAGTTTTTTGTTTTGGTTTATTATCATTTACTGCTTTTGTAATTTTCTGTTATGCTTTGTGATTACTTAAGTAAAGCTATTACTAATCAAAATGTCATTACTCTATAAATAAGCTTGTTCATGAAAACTAGGAATCATCTTACATAGGAATACAAAAAATTTAAGGGGGGACATAGATTACTATATGTACTATATAGACATTGGTAATAATGTGTCTACATTACTGCTGTGGTGGGTTGTTGTTTTGGAGCAAGCAGGTGGCTTGCATGGAGAGAAAAGGTGGAGTATTTTCTATTAGGAGTGTTGTTTGTGTTGAAACTTACATTTTTGAAACTCGATGTGCAATGGTGAAATTGTAGTGTAGGTGCGCCTCATAATTCAACACATATCAATGGATAAGAGTTGGATGGATGCTAAAAAGGGTTCTAAAGAATACCTCCAAGGCCTTGACTCATTTGTGGAGTTTGCTGCTCGCACGGCATGTCAAGGGAAGATCTCATGTCCTTGTAGGAATTGTAGGCATAGATATATGTTTGAAGTAGAGGTCGTGCGTGATCACTTGTACTCATTTGGGATGGTGAAGGATTATAGAACTTGGCTGTTTAATGGGGAATCTGAGTCTACACCGACCACTACTGAAAGTGGAAGTAGTCGTGTGCATGAGACTTTGGATCAATATGGCGATTTCCATGGGATGCTGCATGACTTACACCCCATGCATGATATGGCACCGGATTCAATGGACGAAGGTCCTAGTGTGCAACAAGGTCCAGAAGGTCCTGCCTTGCAACAACCGGTTGAAGCTCCCAATGATTATGCAAAAAAATTTTACGACCGAATACAAGATGTGGAGAAACCTTTATATGAAGGGTGTACGAAATTTAGCATATTCTCAGCCATTGTGGTTTTGTACCACTTAAAGACTCTTTGTGGTTGGACTAACAAATCGTTCACTTTGTTGCTTTAAGTCTTGCAAGATATGTTTCCTTCGGATGCTAAGTTGCCAAAAGATTGTTACGAGGCTAAGAAGATAATTACGGATTTGGGTTTGGGTTGTGAGAAGATTCATGCTTGTCCTAATGACTGCATGCTTTATTGGAAGGACAAGAGTAAACTTGATGCTTGCCCACATTGTGAGGTATCAAGATGGAAACCACCCGAGTCACCTGTAGCTGATAAGACACAGGCTTCATCAAGCAAAAGCAAGAAGAAAGATGCAAAGGTCCTACATTGGTTCCCTTTAAAGCCAAGATTGCAACGACTCTTTCTATCATCCGAACTAGCCACTAATATGAAATGGCATGCTACTTGTCGAACAAATGACGGGGTAATGAGGCATCCTGCTGATTCTGAAGCTTGGAAAGAATTTGATGATAAGCATGTAGAGTTCGCATCTGACCCACGCAATATTAGACTTGGGTTAGCAGCGGATGGATTCAACCCGTATGGAAACATGAGTACCACGCATAGTACATGGCCAGTTGTGTTGGTTCCATACAACCTCCCTCCTTGGATGTGCATGAAGAGGTCTTCATTGATCTTGTCACTTGTAATTCCTGGTCCAACCTCACCTGGGATTGCTATAGATGTGTACCTGCAGCCCTTGGTGGAAGAATTAAGAGAGCTATGGGATGTTGGAGTGGAATCATTTGACGCATCTTCCAATACCAGATTCCAATTGCGTGCAGCACTAATGTGGACCATAAATGATTTTCCTGCATATGCTGACATTTCAGGTTGGAGTACGAAGGGTTTGCTGGCTTGTCCATGTTGCATGGATGATACCGAGTCCCGTTACCTTAAACATGGTCGGAAAGTTTGTTACATGGGACATAGGCGATGGTTGGATAACGATCACGAGTTTCGTGAAGATGATATAAATTTTGATGGGACTAAGGAGTTTAGAGTGGCTCCGGTGACACCATCGGGCTCAGAGATCATGCAGCAAACAGAGAAGTTAGTTGGCCGTTGTCTTGGGAAGAAGCATCAGGCTCTTTATAACAAAAGAAAGAGGGGGGAGGAGGATGCTTGTGTCTGGAAAAAGAGAAGCATTTTGTTCACCTTGCCCTATTGGGCTGATCAGAAGTTGCGTCATAATATTGATGTGATGCATACGGAGAAGAATGTAACTGATAATATAATGGCAACGTTGCTAGACTTGGATGGCAAGACAAAGGACAACTACCAAGCACGCCTTGACTTAAAGGCCATGGGTATACGGAGTGAACTTCATCTAGTCCATAAAGGGGTTGATACGGTTGAGATGCCAGCAGCTTGTTATAATATGACTAGAAGTGAGAAAGACGGGTTCCTACAAGTTTTGAAGGATGTAAGAGTGCCTGATGGGTATGCTTCGAATATCTCACGTCGTGTCCATCTCAAAGAACGCAAGATTTCTGGCTTAAAAAGCCATGATAACCACATCTTGATGCAACAACTCCTTCTAATAGCTTTGCGCGGATCATTGCCGTCACAAGTAACAAGGCCTTTGATCAAGTTATCATGTTATTTCCGTGAAATTTGTTCCAAAACACTGACTGTGCTAGATCTTGAAAACCTCGAGAAAGATATTGCAGTCACATTGTGCGAATTGGAGAAGATATTTCCTCCATCATTTTTCACGGTTATGGTACATGTAGTCATGCATTTGGCAAGGGAAGCGAAGCTTGGTGGACCAGTTCATTATCGTTGGATGTATCCTATTGAGAGGTAATCCTAATATTTGGCTTATGATTAATTTGATATTTTAATACATGGTACGTTGTTCAATTGGGGAGTTCGGTATTGTGCCTAGGTACCTATCTCGACTTAAGTCTTATGTGCGAAATAAAGCCGCTCCAGAAGGATCTATAGCTCAGGGGTATATAGTTGAAGAGTGCTTAACATTCTGTTCAAGGTACATGCATAGCATTGAAACAATTTTCACACGACCTATCAGAACGGTGGAAAGTTCTACTGGTGCAGTGTCTTATTTCACACCAAGTCAAATAGAATTAATTCAAGCTCATCGTTACAT
The DNA here is from genome assembly GCA_033629205.1 of Lithocarpus polystachyus. Classification (NCBI taxonomy): domain Eukaryota; kingdom Viridiplantae; phylum Streptophyta; class Magnoliopsida; order Fagales; family Fagaceae; genus Lithocarpus; species Lithocarpus polystachyus. Next base: position 17,710,055 of record CM066166.1, on the reverse strand, counting down.
TCTTTTCAACTGTGCCGACATTGGACATTTTCGCGAGTAAGTTATAGTTGATTCAATTAGTTTACAGTTTTAGTCCATTACTGGAAATACTGTTTTATTATGACTAACACAAATGCATGCACAGTATGCACAAACATGTGATCGAGGATGAACTAAGAAAGGCCCACCGTCGTATAACCGATGGTGTCATTCATAAGCGCCATATGGAGAAGTTTTGTGGCTGGTTTAGAGATCTTGTAAGTATGAATGCTAGTGACTTTTTTCATGGCTGTATATGGGAAGTAAACTAACTTATAATATGTACGTATAAACATGTTAGGTTATGTCCATGAGTGATGCTGACAGGCAGAAACTTAGCATTACTCTTAGTACAATTGGTGCATGTCCCTATTCTAGAGCCAAGCGGATGAAGCACTATGTCACCAATGGTTTAAAATTTCGAACTAAAGATTCGGAGAAGAATAAGAAAACGCAAAACAGTGGAGTAAGTGTCGTGACAGACGGTGGTGTTGCTTATTATGGTATTGTAACAGATATTATTGAGTTAAACTATGCAGATAAAATAAGACATGTGCTATTCAAATGTAAATGGGTCGATGTTCTTAATAGCCGGGGGTACAAGATTGATGAGTTAGGGTTTCCACTTGTGAATTTTACCCGCTTGATACATGTGGGGGATGAACTGATGGATGAGCCATATGTATTAGCATCTGAAGCTTCACAAGTGTTTTATGTAGAGGACAAGAGAGACAAGGATTGGTTTGTAGTTGTTAAAACAAAAGCAAGGGATGTGTTTGACGCAGGCAGTGGTCCCTTGTGTGAGGATGATGATGGTGATACTTATTGCGAAAATGTTCCCTACAATATCATCGGTGACAATGCAGCTTCTGACAACATTGTTGTGGCTCGACCTGATGTCCAAGGAACCACAATTGATGCAATGGTCATTGAGGAGAACGAGAAGCTAGATGGGGACTTCATACATGATAATGACTTTATTGATGATGAAGTTAGCAATGAGGAGTATAGCGATGATGAGTACAACGACGATTAGTAGTGTAATGTAGTAAGACCATCTTTTGAACTAATACGTTCCTATTATAACACATTAGATATGAATATGCATTTTCATTGTCACCTATACTGTTTTTGGATTTCAGTAAATGAAAACTCAATTGCTTCCATATGTGTGGTTTCGTAGTGTGCTTGTGAAGTGTTGCATGTTTAAAGCATTTGTAAGAGATTATATACATACATATATATATATATATGTATGTATGTATGTATATATATATATAGACATATGTATATGTAACAATATATTTTTTATAACTAACAAGCTTGCATTGTTTAGGTACTGCACACAAAAATGGGGAGGAAGCGGCGACTTCAGTACGTTGAGCCTGGTGAGAGCTCCTCACATGTGGGGTTGAATGAAGTACCATCACGCCAAGAAGCTCCTCCAACTACTGATGATAGACGACAGTCCCAGGGGAGTGATGACGAGACACAAGCACCAGGTAGGTGTATTTCTAAATTTGTACTTAATAGCACGATTATGAAATTCCAGTTCTATATTTTTTTTTTTCATATTTGTATTTCTTATAATTATTGCTATACCTGCTTTAAATCTGTTTTGTTTTTAATAAATGAAATCCAATTTAAGTAATTTATAAGATAATCAGAAGTTTATAGGTTCACTATTAATGTGTTATTAAATATGTTTCTAGGACAATGTTTTATGTAGAGACATTTTGTTATGGCCATAGAAATGAAAGCTTCACATATTTGAAGTTTCTCCGACCGTAATAAACAATAGCATTTTCAACAATTGATCCCATGTCTATTACTGACTCTTGTGCCCTGAAATTCATTTCAAAGTGCAATTCTTTATAAGGCAGTAGAGTATGTGTTGTCCATTGTAATTTACATAATATCCTCAATTGTTGAATAGTCTAGATCTAGGGTGAAAATTTTGCAGTAATATATGTTCAAATGGAATATCTTCTGGCCATATTTTATTAGCCTTTTCTAATCCATTTCAACTGAAGCGCTTAGACCTCATATGATTGGGAAGAAACCATTTGACAAAAACAATCAACTCTGTGGCTATATAGAGTGAAACTGAAACAGGTGGTCTACACTCCCTTGTTTACTCTAGCTATGCATTTTTGGCATTTAGAGCCCAAGTAGAAGAGAATGTATTATTTACTTGCATGAGTGCCACATTTATGTCATGTGAGGTCTAAGATGAAGTACAGGTTCTCTAATAATCTCTTTTGCGCTATTGCCATATATTTTGGACGTTTATATCTGTCAATCTCTGATCAGAATCATCTATGGTGAGTATGTTGGTCAAGAAATGAACAAAAATTCAAAAGAGGGTTTGTTAAAATATGTTATTCAAGCTATATTAATATAGCTCTAATAAAAATTTTTACACAGTAAAAGAATATTAGAATATATTATACTTTGAGTTCTTTTTGTATATTACCATATTAATAACAAAAATACTCTCATTAACAAGCTAATATAGGAAATAATTTGAAAGAACTCTAAGAGTTTAGTTTTACACCAGTGTTAATGGCTAGTTTGTTAACATTTCATTCTTTTGTGTTTCATTGTAATTTGATGCAACTTGATGTTTTAATAGATACTGAGGACGTACCCGTACCCACAGCTGGAGCGGTTATTGTGCGCAATACACGTGGGCCTAACCGATTCGATGATATATGGAATATGCCACCGGGCAAGAAATTATTGTTGGAAATAAACAACGCGGGCCAGCCAGTCGGGGAGAATGCTGGACCTTGGGCAAAGTGGCTGGGAACAGTGGCAAGAAAGCCTGATATGTGCCCAATCAATTACTGCTCATGGCATTCCATGCCACGACAATACAAGAATCGGTGTTGGGAAACCGTTCAGGTATTAAGCAAAACGCAATGGTAAAACAAATGACCTTGAATTTCCTTTAAACATACATCAATTGCTTTAATAGTCATGATTTTCTTCTTCTTTTTCTTTCATCTTTTGGTTTAAAATAAAAATTCAATCTTTTTAAATAAAATTATATACGGTTATGCAAATTACAATAATAGGTTCTATCTCTATTTTAAAGGTAGAACTTTATTTAAAGTTTGAAGTTAATTATCTTTAATATGGAAATCCCTATTTGTTCATTTGGTTAGTAAGGACTGTTGATAATCTGTTTTTGTTGAGTCTGGAGGTCGTTTAATATAGGAGACATGTCCTAATTGAGGAAATTCTTAATGTCAAGCCTTAGAAATGAGCTTTGTTAATTTATCTTCAAGTTACGAATGTCATTGATTGTGGAAAAATTGTGTGACTTATAGCTTGATAATGGTGTATTGGGTCTTTGATAGAACCAGAGTATCAAGTCCTTTTGTATATATATATTTGTAGATATGTGCTTCATTTGGGCTTATTGAGTACTTCCAATGTCTTATAATATTTTATTTTGCAAACTACAAAAATAGGTTCTATCTCTCTTTTAAAATTACACCATTTTGGTATCAAATTCTCTCTCTTCCAAATTCTTCACTCTTTGTTACTTGTTTAAAGTTTTATGTCAATTTGCTATTATGTCCAAAATGTGACAGTTTAAAGTTAATTTCATTTTACACATGGTAGGCACGATGGGTGATTCCTACAGACCGCATCCCACTTGCCGAGCAAAGGAAATGGGTACTCTCAAGGATTGGCAAGTTGTGGAGGAACCACAAATCAGAGTTGAAGAAGGAACACTGCAAGCTGGACACAACTAAGGAAGAGTTATTTCAGCTATCATTGTCGGAGCTTGATGACGCTCAATTTCATGCCTTGGTGGAGTACTGGTTCACTGATGATTTCAAGGTAGTAATAGTTACAGTACTATAGATGTTATTGTATATTAGTATATTTTGGTAATTGGTAGTGACTTTCTTGAAATGTTTGTAGGATCTTTCGAGAGATAACAAAGTACGGCGTGGGAAGCAAAAGGAGTTGCACACGCTCGGATCCAGCAGCATGGCTCGGACAGCGCATAGTATTGTAAGAACAATATTATATATATATATATATATTAATAACATGCTTAAAAAAACAAAGTTTATATTATTTTGCATTCTAAAGTAATAATAAATGTGATTTGATGCCATCGAATTAAAACCCTTGCTTTAAAATGTCGAATGTACTGACCATGTTGTAGGCAAAAGAGAGAGGCAGTCAAGTAGAGAGAGGTGAGATGTACGAAGTGGCGTATTCTCACCGTGATGGTACTGCTGTGATTGCCACTGCAGAAGCGAACATTGTAAGTTGGTAATAAATTATATTAGTAATTTAAATGTATTGTCTTGAGTTGGAAAGAAGTTCTTTGATTAACATCACATGGTATAGACTTCAATTAAAAGGGAGACTGGTGTCTCATTACCCAACTTTGTCCTTGATTAGGTTGTTCGCATCATTAGATTAGATTATATTAAGGTCGCACAATGTTAGGAAATTTTTGTTTATAACAGTATTATTTTTATTTATTAAAATATCCTTCACTCTTTTATGATAAGTTGCACATCTACACCCTTGATTTTTTATTAGAGAAAGAAATATTGACACTTTGGTGGTGTCATGCGTCAGATAGAATTTTAATATTGATTTTTTTTTTCACTATTATAGTGATTATCTTGATTTTTGAATGAGATATTATTTTATGAGATTAACGTGATTAACGTGATTCAATCTAACAACTTGTTTACAGTATATAATACCTAACTTTAAGCTAAGCATATATTAATACTAAGGTTTCAGATTATTTTATTTGCACCACTACTATATAGATACATGGGCTTACAATGAGTTTGGAACTCTTGGACCATAATAAGTCTAACAAGTTTGACAAAAGGTTAGGATTGCGTCTTCATTTTGAGAAAAACTAAAATATAAAATATAACATGTGTATGGTCTACAACTTGACAGTTTGAAAGTAAAGGAAAAATATATAGGAATTTGCAACAATAAAATCAAGGATATTTTGATTTTTGAGCATTTAAACTTTTGTAACAGTTCTATAAAGGTTTATTTTTTTTCTCTAATATAACAAACTAGATTGAAGTGTATGTCATTGTCATATATGAGATATAGTAAACGTTTGAATAATATTATAGATTGTCCATAAAATCTAGAGTTGGTATAGATATTTTACCTTTCATTTTATTCTTTTTCCTTTGACAGCATCTTACTTAAGACTCACTGGTGAGCAAGTGCATCCCAATTCAAAGTGCAAACTCATGATATTGGTTTCCCAAATTTTTTTCATAAGACCTTAACATAAGTAAACCATTACTGCTTAGTTTTTTTCCCCCAAATAAAAAAGTCACTTCTTAATTAGGTATATATTCAATATGCAAGCCTTCCAAATTGGCATGGAATATAATTGGAGCTGATTTCTATGGGCTTATCCTATTCTTAATGTTAATGGTTTGGTGTTGTTGCATTGCTAAATATGATGATAACCACACTAATACTAGAAAGTAAGCTACAACAAATGCACTTAGGAACTAATATTCCTTCCTTATAGTACATCTTTTAAAAAGGTTAAATTATTTTTGGGACCCTCTAAAGAGTATTATCCTAAAATGTTGAGATTGATCTAGAAATTAGTGGGTAGTTAAATATGAAGGAATAAAGATTGGGGATAGGCACCCCTTGCCTCTTTTATATAGGTATTGTTTATAACTTTAAGATTAGACTAGGATTCTAGGAATAATAAAAATTATAAAGGGATATTATTTTATGAGAAGCATATTGTGATATTTGGTTCATAAGCAGCCTACCACCTTGTTAAGTTAAAATTTCGGAATCTCTTCATTAGAATCATGCAAGTTAAAATTTCACCCCCCACCCCCCCTTTTCTCTAAACTTCTGACTTCCAAGTGTCTTTCCATAAATGAACTTGGTAGAATACAATGTGATTTCCTTGTTACATTTTAAAACAATTCGCAGAGTGCAATGACTGCAATCGAACTTGACTCTGTTCTTCTTTTTTTCGTTTGAAGGTCATTTGTTTATTTTATTGAAAAACAAGATACTTCATGTGCAGAGGATGTTTTAACAGAATTACACCTAACATGACTAACCATTTAAAGATGGCAATAGGCTTATTGGTTGTTTCTGATTCTCTGTTATCTCTCTTCGCTTAGTTAAATTTCAAATGGTGACCATTTGTTCATGTTAAGTCTTAATGATGATCTTGGAACACCTCGAGACTTGCCTTTTTGTATGTAATCTGTTTTATCATGTAATTTATTATTGATTCAACCTTACATTCTCACAAAAACACTAGGCAGTTGGAGATTGAAGATCTAAGCTATTGTTTGTATTTGGTAGTGTTCTTAGTAACCGATCCTTTTTCGACCTTGCTGAGTAGTTTCTATGGTAACATCAAATCTTCTGTTGATGACAATTTATCTAGGGTGTGAAGTCTCTTGTAAACCCAACCATTCAACTCATTATGTTGTATTATTATTGTAATGACTTATTAACCTATATAAACCAGGGATGAAATGTAGTACATATAATATACCTACATTTATAGGGTAATTCTGTAACGTTGACACAAACTGTTATATATATATAAAAGCATATTACTCATGTTGGCATGTGTATTATTGCCCTGGTTGCTAATATGTTTTGTTTATGCATGATTACTAGACAAAGATGAAACAACTTATGACAGGAGGGTCACAGTTGCGAGGAAATGACATTGAGGGTGGCATACTTTGGCAGCCCGACGATGCATTTGGACAGGTCATCGGTGTAGAGAGAGGTGGCCGTGTCAGAGGGGTAGGCTTTGGTCCAACCCCCTCTGGCAATCGTGCGAGGTCAATGAATGATAGTATGCCACCTCCAACATCTACAGCAACCGACCACAGGGTTATCGAGTTGTCTAATCAAGTAGAAGCAATGAAGGAAAAATGCGCTCGTTATGATGCTGAAATGAGCTTAATGCGAAAGATGTTGACTTCACTATGCCCATCGTTTCCTAGTATCTCCATGGTAAGAAGTTTAAATACAAAGTATGTGCATTTTTGTTTATGTTTGTATGGTGATTGGTGAGTTGTTATGAAGTTTCTGTGATGCAAACTAATTAGATGAATTCTTTTTTGGAAATGGTTTATGGATTCATTATGAAGTTAATGGGTTATTGGACAGTATATGATGCTTTGGAGAATTTTGCTGTGAAATGGGTGAAGTGGTTGGCTGTCTTTGGAGAATTGTTTTAGTTTGCTAAATATTGTTGCTCATTGGCTCTATCCAAATAAAGACTCTTTTTAGTTATTTTACCAAAAAGTAATAGTAATAAATATTCTTTTTGTTTATCATTTATAATTACTTCTTTTACTGTCTAATTTAGATTGTATTAGTGTTTATTTATTAGTATAAGGGTGTCATGTCAGGTCAGGTCTATTTTGCTTGATGTGTTATGACTTTCTAGACTGATTAGTGTGATTGAAGATGAGAATCAAGAGTTGTAATGAGGTGTAGGAATATACCAAGGTTGTAAGTAAATGAGTGATCAGAGAGAGGACAATATGCCTAAGTAGTGGCCTAGAATTTGACAAGAACTTGTAAAGATGAAATACATATGTGTAGCACATAGGAACAACTAAGTTACCCATTGCACCGCATCTAGTAATTTTTAGGTTCATATGATCTAATGTCTTGAGTTTAAGTCTTTTAACTGGCACTTTAAATCATCCCAAAACAAAACTTTCTTGTAATTACCCCATGTTTATAAGTATAAAATTAAAAAAAAAATAAAATAGGTTTAACAGCCAAATCATCAGATGATCATTCAGGCAATCTTACAGCACACGATTATTACAACCACCTCAAATTGAGGAAAAACAAAATTATTTGTCCCTGAATTATTGCAAGCAACAAAGTGAGGTAAACTCATTCATTCCAAAAATTAAATTAAGCTTGTTTAGAGTTTAGACTCCGGCTTATTAATACAATAAGGTCAATTTATGGGTTTTTAGAAGTTATCTTCAATTTAAAGTCACCCCTTAAGTATTTTTTTGTAAATATTTTATTTATGTTGTTTATTAAATCCTCATTTTAACTTATTTTAGTTATTAATTGTATTATGGTTTTGTGACTGAGAGTTTGCAAAACGTCCACAGGCGGACTCAAATAGTTTGCACATCGATTAGCTTGCCGGTAACAATGTTTGATCTGAATTTGCTGGAAACATGACACCAGCTGCCTGCAATCATCCATTATAGGAGATATAACAATGTTATCATAGTTATAGTTCCTTAGGACATCAACCACTGCTTTAGCATCCACCTCTACAACAAGGCATGGAATATTTAGAGAGAGGCACAAGCTAAGTCCATCCCTTAAGCCCAAAAGTTCAGCTACAAAGCAATTAGTAGTCCCTATATGCCTAGAGAAACCCGCTATCCAATTCCCCTGATCATCTCTAACAACACCACCACAACCTGCTTGACCACAGCTACCCAAAACCGACCCATCAGTGTTCAATTTCTTCCATCCCATAGCTGGCTTCTCCCATCTGATGCTCCTACTCACTACTCGGGCTGGGTTCCTTGGTGAAGCTACATAACACAAAAATTCCACAGCTTGGTTCACAATTTCATAGGAAAGATTCGGATTAAGGCTCCAAATTTCTTTTACCTTATGGCAGTCCCTAAGAGCATGTAATATTGTTTCTGAAGCCCTTTGGCAAATACGGCATGACTCCTCCTCAACCATTCCTCTTCTCACAAGGCAAGCCTTAACCCCTATACTTCCATGAGCACACATCCACCCAAAGTCACGCACAATCATATCAGTTTCCGTACCCATGGCAATAGAGTATGCACTCCTTAAATCAAAGGTGCCTCCCGGGTTGCCCATCCAATAGGTATGGCCTGAATCAAGGATTTTACATCCAAGGGCAGCTCAAAAGGGATTTTGCTCCAATCCCACCCCGTATCTGTTAGAACATCCTTAACTTCCAAGTGGGTTGCACCTTGAGTTAAAGGTCCTTGAATCAAATTCCGGAGAGGTCCTTTGCTCAGCCAATTGCCCCTCCAAAAACTAACATTACTGTCCCTGCTGATCATCATCAACCTATCCTTCTCAAAGGTCTCCCTACCTCTTTTTATGGCTGTCCAGACCTGGGAGCATGGTAATCTGTCCGGATTGCTAGCATTGAGTCTTCTATTGTTATGGTATTTTTTCCAAAGGACTTGAGCCCACAAAGCTTCTCTTTCCGTGTGCAACCGCCAATTAAGCTTGGCAAGGAGGGCTGTATTTCTAACTTTTGCTGCCTGCAACCCAAGCCCTCCTTCCTCTTTTGTTCTAGTAACCCGATCAATCCCATCCAAGATTCTTCCTGGTAACTTAGCGCACTGCATGACATAGGATGGTATAGCCGTAGAAAAGGCTTGAATAAGGATAGCACGACCAGCAAAAGAAAGCATACTTGCCTTCCATCCTGCAAGTTTTTGTTTAACCCTATCCAAAACAAAATTGTACTCATGGGAGGAGGATCTCGGATGCCTAATAGGAATCCTAAGGTACTTACCAAGCGAAGGAGCGGAGGCAAAACCAAGGATATCATTTAATGATTCCCTAGTATCCCTATCCACATTGGGCGAGAAATAAACTTTAGACTTCGCCTCACTAATTGTAAGTAATCTCTTACTGAATCTTTTGCATAAATTGTTTATTAATTACTTTTTGAGAAATTTATTGAGACTAATACCCAATTGCTTAACTGGAATCTGTAATTTAGAGTGTGTTTTAATTGCTAATGTGGCACTTGGTAATAATACTAGTGCTTTTGTGTCATTCAGCTACTAACTTTGTTGTTTAGTACACTAATCCATTATGTGTTTCTTAATTCGTAGGATGATCTCGGTGATGGTGATTCTGCAGTGGATATCCAGTCTCCTGATGCTTAGCACTTATCATTTGATTTTACGCAGGAGGGGATACTTTGGGCATCTATTTTGGAGTAGTTACTATATAGTTAAAATGTATTATTTTGTGTAGGGCATTTACATAGTTGTTTAGAATGTATTGTTTTGTGTATAAAATTCTAGACATTTGAGATGTAATTACTGATATGGTGTAATTAAATATGTTTAGTTTTTTGGTTAAATGTGGTATGGTATTTGTTATTGGGAAATATGAATTCTAGTTACAGTGCAGGTATTTGTTATTGAAAAATATGTATATTAGGTACAGTGCAGGTTCTAAAAAAAAAATGACCTATACCGGCGCTTTTAAAAGCGCCGGCATAGGTCCTTAAAAACGATATTATTGAAGACCTATGCCGGCGCTTTTAAAAGCGCCGGGACAGGAATACGTCCTATTCCGGCGCTTTTAAAGCGCCGGGACAGGCCTTTTAAATTTCGCCCAACAAAGACCTATGCCAGCGCTTTTAAAAGCGCTGGAATAGGGTGTATACTTGTACCGGCGCTTTAAAAAGCGCCGGCAAAGGTCTTTGTTGGGCGAAATTTAAAAGGCCTGTCCCGGCGCTTTAAAAGCGCTGGAATAGGACGTATGACTGTACCGGCGCTTTGAAAAGCGCCGGCATAGGTCTGTATTGGGAGTAATTTAAAAGGCCTGTCCCGGCGCTTATAAAGCGCTGGTATAGGGTGTATTCCTGTCCCGGCGCTTTTGAAAAGCGCCGGGACAGGGCCCGCGACCCTCTCCCGACGCTCAAAACACGGCGGTTTTAAGCGCCGGGAAAAAAAAACGCCGGGATAGGACTTTTGACCCTATCCCGGCGCTTTTTGGGGCTATCCCGGCACTTTTAAAAACGCCGGGATAGTCCCATTTTTTTGTAGTGACCGCAATTAAACATGCAACATATCCCTCATCATTTCCTAACCTCACACTTTCCTTAAAATTATATACAAATTGAAAATATCACATTTATGAGCAAAATATTGTACAAGGGTAAAATCGCCCATTCAATTAAATTTAAAATTCCGTAATTGATGAGGGTGGAATTCCATATCATCATGAAATTCAACTTAAAGTTAAAAGCAAGGTTTCTAATATGCGAAGAAGTTTTACATTTACAATATTTTCATAATAAACCATAGGCGGTAAGCTGTTGTTAGTTTTTATTTGAACCCACTATTGAAATTACTTATTTGCCCACTAATAATAATCAATAACAACTTGTCACATAAGATTTATTATATAAATGTTGTGAACATAGCATTTCTCTTCTAATATAGAATATATATATATATATATATATATATATATATTACTAACCTCAATGCTACAATTACTTAATAACCTTGTTTAAAAATGTTAGAGAAAAAGTTTCTGTGACCAAAGTCTAGACTTCTTGGTCTGTGGAATTATGTTTCCTATTATGTAGGAATTCTGTTCCCTCACGTAACGGGTTTTTGTGGGGTGGGGAAACACAAGTCTGAGATGGATAACCTAGTAGATCCGTGGATCCGATTGTCTCTCTCTGAACAAGAAGGCGAAGTTTTTAATTTGAGAACCAAGGGTGCAAGAAAGAATGTACTCTAACTGCTAAGTTCTTCACAAAACGTGCCCTTAACATTGAAGCAGTTGCTCGCACTCTTAAACCTTTATGGCGTACTAAGCAAGATTTTGAGATTCAGGACATAGGCAACCACATTCTGTTATTTGTTTTTGAGAACAAGGTCGATGCTAACCGAGTTCTGCTAGGAGAACCAAGGAGTTTTGATAAATATCTGATTGTCTTGCGTAGGTATGAGGATGATAGCTCGCTGAGGAAGCTTCTTTTTGACACGGCGAAATTTTGGGTACAAATGCATGATCTACTATTTCAGCGGATGGTCACGGAAATGGCAGAAAGTTTATGCGAGTCAGTTGGCCGGATCGTCCGTTCTAACGATAGGTGGTGACTTTATGCGAGTTAGGGTGGAGATTGATGTCCATAAACCTTTATGCACGAGACGAAAGGTTAGGTTCAGTCAGGATAGGGAGAGATGGGTGTCGTTTCTTTATGAGCAGTTGCCTATATTCTGCCACTAGTGTGGGATCCTGAACCATGATTCTAAGGATTGCGATCTTTGGCTTCAAAGTAAAGGAGAATTGAGGATAGAGGACCAAAAGTATGGGCCATGGATAAGGGCTGACCCTCCATGTTTGCTAAGGTAAAAAGTTGTACGGGTAAGTGGAATAGGCGTACCAGGTGCAGCGTCTTCTCGAATCCCAGGGTCAATGATGGAAAACTCAAGCAAGAAAGCTGGTGGGGAGGATGGCTGCCGCGCCGATGAGCAGCAGAGAAACAAATTTGGAAGGTGGGCGCGTTGTGGGGGAAAATAAACCAACAGCTGCGGAAATTTCTGAAATTTTGAGGAATGAGGATTCTTTCCAAAATCATCTAAAGGAAATTGATATGGCACTAGAGGGACACACGAATACTACTAAGGGAGCAATAAAGTTGACTATTCCAAAAGAGGATAGGGCCGAAACTTAGGGGGAAGAGATAGTTATGGTGGATGAGTCAAACTCGGTAGAATCAATTACGGAGTTGGTGGATGCTTCAAATCAGGCAGAGGTGGGCATTATTGGTAAGGTCTCAAGTAATAAAGAGGGTGTAGAACATGAGGATAATCAAATCTTTTTGGAGGCAAAGAGCTAGCAAATGACAGACGTACAAACCGTGGGCTTGGGCCAATCAATGAGTGGGCTGGACAATATTTTACTTGGGCCGAATACTAGCACGTGGAAAAGAATCCAGTATAAGCCTAAGTCTATGAATGTAGCGATGCCTAAGGTTGAGAAGGTGGGATCCAAACGTAAAAACAAGACAATATCTAATCAGAAGGAAACTGCAGAGAATATGAGGAGATGGGGAGGTGATGAAGTCCTAGAAGTGAGTAATCTTCTGAAATTTGAATTTGGATTGGTGATGGCTGCGATGCAGCACCACTGGGATCAATGAGTACTCTAAGTTTGAACTGTCGAAGGCTTGGGAACCACCGAGCAGTTCAGGCTCTCTGAAGCGTGGTTGAAAAAGAAGTTCCTAGCTTTGTTTTCCTCATGGAGACTAAGATTCTGAAGAAAGATGATGGAAATTCAAAATTCTATTGGCTTTACTCAAGGATTAATTTTCCAAGCGAGGGTAGAAGTGGGGGTTTAGCTCTTCGTTGGAAACTAGAAACTACTGTCAATGTTAGGGGCTATTCAAAGTGGTACAATAATGTTAAGGTGGTGAGTAGTAATGTTTAGGGGAGTTGGAGATTTACAGGCTTTTATGGCCAACCAGACACTAGCAAGTGGGAAGAAACATGGCAGATTCTAGAAGCTTTTGGTCATCGTAATAATTCACCTTGGCTCTGTATTGGTGATTATAATGAAATTCTCAGTAACTCAGAGAAATTGGGAGGTCAACGCAGGCCGAAAAGACAGATGGACAGGTTTCGAGATATTGTGGATATATGCCAGTTTCAGGATTTGGGGTATTCGGGTGCAAAATTCACTTGGTCAAGACATTTTGAGACTGGGAATAATGTATAGGCTAGATTGGATCATGCTTTATCTGATGCAGGATGGATGAGGAAATTTGCAAATGCCAAGGTGGTCCATATATCAACAACTGAATTCGATCATTGTATGTTAAGCTTACAATGGGACTGAAATGATAGAAGTTGACCAAGAATGGGGAAATTGTTCCACTTTGAAGCTATGTGGCTTCGGGATCCTCGTTGTCTGGAGGTGGTCAGTGAAGCTTAAGAGCATGGTTTTTCTCTTTCCACGGGGTACCGCAAAATTCACTTGATCAAGACATTTTGAGACTGGGAATAGTGTATGGGCTAGATTGGATCGTGCTTTAGCTAATGCAGAATGGATGAGGAAATATGCAAATGCCAAGGTGGTCCATATATCAACAACTGAATCCAATCATTGTATGTTAAGCTTACAATGGGACTGAAGTGATAGAAGTTGACCAAGAACGGGGAAATTGTTTCACTTTGAAGCTATGTGGCTTTGGGATCCTCTTTGTCCGGAGGTGGTCAGTGAAGCTTGGGAGCATGGTTTTTCTCTTTCCACGGGGTACCAAATCAAAAATTGTTTACAGTCTTGCAAGGAGGCCCTAACTCGATGGAATAAGGTGGATTTTGGACATGTGGGTCGATGCATTTCAAATCTGAAAACCCATCTTCAACGGCTTGAGCAACACTCAGAATTGTATGGTGAAGAAATTCGAAGTGTGCGGAAAGAATTGAACTCGTGGTTGGATACTAAGGAGGTTATGTGGCAACAACGATCTAGAAACATGTATTCGGTGGCAAGTGACAGGAATACCAACTTTTTCCATGTCAAAGCTTCAAATAGACATCAAAAAAAATTAATAGAAGGTATGGAGGACAGCTCTTGTACTTGGTAGGAAACACCAGAAGCAATTGAAGCTATTGTTACTGAATACTTCTTTTCGATTTTTACCACATCCAATCCGATTGAGATTGAGCGGGTGACTGACATTGTCCAACCAATGGTTTCTGAGCACATGAATTTTCTGCTAGGATGTGACTTTCCAGCACTAGAAGTATAGCAAGCGCTAAAATAGATGCACCCGACTACGGCACCAAGCCCAGATGGTATGCCCCCCTTTTTCTATCAAAAATTTTGGTCTCTTTTTAGTGCTTGTGTTACACAGGCAGTATTAGATTTTTTGAACCATAGGGTGGTGCCCCTTGACTTTAATGAGACCTACATTGTTCTTATACCAAAGGTTAAAAATCCTCGGAAGATTACTAAGTATAGACCTATAAGCCTCTATAATGTTATTTATAAACTGGCATCTAAAATTGTGGCTAATAGACTGAAGACTGTTCTGTTTAACATTGTTTGTGAAAATCAAAGTGCATTTACTAAGGGTCGGTTCATAACTGATAATGTCCTAGTAGCTTATGAGACTATGCACCATATTAGCCAAAAAAAGGACTAGAAAATTGGGGAGACGGCGTTGAAACTAGATATGAGTAAGGCATATGATAGGGAGGAATGAGACTGTTTGAAGGGTATTATGCTAAAGCTTGGCATTCATAAGAGGATGGTGGAGATAGTTATGAGATGTGTCTACACTGTTACTTATTCAGTTTGGATTAATGGGAAACCTAGAAGGCGTATTATCCCTGCTAGGGGTTTATGTTAAGGGGACCCTCTTTTCCCTTACCTATTTTTACTTTATGCAGAGGGCTTATCTGGTTTAATTAGATAGCAGGTGGAAAGAGGCAGCATCAAGGGAGTGGTTTTTTGTCGTGGTGCACCTTGCATTTCTCACTTATTTTTTGCAAATGATAGGTTGATCTTCTGCCAAGCTACATTGGAGGAATGCGAAGTGCTGCAACAGATTTTCTCAGTATATGAATCAATGTTGGGTCAACAATTGAATAAAAATAAGAATGCCTTAATTTTTAGCAAAAAAACACCACTGTCCAATCAGGATGAGATACAACGGTGTTTTGGGGCACTAGTGATTCGAAGCATGAAAAATATTTGGGATTACCCTCTCTGGTGCGGTAGTATAAACGCAATACATTCAATGATTTAAAGGAAAAGTTGGGGAATAAACTTTCAAGTTGGAAGGAAAAGCTTCTCTCAAATGCTGGCAAGGAAATTCTTATAAAGTTAGTGGCCCGGGCAATCCCATCATATACTATGAGTTGTTTTAAGCTCCCTAATGCTTTGTGTGATGAACTTGCTAGTATGGTGAGACCCTTTTGGTGGGGGCAGCAGGAAAATCATAATAAATTAGCTTGGTTAAGCAAGGAGAAGATGTGTGCTCCAAAGAAGGAAGGAGGGATGGGATTTCGTGATTTGAGAGCATTTAACATTGCTTTGCTGGCTAAGCAGGGATGGCGACTCCAGACCTA
This sequence comes from Lithocarpus polystachyus, assembly GCA_033629205.1. Taxonomy (NCBI): domain Eukaryota; kingdom Viridiplantae; phylum Streptophyta; class Magnoliopsida; order Fagales; family Fagaceae; genus Lithocarpus; species Lithocarpus polystachyus. Next base: position 17,694,144 of record CM066166.1, on the reverse strand, counting down.
TCCAAATTCTTTGTTCCACTGAGTTTACAAAGCTAAATATTTACCTAAAGGTGATTTTTTGAATGCCTCATTGAATGCAATATTTGAGAGTCAACAGGCAGTAGGGATTGAAGTTGTAATTCGAGACCATCTTCGGTCGGTAAAAGCTGCTTTGAGCAGAAAAATTAAAGCTCCATTGGGGCCTCTTGAGATTGAAGCCAAGGCAATGGAGGAGGGAATGAGGTTTGCTTGGGATATGAGTATTAGAGCTGCAATTTTTGAAGGGGATTCATAGGTGGTCTTTCACTCCCTTCTTAGTTCAACTACTCCACCTTCAAGCATTTTCAATATGATTTCAAGGTCTTTGTTACAAGCTAAAAGGTTTAGTGAGTGCAAGTTTTCTTTTGTTCCCCGAATGGTAACAGAGTAGCACATGGGCTAGCTCAATATGCTAGGAACCTGTCAGAGTCTAGCTCTTGGATAGAACAAACCCCATGTATCATTGAACAATTAGTGTCTCAAGTTGTATTGTTTTTATTCTTGTCTCAATAATATGAAGTAGTTTTCATCTATAAAAAAAAAAACAATTTTTTTTTTATCACACTAATGCTTTTCCATTTTTTTTTTTTTTAAGAAAAGTGTAAGAACACGAGTTTGGGATGACCCAAGCCCACCAAAAAGGGTAAGGTTGGAGTTCCTAAATTCAACCCAAAACAATAGAAATTTGTGTAGAGAGTGGGATGAACAAGTTTAGGCTTCGCCCGCGAACACAAATAGGGAAAGAAAGACTAAAAACCTCAAGTTTCAAAAGACGAAGGGTTCTTCACACTATTGCCTGAGGACAATGTTCTTGGTGGTTACAAGTACCATTCACTCTTTCTCTTAGTTACAATTCTCTCTGTGATTTCTTCTCTCTCCTTCCTTTTTTTTCTATCTGAAAGCCTCTTTCTTTTATATATTCCATGGCCTCTTGCATCCCAACCCTCCATCTGTAATTTTCCAAAATCTCCTTTAAGACACCTATCCCTTTAGACTCCTTGTGAAGGTGGTGGAAGGAGTTACTGAGCTATGGATCCACTGTTCAAGTCACTTCCTTATTAATGCAGTTGATAAAGTTGTTGCCCACCATTTAATGCGGAGGATCAAGTGAGACTCTTACAAGGAACTTCCTACAAAGATGCCATTCATACCCTGAGACACCCTTCCGCACCCCTTATATCTCCCAAGGACGTTTCGTCCCTTCCTATTCCATCCTTGGACCACCTTACTCCTTGAACCATGGAAGCTCCTTCCAGGGGAACAACTGAAGGTTACAATGATGCTTCCCATCTTCAGTCCTTGGATTCCTACAATAGCCCCCTAAAACCTTGCTATTTCCACTAATGTAAAAAGTAAGGTTTTAGTGATACTCCCACACTCCGTATGTTCCGAGCACATTTCCACATGGTAATGTCTCTTCACCTGTCATCAGCACGCTCCTTACGCTTCAATATCCACGATCTCACATTTATGGCGTCAGGCAGCTACTTGTGCCCCCGCATTCTACGATACGATGACCATCCTACAGTCCTGATTTACCTCCATTTATGAGCTAGAATTTTACCACTCATTTTTCACCTCTATATAAGGAGAAGCTAGAAAGGACTTTCCCCCATTTGCTCATTTTGCGATCTCTCATTGAAACAACAATTGAGGAGAGATTCTTCAATTGCAAGTAGGTGCGTCCAAATTCCTTTACACACTTTTTTTCTCTGCTTAGGTTACTCATTACCTTCACCATAAATTGCCATGAGTAGATTTACTAAGCTAGTTAATACTCCCGAAGGCATGGCTGCCTTTAGGGCCCAATATAGGATCCCTAATGGTGTTAAACTCCAACACTGTGAGTTAAGAGAGTCGTTGGTAAAAAATAGAGACCCAGAGTTAGTAGTAATTCCAATGATCGTCTTCATAGAAGGTGGGATGGAAATCCCCATGGGTAAGGTCACAAGGGATTTCCTTATGAACCATAGGTAGACCCGTACCTAGTGTACCCTAAACGTCTTTAGAGTCCTCGGGAGTGTAGATATGATAAACCAATAATGGGGACCAACTTCACATCGCATGATGTAAATTGGGTATACAACTGTCAGTAAACGGAAAAAGGGAAAGGGACCAAATATTACATTAAGTGTAGGGTTCGTTCCATTAGGTTAATCTCATGCATGCCAAAATCAAATAAGGGTACAGACGAGGATTTCCTCATCATCTCAAGAGACTAGCATGATGGATTGCACTGTCCCACCAAGGAGAGGGAACCAAGTAAGGTTCCCACAAACACTAGAGGCACATAGGTTTTTTTTTTTTTTTTTTTTTTTTAGCCTAGGAAAGGACTTTTATAATAATCGTTCTATAGCTAACGTTGCATGTTTTCTAACAAAATAACATCACATAACCCCTAACAAGCACTTCGTGAATTTCCCCGACTTAAACCGCATCCTCAAATCCAAGATCTTCCTCCATAAGGATGGTAAACTCCAAACAATGCACGTGATCCTCAGATTCAACCCAATCTCCAAACGCTTTCAAAGTCCAAAGAACGTAATCAAAGCTAAGGATCCCAGACTAGCTTTGATTTACGTTATCATTCCAAGCTTTCTAACAACAGGACCTCCTCATGCTGTAACTCAGGATTCTCAACTTCCAGCCCCATTTGTGACCAGAATACTATACTGCTTGGAACAACCCCTGCCCATGGATGAGGAAGCGAAAAAGCCCACCCTTGAACCTGTCCAAAAGGTGACAGACAGAGATTTTGAGGTTGTTTATCGTCAAGACACTTCTAGCACATCACACCCCCATCCACGTCTCACATAAACTAGCTCCAACCAAGAAGAAGCTCATACTTTAGAAGGGACGGGTTTCAAAGAAAAAGCTCCAAACCTCATGGCCCTACTCGAGGCCCACACTGGGAGTGGTTCCCCAGTAGTCCCAATGATGCCTGTGGTGCCCCGACCACCTACCCCTGCTCTCGGGCACGCATCCTCTAATGATGCAGCAGACAATAAAAGGAAAAGAAGCCAAGGAGGCAAAGGCCCTGAGGATGCTGAGGAAGGAAAAGTCACCCACTCCTCTCAACAGCCCTCAACCAAAGAAAGCTGAACCACTAGGGCCCAGTAGAAAAAGGGTACCTCCACTGGTATCTCAAAAAAGCCTGAAGGGGAACAGCCACACAAACCTTCTCCTTGGAGACCCTCCTTCACAATGAGCTCGGGGGGCTTGGTAATGGACAACGCCAACCTAAGAGACCACCTGAAGGGCAGGTCGGCTCTAGTGGCTAAATGTTTGGAGAAAGCCCTCCCCAAGGATATGCAGGAGCTCAAGTCCTTCAGGAAACGCAAGGTCTTCTTGTCTTTGAAAATAGACCTTGCCAAGGTACATGATCACTTCATTCTTTTCCTAAAAACAGATAACACATATATAAACACTAACATGCCTTAACCTTACAATCTGTATAAGTAGCCTTCGTGGCTGAAGAATGGGTGGACCAAGCTCTGAACCAGGCTCATAAGGCCGAAGGAAAAGCGAACACAGTTGAGAAGGCCCACGTCGAGACTAGCCAGAAGCTTAAAGAGACTCTCACCCAGCTGACCGAGGCAAAGAAGTCTTGGAAAAATGTTGAAACTGCCCTGTCCAGCTTTGAAAAACAAGCTATAGAGTCTCTAAAGGCTTAAAAGAAGGCTGAGAACAAGCTGGCCTTGACCGTGGTGGAACTTAAACAAACCCAGAAATAGCTGGCGGTCAAGGATGACAAGATGGCTAAGGCCGAGCAAGCGGCCTACGACACGGGCATGACTAAGATTGCCTAGAGTCTAACTGCCCAACTCAGGGACGTTGCACGAGCCTTCTGGCTCGAGGTATGAGGTCAAACCCTCAATGCAACTATGGTTGACATTGAATCAGAGCTCAGGGCTCCTGATAAAGTGTACTACCTTTCAACCCTGCGCCTAGCCCCCAACTCCCCTCAACCTTAATGGACCCTGGCTCTGCCCCCACCTCCTCCTCAGCCCAGCCTGGATCCAGAAAAGAAAGGAGGAAAAGAGAAGGAAACCTCATCCTAATTTAGCCCTGGGCTTAGAGGCAATCATCCACATGTGCAAATGGGCTTAAGTATAGCTGATGCCCTTCTCCCTCCACACCCCCCCCCCCCCAGTGTTTTCCTCATGTAACTCAACTTTCTAATTTTGATGAAAATGATTAATCTTTAGTTTACTATCTCACATTTGTCTATGTTTTATTTGTTTAAGTATATCTTCGGCCATTTTCTTTTCCTTATAACATTTACAATATTTTTAACCTCTGATTAACTAAATCAACTTCCCTTATCTTAATATTTACTCTAGCACAGAGGTAAACAAAGTTACTAAGCTGACCCTTGAGGCAACATTTTGGCACTTAACAGAAACTACAAACAACCCTTACCTTAAATTGGACTCGGAATCTCAAAAAGGTCCATTTGCCAAATGGCTATAACCCGAAGAAGCAAGCAAGCTCCATAACTTCACCCTATACTTGAACAACTTCATACATAGGATAATTTACCCAAACTGATCTCATGGAAATACTTGCAAATGCTTTAAGTGATGCTCATGGGCATCTCCGCAATTAGGTTAGCATAAAAAGGGTCTTAGTCATCTTTTGCGAACAAACTAAGCACTAATTTACCTAAGGTACGTGATCCGAGAAACCATACGTGACAAAGGTTCTGTTAGTACTGAAAGAAAAAAGAAAAGTATTAATTTACCCAAGGTAAGTGATCCGAGAAGTCAGGCGTAACCAAGGTTCTGTTTAACACTTAGAAAAATATGAAAGCATTAATTTATCCAAGGTACGTGGTCCGAGGAGCTAGACGTAACCAAGGTTCTGTTTAACACTTAAAAAAATATGAAAACAATAATTGACTAACAACTGAGCCACAGATACAATAATGCAAAAACAAACTAAAACTAAGCGAGGAGAATATAATGTCATAAATGGTAATAAACGGCATAAGTTATTTACATTCCAAGGATGTGCAACCACATTCACATCCAAATCTTCCAAGTAATAAGCCCCAATCCCTGCTACTGACATTATTCAGTATGAACCTTCCCAATTAGGGCCCAACTTCCCCTAGGATGGGTTCTTTGCAGTTCCCACCACCTTTCTTAAAACCAAATCCCCTGGGGCTAGTGGCCTTAACTTCACTCCCTTGTCATATCCTTGCTTAAGCCTCTGCTGATAATGTGCCATCTTTATAACAGTCACTTCTCTTTTTTCCTCAATCACATCCAAGCTATCCGAAAGCAAACGATTATTTTCATCAATGCTAAACTGATCAGTTCTTAGGGTCGAGAACCCTGACTCTAGAGGTATTAAAAAATCTGTCTCTCTAGTTAAACTCCGAGGCGTGGTACGATAAGTCCACAGCACATGGGGTAACTTATCCACCTACTTTCCCTTTGCATCATCCAATCTTTTCTTCAATCCAGACAATATAACCTTATTAGTAGGCTTGGCCTGGCCATTCCCCTGAGGATAAGTAAGAGTAGAGTACCTGTTTCTGACCCTCAACTCCCCACAATATCTTTGGAAAGCTTTGTTGTCAAATTGAATACCATTATCCGAAATCAATGTGTATAGGACTCCAAATCTGGTGATGATAGTCCTCCATATAAACCTCTTAGCATCCACATCCCTAATATTAGCTAATGGTTCAACTTTCACCCACTTGATAAAATAATCTGTCTCGACAAGGAGCCATCTTCGGTTTCCTATAACTCGAGGAAATGGTCCCATTATGTCCAAGCCCCATTGAGCAAATGGCAAAGAGTTGGAAAATGGATTCAGGACACCCCCAGGCTGATAAATATTTAGGGCAAATCTCTAACATTGGTCACATTTCCTCACATAAAAATGAGAAGCCTTCTACATGTTTGGCCACCAATACCCTTGAGTAAAGGCCTTATGAGCCAAAGACCTTCCTCTTATATAACTCCCACATATCCCCTCTTGCAATTCTTCCAACAAGAGCTTCACTATCTCAAGATGCACACACAGTAAGTATGGTCTTGTATAAGAACGTTTGTACAACTTCTGTTCTTCGGATAACCAATAACGGGGAGCCCTCCTCCATACCTTCTCCTCCTCACCCTTGTCCTCAGGTAACACACCTTGCTTCAAAAAAGTCACCAAGAGGTCCATCCAGCTCGGGCCAACTTGGATGCTATGTACCTCGATTAAGATTTTGTTTGTAAAACTTGAACTAGCCATATCCTCAACCATAACAACTGGGGGCAAATTTGACCCCAGAAAAGTCGCCAGCATAGCCAAAGAATCAGCATAAGAGTTCTGCCCCCTCAGGATCTACCTTAGGATAAAGCTCTTGAAATGGACTTGAGCTACTTTAATTTTAGAGAGGTACCCTCGCATTCACCCATCCCGAGCTTCAAACTCCCCATTGACCTGGCCAACCACCAGACGAGAATCCAAGTAAAGCTCCACGACCTCACCTCCTAGCTGCGTAACCATTACCATCCCAGCCAACTCAGCCTCGTTATTGGTAGCTGGAAAACCCAACTGTAGTGATTTCTCCATAATCAACCTCTTAGGGGTTATCAGCACTATCCTTACCCTTGATCCTTTTCAGTTAGCCACTCCATCAATGTATACTTCCTAGAGGGGAGTAATAGAGGCCGCAGTGGTCATAACACAAATTTCTCCTCCCCCCTCGCCTTCCACCCCGCTAGTGAACTCCGCCACAAAATCTGCTAGTACCTGCCCCTTCACAGCGATACAAGGCATGTATTTGACATCATAAGCACCTAGCGTGGTTCCCCATTTAGCAATCCTGCCTGTGTAGTCCGACTTCCATAACAACGCTTGCAAGGGAAGTTGAGTAAGCACCACTACAGTATGTACTTAGAAGTAATGAGGAAGCTTTCTAATGGCGTGCAAATGGCCAATACTGCCTTCTCCAAGAGTAAATAGCGTGTCTCTGTTTCTTACAAAGAATTGCTAACATAATATACAAGTTTTTTCACTCCACCCTCGTTCCTAACCAGAACCAAACTAACAACATAATCCATAACTGCCAAGTAGACATATAGCACCTCTTCTTTCTCGAGCCTAGAAAGGACTAAAAGGCGCGACAAATACTACTTGAGTTCCTCGAAAGCCGATACACACTCCTTCGTCCACTTAAAGTCCTTCCACTTGTGGAGAAGCAAGAAAAAAGGACGACACCTATCTGCTAACCGAGAAATGAACCTATTAAGAGCTACTGCCATTCTTGTTAACTTTTGCACCTTTTTAAGATTCCAAGGAGGATGCAAGCTATTAATGGCCTTAAGGTATTTTATGGTACCATTGGAACACATCCAAGAAACTCATTTGAGGATGTCTGACGGTGACATCCACTAGCTGATCAATCTGAGGGACGGGGAAGGGGTCCTTTAGGTAAACCTTATTTAGACCGTGAAGTCCATGCATGCACGCCACTTTCCATTCTTCTTTTTTACCACCACGATATTAGCCATCCACTTCGGTAGAAAATTTCTTTGATCGCCCCTGCCTGTTTAAGTTTGTTCACCTCAGCGTGCTCATTCGATGACCGCTAAGGAGGATGCTTTCGCGAGGTTGCCTCTAGATTCACATTTAACCGATGACATAAAAACTCGGAATCTATCTCGGGTATGTCATAGGTACTTCAGGCAAATACATCAACATTATCTTCTAAAAACTTGACCAGCGTTGCCTTTTCTAATGATGACAATTGGGACCTCACTTGAAAATATCCTCCAACATCTTGTCCAATCACCACCCTTTCCAGCTCTTCGGACACTAGCTCAGGTGCCTCGCTCCTAAGTCCCACCATAGGATCCTTTAACTGCTACTAGATTTTCTCTTCTCCCACCATGACCAGGTCTAGAGGATACTGTGTGATTGCTGAAACCAAACATTGCCTTGCCATTGCCTGGCTACCCACTAGCTCCCCTACTCTGCCCTGTGCAAGATACTTGACTTTCAAGTGCAAAGTTGATGACACTGTACCCATAGCATGAAGCCACGGTCTGGCTAAAATAGTGGTGTAAAGGGAATAGGCTTCATCTACAATGAAACTAACTTGCACCTCCTCGTCCCCTGCCCATACAGGTAACCTTATCATCCCACAAGGGACTACCATCCTCCCATCGAAGCCCACCAAGGGCGAGTCATACTTCTTAAGATCCTCGGGCTTCAGATTTAACCCTCTGTACAAGTCAAGGTACATGATCTATACCCCGCTTCCCTGGTCAATCAATACCCGTTTCACATTATACCCACCAATTCTTATAGTGACCACCAATGCATCATCATGTAGCTGAAGCGTTTCCATTTTATCCTCTTCAGAGAAACCTAAGGTAGGGATAGCCACCATCCTCACTTTCTTAAAAGCTCGATTCTGGTCTTCTGAATCAAGTCCCCTAACCACCGACATAACCCTCGAACAGGCCCCAAGATCATTTCTTGGCTTGGCAAAGATCACATTAATAGTTCCCAATGTTAGTCAAGGAGCTCCATCCTTCTGAAACCCAACTCTCGAGTGCCTATAATAACCTTTAGGCTAATACAAGAACTGACTGAGCTTCCCTGCCTTCACCAATTGGTTCAAGTGATCCCGCAGAGTTCTGCAATCCTCTGTTGTATGCCTTTTGTCCTAATGATAGTCGCAATAAAGACTCTAGTTCCTCCTAAATGGAACCCCACCCATCTTATTTAGCCACCTGAAATAAGGTTCGCTCTTTATCTTGTCCAATATTTGGTAAACTGGTTCCTTAAACAGTGAGTTAACCACTTTGGTCCCCGTAGATGGCGTTTAACTGGGGACATCCCTCCTAAGACAATTATTATTGTATCCTCCTCCCTGAGGATCACTTTTTTCCGGGAACATGTTAGCTTTCCCCTTTCCCTATATATGATCCTCTTCCACCCATTTATACTTATCTATGCACCCCAAAAGCTGGAGCATAATCAGGGTGGACTTCATCGTTCAAGACTTCCTCAACTTATGCTCCGTCGAGAGCCGCACCTTGATGGTTCTCACTACAACGTCCTCAAAGTCCCCATCTATCTCGTTGTACGTCTCTCAGTACCTGTCCGAGTAAGTCTTAAGGGTCTTTTCCTCCCTCATCATCATAGAAAGGAATCCATCGGCTTAAGGGCTCTACTACATGTTATAAACCTAGCGCCAATCGCTCTTGTCAGCTCTTCAAAGGACCTTATTGACCCCTTTCCAACACATTAAACCAACGCATGGCCACGGGCCCGAGGCTAGAGGGGAAAACCTTACACATAAGGGCCTCATTTTCCAGAATGGATTGCCATCTTCTCAGTGAAATGGCTCACATGCTTCACAGGGTCAGTCCTCCCGTTGTAGGCGATGAAAGTTAGCTGCGAGAATCGATGAGGAAGCTTGGCTTTGTTATTTCTCCTAACAAAGGGTGACTTAGAGATCTATTGAAATGCCTTGCTCATCATGTCGCTTCCCATGCCATGGTGAAACGTCCCTGCTGGCGCCTGTGCTTGCCCTTCTCCCTCCTATCCTAGTGAGAGGAATCCGAGAAAGATTCACTAGATAGAGTTCTCGACCTATGGCGATACAAGCAGTCCCTGCTCTCCCTTAATCCACTATTTGATGGGGGTGATGAGCTCCTTCTGCCAAGCTTCCTGCACCTTAGCTTCTCTCGCAGATGGTTAATCTCAAGTTGCAACTTCCACATCTTGGGATCATGGGACAATTGACTCCCTGACCTTGAATGACTCCGCCCAGTGCGTTCTATACGATATGACTCTATTACAACACTGGGACTACGACGCCTATCCCTTCTCTGCTCTAGATTAACAAATGGGTTTCCCCTCTATGAAGCCACAGATTCCTCCCTGTTATGCTCCGAGTTGGCCATGACTCGCTAGAGCAAAGTCTTAACCAAACCTTGCTCTCACAGACGGCACCAGTTGTAAGAACACGAGTTTGAGATGGCTCAAGCCCACCAAAAAAGGTGAGATTGGAGTTCCAAAATTCGACCCAAAACAATAGAAATTTGTGTAAAGAATGGGATGAACAAGTGTGGGCTTCACCCGAGGACACAAATAGGGAAAGAAAGACTAAAAACCTCAAGTTTCAATAGACGAAGGGTTCTTCACACTATTTCCTGAGGACAATGTTCTTGGTGGTTACAAGTACCGTTCACTCTTTCTCTCAGTTACAATTCTCTCTGTGATTTCTTCTCTCTCCTTCCTTTTTTTCTATTTGAGAGCCTCTTTTTTTTATATATTCCATGGCCTTTTGCATCCCAACCCACCATCTGTAATTTTCTCAAATCTCTTTTAAAACACCTGTTCCTTTAGACTCCTTGTAAAGGTGGTGGAAGAAGCTGCTGAGCTGTGGATCCACTATTCAAGTCACTTCCTTATTAATGCAGTTGACAAAGTTGTTGCCCACCATTTAATGCTGAGGATCAGGTGAGACTTTTGCAAGGAACTTCCTACAAAGATTCCATTCATATCTTGAAACACCCTTCTACACCCTTTATATCCCCCAAGGACGTTCCATCCCTTCTCATTCCATCTTCAGAACATCTCACTCGGACCATGGAAGCTCCTTCCAAGGAAACAACTGAAAGTTACAACGATGCTTCCCATCTTCAATCCTCGAATCCCTACAAAAAGGCTTTCCTATACTAATTTTTTTTTTTTTGATTTTTTGGTGGAATTTTATCTGTGTTATTATGGGATTAAAGATAAACCTTTAGCATCTCAAAGCTAAGTTCCTTAAACTCCTACAACTTTAAAAGTATTTGTCTATAAAACAGGGAAAAAATTTTGCCTATAAATTAGGGAACAATTTAGAACAAAAGAATCATTCGTTTCCTTCAAAAGCTCAGTAGAATTTCTCTGTCACCATCTCTCAAAGTACCCAAAAGAACATGAAATTCCTGGAGAAAAATCTCTCATTTCACTTTACAATACAAATAAAAGACCTAATTGATCTAAGCACACTATTCATCAAGAGGCATGCATCCTGACATCAAGTATGGTTGTCAAAGCATATTTACTTTGCAGACATCATAGGGAAGGCTTATGAATTAGCAATTCGAAAAGGGAATATAGTGATCATCGAATTATATTTTCCTTCTAACCAGATATGCATTATTTTTTATTGGTATGACGTATTTTATTTATTTATTTTATAATTTATTATATTGGGGTGAAGGGATTTAAACATTGATAACTCCATTGTAAACACTCAGAGATGTGTTTACCAAGTGAACTATATATATATATATATAGTTGGTCGATCAGTTGTTGTAAGTTACTCATTATTTTTAATCATAAGTTGGCCGGTTATACCGCCATAGTTATCATTAATTATTTTAAGTATCATTATTTTTGTTATCAACATTTCATTAATTTCAGTCAATTAATGTTATTGTTTGAATTTATTTTGATAACCCTTCTATTCGTATCCATTTCTTCATTCATTCAATTTGTGATCTTCTACTTGTTTACCTGGTGATTCAGTTATTCTTTTCATTCTATTTATCCATTCTGTATTATCTGTTTATGTTAACCAGTTATCTCTCAATTATCTGCTTCTTCTTATTTCTGTTTTTAGCCCAAAAGTTTGCTTCAGGTGTGTTCGATTGAGGATATATAAGACCCGATTTGTACCGATGTATAATCCAGTTAGACCACAATATCCTAAGCTGAGTGGCCGTTTAGCCAGAGTGAGGCGTTGAGGCTTAAAAGTTAAGTTAGTGGCAATTAGAGGTTGTAGTTTGCACGAGAAGGCAATTTGTCCCATAAACACCCTATTCCAGACCAAAGGTTAGATCCCCAGTAGATCTCTGCCGATCTCCTCTACCCAGTAAGCAGCCACCTTTTCTCCTCAGAGATAGATCTGCCGAGACTTAGGTGTAGAACTCCAAGGAATTAAGACCAGATCCCATGTTAGTACCCCTTGTTACACAGCCAAACAGGACTCAGTTGTTGATCAAGATGACGACAACAGTCGCAAGACACCATCCCCATCCCCATCCAAAACTGATATAGAGGACCCATACTAGTACGAAGATCAGGAACCCACAGTTGATCATGAGATCATGGCCTTAAAGAAAGACTTCACACCTGACCTAATAGCCCTAGGAAAGGAATTTGATTCTAAAAGAAACAAAGTCAAAAGAGAAGCCTATAGGAAAAACCATACTCTAGAACAAAAGAAAGAAGTTTTGGAGAAATGGCAAGAATTCATGAAGGAGATATCCAGCAATGTCCCTTTCTTTGAATACTTTGAGAACCATTTTGCATGGCATAAAAAGTCTTGTGTCATCACCAAAACTAACTGGACAAAAGAAGAAACTAAAGAAGTTGTCTAGTCTAGTCACCCACCTCAAGATGCTATCACTTTTAAGTATAAAGGAAAAGACGTCTTAGCCACTCTGTTTAGGATCCCTTCAGGAAAAGAGAAATTGGTTAAGAAGGTGATGGAGCAGAACAATTACACCAACCAATGTCTAAGTGTAATAGGAAAACAACTTGATAGAGTAGAAGAAAAAATGGAACATAAGATTGTCCTCCAGCCAGGAAACCCTAGTAAACCCATCCAAACCTTAGAAGAGCCTTTAGTTAAATTACCCACAAGTAGGCACACCAGCCTTAAGTCTAAAGACAAAACAGCCTTAGAAATAGTAACCCAAATGATAGAGGATCTGAATAAAGAACCAGTCACCCCTTCACCCTCTAAAAGTCCCCAGCTTACAGTTTTAGATATCCACACAGCCTCTAGTGGAACCTCCTCAGAAAGCGAAAAGGAGATAAAACACATGGAAAATGCCATTATTCTAGAGCATATAGGCTGAGTGAAGGAAGTCAAGAGTGGTTCTTGGGGAGTATGGAGGATCCTGGGTTCCACTGGAATATGTCACTGCGGCAAATTCCTAAAGGGATATTGCTTCTTGGTTTGGAGAAGCGCCTTCGTGCATTTCAAAAGACTGTTCTAGGAGCCTTTTGTCCTGAAGATATATATATATATATATATATATATATATATATATAGTTTTTGAGAAATCAACTTTAATAAGATACAAAAGTTAGTGCAAATAACCTACTGCTGAATTTCTTAACATCATATATTCAAGTTTGGCCAAAATACATAAATGTCTCCATGAGATTTGGATTAGTTGCAAACTGATCTTTTGGAATTTCAATTTTTCCTTATGGCTCATTAAAGTTTACATATTCGTAAAATTGGCTTCTAGACTAACTTTTGTTTGCTCTTAGGGGGTAGAAATGAATTAACTAATTTGCATTCAATGAAACACACGTAATAATAAAATACAATATAATGAATATGGTTTCTTTTTGTGAAGTTATTTACATAATTACATTACAATTTTAATTAGTATTTAAATGAACAGCTTTTAATTTTTAAATTTGTCTAAAATATTATATATTCACATGATGTGTGTAGATTCTCAAAAAAAAAAAAAAAAAAAAAAAAAAAAAACTTGATGTGTAAATATGTGTATCATAGATAAATTTTGCCCGACACACACCCCCCCCCCCGGGGCCCAACCCAAATCCTCGCTCTGGCATTGCCTAGGTGTAGTGTTTCTAGCCATCACCGCCAAAGGATCAATGTCTGGAGATTGACATCTTTGCTTAAACTTTTACAACTTTAAAAATTGAAATCTTCTCCTTGATGAGCAAAGCTTGGGTCTAGGGTCTCAAGTGATCAAAACTCATTACATAGAGCCAAAAGTGGACATTACAATTAGCAAAATCACAACTGATCAAGTCACTAGATCCAAGTGAAGTCCCTCCTTAATTTAACGAGGGATCATGCGAAAGGGAATTCCAACTCAAACCCGCTAATTCCACCCAACACTTCTTACTACATTGGCACAACTAATACATGAGAGTCCTCAACTACGACACTTCCCAGGCACTTGAAATCAGCTCTTCACTCTAAAAAATGTGGACCCACTAAGCACCTAGAATTTGAAAATTTGTGGACTTATCTTTGATTGTAAAAGAGCAATACTACAAACATAAGAAATTTTAAAATATTTTTACTTTTTCTTTCTTGGACGGACCACTAACATTATTTTTTTAAGCTACCATTAACAATTTGCCAGCTTAGCCGGGTGCAAAACATTTTATAAAATAATTTTGTATCTACAAACTTTCTCTTGTAAAAGGATATATTTGGTTAGAATATTAACTTGCATGTTCCAATTATTCACCTATATTTAGTAACCGACCCTTTTTCCACTTGCCAACCCAACTCGGTCAATATTCTTCAATTCAAAACAACTCTTTTTTCTCTATTCTCTCCATTTCCCTCCAAAATGAGCAGAAGAGATGCACCCACCTCTCCCTCCAATGACAAGGATCAATCATCCACCATCCCCCAAGAATTCAATCAACCCATCCGGAGCACCATTGAAGCTTTGTATCTCATCGAGTCCACCCTTTCCCGGCCCCCGAACTCCGAGGCTGCCCGCGCCTCTGTACTCTCTAAATTAGCCAAATACGACCCTGATTCAGTCCGTGAAGCCATTAGCTATGCACGCCAGAAAGTCTTCAAGGACGAAGAAAACACCACCGACCCTGTCGAAGAAGATGACTCGGACTTTCCCAAAGAGTACCAAATTGAAATCCTCAGAAAGCGACGCAGAACCCTCAAAGCGCAAAGGGAGAATCTCATCTTTGATAAATATTTGGCATACATAAAGATTAAGATTCAAGAGCTACAAGGCAGAAAGAAAGAGATTGAAAAGAGAGCTATTACAGCGAAGAACTTCGAAACACCAGACTATGATAAAAGAAAGCTCAAGAAACACGATTTGAACGTTGTCGGCACGGTAACTACACGAGTCAAGGCTTATTGGAAAGACTCCATGAGTATGGAGCTAAAGAAAGAGTTGTTGAGGATTCGAATCAAAGACCTTATACTGCATTTAGATAAGAATATTAAATCATCGAACCTCGTAGAAACGGTGATGGACACGGTGGAGTATGTGAAGGTTGCAAAGAAGTGGAAGTTTTCAATGTGTTGTTGTTGCGGCCTGAGGTTTTTTGATGCCAAATCGAATGTGGAGCATATAAAGCGTGCCCATTTAGGGACTTTATCTAAGAAGTTACAATCCATCACGCAAGAAATATTTGATTTGGACCACAACGCCATTGAATTCGGCGAAAGGAGACCCGCTAAGAAAATAACGGAAGAAGATATGTCAAGAAGAGTGTTTGAGTTCTTGGATTATCTCAACAATTTATACGGGCTACAGAGTGTTCCAAACGATGAGGCTATAGGCGAGCCTTGTGTTGCAAATTATGAAAAGATTGTCTTCAATGAGGACTTCTCTTGTGTAGTCTTCGACAAGAGAATGTTGAGGGGAGAGCTTGTAGTGCCGAATGATGGAGCTGCTGTTACTTCTAGTTTTGTTGAAGAAATCAAATTAAATGATGAAGAAATCGTATCAAAAGATGCTATTGTGGATTGGTTATTGAAGGCTGGTACTAGTATTGGGGAGCAATTAAAGCAATGGGCAAATTTTAGAGAAACTAGTAAAAGTCAAGCAATGAAGTTTTTCAAGATCTATCGGGCTGAATTTCACCTGATACAGAGCATTTCTAAGAAAAAATTTTAGTGTTTGAGAGACATTATGCTGTGGCAGAATTTAGAGAGTATATGTGTTAAAGAAGATAAGAGAAGAGAAGAGTTTGCAGGGTACAAACCATTGAGTTACGAGTCTCTCTTGTTAGAGAGACAGAGGGAGATTAAGAGCACAAATGGTTATAATTTTGAGTCAGATATGATATTCGATACTTTGGGAGAAGAACAAGTTGAGGACAATGAAATTAGATTGGTGATCACAAATCAGATAAATAAGATGGCTGAAAATGTATGCTATGGCCAAATTAATGAACATGTGAAATTTTCCCAGTTGTTTGTTGTAATATTAAATATGTTGCTTGATGAACTGTTATATTCCATAGAATGATAAAATCTCAGCTGTTTGTTGTTGCAGCTTTACAAATTTGATGCTATAATCAGGACGGCTACCATTGCAATGCAGCAGACTGGGAAGAAAATTGAGTCAGTAACGGCTTATGACTACCGATCATATATGGTGCCCCTGCTGAAGTCATTCATGCGGGTTTGTATTGGATTCTCTTTGCTGTTTTGTTGAAAGTTTTGAAAGTTTTTATAAAGTTACTTTCTTGCCTGTCTATGATTTTATGCTTTTGAAATAATAGTTTTCTTTCGTAGGCACGCCTGGAGGATCTGGCTTACAAAGATGCCGAAGAGAAGTCTAAGGCTGCAACAGAAGCATTGTTGTCAGAACTTGATATTAGTGACAAGAAGGGCCCTGACGAAGGAGGTGGTAGGGCAAGACAAAGACAGGGAAAATCCAAGGATAAAAAGAAGAAAAAGGATCACAGAAAGGCAAAGGAACTAAAGGTCTTAGTTATTGTTCTGTTTCTTTTTTATGGTAGTTACAGTTGTCTAAAGCTCAAGGTGTAAATTCACCGGAATAAATACATAATGGGCAGGAACTAAAAGTGGTAAACATGCTAAATATTAACATAAGATGACAAATTAAACAAATATACTTGAATTGAATGCTTAAGACTTAAGATAAGGATGAACTAGAGTTAAAAGGCAAAACAAAACCGGAAGAGTGTAAAAGAAGAGGGAATTTAAGAGGAATCCAAGTTAGGAAAATGAGGATCAAGTTTAGTAGAATAGTAGTATTTAAGGATCTGAACTCTGAAAGAGTAAGAAAATAAGCAGTCTAATACATTTGAGATACAACAGACATTGAATGCAGGCACTTACTGAAAGAGATTGTCAGAACAGCTAGTCAATTGCACATAAACTTTGCAGAGAAGTGTAACACCATTTAATATCATTTTTTGTTAATAAGGAATGGAATAATTGGATATGACTAGTAAATTAAGAAACCAGAGACAAGAATGCAGCTAATATAATACCTTTTTGAAATAAAAAGAAAGAGAGATATAAGATCTGCAGAGAGTTCCTAGTTCCCACAAAATATAGAGACTCTATCATGCAAACTAATGTCTCCAAAATATGCAATTTGCTTATTGTAGGCAATTGGATGTGGCAAGGAGCAGCTGGAAAATGTGGTGCAAATGTAAGTCTTTGTTTTTGTTCATACTTTCACATTTGCATGGACTAAAACACATGTAAATTGTGTAAATTTGTAGTCATATGTGAATAAAGGTCATTGTGTGTTCACCTGTGCTGTGCTTCAGTTTCTTTACAGCTGCACAAGGCAGAGATGATCCTCCTAATCCTGAGATTGTTGATCCTGTACCCATTGTTGAGTTGGAGCAAGAGGAATGGAAACTTACGCTTGAACAGGAGAGGGAGCAAAGAATGCTTGAAGAGCATTTGCAATACCAGAGGCAGATTGAGAATGATGCCAAACAAAAGCACCTTGCTGAGCTAAATAAAGCAGGAAGCAGTGCAGGAAATATGGAAAAAATGTGCCTTAGGCGCATCAACTTTGATGAATTTAACTGGAAATATTTTTATCAAGCTCAGGTGTCAAATCGGATGAAAAATGAAGCAAATTTGAAGAGTAGCACCTCAGAGATCTTATCTGACTAGAAACAATTAGAAGTAATAAATTGTCTTTAATGAAACACCATCAATATTTGAAGAAAGGATCTTGATGCATGTGATTAATCTTAGTTGGAATTGTCCCCTTCCAATCTTTGTTTGCATCCTGTTCAGTGCTCTAACACCCTTGCAACTGGCAGCAGACATTAAAGGGAACCCTATAATGGAGGTCGGAAATTTTTAACAGAATAGGACAATACAGGCATTGAAGTTCAAATTTTTTTTTTTTTTCCAAAGAGACACAATGAGCTTGCTATTATATGCTATTCCTACTTGTTTGTGGGTCTATAAATAATGCATCATTATACGAAAGAAATTTATATAAGAATAATTACTATCAAAAAAGATAAAACACTTGATTTGAAATATGACATTCGTCCTCATGCTGATTTAGTAGGGACCTTTTTGATATAAATATTATAAGGACCAAAATAAAACATTTCGAAGGATGGAAACCATTTTAAAACTTGAGACAAAGGTTGAGGATTATTTGTGCGCTTAACCTTATGAATGACATGAGATGTATAAAATGAACGGCAATAAGGTACTGATATTAATTAATATAGAAAATAACTAAATAAAAAATCAAGTAAATGAAACCTATTTAGTGTGATTTTCGAGTAATGGATCATCAATTATATCACTGTCCTAGTAATGATTCACTAAACCTTAAATAAGCTTGAAATTCAAAAAGAAAAAAAAAATTATATCAATGAAAAATATAAAATTTTGAATTAAAAAAAAAAAAGAAAGAAATATTTAGTACTCATTATAACCTCAATGGTTTTTATTGTTCTTTTCCCCCTAATCAACCCTTAATTTTTAATAGTCCCAATCCTTATTCCATCAACAAATCTATCACTTAACATGTAAAAGAAAGCAAACAAGAAAAAAAAAAAAATCAAACATACTAGTTTATTAATAATGACGTTAGCCATGGAGAAAAAAAGTTGCAAAAGTCTCTTATCTTTGAATAATACTTCTATCTAAAAATATTTATTTCTATTGAAAGTATGATATAGAAATATCACTTCCTCAGCCTTATGCTTAAGTTCCTTTTTCCTCTTGTTTCTAAATAAATAAGTAAAGGTTCCTATTGCTCTTGGTCATAACAATCTTTGCCATGTGCAGCAGGAAAGGAACTAAAGAGCAACACAGATGAAAAAACATAGAATATCAAAAAAAGTGTTGCCCAAGTATGCTGGAAGTATATAGTGGGAACAAGAAACAGTGAAACACAAATTACAAGCATCCATCAAAGAAAAATCCGAAAAAATAGAATGACTGCCTATTACAGACAACCAATCCAATAAGGTTTTGAAGACGAAGAGTTTAAGATCCGGAGTTGTCCTTTCAGAATCCTCAAAATGAACATACCACAAATCTAATAGAAATAAAGTGATCTTGCCACTTTGATCAATTCAGTTAAGGTGCAACTATGAAAAAATGCAATTGCATAACATGACATGGCTATATGTTGAAATGACTCTCTCCTAAATGTTGAGTAGCTTTATGCCCAAATCTAATCTCTATTGATTTTAAAGTTGGATGTGGAAAGTACACTCATTTGGTTCCAATAGTCAATCTACATAAACAAGCAATTGAAAATATGAGAAAATGGAAAATTAACATATATAGCAAAATTGATTAAACAGGGAACTAAATGAAATATTTTGTTCGAAAAGCAGTATAGATCACGACCATCAGCTGTGAGTTTTGATCCTTATGATGATTCCCTTCAAGTCGCGTGATGCCGATGATTTTAACTAGTTATGTTATTTTTCAAAATTCTTGTTGTTTGATTTTTTATTTTTGATTTTTGATTTTTTATGGTTTCTATGTTTAAGGAAAGCGTTCGTTGTCTGTCATGTGTCACAAACAAAACCAATCTTAGTAAATGACAGTACATGGCAATTGATGTTATGCCTATGGACATAAGTGGATAGACTTCTACTACAGAGCAAAGTAGCAGGGAATTGACTTTTGCAGCCAAACCCGAAAAAGTTCTCAGACATAAAAACAGAGTAAAACAAAAACGAAGACTTGCCTTTGCTGACCATAAATTAAGCCACGCAATGCTGATGTGGCAAGCCTCTGACGGAGGTAGGCGACTGCGGTGGTTGTCGGAGGTGGAGGTGGGTGTGGGTGACTATGATTGGATTTGGAGTTCAAAATTAGAAAGAGGAATTTTGGTGGGAGTGTTTTTATATGGATTGATCCAAATCACACAAGGATAGGCAAATTTTAGTACTGGGAGAGTTTGGGAATTGTGGCGGGAGTCCGCCAAAAATATATAATTTTTTAATTTATTTTTAAAAGATTAAAAAAAACTCTTTTTTTTAGATAAACTAAAAAAAACCTCATTTCTAACTAAGAATTTTTTTTGTTTTTAATTTTACATTCTTACTTTTCAAAACATCCTCATTCTTATAAAAAAAATCATCATATTAAATTATCTATTTTATACTATATTTCATTAATATATCAATTTTTTAATTTTTTATAATTGTTTTTTTTTTTTTTACACGTAACAACCACTATACATTCTCTTCCTTCACCATCGGAATACATAAAAATAAAAAAAAAAACGAATACGATATGAATCATTCTGTCAAAAAAAATATATCATTTAAAATTTATATGATTATTATAATAAATTTGTAAATTTACACAATTATGCACTAATTGAGATAAGTCATTTTTACGCAAAAAATTGTAAATTTTACGTATTTTTCTATTATACACTCATAGCCTCATAGGCCCACTAATGCGAGTGCTCATAGCAACGTTTTTTAAGATGCATTTATTAGACCGCTTCAAAATTTAAATAAATTAGTAGCATTCATCATAAAAACTGCTACAATAAAGTATAAATTTATTTTAGTAACATTTTCTAAAATCATTTCAATTTCACTATATGTTAAATTATTATTCAAAATGTAATATAATTTAAACTTTAATTTTCATACATATGTTAATTTGTTGTAACGTTTTTATCAACTTCTCTCTCCTAGATTTAAGGGATAGTAGACTTTATTAATGAGCACTAAATACAAGTCACTCTTGTTAAAGAGGCAGAGAGAGAGAGAGATTGGGAGGAAAAATGGTGATTATTAAGTTATGGTTTTTCACGTAACATTTGTGTTGACTTTATTCCATGACAAAAAGTGTTATAATTGCATTAATTTATTTCCTTGTATTTTTTGAGATTTATGATATTTACAACAAAGACATCTAAGATTCAAATTCCCCCCTCTTCCAACTCTTGAATTATATTTTAAAAAATTCAGAAAAAAATAATAAAACCTATTCCCCAAAATACTCAAAATCAACCTAAAACACCCTAAGTTAATTAAATCTACATACCAAAAATCAAAAACAAATACATAATTCTTATGCAACAACCTCTCAAATGCCAAAATAACCATATCAATTAAAAAAAATGAGCTTCTTAAATGCAAAAAAAGTAAACAAAATTGCTAAGACCACAACTTGCCCATGTGGCAAGCTGTGAGTGGTAGGGTAAAAGTAATGGGTCTATATGGATCCACAACTTCACCATTTAAAGCTTGCTATGTGAACAAGTTGTAGTAAAGTTGTGTCAAAAGTTGTAGTATCAGCATTACTCAAAAATAAAATCCGTATCAAGAACATTGGTATGACATCACATATTTTTCTTCTCATCGCTCTTTCTCAAAGTTTTCCTTTTTTTTTTTTTTTTTTTTTTTTTTGAAATGTGCTGTTAGATTAAGTTAGTATTTTTGAAACTATATAGTTTAATTTATTATTGATATGAATATCCTTAAATTTTTGTTGAAATTGATCATCTTTAAAACACAAAATATAAAAGTTAAACCAAATATACTGCATTAGTTTATTCCTCAATTTAGCTTTTGTGGTTTCAATTAGCTTATTTAATTAAGTCTTTCATTAAATAAAGATCTAAACTTCTGATAATGAAAAAGTAATTATCGGACTCCGTAAATTGAAACTATTTCTTAAAAAAAAAAATTATATTAGACTTTTAAACGTGGTCAAGGAATTCGATAGGGCATAAGAGCATTCTTATTAAAAAGGGCAAATGCTATAAATGCTAAAATTTAGCATACTAAATACTATAAATACCAAAAAAACACACTCCATCAATCATCTTAAATTTTATTTATTTTGCAATCCAGCTACGGTGGACTACTATCTCTAGCAGCCCACTGTAGCAAGATTGTAAAAAAAAAAAAAAAATACTTGTTTAATAAAACACGCTTTTCTTTTTCACGCATATCTCTTCTTCGCGCCTATCTCTTTTTGTTTTCCCTCATTCTTTCCGTGCCTATATCCTCTGTTTTTCCCTCTCTCTTTTTTCTAGTTCTCTATTTCTCCCAAGCCTACGCCTCAGACTCCTCTCTTCTTCTTTTTTTTCTTCGTTCTCCCTCAACCCAAGCAGCTCTTCCCTTCCCTCAACCCACGCCGCCAATTCATCTCTGCTTCACTACTTGTTTTGACCGAACCACCATCACAAACACAACTTCTTCTCTTCTTCCTCTGAGTGAACCCATATCGAACCCACTCTTCTCTCCCTGACCAAACCCAAAAACCCAGTCTTGAAACCCATATTCTCATCTCAAAATCGAAGATTCAAGGGAGGGGCTCCATGGGTCAGGCTTCCATTTAGGTTTTGTTTTGGGTTAGGGGTTTTGTGGGTCTTGTATTGCTGCTCAGTTCTTCCCGATCTGATCTTAGAGCTAAAAGCTTTACCCAAATTTCGCACTCCAAAACCACTATTGACCAGCGCACAGCCCCGATTTAAGCTTTGGCGGACAAGTCCTCAGCTCATCTCTAATTCTCTCTTGTCAGGTACACCTTACTTTCTTTCTTTTTTTTTTTTTCTTTTGGTTTCTAATTCTGTTCTTATAATTTTATCTAATTCAATTCTTTTTTTGCAGTATAACCAAAACACTAGAGCAATACTAGCAAAGATGTAGTGACATGCATATGTAGTGACATGCATATGTATAACTGGAAACTTTAGCAAAGTTGTTGGTGGGCAAGTGGGTTCCACAAGTGGTTTTGATTGAATTGAATTGCTTTGGTTTCTAATCTTATCTTGGTTGTTGTCTGCTTTCTGTTCAATTAACACAAATTTTTTGCTTTATTGTGCATGTTCAACTGCTCAAGCTCTAATTTTGGTATTGCCTTATGTGAATTTTGATTTGTTTTCATGCAATTCTGGTTTTTAGTGGACTGGATTTATTCTTTATAGTGTTATTAGTTATAAACCTCTGTTGGGTTTGCCTTTTTCTTTTTGTTTTTTTTGGTTAAAACAAGCATAATAGAGTTTTCTAGATTATGGGTATTGACTTGGGAATCAGTTTCAAGCTAAATAGAGCAGCAGTTCATGAATTTTCTAGAAATTTTGTGTTTTTAGTAACTTTATCTTGGTACAGTTATAAAGTTTTGAATTAAAAAAAAAAAAAAAGAAAAACCAGAAAGAAATATTTAGTAGTCATTATAACCTCAATGGTTTTTATTGTTCTTTTCCCCCTAATCAACCCTTAATTTTTAATAGTCCCAATCCTTATTCCATCAACAAATCTATCACTTAACATGTAAAATAAAGCAAACAAGAAAAAAAAAATCAAACATACTAGTTTATTAATAATGACGTTAGCCATGGAGAAATAAAGTTGCAAAAGTCTCTTATCTTTGAATAATACTTCTATCTAAAAATATTTATTTCTATTGAAAGTATGATATAGAAACATCACTTCCTCAGCCTTATGCTTAAGTTCCTTTTTCCTCTTGTTTCTAAATAAATAAATAAATAAAGGTTCCTATTGCTCTTGGTCATAACAATCTTTGCCATGTGCAGCAGGAAAGGAACTAAAGAGCAACACAGATGAAAAAACATAGAATATCAAAAAAAGTGTTGCCCAAGTATGCTGGAAGTATATAGTGGGAACAAGAAACAGTGAAACACAAATTACAAGCATCCATCAAAGAAAAATCCGAAAAAATAGAATGACTGCCTATTACAGACAACCAATCCAATAAGGTTTTGAAGACGAAGAGTTTAAGATCAGGAATTGTCCTTTCAGAATCCTCAAAATGAATATACCACAAATCTAATAGAAATAAAGTGATCTTGCTACTTTGATCAATTCAGTTAAGGTGCAACTATGAAAAAATGCAATTGCATAACATGACATGGCTATATGTTGAAATGACTCTCTCCTAAATGTTGAGTAGCTTTATGCCCAAATCTAATCTCTATTGATTTTAAAGTTGGATGTGGAAAGTACACTCATTTGGTTCCAATAGTCAATCTACATAAACAAGCAATTGAAAATATGAGAAAATGGAAAATTAACATATAGAGCAAAATTGATTAAACAGGGAACTAAATGAAATATTTTGTTCGAAAAGCAGTATAGATCCTTATGATGATTCCCTTCAAGTCGCGTGATGCCGATGATTTTAACTAGTTATGTTATTTTTCAAAATTCTTGTTGTTTGATTTTTCTTTTTCTTTTTTTTATGGTTTCTATGTTTAAGGAAAGTGTTCGTTGTCTGTTATGTGTCACAAACAAAACCAATCTTAGTAAATGACAGTACATGGCAATTGATGTTATGCCTATGGACATAAGTAGATAGACTTCTACTACAGAGCAAAGTAGCAGGGAATTGACTATTGCAGCCAAACCCGAAAAAGTTCTCAGACATAAAAACAGAGTTAAAAAAAAAAACGAAGACTTGCCTTTGCTGACCATAAATTAAGCCACGCAATGCTGATGTGGCAAGCCTCTGACGGAGGTAGGCGACTGCGGTGGTTGTCGGAGGTGGAGGTGGGTGTGGGTGACTATGATTGGATTTGGAGTTCAAAATTGGAAAGAGGAATTTTGGTGGGAGTGTTTTTATATGGATTGATCCAAATCACACAAGGATAGGCAAATTTTAGTGGGAGAGTTTTGGAATTGTGGCGGGAGTCCGCCAAAAATATATAATTTTTTAATTTACTTTTAAAAGATTAAAAAAAAAAAAAAACCCCTTTTTTTTCTTAGATAAATTAAAAAAAAAAAAAAACCTCATTTCTAACTAAGAATTTTTTTTTTTTTTTTTTTTACATTCTTACTTTTCAAAACATCCTCATTCTTATAAGAAAAAAAATCATCATATTAGATCATCTATTTTACACTATATTTCATTAATATATCAATTTTTTTTAATTTTTTATAATAGTTTTTTTTTTTTTACACATAACAACTACCATACACTCTTTTCCTTCATCATCAAAATACATAAAAAAATAATAATAATAATAATAAAAAAAAAACGAATACGATATGCATCATTCTATCAAAAAAAAAATAATATCATTTAAAATTTATATAATTACTATAACAAATTTATAAATTTACACAATTATGCACACATTGAAATAAGTCATTTGTAAGCAAAAAATTGTAAATTTTACGTATTTTTCTATTATAGCCTCATAGGCCCACTAATGTGAGTGCTCATAGCAATGTTTTTTAAGACACATTTATTAGACCGCTTCAAAAATTAAATAAATTAGTAGCATTCATCATAATTACTGCTACACTAAAGTATAAATTTATTTTAGTAACATTTTCTAAAATCATTTCAATTTCACTATATATTAAATTCTTATTCAAAATGTAATATAATTTAAACTTTAATTTTCATACCTATGTTAATTTGTTGTAACATTTTTATCAACTTCTCTCTCCTAGATTTAAGGGATAGTAGACTTTATTAATGAGCACTAAATACAAGCCACTCTTGTTAAAGAGGCAAAGAGAGAGAGATTGGGAGGAAAAATGGTGATTATTAAGTTATGGTTTTTCACATAACATTTGTGTTAACTTTATTCTATGACAAAAAGTGTTGTAATTGTATTAATTTATTTCCTTGTATTTTTTTGAAATTTATGATATTCACAACGAAGACATCTAAGATTCAAATTCCCCCCTCTTCCAACTCTTGAATTATATTTTAAAAAATTCATAAAAAATAACAAGACCTATACCCCAAAATTCTCAAAATCAACCTAAAACACCCTAAGTTAATTAAATCTACATACCAAAAACCAAAAACAAATACATAATTCTTATGCAACAACCTCTCAAATGCCAAAATAACCATATCAATTAAAAAAACTGAGCTTCTTAAATGCAAAAAAATTAAACAAAATTACTAAGACCACAACTTGCCCATGTGACAAGTTATGAGTGGTAGGGTAAAAGTAATGGGTCTATGTGGATCCACAACTTCACCATTTAAAACTTGTTATGTGAACAAGTTGTAGTAAAGTTGTGTTAAAAGTTGTAGTATTAGCATTACTCAAAAATAAAATCCATATCAAGAATATTGGTATGACATCATATATTTTTCTTCTCATCGCTCTTTCTCAAAGTTTTCCTTTTATTTATTTATTTATTTTTTTTGAAATGTGCCGTTAGATTAAGTAAGTATTTTTGAAACTATATAGTTTAATTTATTATTTATATGAATATCCTTATATTTTTGTTGAAATTGATCATCTTTAAAACACAAAATATAAAAGTTAAACCAAATATACTGCATTAGTTTATTCCTCTATTTAGCTTTTGTGGTTTCAATTAGCTTATTTAATTAAGTCTTTCCTTAAATAAAGATCTAAAGTTCGATTAGTCTGGTGATGAAAAAGTAATTATCGACTGTAAATTGAAACTATTTTAAAAAAGAAAAGAAAAAAGTATATTAGACTTTCAAACGCGGTCAAAAGGAATTGGATAGGGCATAAGTCTTTCCGCATATGGGCCTTTGCTCTTCGTGTCATATATATAGATTCGGCTCACCCACTTCAACTTTCTTCATAAAACCAATCAGCTAGACTAATCAAACCACTCTTCCCCTATTCTCGACTTCCCTCCAAAATGACGACCAAGAAGAAACGCAATGCACGTGCACCCCCATCACTCTCCGATGTTGACGATCAATCACCCACCATCACCAAAGAAGTGGAAGACGCCATGAAAGAACACCAAAATGGGAACTACACCAAAGCCTTGAAACTTGTCCAGGCCACTCTGTCTCGCCACCCAAGCTCCGCTCTTGCTCTCGCTGCCCTCAGCTTCTGTCACTTAAAATTCGTGTTTTTAGCCAAACACTCCACCACTCCTGTTTTGTCTGACGACGGTCTCCGCCAACTCGCCGAAACTTTCAATCACGTTAAAGAATCGGTGGACTTATCCAAGCGAGCCGTTCACTTATGCCCCAACTCCCTCGCCTGCTGGTTCTTCCATGTCAACGCACTCTACAAGTTAACTGAATATGACGCCAATGCCGGCCATGAACCTGTGATAGAAGCTTGCGATGCAGGTTTAGCCATCGAATTTGACCCAGAAGATTTGGCCACAGAGCCCCAAATTGAAGAATTCAGAACGTGTCTCAGACTCTTCAAACTACAAAGCAAGTATGTCATAGACACTAAATACTTGGAAAATTTAAAGAACGAGATTCAAGAACTACAAGAACGAAAGGAAGAGATCGAAGAGAGAGCTATAACAGCGAGTATGAACTTCGAAACGCCGGAATTGATGCCTTTGCCAGAAAACAAAAGAGAGATCAAGAACCTCAAGAACGTAACCGTGTTGAATGCCGACACGGTGGAGAGACGAGTCAAGACTTACTGGAATGACACGATGACTATGGAGCAAAAGAAGGATTTGTTGAGGATTCGAATCAGAGACCTTAAGCAGCATTTTGCTAAGAACAAATTTGCCATGGAGGTGATTACACAGGCGGTGGAGTACGCGACGGGGGCGAAGAATTGGAAGTTTTCGAGTAACGCAGTGTGTTGTTGGTGCGGAGAGAGGTTTTTCGATGGCAAATTGACTGTGGATCATATGAATAGTGTTCATTTAGGGACTTTTCCCGATGAGCTAGATTCAGTCCGGCCAGAATTTTTATTTGATTCACTCTGGGACACTATTGAATCAGGAAAATGGAAACCCGTGAACGTGGTCGAAGCTAAGAAAATGTTGGAAGATTTGTCAAGAAACGAGGGTGGAGATAAAGATTTCATGAAACAAAAGTGGCCTTATTGCGATGATAGACGGCGTGAAGAGATCATTAACAAAATTCAAGCAGTGTTACGCCCGTTCGTGGGTATGAAATGTTTTTGTCCTAGTCATCTTTCGGCGTTGATGAACTTGATATTGGAAATGCTGAAGAAGCAAGTCCCGGAACAGCTGCTTATGGAATATGGGATAAACCAGACCCTGCTCTCAGTGTGCTTTCTTGACATCTCTGAGCTTAATCTTGTGTTCAAGTTCTTGGATAATCTTGCCAATATTTGCGGGTTACGGAGGCTCGTCTTGAGTCTTGCGATGGAGAAGGCTATGGGTGAGCATAGTGTTGCTAATTATGAGAAGATTGTTTTCAATGAGGACTTCTCTTGTGTAGTTTTCGACAAGAGAATGTTGCGTGGAGAGCTTATGGTGCCGAATGATGGAGCTGCTGTTACTTCTAGTGCTGATGATGAAATCGAATTAAATGATGATGAAAATAAAGATGCTATTTTGGATTGGTTATTGAAGGGAGGTACTAATATTGGGGAGCAATTAAAGCAGTGGACATATTTGAGAGAAGCTAGTAGAAGTCAAGGGAAAGAGCTTTTCAAGATCTATGAGACTGAATTTCACCGGTTGCTGAAAATTTGTGAGAAAAAAGTACAATATTTGAGAGACATTAAGGTATGGCAGAATTTGGAGAGTATATGTGTTAAAGAAGATAAGAGAAGAGAAGAGTTTGGGTATGAACCATTGAGCTACAAGTATCTCTTGTCAAATCAGAGACAGATAGCAAGCACAAATAGTAATATTTTCGAGTTGGATATCTTATGGAATCTTTTGAGAGAAGATCATGTGGACAATGAAATAAAATCGTGGATTAAGAAGCAGATTGATGAGATGGCTGCAAAGGTATGATATAGCCAAATTTATGAACCTGTCAAATTTTCCTAGTTGTGTGTGATATTAAAGATGATGCTTGATGAACTTCTATAGGATTGAATCTTAGTATGTTTGTTGGTGCAGCTTTACAAATTGGATGCTATAATCGGGACAACTACTATTAACATGCAGCAGACAGGGAAGAAACTTAATGTGGTAACTGGTTATGACTACCGATCAATTTTGGTGCCCCTGCTGAAGTCATTCATGCGGGTTTGTGTTGGATTCTCCTTGCTGTTTTGTTGAAGGTTTTCATATAGTTACCTTCTTACCCGTCTATGATTTGATGTTTTCGGTGTACTATTCCCCTTTTATAGGCACAACTGGAAGATAAGGAAAACAAAGATGCAGAAAAGAAGTATGAGGCTGTAAAAGAAGCATTGTTAGCAGAACTTGATGATCTTGATAAAAAGAAAAAGACTGACAAAGGAGGTGGTAATGCAAGACAAGGACAGGGAAATTCCAAGGAAAAAAATAAGAAAAGGGATAAAATAAAGTCAAAGAAATAAAAGGTCTTGTATTCTGCTCATTGTTCTGTTTTCTTTTTTTGGTAGTTACTGTTGTCTAAAGCTACACATTTATAAATTCACCAGAAAAAAATGAAGACGGGCATGAACTAAAAGTGGGAAAATAAGAGCATCTAACATGTTAAATATTAGTATAAGATGGCAGAATTTGGACAAATTTACTTGAATAAGATGCTAAAGACTTAAGATATGGGGGAGCTAGAGATCATTAAGGATCTATGCTAAAGAAATGGGTATTTTAGAGGTAGCCAAGTTAGGAAAATGTGGATCAAATTTACTAGAATAATAGTTTTTAAGGATCTGGACTCTGAAATAATAATAAATTGGGCAATCTAATACATATGATATACAACAGATTTTGAACACTCGCACTTACTGAAACAGATTATCACAGCAGCTAGTTAATTGGGTATAAACTTTACATTTTCTCAGAAAGAAAGAAAGATATAAGATCTGCAGAGTGGTCCTAGTTTCCACAATATATAGAAAATCTATCATGCAAAATAATGTCCAAAAAATACACAATTTGCTTATTGCAGGCAACTGGAGGTAACAAGGAGCAGCAGGAAAATGTTTAGCAAATGTAAGTCTTAGGGTTAAATAAAGCTCAATGTGTTTTCACCTGCGCTGTGCTTCAGTTCCCTCCCTGAAGCACATGGCGGAGATATTCCTCCTAATCTTGAGATTGTTGGTCCTGTAGCCATTGATGAATTGGGGCAAGACAAATGGAAAGTTTTGCCTGTGGAGTGTGGAGGAGAAAGATCAAAGAATGCTTGATGAGTATTTGGAGTACCAGAGGCAGATTGGGAATGAGAACAAACAAACCCCTCGGCATTTGTATACTTTCAAACATTCAATGCAAATGCAGTAATCAAAACTGGAAAATGATAATGCAGTAATCAAAACTCGAAAATGATCCTCATTTTAATAGATTCATTTCATGTTTTAGATTAGATATTACAAAAGCTAATTGCATATACTTTTGTGTCAGAGCTCTCAATTTGCATTCCCAGAGAAGATCAGTTTTAATTTTGGTTTGAAAATTTTATGTTATTCTTTGTCCTATGTACGCTGATAATTGCATTTAACCAAAATCTAGGTGGCAGTGTTTTTTTTTTTTTTTCATCAAGCACATTTTTTGCACCGGCTATGATTATATTTTGTAAATAAGTTATAGGTAGTCTAATATTTAATTTTCTGTTGTTTATAATGATTTTTCACTTAAGAAAGTTTGAGATTTTAAGTGATCAAAATTTATACCTGAAACTTTTAGTAGGCACTAATTAATGCCATCTTCTCTTTTCTCTCAACATGCTCACTGTCGTAATCCTCGCTTGATCAAGCTCAAAGATTTCCTATCTGAGTAATGTTTGTGGGAAATGCCATGGAAAAGTAAAATTCATGAAAGGTTGAAGGTCTTATTATGGAGAATTGTTGTGGGGTCTACTAGAAAGCACGGGTGCGGCTCCAGAGGGCCACCGTACCAGCACTCGACGCGCACTGACACAGCATGCAGTGCACGACGATGCTGACCGCAGTCCATGCTGCGTCTTTTTTTTTTTTTTTTTTTTTTTCGTTTTCAGATTCGCGCGATTCTGGTGGAAATGGCTGATACGGCCCGATTCTAGCCAAAACGAACGCTGAAATGGGCCTCCACCATGTCGCCGGCCTCCATTCTTTTTCTTCATGTGGCCTTGAGAGAGAGAGAGAAGGAAGAAGAGATAAAGACACCTGCTTCATGTGCACTTACTTGAAACTGTGACAGGGAGAGCAAGGTAGAAAGTTGTGAACTGTGGATAGATTTTTGAATAGGTGTATTGATATAAGAGATAAGGACTTGAATAGTAAAAATGATAAAAAAGGTTGAAACTTGTGAAGACAGTAAAACTATAGGTTTTGATTCTTTGATTTTATCACCTTTACTCATTAATTTTTATTATTCTTTAATTCTTTGATTTTATCACCTCATTACTTTTTTTTGAAGGAAAATAATTTAATATTATAAATATGTTATTGGGCTAAAATTGGGGTTGTGCAAATATTATAATATATATATATATATGCTTTTAAATTTATTAATATATGTTTACTATTACTCTTAAATTGGCATATGTTTTCCATTACATAAAAAAATATACTTAGCAATATATAAAAAATATTAATAAAAATATTTTTAATAATTTTTTAATCGCTACACCCTCGAGTCTCGCACCCACACCCGTACTTGAATCCAAATCTACACCTGTGCTTCATAGAGGGGTTATACTTTCAAGTATTGATTAGTGGATACTAGCTACTGTTGTTGTGATTTGGAATATGAGACAGAGGTCTATTTGGAGATTGAAATACTACCTCGTTGTTTTTCAAGTCTAGATTGATTGTAATGCTCATCATTTCTTGCTACCCTTCATCCCTGACGTCATCATTTTCTTATGATCACTCTTTTCAGTTGCCCTCTATGCCTTTTAGTTTCTATGGCCTTAAGTAAGCCCATTACCTATCTTTATAAGAACTAAGAAGTGCCCAAAAATTTCCCAAAGCCATTGAGTTTTCTCATAGTCCACTTTAGTGTTTGATTCTCCCATGGTAGTACTAATCAACTCTTCCTCTGTGGTGGGGCGAGTAATGGGCCAATCGACTACCTCATAGTTATGATAAAAAATTGTACGTTCTTAGACTTTTCTCTAATTTTTAACCTACTAACATAAGCTCACATTAACACAAGGGAAAGAGGATGGAGCAATAAAAAGAGGAAGAAATTAAGGTTATTGATCCAATCATGTGACTATCTTGACATTACAAACAACTGTATTGTATAACTGTATTGAAGATCTAACTATTGTCTCATTTCGTTTTGAAATAGTTATATATATATATATATATATATATATATATTAATATGTTGCTAACCCTGCAACTTGCACCCCCTCCCCTTTGTCTATTCTTCAAACTTCTAAAAGTATGGTTAACAACCTCCTATCAATATAAAAGCAACAATCTTTACTCATATATAAAAGCAAAATGCCCAGTATACAATATCCAATGGTTCAATATTAAAGAATCATTTAATTTGTACCTTAACACAAAATAAAAAAATGATATAATCATAAGAAGACATTATATAAACACACAGAAAAATGGGCAATTTTTCTTGTCACGTTATGAAACTCCTAGACAGAAGAGTATAGCCTATAGAACCCGTTAATATCAAGTTAAGCTATTTTCTTTCCTGAATATAAAGGATATAGAGTCAGATAGTCTTGGAGATTCACAGTAGCCATTGTGAACATTTAAAATATATATATATATATATATATATATTCAGAGGCAAGAATAAAAGAAAATATTAAAAAAAAAATAACCTCTATATATATATATATATATATTGATATTAATGTAATAATAAATAAACAATTGTAAACAAATCCATCTTTAAACTTAATTTCTATCATCACCGCACACCATTAGTACGATAGTCACTCCACAAATATAATCAAGTTAAGCTATTTTCTTTCCTGAATATAAAGGATATAGAGTCAGATAGTCTTGGAGATTCACAGTAGCCATTGTGAACATTATAAAATATATATATATATATATATATATATTCAGAGGCAAGAATAAAAGAAAAAAAAAAATAACCTCTATATATATTGATATTAATGTAATAATAAATAAACAATTGTAAACAAATCTATCTTTAAACTTAATTTCTACCATCACCGCACACCATTAGTATGATGGTCACTCCACAAGTATAAGTGCTTGTGAGGTATAGAAGATAAAGGTTGAAGTTCAATTTTCTAGAAAAGAAGCTTCACACACATATATATTAATTAGATACTTTTTGAAGAATTATAAAATCTACTCAATAATCTCAATTAACTAAAAATATACATTTCATTTAATAAAAAAAAATCTAAATTAACCATTTCATTGCTACTAACAATCAAAGTAAAATATTAATCTAAATGCATAAAATTTATACATCTAATTTGATTCCTTCAAATAAATTTGAGAAATAAATCAAATTAAAAGTATTCAGATTTCAGAGTATAACAATATACATGTAAAGTTGTATAATCTCAGTGCCTTGAAAGCTTTTAACAAATCTGTAGGAGTCAGCATTTCTTTCTATGTTCTTCTCAATGGTGAAAACCTACAGTGAGAGTAGTACCAGTGGCGTGGTAAAATGCATGACAGTGGCTAAAGTCTATTTAAAGTGAGATTGGTGCTTATATTTCAGGTACCAAAGCGTTTTTTTTTTTTTTTTTTTTTTTGCCAGAAGGGGCAAGTTTTAAAACTACTGGTCATTCTTAAGTAGCAAAGGACATTTTAGGATTAGTCAGTCGCCCTCTCTCGATTCCCTGGCTCCGCCCATGTTATTGCTTAATTATCAGACCAAAATAAGAATCAAGTGCTTATTGGCTGAAATTTAACATTAAAAAATAATAATAATAAAGCTTACTGGCCAAATGATATGGGATTCAAAAGAAAGTTAGGAGTTCAAAATGCCTTAGATCTTAGCATATCAGCAATCAGGAAAAAAAAAATCAGTGAACTTTTGATTATGTCACCATTTACACACTTTTGATAAGGTCAAATTTTATTTGTCAGCATATACTATAAAAAAATTATATTTTGCATCAAAATTTGCAAGAACAAATCATGCACACGTAGCTTGAAAAGAAAGCTTGGAAAACACTACCAACCTTATTCTTGATCAATAATTCATTGTTTAGTTGTCTAGTAAGTTTGGAGTTGTCATTGAATTCCAATCCCACACAAAAAGTAAAAGTTTGGAATCTACGACAGTTTATCATGTGACAATCATCGGACATCAAATTTAAATTGTGTATATAAATTCTTTTTCAAAAATAAATAAATAAATAAATTGTGTATATGAATTCCAATTTCTTAACTATGTATGTTACACTAAATGTCGTTTTGAGAACAGTTTATCTAACTTTTTCTTAAAAACTTTTTGCTGAAATTATACTAAAAAAGTATATTTATGTCTTGAAAAAAATTGAAAAAAAAAAATGGAGAAAGGTAAAGTTTTAAAAAATTGTATATAAAAGTTAAAAACTGATGTCAAACACACTTTAAATTTTAGATGACCTTATGAATTTGTTCCTTTCATAGTTTACACATAAACTCCATCATTCAATACGCACGTGGAAGAGAAGAGGGAAAGACCTATACTCTAATAAAATGAGGAAAGAAAGGCCTTAGTAGTCTTAAAAGCGGTCCCTTAATTTCCCCCATTCTTATTAGCTTGTTTTGTAGAAACAGTAGTAGTCAAAGTAATGGTATTATCAAATCCGAATATAGGGCTACTTTATTTGTTTGTCATATCTTCGCTAAGTGTTTATGGAATTATTGTAGCATGTTGATCTAGTAACTAGGAGGCGGCACTTTGGTTGCCTATGATACTAGGACCAATGTGTCAAAAATGGGTTTGTGCTATAAGTGTTGAACGATTTACTCTACACATGTGTGGACTTACAGGGTTAGGGCTCATAAACCCTCTCTTTCATTCTTCAATGTTTAAAATGTTACATAATTCCGTAGCCCTATACATCTCAGCGACAAATAATTCAACTAACAGTTGATACAACCAGTTAAAAAAAAAAAAAAAAAAAGCTATGCCAGTAAAAATTTTAAAAGAAAATCACAATAGAGCCCCATAAGTTAGAGAACAATAACCATGCAATTCTTCCATTCTATAATTGAGCTTCCCCATCAATTTAGAAAATAGGAATGTAACCTTCAGAATCCAGCATAATTAAAAAAAAAAAAAATTTAGCTTGAGCCCAAGACATTTTTACATCTTCTTGTTAAAACTGACCACCACAGTGTTCAAAACCTCCCAAAGTCCTTTGGCTCCCTTTTGTTCATAAAACAAGGCAAATCTGGCTATGATGGCATATTTTTTACTTACTTTATTTATGAATAGAAACCCATGAACTCACCATGCTCTTATAAGAGAAGAAAGTGCTATTTGATCTAGAGCTAATTAACTCCAGAACCCATACCATCTTAACAATAGGATGCCCAAATATTTGCCGATTTTGGATAAAAAAAGCATAGAACCTGTAGGGACTTGGGCCCAGATAACCAAGATTGGTCCAGGTAACCAAAGCCCAAGACTGGCCCGGGTAACCAAGGCTGTCCCAGGTAACTAAACTAGCCCAACATTGTAGGAATAGGCCCAGCCCAATGACGAAAGTGCAAGGGTGCTAGGTTGGCGCTCGGGGCAAACCTACTATATCTAGGTCGGGTAGGTCCAATATTGACTAGCATGCCTACAGGGGAGGCTGATAAGGGGATGGTCAAATTAAGGTTAGTTCCCCGAGCATAGTTAGTGCCTTTGGGAAGTTTGTTGGTGAACGCTATTTGGCGTCAAGAACAAATTTCAAGAGAATCCTCAAACAAAATTGGCCTATGCCCTTTTTAAAAAAACAATCCAGCATTTTGTCCAATTTCCCAAATTAATTAGGGAAATACTCCTCTTTTGAAACTCGATTTTCTCAAAATTGAGTTAAGCCTTATAACGGTGTTTTTAAGGAGTCTATAATAGCTTTTTCAGGACCTATAGTGACGTTTTGAAACTCGAGCTCCATGAACTCAAGTTATAGGTTAAAAAAATTAATAAAAAAAATTTGCTTATAACTCGAGTTTATGGAGATCAAGTTATAAAACGCTACTATAGGTCTTGAAAATGTCACTATAGGCTTCTTAAAACGCAGCTATAGGGCTCCAATTTTTTTTTTTAAACTCAATTTTTAGAAAATCGAGTTACAAAAGAGGGATATTTTCCTAATTAGTTTGGGAGAGGGGGCAAAATGCCACCTTTTTTGCACGAAAAGGGCATTTGCCCATTTTGTCCGAGAATCCTCAGAATGAATCATTTTTCTTGGGATTTTAGGCAAAAGTGGAATTATGTGGGAATTGGTGCAAAAGTAATAATTTGGATTCCCACTAAGGGAGAGAAGATGGGACAAACGGAGAGGGGGTAGGCAAATACATAGAGAGGGAGAGAGTTGAAAGAGGTTGCAATACTTGGAGTAGAGGGAAAATGAGAAGGTAGGTGAGAATTGGGCTAATGTCCACAGAGGTGAGGGGTTTGGGCTACCAAGGCAGCGTTTAAGGCAATAACTAGTAGGAACGCAAGGAGACCCACCAACAAATAAATTGGGAGTCCAAATTCTTCATCCTTGAAAGAAACACCATTGGGTTTGGGCACCACGGAACCTATGTTCATTATGAAATAGGATCTTGAAATGCTCTACAAAAATGAAGGACAAGATAGTTTTGTTAGTAGTAGTAGTAAAAATGAATTGGCCAATTAAGAAGATAGCAGAGAATATGACTCCAAATAGACTAAAATGGAAGTGAATATGTACATGCGGTTGACCTTGATTAGTTTGTTGTGGACCCATAGTTAACTTCAAAATTTTGAGACTAAGATTTGATTGTTGTTGTAGATAAAATAGCAATGGTTCAAGTAAGAGGTTGTCCATTGTCCAAAATTTAGAGTTTATACTTTATATTAACACAAGAACCATTATCTTATTGAGGTATTACTCAATAATTCCGTATGCTTAATCAAACAAAATGCTTAGCTATACAATACGCTTAACATGAGGGGTGCATATATATTGGCTAATAATATTTCTGTATTTGCTAAACTCCCTTTTTCCCGTTTTTCGGTTTCTCACCCATTTCAACTTTTCTTCATAAAAGCAATTAAATTCAAACCACCCTTTTCTCTGTTCTCCATTTCCCTCCAAAATGAGCAGCACGAAACGCAACGCAACCCCATCTCCTTCTCAACCTCCACCGTCCGATGTTGATCATCAATCACCCAACATCACCGAAGAAGTCGATCACGCCATGAACGAACTCTACAATGGGAACCCCACCGAAGCCTTGAGTCTTGTCAAGGACATCCTATCCCGCCTCCCAAACTCCGCGCTTGCTCATAACACACTCAGCTACCTTCTCGACAAAAGCCTCGACTCTACTACCACTCCCGACCACGAAAAGCTCAAAAATGCCAAGAGTTCCGTCAACTCCGCCAAGCGAGCAGTCGAGTTATGCCCCAAGTCTCTCTCCTTCTGGTATTCATACGTCGTTGCACTCGTCAAATTAGCCCAGTACGAGCCCAATGCTGGCTTGGAAGCTGTGATCCAAGCGTGTGATACCAGTTTATCCATCGAAAACCCCACTGTTCACGGGGAGGACGAAATTGATTTACTCAGAAAGAACCTCAGACTCTTCAAATTGAGAAGCATGTATCTCATAGACACTAAATATTTGGGAAGCATAACGAATGAGATTCAAGAACTACAAGACAGAAAGGAAGAGGTCGAGCTGAGAGCTGTTTCGGGGAGGAAGAACTTCAAAACACAAGAATTGGCCTCGTCAGATAACAAAAGAAAGCTCAAGAACGTAAAGAAAGTTGCGGCTGATGTTGACACGGTGGCGACACGAGTCAGGGCCTATTGGAACCACGGGATGAGCATGGAGCAAAAGAAGGATTTGTTGAAGATTCGAATCGAAGACCTTAAACTGCATTTTGCTAAGAATAATTCACCGGCGGCAGTGGCGGTGTTGATGCAGGCAGTGGAGTATGTGAAGGTGGCGAAGCATTGGAAGTTTTGGACGTGTTGTTGTTGCAGTGAGAGGTTTTTTGACGTCGAATTGAATAGGGAGCATATCAAAAGTGTGCATTTAGGGACTTTCTCCGATGAATTACAATCAGTCATGCCCGAAATTGAATTTGATTCAGTCCATGACACCGTTGAATCGAGAAAGTGGGGACCTGTTGATGTGGTCGCCGCTAAGAAAATGATGGAAGATTTGTCAAGAAACAAGCGTGGAGATGAAGGCCTAAATGAGTCTACAGTTTTCATGAACCAGAAAGAATGGCCTTATTGCAAAGATAGCAGGCGTGACAAGGTCATTAATGAAATTCGAGCAAGGTTACGCCTGTTCTTGAGGGTTAGATTTTTTGTTTCAAGTCATCTTTTAGTGTTCATGGACTTGATAATGGAAATGCTTACGAAGCGAATCCCGGAACAGCTGCTTAAGGAACATTGGATGAATCGCACTCTGCTCTCAGCATGCTTTCTTGACATCTCAGAGCTTAATCGTGTGTTCAAGTTCTTGGATGATCTCGCTCATATATGTGGGTTATACAGGCTCTGCTCCAGTCTTGCAAAGGATAAGATTAGAGGTGAGTCTTGTGTTGCTTATCATGAGAAGATTGTATTCAATGAGGACTTCTCTTGTGTAGTTTTTGACAAGAGAATGTTGCATGGAGAGCTTCTTGTGCCGAATGATGGAGCTGATGTTATTTCTAGTGCTAATGCTGAAATCGTATTAAATGATGATGAGTG
Source organism: Lithocarpus polystachyus (assembly GCA_033629205.1). Taxonomy (NCBI): domain Eukaryota; kingdom Viridiplantae; phylum Streptophyta; class Magnoliopsida; order Fagales; family Fagaceae; genus Lithocarpus; species Lithocarpus polystachyus. Next base: position 17,655,503 of record CM066166.1, on the reverse strand, counting down.
TAAAGATGCTATTGTAAATTGGTTATTGAAGGGAGGTACTAATATTAATATTGGGAAGCAATTGAAGCAGTGGGCAAATTTGAGAGAAACAAGTAGAAGTCAAGGGAAAGATTTTTTCAAGATCTATGAGGCTGAATTTCACCGGATGCAGAACATTTTTGAGAAAAAAATACTGTATTTGAGATACATTAAGGTATTTCAGAATTTGGATAGTATATGCGTTGAAGAAAATAAAAGAAGGGAAGAGTTTGGGCACAAATTATTGAGTTACGAGTCTCTCTTGTCAGAACGGGAGAGGCAGATTAAGAACACAAATGGTGAGAATTTTGAGCTGGATATCATATGGTATATTTTGGAAGAAAATCACGAGGACAATGAAATCATATTAGAGATCAAGAAGCACATTAGTGAGATAAATGAAAAGGTATGATATGGTCAAATTTATGAACATTATAAATTTCATGCTTGAAGTGAAATCCAATGTCCATAGGTGTAGTGTTGTATTTGATATTAGATATGTTGCTTGATGAACTGTTTCATTCCATAGGATGATTGAATTTCAGTATGTTTATTGTTGCAGCTTTACAAATTTGATGGTATAATCAGGACAACTACTATTGCTATGCAGCAGACGGGAAAGAAAATTGAAGCGGTAACTGCTTATGACTACCGATCAATTATGGTGCCCCTGCTGAAGTCATTCATTCTGGTTTGTGTTGGATTCTCCTTGCTGTTTTATTGAAGGTTCTCATATAGTTATCTTGCCCGTCTATGATCTGATGTTTATGGTAAACTATTCCCCTTTTATAGGAACGCCTGGATGAACTGGCTAAAAAAGATGCAGAAGAGAAATCTAAGGCTGCAGCAAAAGCATTGTTATCAGACCCTGATCTTGATGACAAGAAGAACACCACTGACAAAGGATGTGGAGATGTAAGACAAGGGAAGGGAAAATCCAAGGAAAAAATGAAGAAAAAGGATAAAAGAAAGCCAAAGGAATTACAGGTCTTGTATACTAGTTATTGTTTTGTTTATTTTTTATGGTTGTTACAGTTGTCTAAAGCTACACATATATAAATTCACCAGAAAAAATGGAGAAGGGGGAGGAACTAAATGTGTGTCAATAAGAGCATCTAACAAGTTAAATATTAAAATATGATAGCCGAATTTTGGACAAATATACTTGAATTGGATGCCAAGTCTTAAGATATAGAGGTGCCAAGTTAGTGTAAATGAGGAATTTCAGAGGTATCCAAGTTAGGAAAATGTGGCTGAAGTTTACTAGAATAGTAGTATTTAAGGATCTGAACTCTCAAAGAACAAAAAAATATGAGCAATCTATACATATGCCATATAAAAGATATTAAACACTCGCACTTACTGAAACAGGTTATCAAAGAAGCTAGTTAATTGGATATAAACGTTGCAATTTCTCAGAAAGAGAAAGATATAAGATCTGCATAGATTTCCTAGTTCACAAAAAATTTGGGGAATCTATTATGCAATCTAATGTCCCAAAAATATACAATTTGCTTATTGTAGGCAACTGGAGGTAGCAAAGAGCAATAGGAAAATGTGGGGCAAATGTAAGTCTTTGTTTTTGTTCCTACTTTAACATTTCCATTGACTGAAATATGTGAAAATCTGTAAATTTTATTGCCATTTGATTTTTCACCTGTTTTGTGCTTCAGTTCCTTTCCTGCTGAACATAGCAGAGATAACCATCCTAATCCAGAGATTGTTGGTCCTGTAATCACTGATGAACTGGGGCAGGACAAACCGAAACTTACGCCTGAGGAGGAGAAAGAGCAAAGAATGCTTGAAGAGCATTTGGAGTACCAGAGGCAGATTGAGAATGAGGCCAAACAAGAGCGCCTTGCGGAGCTAAATGAAGCTGGAAGCAGTGCAGGAAATATAGGAAAAAAATGCCTCAGGCGCATCAACTTTGATGACTTTAACTGGAAGTATTTTTATCAAGCTCGGGGTGTCAATTAATTGGATGAGAAATGAAGCAAATTTGAAGAGTAGTACCCCAGAGTAGAATTTGAATCTGACTAGACCCAATTAGAAATTTAGAAGTAATAAATTGTCTTGAATGAAACACCATCAATATTTGTACAAAGGATCTTGATGCATGTGATTAATCTCAGTCTTACTTGGAATTTTCTCCTTTCAATATTAGTTTGCACTGTGTTCAGTTCTCTCCTACACCCACGCGACTGGCATCTGACATTAAAGAGAACCTTGTAATGGAGGTTGGGAATCTTTAACAGAATGGGACAAATACAAGATAATGATAAAGCCTTGCAATTTAATGGATAATGATAAGCCCTTTGAATCGTGTTTATCTAAAAACTTATCAATATAAGTTTTTAGATAAACACCGTGTAACAAAGACAATCTGTGTTTGAAACAATTTTGTTTAATAGTAATTCATATTCTGAAAGTCGTGGCTTTAACTTATCCTAAGCCATGATTTTGTTTTGGTGTGGCGCGCAAGTCCTGGAATTCTATTTCCTATTTCAATTGCAACACTATCTCCTAATTGCTTTCGGACTATTATTCATGGCTAAATCTATTTACTATTTCAATTGCAACGCTATCTCCTAGCTAATTGCTCTCGGACTAGTATTCATAGCAGGTTATTTAAAGGTTTTCTATAAATTTTTTTATTTGTGAGGCGCTTTCCTCCAACACATATAAAATTGAATTATAGACTCTCGGTTAGGCACTCAAAATACTTCTCATTGATATTGTTGCTCTGCTCTCATAATCCCCAAAGCAAGGTATGTATTTCTCCTTAATTCTCTTCATTTTTTTTTTCTTTGATTTGCTTATTGGTCAGAAAAAAAAATTTAATGTATGTGAAATTCACAGTACTGTTATCTGATCAATTTAACCATCGCGCACACTTGGTATGGTGGTCACTCTACAAGTATAATACTTGTGGGGTGTGGGGGGAACAAGGGCCGGAGTTCAAGTTTCCAAGAGGGAGCTTCCTACACATATACACTTAAATTAGGCTAGAGTAGCAATTCTATCTTGTATAAAATATATATATATATATATATATGATCAATTTAATTGAGCATTCCTAACAATGAATATCTTGAATGATTGGTGTTTGATAAAAAAAAATTTATGTTCTACTATGTGTGTGTGTGTGTGTGTGTGTGTGTATATATATATATATAGAGTTTATTAAGAGGGCAACAACTCTTTTTTAATAAGCATTAAAACTCACATGGATTTGAATTCCTCGTTAAATTAGAATCTAAAACTTCAATGTCTTGCAAATTTAGTATATGTCAGCTTTGATTTTTCTTTTGATTCAATATCGGCATATTAGAGGGTATGGGTGCACTAATGAGTAGTTTGTAGAGTTTTTTTCCACGCAAATTTCAATGCTAAAAATGATGCGAACCTCAACAGACTCGCTTTGAGACCCAACAAACAATATTGGAATATTGCCCCAGAAAGCTAAAATTCAGATTTGATAGAAACCCTGACCCAACGTTTATAAGAGAAACGCGAACCAAAGGTATAAGTAACAGACCTTGACCCAATGATTATAAAGGAATCACGAACCAAAGGTATAAGTTTGAACGCCACAAGGAAGAATCAGCCATAATTCCATGCCATAAATAGCGCCCAATTAAGTCAGATCAGCCCTCAATAGCATGGATTAAATTTATTATGCCTTTATCGTCCTTTGGGCCCCACCTGGAATGTGAATCAGCCCAAATCCCTTGAATCAGCCCATTAAGTGCCTCAGCCATCTTCTTGGATCTTGCTCTTGTAAGTGGCCCAACTGGAACTTGCAATGGATCCTTGAAAGCTTGTTGATTCTCATCAAAAAATTTAGAATATTTATAAAGATTCAAAAGTAAATATAATTATTAATAAAGTAGAAAAATTGACAACAATATTTATTTTTAAATTCTTATAAATTTGGATAGCTTACAATTTGTAAATTTGGTGCTCTTTAAATGCTATGGTCATTGCTTTGGTAATTTTATGTTGATACTAATTTACTGCTTAGATATTATTCTACTTAGATTTCTTATTTTGTTATATGTTAATATTATTTTGATGTTTTGGTTTGTTTATATAGACACGTGTACTTTTTTTTAATAATAATGTCATTTTTAACTTTTGGATTTTACTATTAGCTTTATTTTCAATTCCTGTTCAATTTTCGTGTGAGTCTCTCTTTGCTTACCGTTTTTAATTGTAATTATATGGTATTATAAATATATAAAAAATAGGAACTTTTTACTAATCATTAGAGATATAAAATAAAAGGAATAATATATATATATATATATATATATATAATTAAGCATTTAGAAGCAGTTCATTACAAGTTATTATAAAAATAATCATTTGTTTGGTTATATGTGTGTGTATATATGATAATACTAAAATTAAGGAATAATGATTCATCTAGTTATTGTTTCTCAAAATATTATTATATAGAAAAATTTATGACAAAAACCGAGACTCCTACTAGTATTAGATAAAGTTTGGCACTAAACATGTTTGGATATATCTTTTTCAATTTGTTATGTTGCGGTATCAAGTCATTAACTTATTAAAAAAATCTTGTCAAAGCTACACATGACGTGTCTCTTTAAATGCCACATAATGGGTTAGTGCAAAATTCAAATATGTTTAGAGCATAACTTATTTCTCCAATTTTCAGATTATTCATGTTTTTGGAAATTTCATTAGTTCAATTATAAAATTTTTTACTTACTTTAGTATAAAATTTGATAACTTGTATTGAAAATGAAATTTTTTAAGAATTTCACTATAAAAAAAGGTAAAAATAAATTTTATTTTATGAAAGATCACATCAAACATAATTTTCAATGAAAATACTAATTTTTTTTTTTCTTTTTTGGTTGGGTGTGTACATATATATAACTTATTGAATAAAAAAGTGTGTATGTGTGTATATATAATAAAAAAAAATTGTGTGTATATATGTGTGAGGGGTTGTCTTTATAAATATATTAGTGTCGCAAACTTGGCCTCCCAAACAAAAAATCTTGGCTCTATCCTAGGCATTGAAGTTCTTCTTCTTCTTTCTTTTATTTCTTTTAACTTTTTAAATTTCATCAAGAGAGTTTGCAAATCAAATTCTTCATCTAATCATTTTATAATTAATTTTTTGATACCACCACTCTTTTTATCCTTATCAACTTTTTAGGAGTTCAAATCAAATAAGATTGAATTTTTATTTAAACATCTTTGTATCACAAACAAAAACAATTTTTTTGTTTTGATAATCCACATGAGAAAACATAGATTAGAATTAAATAAGCATCTAAGTTTGAATCTAATAGAAATTGAGTTGAACTAAAACTCAACTACAACTCTATTTCAATCAATAAAATACTAAAATTAAGTAAAGTACTGCATAAGGAAAATTTTAGCTTTTTGGTGAGAAGTAGTTTTTTTTTTTTTTAGAGTGATACTACAGATATAATATATTTTACAACATTTTTTACAAATTGTTAATGTGACAAATTTTTATTAGTTCTAATATAGGTACATCACTAACATCACATTTTTTGTAAAATAGTTTGGGTCTGTAGCATTACTTTTTTTTTTTTAATTGTGTTTCCATTTTACTATTAATGCAGTTGAATTATTACCTAAATTCTATGGTTTTTAAAATTTTTTAGATAATTCAATTTATCTTAATTATTTATCTAATTTATTGAAGTGTTCTTAATTAATTGTGTAGATTATTTTCTTATTTATGGCAACATTAAAATGTGTATATCAGGTAATTAATATGTAAATTTTTACATTTACCTTGCAATACAATTTTCACTTTCTCTTAATCTTGATGTACGTTTATTTAATTATTTTTGAAATTACCTTGATTGTGGTAGCCTGGTAGGTCTATATACATTTAATTTATGGATTTTTTTTTTTTTTTTGGTTTTATATACAAAAAATTCAATTACTATCAATTGAATTAGGAAATTTATGTAAGAAGAGTTATCTTCTTTTTTATTGCATTCTATTTTTCTATTATCGTATTTCAATTATTGCTTATTGTAGACAACTGGAAGTAGCAAAGAGCGACAGGAAAATGTGGAACAAATGTAAGTCATTGTTTTTGTTCCTACTTTAACATTTCCATTGACTAAAATATGCGAAAATCTGTAAATTGTTGGCCATATGTGCTCCCAATACCTAGACTTAAATAAAGCTACAATGATTTTCACCTGTTTTGTGCTTCAGTTCCCTCCCCGCTGAACATGGCGGAGATAATCCTCCTAATCCAGAGATTGTTGGTCCTGTAATCACTGATGAACTGGGGCAAGACAAATCGAAACTTACGCCTGAGGAGGAGAAAGAGCAAAGAATGCTTCAAGAGCCTTTGGATTACCAGAGGCAGATTGAAAATGAGGCCGAACAAAAGCGCCTTGCTGAGCTAAATAAAGCTGGAAGTAGTGAAGGAAATATGGAAAAAACGTCCCTTCGTCACATCAGCTTTGATAACTTTAACTGGAAATATTTTCATCAAGCTCAGGGTGTCAAATCGGATGAGAAACGAAGCAAATTTGAAGAGTAGCACCCCAGAGAACTTGAATCTGACTAGACCCAATTAGAAATAATAAATTGTCTTTAATGAAACACCATCAATATTTGTAGAAAGGATTTTGATGCATGTGATTAATCTTAGTTGAAATTTTCCCCTTTTTAGTTTTAGTTTGCACTGTGTTAAGTTCTCTAACACCCATGCGACTGGCATCTGACATTAAAAAGAACCTTGTAATGGAGGTTGGAAATCTTTAATAGAATGGGACAAATACAGGCATTGAAGTTCTTCTTCTTATTTCCTTTGTTTATTTTTTCTGCCCGTGATATGCTTTATAGTGGCTAAGAGTATTCCCATTAACGATGCTAAAAAGGGTATATGCTAAATTTTGGCATCAAAACACCAAAAAAGCAACTCCATCAAAGCTTTTAAATGGTAAAATTTTTGGCATACTGCTACAGTGAGCTTGTATTAATGCAAGCTCACTGTAGCCTGGATTGTAAAAAAAAAAAAAAAAAAAATTATTCTCACATTGGCTGAGGGAGTTGGCTGGTGGTTTGTGTGTAGTTGTTTTTTTATTATTATTTTAATAAGTATTTTATATTATTTAAATGAAATGGTAAAAAATATAGAAGTTTTGATGTTTGATGTATCTTAAAGTAAGATGGTATAATAAATAAAGTAGATTTTTGAAGTGTTAAATGCTAAAAATTTTAGAATTATTGATGGGAATGCTCTAAAGGGAGTTTAGAGAGCAGTGGGTAGCGGTAGTTATTTATGTGTGTGTGAAACTCCTTTTTAAAGACTTAAATCTCAGTTTTTATCCTCATATCTTATAAGCACTTATACTTGTGGAGTGACAATCGCACTAAAAATATGTGATAATAATCCTATTATTAGTAGTAGTAATAGTAGTAGTAGTGTGTATGTATGTATGTGTGTATATATATTGGCTACTTTGGAAATGATAAAATAGACTTTCCAAACAATGAGTTCGTAGCTGCAACCACAACCCTTCAATATCCCTACTTCATCTGCCAATCTACCAATAGCAATCCCAAAATTAAGCCCGCAGTTTATCCTAGCTCAATCAATGAATGACTTGGTATTACTACAGGTACACCTTAATCTACCAGCTTGTGTGCTATAAAACATATCATAGTAATCTTGACATGAAAAATTCCTCAAGCTTACAATTTTGCAATAAATAGCCTTCTCAAACGATGAAAACAACTAAATTTGATTTCTTAATAGCCAAAACAAGTGACCGAACTAAACCAAATACTGATTGATATGTCGTATGTTAATTGATTAAACAATAATTTTGTAGAAAAGATATTTTTTAAAAAAATCTTCAGAAAATCATAGTCTAGTTATAATTTTCCAATGTAACACAACTAATTTTAAATTTAAATACTTTTCTGACAGCTATGTTTGGTCATCTGCAAATTTTTTTTTCATGTCAATTAGTTCCTACAATTTTTCTAAATATACTAAAGTGGACTGAATGGACCGAAATAGATCAAATGGACTGACGTCGACTGAAATAGACCGAAATAGACCAAAGTGACTGAAGTGGACCGAATGGACCATTGTAGACTGAAATGGACCTAAAAGGGTCAATTTTTTTTTTTTTTTTAGAAACAAATCTGCCACAAATGGCTAGGGATTTTCTCTTTAAAGTTGGGCTGTTGTAATGTTTATTTTTATTGGTTATAAATGAAAAGGTTGATCTTCTCATAAAAGGCTATATTTTTCCTTCAATTTGAACCCAAAGGGATGCTTTTAATTTGACTAGCTTCAAAGGAATGAAAATTTGATCAATTAAATCGGCTCTCCAAAATTGTGAATTTAGGCCAATTAGCTCCCTCACATAAGAATCTGGATTAATTTTTTTTTTTCACAGTTTAATTTTTAATTTTATTTTTTGTCTAGAGGCAAACTCATAACTCGTAAGTAGTTAGGATCTCTTCATTTGCATTTTCATTTATTCACCTTTTTTTTTTTCTGAGACAAACTCATAAGTAGTTGTTTTCACTACTCCATAATATTCTTCAATTCAAAAAAAAAAAAAAATTTTCCTCCATTCTCTCAATTTCCCTCCAAAAATGAGCAGAAGAGATGATAAAAGAAAGTTCAAGATTCAAGGCTTATTGTTCTTAGACTTTCTCTTATTTTTAACCTACCAATATAAACTCTCATTAACATGAAAGGGAGTAAATGAGAGTAATAAAAAGAGGAAAAAAAATCAAAGGGACCTCTGGTTTGACAGAAATTACATAAATCTGCTTCAAGATTCCTCAAAATATGATGCATAGTAATCTAGATGCTTGAGAATATAAATATTCTAATGTTAATTCAAAATCTACTAATAATCTAAAAAAAAATGACAAACTTATAAACACAATTAGGGGTGTTCGCGGTGCGGTGCGGTGTGGTTTTGGGCCATTTTTAGTGCGGTGCGGTTTAACTAAAACCATAACTGCATCTCACTTTTTTTTTTTTTTTTTGCGATCACATGTGCGGTGCGGTGCAGTGCAGTGCAGTTTAGAGTTTAGCCAAAACCATAACCGCACCACACCTCATTTTTGTGGTCACATGTGCAATACTACGTATAAGATGCGGTTTGAAATCGGTTTCTTACTCAGCCTAAAACTAATTTTTCCCTTTTTTTGGGCCAAGTTTTAAATTATTGAACTAGTTTTTCTTTATTTTGGGTTGGCTTTTCTAGTCAACACTTACTAGGGTTATTAAACTTTTTTTTTTTTGAAAACTAGGGTTATTAAACTATTAATAATATATTTAATATTAAAAATAAATAAATAAATTAATATATAAAGAGGGTGCGGTGTGGTGCGGAGCAGTGCACTATTACTTGCAGTACGATGCGGTTATGCCATTTTGCGGGTGGTTTGTACGGTTTGTGCGGTTTATGCGGTTTGGTGAACACTCCTAAACACAATATCAACTCTTTTTTTTAATCTTCTCATAAATAATCTAATCTAATACTATATATAAAAGTAGAAGCCTTTAAAGACTTGCTGCCACATTAGGAAAAATGCCCCCTTAAAAAAATGACACGTGTGCAGTGAATGGTTTAAAATACCGCACGGTGCATTGGAGAGACTCACTTTCAGACACCATCTCGCTTATTCCAAAAAAAAAAAAAAAAAACAAAACAAGGCAAAAGAAAAACGCAGCTCCTTATAAAACACCAAGCCGCTTATCCACAAAACTAAGAAGAAGAAATAAAAAAACAAAAAACAAAGGCAAACCCTAAAACCCAGACAGTATTTCCCGATTAACATTCAGACTGAAACTTGCGATTCTTTGCTGCACTTCCATATACACATAGATCGGACTAGCGTGTTCCAACCCATCAAACAGACGGAAAAAAAAAAAAAAAAAAAAAAAAAAAAAAAAACAACTGCAACGATGAAAACATTTGTTCGTTCTCTACAATCGTTAAAACTGAAATTTTCTGTTCATTCTCTGCAACAACAGACGATTTAGAAGCTATCTCGTCTCTTCTCTTCAACAATAAACAATTCAGAAGGTAGGCATTTTATCCCTTTTTTGGTTTCTATTCAATTATTGTTTCTAGGGTTTTCAAAAAAATGGGTTTTAAGAAGGTAGGCTTTTTTTTTCCCCTTTTTTTCCATTCAATTAGCGTTTCAAACAGACAGAATATCAAAGATTTTGTAAGATACTATTTAGCCGCACTACTCAATTTTGTTAAATACAATTTCTTGAGTGATGTTTAGTTCGATTGTAGTATTAATTAATTTTAGTTTTAGATTGGCAGATTTTAGTTTGGTTTGTACTTTTTTTGGTTTTCCTCTAAAATTTGGTTTTCTATTCAATTACCGTTTCTAGGGTTTTGAAAATTACTATAAAGTGTAGATTTATTTGACGATTTTTCTCAAACTAAAATCGATTTGGTTCTGGAGAACATAAATTTATGTGTTGCCAAAAAAAAAAAAAAAAAGTTCCGTCATTTCATTTTTGTTGTTTTTTTTATTTTTTGCTGAAATATTTTCCCCTTTTAATATTTTCGTTTCCCCATATCTCTTCTCTACCATTGTTGTAAAGGTTTTTGCAGTACATATTTAAAGTTTTTCGTTTGTAGTTGCTCTGATTTTAATAAAGAAATCCTGGAACATAGAGAAAAGGTATTGAACATTAAAATGCCTTTCCGTCTCCATTGATGCCGATTTGCTACCTTTTTTTCTTAATTTCCAATTTATTTTAATAATTTCTTGAGTTTTGTTTGTTCGATTGTTGTACTAAATAAATTTTTTTTTTGTTCAATTCAATATTTTTGCTTTTGTTATTACTATGTTCCATTTTTGTTTTAGGCCTTTTTGATGTCGTTTTTCCAGTGATGAATGTGTTGTCTATTCTGTTATGCATGTTCAATTTTTGGCTTTTTTGGATAGTTTCTGTTATGTTTTCATGGTGAGGTTTAAGTTTTGTTGTAATTGGTTTTTTTTTTTTTAAAAAGGCTTAATGTGTTGTTAAATCCATAAATCATATTAATAAGACTTTGGTTCTATGCCCTCTGATTTGCAAATGTTGGGTTCTTGATGCTTGAGTTTAAATTGGTGAATGGTCATTGCTTAATCCTGCCAAGTAAGACAGATTTTGCATTTAAGTTTTTGCTTTAGTGAATTTCAGACTTTGGTTGATGTTATTTAACCTGGCTTATGGTCATTTTTTTCCTATATCTCACAAATGGCATATTCATATTCCTGTCTATTTCAGTTCTGCATTTTCATACTTTAATACTTACACTCATTTTTAGGTATTGTATTTCATATTCTTCACTTGATTATTTGTTGCCTTAGTGCTCTGTTCAATCAAAATGCAGAATTTAAGTTTTGGGGCCATCAAAAATGTTCTTTTGGTGTTACATTATATATGTTCGATGAAATTCCATTAAAATTTGATATGTAATCTTCTCATTAGATTTTTTCTCTCATCATGATAAAAAACTGAGCAATTATACTATGGATGTTTAAAATCAAATTTTAATGGTAATGAATAATTTGGTTATAAATATGAAGATTAACCTGAATACTCAAAAGAAAACTAATTTTAAACAAATCTAGGCAGAATATAACCAAAAACTCTTCATCTTTTCCTACACAATAAAAGGTGCTTTACAAATACAATTCCTTTGTTATAGTCATCTAAAATATTTGAATTATTGAATTTTTTATACCAAAGTAAGAGATTATATTAAGTATCTAGAGATAGTGCATTAGATTAAATATAAACTGTAATTTTTAGTAAAATAATTTGTAAATGGCTGGCGTAGCAATTTAAAATGTGAATATTTGATGTGAGATTCAATTTTATTTTTGTTGTTAGTTCTATTACGTGTGTTTTATTTTGGGTTTTTTGGTTATGTAAAGGACTTGGTGATGAGATTTGCCTTTCTTATTGTCGGTTCTTTTATGGTTTTGTATGGAGCTTTAATTTTTGTTGTTTTTGGTTCTATAAATCAAATTCAGAAAGCTTTGGTTTTGTGCCTCTTAAATTGAATGCATTGAGTTTTGATCTCATGGTGGGTTAAAATTATATGAAAAACTTAGCCAGCGTTCTTAGAAGTTCTAGGATGTGAACTGCTCAAATGTATTTTTTAATTGACATCCATGGAGAAGTGAATCAACTGTAGGTTTCACAATAGTAACTCTTTGAAATACAGCTCCTAGAATTTTGAATCCTACCTAAATTTTAATGGTTGGTTATCTTTTAAACTTAATAATACCATTATAATTTTTTGGTTATTTGTAAGGGGGAGTGAAATTGAGAAATCTTGAATATTTGCTCAATGTTATTTTTAGTTTTCCATGAAGAGTTTGTTAATGATCATATTTATGAGACAGATTCTTTAAGTGACATGAATGGCTTATGTAAAGGGAGTATTTTCCTGCAATTGCATTCTTCATATCTGTTTGGTTCTTTAATATGCTTTTTCAACTAATTTTTTGAAATTATAATTATATTTAGGGTTTCTAATCATAGTATACTTTTGACAGTTTTGTTATTGTTATAAACTTTATTATGAGTGTAACAAACTTGATCCTATTTTTTGGTTCCTAAGTTATTTAGTCTCATTTTTATTTTCTTCTTAAAAAATTTAAATATTCAGTGTAGCCCGTCCTACTTCTTTACATTATTTTCCTCAACTTTTTATTCCAAAATTCTATAATCAATTATTTTCTTTTATTCCCTTCTAAGTCTTAATGGCCTTTTGTACTAAAAAGAAGGCAGCTTCCAGTGTTTGTTTGTTTTTTTGAAACTATAATTTTTTTAATCTCTGTTTTCTCCATTACTTTCTTAGGGGCTTGATTTATTTTTTATTTGATTTAAAGTTTGGATGAATGGGCTGTTTGAATATGAGTTGCATTACAACATAATGCTTATCAAGTTAAACTCTGCTTCTGCAATATGCTTTAATGGCTATTCTTTTTTCTTTTTCTTTGTGGCTATCTATACATGAGGTGAGATTAGCCAAATAGGCAGTTTGCTTGGCTACAGGTTATTTTATTAGTATGAACTCTAAGAAAATTGAAATCATCACTGTAATGGATGGGCATTTGCATGGGAAATTATAGGTGAGACATCATCAATATTTCGAAGCATAATAGAAATGATTACATGTGGGGGAAATGATTAGTGTTATGCTTTATTTCAGTCTTCCTTTTTACATTCTCTCATAAACTACTCTTTAAAATACCATTTAGAGGAAAGAAAAACAGAGTTCTCCTTCCATTAGAGACCGAGAGGGAAATTGAAGAAGCTTGATGTTTTTTAATTTGATTTTGATTGTCAATTTGCTTTTGCAAAAACAGTCTTGCACTTCTTTTGTGATAAAGGCATTCTCTTTGTTGGTATAAAAGCAAACCTTTTTGGTTGATGTGTTCATCCAAAAGTTCGCATTTATAGGCTTTCAATTACTATTAAAAGTGTGAGAAAAATTATTAAAATATAGCAAGGTGCTAACTTCTGTTTTTTGCTTGACTTTGTGATTCATTAGATTGATTAGAAAAGCTTTGAGGAATTAAAAAGCTTTTTTTGGTTTTTGAAGTGGTGCATCAGTTTTATTTGTATATACATAATTTCAAAATCATATAATTATGATACAATTTTGTTCCTGTTCTGATGAAATAATTTAAATTGAAGTATTTCAGTATACATGCTAGAAAACCATCTTCACATGGAATTGAAGTTGGTATTTTCATTGCAATTCTATCATGTTCTATCATGACTGATACTTTGTACCTGTTGGATGAACATTTTGTGAGTTTGGATGGTTGTTTATGACGTAATCCAGAAGAATTACCCCATACTAGCTTCTTATCTTAGCATTAAAATTTGATTTTAAAATTTTAATTTAGATCTCAAGTTTTAGAGAATACACCTAAATTAATTCTATCTTTACACCAAATTTCATGATTTTAAACATATTCAGCACACCTACTTCTATTTTTGCCTTTGTTTTTTTTCCTTCTTAGTATTTAATTTTACTAATATTTCTCTTCAACACCAGTTGATAGTGTCCACTCTGTTTCACCTACACTGTTTCGATCAAAATCTGCCATTTTAAGATCTCAAGGGAGTCTATTACCTCCACAAGCAGCATTTTCAATAGTTGAAATTGAATGTTATAGGGTTTTTTATTTATTATTATTTTTATTATGAACTAAGAAATATGAGTTAGTTTTGAGTATTTTGGTTGAGTTGGTTTTGATTTAAGCTTTTTGGTTGGATTAGTTGTATACTAAAAAGGTATGTTTGTTTTATTTCAATGTAATTTGTCAGGATCCCGCGCATTGCGCAGGTTAAACGCTAGTATATATAAAATATAAATCATGGAAAATTCACTAAAATTAAATTCTAACATTCTTCATTGACATGCATAATACATAAATAATTTTTTGAACTCTTTTTCTCCATGGCAATCACAACATCATCTTTGTTAATAAAAATAATTTATTTTCTTTTAGCATCTAACTTAATCCCAAATAGGAGATTCTTAGAAAGAGAAACACCCCACACACACACACACACACACACACACACACACACATCTATATATTACTAAAAGCTAAAGCGTAGCGTTTAATATTTCTATGCTTACATTGAGCCACATCAACATCTACGTTATTATTCTTTTTCTTTTCAATTTTCCTATAATTTTTTTTAACATTTACTTTTTTTTTTAATAATTGCACTTTCTCTAACTTTTCTTATGTCTTTACCTTTTTACCTCCTCACTACCCTAAACCTTAATATCACTTTTCATCTTTCTTTATTTTGTCTCTTTATCTTTCCCCCTTTACTTTTTCATCTCTCCACTACCCTCAACCTTAATGTTACTATTCATCTTTCCATTCATTTTCCTTTATTTTGTCTCATTATATTCACACCATCTTCTATAAATTTGTTATTCTCTCTTCTATTCTTTGCATAGTTTTCCATCACAGAAAAGTTGTTTCTCCCTCCCTCTCTCTCTCTCTCTCTCACACACACACACACAATAATTTTTTGAGTTTTTATTTTATTTTTTTATTTTCTTGCATCTCTACTTAAGTTGATAAATTTTTGTGTTTGTTAAAATTCTACGTTGGGTTGATACGATTTAGTTTTGTGTTTTAAGTTTTTATTTTTTGTTCTCTTTGATTGTTAAATATTATACTATTGCATTATAAAAAAGTTAAAAAAGATAATATATAAGAATATAATATATATTATTCTATTACATAATATGATTTGGGTAATTTGGTGTTTATTATATATATATATATATATATATTATATTTTTACCTTTTTAATCTTTTCATCTTATTTTATTCAATATTTAAATTCAGTCACATCCTCCATATAATTAAATTATTTATATTTTCTTTTTTTAATTAAATATATAATATCTTATTTAAATTTAAATAAATTAAATTGTACTCACTTTTTTTAACATTTACACTTTTTTAACCTTAAGCGTAGTATTTAATGTTATTGTGCTCACATTGACCTACATCAGCATTCACGTCATTATACTTTTTCTTTCCAATTTTCCTATAATTGTTTTTTAACATTTACTTTTTTTTAATAATTGCACTTTCTCCAACTTTTCTTATGCCTTTACCTTTTTATCTCCCTGTTACTCTCAACCTTAATATCACTTTTTATCTTTCTTAATTTTGTCTCTTCATCTTTCCCTCCCTTACCTTTTCATCTCCCCACTACCCTCAACCTTAATGTTACTATTCATATTTCCATTCATTTTCCTTTATTTTGTCTCTTCATATTCACACCATCTTCTATAAATTTGTTATTCTCTCTTCCATTTTTTGCATAGTTTTTCATCACAAAAAGGTTGTTTTTCACTCTCTCTCTCTCTCTCTCTCTCTCTCTCTCTCTCTCTCTCTCCCACACAAAATAATTTTTGGAGTATTTTTTTTTTAATTTTCCTATATCTTTGCTTAAGTTGATAAATTTTTGTGTTTTTTATAACTCTACGTTGGATTGCTATGATTTAGTTTTGTGTTTTAAGTTTTTTTTGTTTTCTTTGATTGTTAAATATTATACTATTGCATTATAAAAAAGTTAAAAAAGATAATATATAAGAATATAATATATATTATTCTATTACATAACATGATTTGGGTAATTTGATGTTTGTTGTTATATATATATATATATTATATTTTTACTTTTTTAATCTTTTCATCTTATTTTATTCAATATTTAAACTCAGTCACATCCTCCATATAATTAAATTATTTATATTTTCTTTTTTTAATTAAACATATAATATCTTATTTAAATTTAAATAAATTAAATTGTACTCACTTTTTTTAGCATTTACACTTTCTCCAACCATCCTCTTTACCTTTATATTTTCATTTCCCCACTACTCTCTCTCTTAATATCACTCTTCATCTTTCCCTTTATTTTGTTTCTTCTTATTGTTATCCTTTTAGTATAAATTTGGCATTCTCTTTTCCATTATATGCATAATTTTTCTTCACAAAAAAATTTATTTCTCTCTCTTTCTCTCTCAATTTTTGGTGATATATATATATATATATATATTTATATATATATATATATATATTGCATCTCTGCTTTAGGTTGAGAAACTTTTGTGTTTTTTAAAACTCTACTTTAAGTTGATGAGATTCAATTGTGTTTTAAGTTTTTTTTTTTTTTTTTTTTTCACTTTGGTTGTTAAATTTTATCATATTGCATTGTAAAGAATTAAACATAGTATATAAGAATGTAATATTATAATATTATATAATATGATTTAAATAATTTGGTATTTATTTAGAGATAATTAATTTGGTATTTATTTTTATATCTTTTATTTTTACTTTTTTTCTTCTCATATTATTTTATTCAACATTATTATTATTATTATTGTTGTTGTTGTGGTTGTTGTTATTGTTGAATTAATATATTAGATTGTATATTTTTTTAAAGTCAATATATTAACTTGAAAGAAAATGAAAAACCAACTATTAACCAATAATAACTAAAATAATAATATTATCACGCGCAACGCGCGGGTCCACGACTAGTATAAACTAATTCTTAATCATATTGCTAAAAAGAGATACGGACAATTTTTTTTATTTTTTTTTATTTCGACTTTGTAAACGGTTTAAAAATAAAATGCAGCTTTTTCCAAGTATAGAAATGTAGATACCAACCTATTTTGAAAGAAATTCATGTTACTACAAAATTGAGGTTGAATGTGAATCTAGATACCCTCAAGCATCATCTTCCTTTATGCAATTTGCAATCATACATGAGATTGTTATGGAGTCTTTAAACATTCTTAAGAATTCCAAAACATTACCCAAGACTAGAAATAGCCCAAACTTGACCAAAATTGATCAATGTAAACCAAAATGGACCAAAATTATTTATTAAAAAAAAAAATCTGCCACAGATCACTACTTAACAACCACAAGTTTTTGTCTTTAAATTTCGGGTGTGGCATTGTTTTTTATTGGGTATTAATGAAAAGACGGATCTTCCCATAAAAAGAAAGAATCTCTCTTTCTGTTTGATGGATTTTGTTTTTTGGGCTAATTGTGTAGTGCTCATATCCTTGTCGAGTGTCCTATTAAATCCTAATAATACATTGCTTCTTATCATTTTGATAGATACACAGGCCGGCTAAAATACTAGGCCTTAGGACTCATTACAAAATGATCTTACCACTTCTATAAAAAGACACCATCCCCATATAAAAATAATGATAATAAAAACCCAAAATTTTATGATAATTAATCCTTAAAAAAATAGAAAAAAAACTACGTATTATTTTTATCAATTTTAAAAGCCTTCCAAAATATTCGATCAAGTGATCAATAAGAACTCAATCCAATTAGGACATTAAAATGTTTGGAAAAAAAAAATGTTATAAATCTATCGAATCAATGACGATTACTTTTCATTGATAGCGAAAGACATCTATATATTTTCCTTGACATTGGAGTGACACATGTGAGTGCACAAGGCCCATTTTGTGATTTCTTATTAGTGATTAATTCCTTATTTTCCTTCACATTCAAATCATTCTCACTATTCTCTTTTTCCCTCCAAAATGAGAAGCAAGAAACGCAATGCAACTGCCTCTGCTTCTCACCCTCCACCGTCTGATGTTGATGATCGATCACTCACCATCACCAAAGAAGTCAATGACGCCATTGATGAGCTTTACAATGGGCACCCAACCGAAGCCCTCAATCTTGTCAAGTCCACCCTATCCCACCACCCAAACTCCGCCCTTGCACACGGCGCCCTCAGCTTCATCCACTTAAAAATCTCGCATTTAGCCACCGTCATCGACAATTACCGCCCCAAGATGCTCGAACATATCAAGAGATCCGTAGACTCATCTAAGCGAGCCGTGCAGTTATGTCAAGACTCCCTCTCCTTCTGGTTCTTCTACGCTTCCGCACTCATGGCATTAGCCAAAAACGACGCCAATGCCAGCTTCGAAGCCGTGATTGAAGCATGCGATACCGGTTTAGCCATCCAATACCCCACCGTGATCGACTATAACTTTGAAATTTACAAGGACAACAACCCCGAAAGTTGGCTCACACAGTCCCAAATTGAATTACACAGAAAGAAACTCAGGCTCCTCAAATTGGAAAGCAAGTATTTCATTGACACTACATTTTTGGAAATCATAAAGAATGAGATTCAAGAACTACAAGGAAGAAAGGAAGAGATCGAAGAGAGAGCTATTGCGTTGAGGAAGAACCTCAAGAAAGTGTTGAACGATGAGACTGTGGCGACCCAAGTCAAGGATTACTGGAATGACACGATGAGTATGGAGCTAAAGAAGGATTTGTTGAGGATTCGAATCAAAAGCCTTAAACTGCATTTTGATAAGAAAAAATCACAGGAGGCTGTGGCGGTGGTGATGCAGGCGGTGGAGTACGTGAAGGCGGTGAAGAATTGGAAGTTTTGGACGTGTTGTTGTTGTGGCGAGAGGTTTTTTGACGTAAAATGGATTGCAGAGCATCTGAAGAGTGTGCATTTAGGGACTTTATCCGACGAGTTACAATCTGTCGAGCCGAAAATTGTATCTGATTCTGTCCATGACTCCGTTAAATCAAGAAAATTGAGACCCGTGGATGTGGTCGCCGCTGTGAAAATGATGGAAGATTTGTCAAGAAAAGAGGGTGGAGATAAAGTTTTCTTGAAACAAAAATGGCCTTATTGCATCGATAGGGAACGTGAAGCGATCATTAATAAAATCCGAGCACTGTTAGACCAGTTCTTGAGCATTAGATGTTTCGTTCAGAGCCATCTTCAAGCGTTAATGGACTTGATAATGGAAATGCTGAAGAAGCGAATCCCGGAACAGTTGCTTAAGGAACATTGTTTGAACCGCACTCTACTCTCAGCATGCTTTCTTGACATCTCAGAGCTTAATCGTGTGTTCGAGTTCTTGGATGATCTCGGCAATATTTGTGGGTTACACGGGCTCTGCAAGAGTCTTGTGAATGATGAGGTTAGAGGTGAGCCATGTGAGAAGCTTGTTTTTAATGAGGACTTCTCTTTTGTAGAATTCGACAAGAAAATGTTGAGTGGACAGATTGTTGTGCCAAATGATGGAGCTGCTGTTACTTCTAGTGCTGTTGATGAAATCGAATTAAATGATGATGAACAAAAAGATGCTATTGTGGATTGGTTATTAAAGGGAGGTACTAATATTGGGGAGCAATTGAAGCAGTGGAAAAATTTGACAGAAACTTGTCAAAGTCAAGGGAAAGAGATTTTCAAGATCTACGAGGCTGAATTTCACCGGATGAAGAATATTTGTGAGAAAAAAATAGAGTACTTGAGAGACATTAAGGAATGTCAGAATTTGGAGAGTATATGCGTTGAAGAAGATAAGAGAGGGGAAGAGTTTGGGAACAAACCATTGAGTTATGAGTCTCTCTTATCAAAGCGTGAGGGACAGATTAAGAACACAAATGATGAGAATTTTGAGTCAGATATCATATGGAAAATTTTGGGAGGACATCATGTGGACAATGAAATAAAATTGGAGATTAAAAGGCTGATTGACGAGATGGCACATCATGGGGACAATGAAATAAAATTGGGGATTAAAAGGCTGATTGATGAGATGGCAGCAAAGGTATGGTATAGCCAAATTTATGAACATGTCAAATTTTCAAATTGTTTGATGTGAAATCCAATGTGTCTCTGTGTAGTGTTGTGACTGATATTAAAGATGTTGCTTGATGAACTGCTTTATTCCACAGGTTGATTGAATCTCAGTATGTTTATTGTTGCAGCTTTACAAATTTGATGCTATAATCAGGACAACTACTATTGCTATGCAGCAGACAGCTAAGAAAATTGATACGGTAACTGCTCGTGATTACCGATCAATTTTGGTGCCACTGCTGAAGTCATTCATGCGGGTTTGTGTTGGATTCTCTGTGCGGTTTTGTTGAAGGTTTTCATATAGTTACCTTCCTACCCATCTATGATTTGATGTTTTCGGTGTACTATTCCCCTTTTGTAGGTACAACTGGAAGATTTGGCCAACAAAGACGCAAAAGAGAAGTATAAGGCTGTAGAAGAAGCATTCTTATCAGAATTTGAACTTGATGACAAGAAAAATACCGACAAAGGAGGTGGTAATGCAAGACCAGGAAAGAGAAAATCAAAGGATAAAAAGAAGAAAAAGGATAAAAGAAGGCCCAAGGAATTAAAGGTCTTGTATAATGGTTATTGTTCTGTTTCTTTTTTATGGTAGTTACAGTTGTCTAAAGCTACACATGTATAAATTCTCCAGAAAAAAATGCAGAAGGGGCAGGAACTAAAAGTGGGAAAATAAGAGCATCTAAACAAGTTAAATAATAACATAAGATGGCAGAAATTGGACAAATGTACTTGAATTGGATGCTAACAGACTTTGGATATGGAGGAGCTAGAGTCAAAAGGTGAAACAAAACCAAAAGATAGTGTAAATGAAATGGGTATTTCTGAGGTAGCCATGTTAGGAAAACATGGATCAAGTTTAGTAGAATAGTAGTATTTAAGGATCTGAACTCTGAATGATAACAAATTGAGCAATCTAATACATATGACATACAACACACATTGAGCACACACTCTTACTGAAATAGATTATCACAGCAGCTATTAATTGGATATAAACTTTACATTTGCACAGCAATGTAACAAAATTCAATGTATTTTTTTTTTTAGTAAGGAATGGAATAATTGGATATGACTAATGCATTGAGAATCCAAATACAGGAAAGCAGCTAAGTTCGAGTTTAATTAAAGTTGATAAAACACAAACCTTTTTGAAATAGAAAGAAAGAAATAAAGATGTAAGATCTGCAGAGAATTCCCAGTTTCCACAAAACAAAGAGAATCGATTATGCAAACTAATGTCCTAAAAATATACAATTCGCTTATTGTAGGAAACTGGAGGTAGTGAGGAGCAACAGGAAAATGTGGAGCAAATGTAAGTCTTTGTTTTGTTTTGTTTTTTTTTTTTTTTTTTTTTTTTTTTTTTTTTTGTTTTTTTTGTTTTTTTTTTTGTTTTTGTTTTTTTTTTTTTTTCCATACTTCAACAGTTGCATTGACTAAAAACACATGTAAATTTGTGGCCATATGTGCTCCCACTCCCCTAGGCTTAAATAAATTCCAATGTGTTTTCACATGTGCTGTGCCTCAGTTCTTTTCCAGCTGCGCATGATGGAAATGACCCTACTAATCCTGAGATTGTTGGTCCTGTAACCACTGATGAATTGGAGCAAGAGGAACGGATACTTACACCTGAGGAGGAGAAAGAGCAAAGAATGCTTGAAGAGCATTTGGACTATCAGAGGCAGATTGAGAATGAGGCCAAACAAAAGCGCCTTGCTGAGCTAAATAAAGCTGGAAGCAGTGCAGGAAATATGGAAAAAATGTCCCTTAGACGCATCAACTTTGATGACTTTAACTGGAAGTATTTTTATCAAGCTCAGGGTGTCAAAATTGGATGAAAAATGAAGCAAATTTGAAGAGTAGAAGAATAGTACCCCAGAGTAGAACTTGAATCTGACTAGATCCAATTATAAGTAATAAATTGTCTTGAATGAAACAACATCAATATTTGTACAAAGGATCTTGATGCATGTGATTAATCTTAGTCTGTCTTGGAATTTTCTCCTTTCAATCTTAGTTTGCACTATGTTCAGTTCTCTAACTCCCATGCGACTGGCATCTGAATTAAAAAGAACCTTGTAATGAAAATTGGGAATCTTTACAGAATGGGGCAAATACAAGATAATGATCAAGCCTTGCAATTCAATGGATAATATAAGCCCTTTGAACCGTGTTTATCTTAAAACTTATATTGATAATTTTTAGATAAACACCATGCAACAAAGGTAATCAGTGTTTGGAACAATTTTGTATAATAGTAATTCATATCGTGAAAGTCGGTGGCTTTAACTAAACTTAAGCCATGATTTTGTTTTGGTGTGCGTGCAAGTCCTGGAAATCTATTTCCTATTTCAAGTGCAACACTATCTCCTAATTGCTTTCGGACTAGTATTCATAGCAGATTACGTACAAACTAAGATCACCTAGTGCCCGTTTGTTTCCACTTTTTCAGCTTTAAAAAGCCCGTTTTGAAAAACCCAGCCCAAAAAACCTGTTTAATAAGATTCAAAACGCAGCTTTTAACAAAAAGTTGCATTTTAAATTTGTGAAGAAAACGTGGGTTTGCAAAATGGAGCTCTGAGCTCCATTTTGCAAAACGCGCAAGCACGTTTAGCTCAAAACAAAAAATGACCGTTGGTGGGTTTTTTTTTCCTAAATTGCCCATAGTTTTTTTTTTTTTTCTGCTCCTCTATGCTGCTGTGCTGCGGCATCTCTTCTTCTTCTTCTTCTTCTTCTGTGCTGCTGGGTTTTTTTTTCTGTGCTGCTTCTTCCTCTTCTCTTCTCTAATTTTTTTTTTTGATTTACTGTGCTGCTGTGCTGCGCTGCTTCTTCTTCATCTCAGACTTTTGTGTGTGTGTGTGTGTGTGTGTGTGTGGGGCTTTTGTGTGGAGGAAAATGATAAGAAGATCAGGACAAAGTGAATGTGTGGATGAGAAAAAAGTGAAAGAAAAAAAAAATAAAAAAAGAGTTTTTGGGTTTGGGTAAAGCAACGGGAAGAAAAAAATAAAAAAAGAGTTTTTGGGATTGGGCAAAGCAATGGTAAACAAATATTATTTTATAATTTTTTTTTTTATAACTGTGATGTTATAGGGTATGTGGTTTTGAAAAAATTTTGGGTACTAGAATAACTCATTTAAAAGATAAGTGTTAATAAAATTTTATTTTACAAAGATTAATTTTAAATTAGTATTGTGAAAATATTGTGACATTTTGTTATATCTCTAAACTTTTTAAGTCAGTACTATTTTTCTTTAGAAAAAAAATAGTACTATTGACAGAATATTTTTATAACAATTTCATAATAAAACTTACATAGTAAGTTGTTATTAGTTCTCATTTAGATATGCTAGTGACATTTTTTTTTCCTACCATCAACAACTTGTTATATAGACTTTATTGTGAAATTTTTGTGAAAATATTGTGTCCATAACTTGCATTAAAAGAGGTAATTAAAACAAAGAATTTTCTTTATATAGACATTGTCCTTTTTAGTAATTTACCTCTTAAACCGCTACTTTTATAAGTGCTAGCCAAACACTCAGCTTTTTCAAAAAGCACTTTTTAACAGCTTTTACCAAACACTCAGCTTTTTGAAAAAACATTTTTTCATACTGCACTTTTTGAAAAAATCACTTTTTTTAAAAAGCCCTTTTTTAAAAAGTTAAAACAAACTCACCCTTACTTTAGTATAAATAAGATATATGCATTGCAGCAAGGTTTTCTCAATTCTTTGTATTTGTGAGGCGCTTTCCTCAAAAAATACTTCTCATTGATATTGTTGCTCCCTTAATCCCCAAAGCAAGGTATTTATTTCTCCTTCTCTTCATCTTATTATTATTATTTTTTTTTACTTTTTTCTTTGATTTGCTTATTGGTCAGAAAAAAAAATTAATGTACGTGAAATCCATGGTACTGTTATCTTCAATAGAATCAGATCGATTAAATTGAGCATTCCTGAATATCTTCAATGATTCATGTTTGATTAAAAAAATTATATGTTCTATTATATATATAGTTTATTAAGAGTGCAACAATTTTTTTTTTGAATTCCTCATTAAGTTAGAATCTTAAACTTCAATGTCTTGCAAATGTTATATGTCAGCTTTGATTTTTCTGTTGATTCATATTGGCATATTGGTGGGTATGGGCGCACTAATGAGTGGTTTGCAGGTTTTTTTTTTTTTTTTTTTCCCCCGCAAATTTCAATACTAAAAATTTAGAATATTTGATAAAAATCCAAAAGTATATATAATTATTAATAAACTAGAAAAATTGACAACAATATTGATTTTTAAATGCTTATAAATTTAGATAGCTTATAATTTGTATATTTGGTGCACTTTTTATGCTATATATGGTGATTGCTTTGGTAATTTTACGTTGATACTAATTTACTGCTTAGATATTAATCTACTTAGATATCTTATTTTGTTATATGTTAATATTATTTGATGTTCTGGTTTGTTTATATAGACACGTGTACTTTTTTTAATAATAATGTTATTTTTAACTTTTGGATTTTACTATTAGCTTTATTTACAATTTCTGTTCAATTTTAATGTGAGTCTCTCTTTGCTTACTGTTTTCAATTGTAATTATATGGTATTATAAATATATATATATATATATATATATAAATGAACTTTTACTAATCATTTTAATTAGAGATATAAAATAAAAGGAATGATATATAAAATTAAGCATTTTAGAAGCAATTCATTACAAGTTATTATAACAATAATCATTTGTTTGGTTATATGTGTGTGTGTGTATATATATATATATATATATATATATATGAGAATACTAAAATTAAGGAATAATGATTCGTTTAGTAATTGTTTATCAAGAATTACTATATAGAAAAATTGGTAAATTTCACAAACCATCCCCGAGGTTTGGGCTAATACCAACCAAGTCCAAAACTTTTCAAAATTAACCAATTTAATTTTTATGCCCAATTTTGTCCCTACACACCGTTTAAGTCCGCTAGTCATTTGAGTCTCTCATTTCTCTCAACACTCTCTCCTCTGATCTCTCATCTTAACCTTTTCTCATCCTTTCCCTAACCCTAAACTCTAATCCCCCAAAATCTCATGGGCATCGCTGGCAAGCCATAGTTGTTGCGAGCTCCACGATCGATGGTTCTCTCTCTCTCTCTCTGACTTTCCTTTTCTGTTTTCTTTTTCCTTAGCTTGTTCTATTTTCTTTTCTCTCTTTTTTTTTCTTGGCCAAATTAACCCTTGATGGGTTGGTGGTTTGGGTTAGCTATCTCTTCTCTCTCAAGCAAAGGAAGTGGTGCATGGGCTGGTGGTTTGGCTTGGTTGTGGATTGCCAATGGTGGTTTAGATTTGCTATGGGTTTTTGGGATTTGAGTTTTCAGTGGTGGTGGGTTCCGTTGGTGGTGAAATTTCTTTAGGGGCAGTTATGGGTACCAATATGTGGTGGTTTTGCTGTGGTGGTGGTGGGTTTGTTGTCGTTTGTTTGGGTTTCGTGGCTAGTGGTGGTGGGTTTCGATATGGGTTTAGATTTGTTGTAGGTTATTTGGATATTGTGGTCAGTGGTGGTTTTTAGTGGTGGTTAGTGGTGGTGGGCTTTGATATGGGGTTGGGTTTGTTGTGGGGGTGGGGGTGGGGGTGGTTGTGGGTTCTGCTATGGTGGTCATTTTGCTACGGTTGTGGGTTTGGTTTTTTGGATTTGGGTTTGTTGTTGTGGTGAATTTGGCTGAGTTTTGGTATGAGTAGAATTGGGTTGTTGTTTTGCCTGTGGCTGTGGCAAAGGAAAATCTGAGGTTAGGGAGAAAGAGAGTGAGGGAAGGAGATGAGAGAAGAGACTAACAATCTAACGAAGAAGAGAGTCACAATAAGAATGGTCTACTAACGTGGCTAACGGTGTCCAGGGATGAAATTGACTTTAAGGATTAAATTGGTTTGTTTTGAAATGTGTTGGACCTAGTTGGCATTAAGTCAAACCTTAAGCATTAAGTCAAATCTCAGGATAGGTTTTTGGAATTTACCCTAGAAAAATTTATGACCAAAATCGTGCAAGCACGAGACTCCTACTAGTATTTGATAAAATTTGGCATCAAACAAGTTCGGATGTATCTTTTTCAACGTGTTATGTTGTGGTATCAAGTCATTAACTCATTAAAAAAATCTTGTCAAAGCTACACATGAAATGTCTTTTAAATGCCACATAATGGTTTAGAGCAAAATTCAAATACGTTTGGAGCATAACTTATTTCTCCAATTTTAGATCATTCATGTTTTTGGAAATTTCATTAGGTCAATTATAAATTTTTTACTTACTTTAGTATAAAATTTGATAATTTGTATGGAAAATGAAACTTTTTAAGAATTTCACTATAAAAAAAGGTAATATATATATATATATATATATATATATATATATTATGAAAGATTACCATCAAACATAATTTTCAATGAAAATACTAAGGTTTTTTTTTTTTTTTTTTGTTGGGTGTGTGCATATATATAAGTTATCAAATAAAAAAGTCTGTGTATGTGTGTATATAACAATAAATAAAAAAAACGTGCGTATATATATGTGAGAAGTTGTCTTGATAAATATATTAGTGTCGTAACTTGGCATTCCAAATAAAAATTCCTCACTCTGCTCCTAGACATTGAAGTTTTTCTTCTTCTTTCTTTTATTTCTTTTAACTTTTTATTTTTCATCAAGAGAGGTATGATGAGCTTACTATATATAATATGTTATTGCCTTACTGGGCTATGGATAAACTATGTGCAATATGTGTAGATAATTTAATAGTCATTCAAAGGCTATATATATATATATATATATATATATATATCCCTCTCTCTATATATAGAGACAGATTTTAAATAAATAGATATTTTTTTCTTATCTTCTTCTCTTATTATTTTTAAGGAAATCAAATATTCATTTGATTGCAATTCAAATTCTTCATCTAATCATTTTATAATTAATTTTTTGATACCACCACTCTTTTTTATATCCTTATCAACTTTTTAGGAGTGCAAATCAAATAAGATTGAATTTTTTAAAAAACATCTTTGTATCACAAACAAAAACAACTTTTTTGTTTTGATAATCCACATAAGAAAACATAGATTAGAATTAAATAAGCATCTAAGTTTGAATCTAATAGAAATTGAGTTGAACTAAAACTCAACTACAACACCCATCAAAAAAAAAAAAAAAAACTCAACTACAACTCTATTTCAATCAATAAAAAGAATAATGCTAGATATACAAACTATTTTACAAAAAAATTTACAAACTGCTGATGTGGCCAGTGATTATTGGTAAATGAAAAAGTGATATTAATTGTAGGCCTAAATGAAAACTAATAAAAGGCTGGCCACATCAGCAGTTTGTAAAAAGGTTGTAAAATAGTTTGTGTCTGTAGCACTACTCCAATAAAAATACTAAAATTAAGTGAAGTACTACATAAGGAAAATTTTAGCTTTTTTTTTTTGTTGTGTTTCCATTTTACTATTAATGCAGTTGAATTATTACTTGAATTCTATGGTTCTTAAAAAATTTTAGATAATTCAATTCATCTCAATTTTTTATATAATTTATTAAAGTGTTCTTCATTAATTGTGCAGATTATTTTCTCATTTATGGCAACATTTAAATGCGTATATCAGGTAATTAGTATGTAAACTTCTACATTTACAATGCAATATACAATTTTCGCTTTCTTTTTGTTTTGACGTATGTTTATTTAATTATTTTTGAAATTACCTTGATTGTGGTAGCCTGGTAGGTCTATATACTTTTACTTTATGGATTTTTTTTAATGGTTTTATATACAAGAAATTCAATTACCATCAATTAAATTAGAAAATTTATGTGAGAAGAGCTATCTTCTTTTCTATTGCATTCTATTTTTCTATCAATGTATTTCAATTATTGCTTATTGTAGGCAACCGGAGGTAGCAAAGAGCGACCGAAAAATGTGGAGCAAATGTAAGTCATTGTCTTTGTTCCTACCTAAACATTTCCATTGACTATATGCGAAAATCTGTCAATTGTTGGCCATATGCTCCCAATACCTATACTTAAATAAAGCGACAATGATTTTTCACCTGTTTTGTTTTTCAGTTCCCTCCCTGCTGAACATGGCAGAGATAATCCTCCCAATCCAGAGATTGATGGCCCTGTAATCACTGATGAACTGGAGCAAGAAAAACAGAAACTTACGCCTGAGGAGGAGAAAGAGCCTTTGGAGTATCAGAGGCAAGTTGAAAATGAGACCGAACAAAAGCGTCGTGCTGAGCTAAATAAAACTGAAAGCAGTGAAGGAAATATGGAAAAAACGTCCCTTCGTCACATCAGCTTCAATAATTTTAACTGGAAATATTTTCATCAAGCCCAGGATGTCAAATCGGTTGAGAAATGAAGCAAATTTGAAGAGTAGTACCCCAGAGTAGAACTTGAATCTAACTAGACCCAATTAGAAGTAATAAATTGTCTTGAATGAAACACCATCAATATTTGTAGAAAGGATTTTAATGCATGTGATTAATCTTAGTTTGCACTGTGTTCAGTTCTCTAACACCCATGCAACTAGCATCTGACATTAAAGACAACATTGTATTGGAGGTTGGAAATCTTTAATAGAATGGGACAGATACAGGCATTGAAGTTCTTCTTCTTCTTTCTTTTATTTTTGGTTTTTTCATCAAAAGAGGTACAATGAGCTTGCTATATATAATATGCTATTGCCTTATTGGGCTGTGAATAAATCCCATCCCTATGTTCAATATTCATAGATTCCACCCGCGCACAATCATCATCTTTAACAATAATTTAATATTCAAAGACTATAATGTATGTATGTGTATTAGTGTGTGTGTGTGTATATATATATATATAAATAAGTATATGGTGGATACGTTTTTTTTTTTTTTTTTTTGATAAACTTCAATATATTAATCAATAGGAAACAGACAAAGCCAAGGCATCTTCCTCACAAACAGAAGCCAAACTGGCTGGAAGATTGCCCGGAACCAAACAGAGAGAACAAAAACAAGCTAATGCATACTTTTCTGTTGCATGGGTAGCAGTGTTTCCGCTTCTATTAATCCAAAAGAAAAGACATGAAGAAAAGGACTTTGCAATACAATTGATGTCGAAAACCTTAGATGAGATTGACCACCTGGGGTTGCCTGAACAATCCAAAATGGCGTCAATGCTGAACTTTGAGTCGCTTTCAACAATAATATTTCTCCATAGCTCCCCATATGCAAGGTGCAGAGCCCACAGGATTTCTTCAGTTCAGCGAGTAGGGGGGAACATAAAGGTATGATTTTAGTCTAGACCTTAACCACAGCCCCATAGTTGTTTCTAGCTATGACTGCTAAAGCCGCATTGGATTGGGAGAGAGCTACATCGACATTCAGCTTGATGGTGCCCACAGGAAGCGGCGCCCACTTTGCACCGTTCTTTTCAAGAGAGGGAGCCTCAGAATGGGAAAAACCCGACAGTATTCACTGAATTTTGCATTGATCCTCAACCTGGCAGCCTGTAGATCAGCGGGACCTTTATGGTGAAGTGCCTCATTTCGGATGAACCAAATCTCTTCCAAAGTGAGGGCCACGTTAACGGTAACTCGCCACATGTCATGGGCTTGACAGGGGGCTGGGGGAAGGGGGTCTAGGATTGCCTTTATCAAGTCACTAGGACTTTGTAAATGGACTTCATCTGGTCTATAACTCCAGCAAGCCGAGAACCAAAGTGCTTTGGCAACTTGGCATTTAGAGAAAAGGTGAGTGACCAATTCAATCTCTTGATTACAAAGCACACAGCATGGGCCAGAAATATCCATGCGACTTATAAGGTTTTCCCTCGTGGACAGGGTAGAAACATTCTTAGCCTTTCTGGCCTTCTAATTTTCCAGATTTTGCTCCAATTCACATCAGTAGTGTCCTGTGCTGGGTAAATTGATATCAACTCTTTGTATGCTGATTTAACTGAGAAACACCCTTTGGGGTCAGGAATCCAAATGAGCTTGTCTAGTCTAGGCCTCGACAGGATGGGGATGGATAGGGTGGCTTCTGCAGAACTGGGATTGAACATGCTCAGTACCAATGACGTTTTCTAGGTGTGGAGTTCATGGTCAATAAGATGGGCTACCTTCATGGGTGATTGGACTAAATAGTCAACCTGTAGAGATGGAATGAAATTATGAACCCAAGGCACCCAGGGGTCTAGCCATATATCAACAGATTCGCCATCACCAATCAGGAAACAAGCTCCTTTCTTTACTAGTGCCCTTGCTCCCTCAATTGCTTTCCAGGTGGGAGAAGCATACTTTGTTGCTTCAGCCCAGAGCCAGTCCTCTTTCACCAATCAGGAAACAAGCTCCTTTCTTTACTAGTGCCCTTGCTCCCTTAATTGCTTTCCAGGTGGGAGAAGCATACTTTGTTGCTTCAGCCCAGAGCTAGTCCTCTTTGACCTTTTATTTTGCTCTAAGGATCCTCGTACAGAGGCTATCCCTTTTAGACGCTACCATCCAAAACAACTTGACCAAAAGAGCGGAGTTGATACTTTTTGATTTTTTAAAGCCTAAGCCTCTAACACTTCTAGGGTAGCATAGTTTTTCCCAAGCTCTCCAAGCCATAAATCTGCCCTCCCGCTGATTAGGCTTCCACCAAAACCTTCTAGCCATTGAGTCCAACTTGTCGCATACTTTATTTGGGATATTGAAAGTGGACATGGTGTAGATGGGGATAGATTGTGCCACTGAGTAGTTGAGAGTCTTCCTCCCTGCCCAAGAAAGACATTTGCTTCTCCAACCTGAGAGTTTTGCTTCAAGCTTATCTTGGAGAAAAGCAAAGTCTTTTGATAGGGCTTTAGACAAAAACATCGGTATTCCTAGGTAGACCACTTCCTTCTTTAAGCTTTTGACCTGAAGAATGCTCTTTATCAACCTTCGTGCTTGACTATGGGTGTGCTTGGAGAAATAAACCCCTGACTTGTTTCTATTAATGGATTGCCCCGACCATCTACAATATTTCTCCAAAGCTTTCACTAGGCTTGCTGCATCTTTACTAGATGCCTTTGAGAACAAAACAACATCGTCAGCATACATGACATGTGAAATGGTTAGGCCATTGATACTCGTCTTGATGCCAACTACATTTTTAAGTTTAAGCTCATGTTCGATCAATCTGGATAAGACTTCTTGCTCCAAGATAAACAGATACGGCGAAAGGGGGTCGCCTTGCCTTAGCCCTCTTCTCGGCTTAAAACATTCTGATTTTCTCCCATTTACAATCACTTCAAAAGATACTAATGATACACAAGCAATGATCCATCTAGTAAAAATTTCATTAAAGCCAAAATAGAAAAGGACAATTTTCAAAAAATTCCAGTTAACCCTATCATATGCCTTTTGGAGATCAAGCTTGATGGCCATAAGGCCAGGCTTGGTTTTTCGAGTCTTAAAGCTATGGAGTACTTCCTGAACAATTATTTGGTTTTCAGCTATCCACCTATTTGGGATGAAGGCTGATTGGGTAGGAGATATCATTTTGCCAAGCAAAGGCCTAATCTTTTCCATCAGGAGCTTTGAAATGATTTTATATACCACATTACATAGGTTGATCGGCTTGAAGTGGTTAACAAAGGTCGGGTTTGATATTTTTGGGATAAGCACAATCAAGGAAGTATTTACCTCTTTAGGCATTGAGCCTACGATGAAGAAGGAAGTCATTGCTTTAACCACGTCATTGCCCACTGTAGGCCAGAGGTGCTTGTAGAAGAGAGCTGGAAAACCATTTGGGCTCGACGCCTTAAGGTCTTGCATTTGGAAAAGCATAGTTTTGATCTTCTCCGGAGTAGGGATACGTTAAAGTATCTCATTTTCTTCCTCGGTTATACAAGGAAGAATTAGATGCTCAAGGTGCTCTAGGAAGAAAATATCTTCTTCTTTGAACAAGTTAACGAAAGTGTCTTGGAATAAAGTTCTGATTTGGTTTGACTCATGGATCCAGGTCCCGTCCTCTTTTTTGATGGCATCTATGTTGTTGCTTCTTCTACGAATAATAGTGGACAAGTGGAAGAACTTTAAGTTTTTGTCACCTAGTTTAAGCCATAACTCTCTGGATTTTTGCCGCCAAATTACCTCCTAAGAAGCCATTCAGATAGTTCTATTTGGAGAGCATTTTCAACTAACTCATTTTCCCAGGAAGGTTGTTTGTCTTGAACCTCCTTAATTTTCTTGAGCAGATTATTGATTCTGTCCTCGTAGTGGCCGAAAACCTCCTTGTTCCATTTGCGAAGTACATCTCTAGTGGAACCTTGCATTTTATACAGCTTAGTAAAGTCTGACCTTGCTATATTAGCATTCCAAGCGTTTTCAATGACATCGCTGCACCTTTCATCCCTAAGCCAGACTGCCTCGAATCTAAAAGGTCTATGGGTGAAGCTGTTGCTCGGATTTGTGTCTAGAAGGATTGGTGTATGGTCAGATGTAATCGCTCCTAGATGACTGCCTTCGGAAAGGCCAAGCGCCAAGAAATGCTAGCCACCCCCCTGTCTAGTCTTCTTTTAATAGCTACTTTGCCCTATTTGCCTCTAGCCCAAGTAAATTTGTTCCCTGAATACCCAAGGTCCACCGCATTAAATTTAAACATTAATTCTTTGAGATAGTTTGCTCCTGAGGATCCACCTTTGTTGCCTCCAATTTGTTCATCCTCATTAATGATGAAGTTAAAATCACCAATACACGCCCACGGGCCCTGGTGCGATTCAAGCAGAGCAAATAGATTCCCTCAGGCTTTCTTCTTCTTCGCTTGATATGAGGGACCATAGAACCCAATCAGGAGCCAATCGGTGCATTTATCAATTACTTTGACAGCAATCATATTCTTATCAAATTCCACCTCAATGATAACCAGGCCTTCCTTCCATATAATACACAAACCACCTGCACTACCCTTAGCCTCAACAACAATTTTATTATCAAACTTAATAAAACTTTTTACAAATTCCATACGACCATCATTTGCTTTAGTTTCAGAGAGGAAAACCACATCAAATTTTGCCCCTTTTATTTGAGCCCCAAGGGCTCGAACTGTCAAGGCATTGCAGATGCCTCGACAGTTCCAACCAAGGATCCTTATGAGGAGGTTGGGGGCATGATAAGGCCCGCCTCCTCGGCCATATTATCAGAAGAAGAATTTGCACAAACTGTACCAACAGAGCAAGATGAAGGATAAAAGATAGAATGGAGCTCACCATGATTTTCAGCTTTCCTCCTTTCCTCCAAAATAAAGAATTCCAACTTGGATTCTGGAATGAAGGTCATCGTGACAGGATCGAAGTATACAAGTTCCAGGCCTTCGACAGCTTTCCTCAATCTCTTGGAGAATTGATCTACTCTGGTCTGGACACCTTTCTCTTTAGTGCGTTGGATTGAGGTTGAGGTGATGAGGGAGGATTGAAGGCAGTAATATGGGGTAAAGGGAAGGTAGCAAGTGCATTTCTGGTAGATGGGATGATATTTTGGTTTTGTAGCTTTTGGGGAAATAGGTCCAGATAATCGCTATTGACTTGGTTACTAAGTGTGGTGGTTGATTTTGGGGATTTCAGTCTTAGGCTGATAGGTGTGGGGGCCTCCTGTAGGCTAGGTTTAGTGGGTTGGTTGTACGCAGGGCTTTCTTGGGTGATAGATGGGCCTTGTTGCTGAACTTGGGCTGGGTAAGCTTTTTGGGTAGATGGATTAAAACCAATTTTAATTGGCGTCAATAGGATAAGATTGTGGGAGGTATTGCTGTCAAGCCTATCTGCTTGCTAAGTAGGTAGGGAAAGATCCTCAGGTGCCAATTGTACCATATTCTTCCCTGGATTTTCGAGCACAATCCTTGATGTGTCCTTGCCCATCGAATTAGCAACGTCTTTGCCACCGCTTGAGTAGGCATTACTTCTGAGAGTACACATGTCGGTTTTCCGAGGGGGACCACAGGGTTGATTTCTGGAATTCCCTCAGGAACTTCATCATTTTATGCTTTAAGCCAAGGCCCTGCTGCCTTGAACAAGTTTCCAACCGGGTTTTGGAGTTGAAATATCTCCGATGAGCAGTTTTTCTGATTGTGCCCAACGATGCCACATCGATAGCATAGGTCTACTATTTTCTCATATTTTAAACCAATCCACAAATCACATTTATTTGGCCGAGGAAGGAAGATACCTAGGATAAGAGGATAGGAAACGTCCATCTCAATTCTAACTCTATGGAATTTTTTCCGCACACCACCAGCGTCTCTCGTCAGATTTACTTCCAATACCGAGCCCACTTTGGATCCAATCATTTGTAAGTTTTCTTCTGACCTCTAGAGAGTGGGTAAACCATGAATCTGAACCCAAATAGTGGATGTCGAGAAATCCACTTCCTGCCAAGTTAGCTCCGAGCTCCACCGCTTTAGTATCATGTGGCCTCCTTTGATAGACCATGGTCTTTTCATGAACACATTGCGGAGATCAACTTCATGGTGGAAAGTGGACATGAATACTTCCTTGCTAATCCATTTGATTTCCATCAAGAAAGTTGTAACTTCTTTGACCATATTAAAACTAATGGTTTTAGTGGTGATGATTTTGGCTAGGAGGGTGAAGTTAGACGGGATGAAGGATTCTTGGTTTGGAAGGAGCTCTAATTTGATGTCCTGGCATGAGCATTTTTCTGTCTTGGAGACAAGGTCAGAGACCTCATGGTGGGCTGGCCTGGGAGGTCTTAGATTGATGACTAAGCGAAAAAGAGTTGGTAAAGATTGAAAAGGGGTTAGGATTGTGGTTGTGACCGGATTAGTAAGGTAAAAAGAGGTCACAATGGAGGAAGAGTGGCAGTGAGACTAGCTCAGGAAAAAGGGGAAGGGAAAGGTGTACCATAGTAGTATGGAGAAGATATGGCGATTTAAGTCATTAGGTGTTGGGTGTTCCTTTATTTATTTTTTTTTAGTTTTTATATGGTGGATACTTTGGAAATGATAAAATAGACTTTACAAACAATGAGTTCGTAGCTACCACCACCAACCCTTCAATATCCCTACTTCATCTGCCAATCTACCAATAGCCATAACAAAATTAAGAACGCAATTTATCCTAGCTTAATCAATGAATGACTTGGTATTACTACTGGTACACCTTAATCTACCGGCTTGTGTGCTATAAAACATATCATAGTAATCTTGACATGAAAGTTCCTCCAGCTTACATTCTTGCAATAAATAGCCAAGCCAAACCTTTAAAGATAATTGAGCTCTCCACACCTTAATAAAAAACATTACAGATTAAATTCTATTTGGTTTTTTTTTTTTTTTTTTGGTTGCCAAAATAAGAAGGAAATTGAATTGCATATAAGAAGAGAACACAGAGGTCCCTTGTGTTTGTGAAAGAGGAACCATAAACCAAACCCACAGCAATTATTATTTTTGAGACGCCATATAAATTATTTAAAAAAACCGAACCCACAGCAACATATATATATATATATATATATATATATATATATATATGCTACCTAGCTGAGAAAAAATCAAAAGCGTATGCTTAATGATAGAGGCATCAATTATGCCATTACATACCTTTAAAAGCTGTCAGACTCCAACCCAAATGGACGGAACCAACCAAAGCCAAGCTAAACCTCAAAACCAAATAACAAATACAACATATGGAAGAAGATTCCAAAAAGGATCATGGGCTTTGGAAACTTGAGATTGTTAGAAGTTGAGTATTGTCACAATTTGACAAATTTGTTCTCATCATCCATAGGGAAATTGCTTGTAATGTTAGAGGAAATAAAATTTATTGGCTGTAAAAAAAATTGAAGAACTCCTTGCTAGCAAAAGAAGTAGAAGAACGAGAAGAAGTTTTGTTCTACAAAGTGAACTCAATTTTGCTCGAGAATTTACCAAATCTTTAGTGTTTTTGCAAAGAAAAAAATGCTTTTGAGTGGCCATCCCTGAAGAAAATTATGGTAATTAGATGTCCCAATTTAAGGGCATTTGTTCCAACTAATCTAAAGACACCTGAGCTAGAAGGAGTGTACAAAGACAGAGGATTTAAAACACCTCAGTGGAAGGGGGACCTAAATGCCACCATAGAGCACATATTCAAAGGAAAGGTATGGCACATTCTGACCACAAATATCTCACCAATGGAAGACTTTAACACTTGTATAAACCATTGTAGTATATATTTCACAAATATTAACAACTTTTATTAATATGAAGGTATTAGACCACATTTTTATAAAACAGAAAAAAGAAAGGAAAAACACAATTTGTCTGTGCCGACAAAATGTTTTGACAAACAGTAATTTTTTGCATTGGACCAACTATAGCAGCACAAATAGTAATCACATAGCTATTGTCATTTTTCCAATTGAAAATATTATGATTACTTAAATCGCATATATATATATATATATATATATTATTTGTACAGGAAAAACAAGTGAATCGTGACATACATCAACAAGAGTAAACAGTAATCACATATTCACATAGCTACTATCATTTTTCCAATTGAAATATTATGACCACTTAAATCACATATTTTTCATTTACATAGGAAATACAAGTGGATCATGAGACATAGCAACAAGAGAAACTGAGTCCAATGAGATAGACCAGCAAGACAGATATGTGATGCTGGGCAATTAATATAGTAGGTGAGCATATCACCCTTTCTATGGTCAATATTTGTTCAGCATCCAAAAATACATAAAAATGAAAAGCACATGCAACTTTTTTCCATTTTTTTGTTTTTTTTTTTTTTTAATATGCAAGTCACACCATTTGAAACCACTTCTAGCCAACAAAAGAACCAAAAAATAATTTCAGGAGCAGTAGATCAATAAAGAGAAAATCATGTGGATTTTGGTAGAATTAGAAATCACTCAATGTTAAGAAGGATGGTTTTGTTTCCCTAAGAAAGAAAGGGGCTAATTAGAACTACCTGTATGAAGTAGGCTCAATGATAAAGTGACCATTACATGCATTATACTACTATTCAATTGCTTCCCTAGTATAGAATGTCAAATCCTAATGGAAGAGCAAAAGCCTAGGTATGTGGCTTTCTTTTGATCTACTGCAATATCATATACTAATATGTTGATTTGAATGTTTCCATAAGGCAATGCACATATAAAGCTGTGTGGTGCACTCAATAAGAATCCCAACCAATAGTATATAAGCTATCTAAGCGAAGTGAGCTTCTTTAAGGGTGGAATGCAAGAATGTTGCTGATCATGGACTCAAATCTATTGGACATTAATTTGGAACTAGTTTATTTACGATACTTAGTTGGTGTTCATAAAAATTATTTAATAATCATAATAAGTATTTAATAGACAATTACAAATATATTTTAGGTGCAAAAGTTATCCGTCCAATGGCAAGAAGTGAAAAAATAATAATAATTTGGACCTGACTACAAAAAGGTCTAGAAGATGAAGCTCATCCAAAAAAAAAAAAAAAC
Source organism: Lithocarpus polystachyus (assembly GCA_033629205.1). Classification (NCBI taxonomy): domain Eukaryota; kingdom Viridiplantae; phylum Streptophyta; class Magnoliopsida; order Fagales; family Fagaceae; genus Lithocarpus; species Lithocarpus polystachyus. The sequence goes on along the minus strand of CM066166.1, from coordinate 17,617,729 downwards.
AAAAAGGTCTTGAAGATGAAGTGTTGAAACTTGTAAGTCATAAGTAATGCACTCTCAGATATGATAGTCACGTTTACTATAAGGAGGCCATGAATTATGTTATACATAGTCTTTGTACAACGGGGACTTCAAAAGCACACTAAGGAGACATTGTTTAATTAATTAATGGTCTTATGGCCTAACCTTAAGGAGACATTTGTAGCACGAACAGAACTTCAACTTTCAATACTGTATTGTCACACCCCATTAATCTTATTGTGCATGCTTTATTGATATATATATATATATATATATATAGATGTATATATATATATATATATATATCTGTGTGTGTGTGTGTATTTTTTCCCTTTTACCAATAAAATATACAGCTTTTGATTTCTTAAGAGAAATTTCCGGTGCAATTTGCCTTTGATTGAAGAAGGATTAAGATGCTTCTAAAAAGCAAGGACCACTAAATCCAAGGGGATTTTTTTTTAATCATTTGTCCTTAAGGCTCAATCCGAGGTTCACAATGTGCTTTTGCATGTGGTGCGTTGTATGATTTTTCCCCCTTTTTGACCAATAAAATTATAGCAAAGATTCAATCTTCTAAAAAGAAATTTTAGGTACAATTTGCATTGGGTCGGAGAAAGAAAAATAAACCCAAAAAGGATTTTGGAGGAACTGAAGAAGCACAGAACTCAAAATACCCAAATCATACCATTTTAATCACGAATTTAAAAATACCCAAATACCCAAATCAGTACTCAAAATGTTAGATACCACAAACCACATATCTTAACCACAAATCATATCGCAAAAATCATTATAAAAAAAAATTAAAAAGAAAAAGAAAAAGAAAAAGAAAAAAGAAGAGAGAAAGAATAGAGAGATACCTGAGATTGGCGGAAAACCCTAAAGCAATGGGCTGAGGAAGGCAGTGGCGGCTTCGGCAGAGATGAGTTGGGCTTCAAAGTGGGCGAGGAGGATGATGAATCGGGTCGGCGATGGTGAGGAGGTTGATGAATCGGTAAGAGTTTGTGGATAAGGATGATGGGAATCGGTGAGAGTTTATGGATGAGGATGATGGGAATCGGTGAAGTTTGAGAGATGAGAGTTTGAGTGGTGTCTGTGAGAGATGAGAGTTTGTGGAGGAAGAGATCGAGTTTGAGCGGTGTCTGTGGGAGATGAGAGCTTGAGACTAAATTTTAGGGTTTGTCAAATAATGGATACTATGCTATTTATACAAAGCCTAAAGCCACATTTTTAAACCGCGGCTATAGGCAAAATTTTAGGCCCCGTTTAAAAAACGCAGCCCCATCCCACAACTGAAGCCGCGTTTTAAACACGCGGCTTCAGACTAAATTTGAATCTTCAGACTAAGGTTAAAGCCGCGTCTATAAAACATGGCTTTAGTGATGCTAGAGCCGCATTTTATAAACGCAGCTTACAGTTAAGGAAAACAGAAGAAAAAAAAAAAAAAAAAAAAAAAAAAGAAATACAAAGGTCTTAGGCCACGTTTTTTAAACGCGGCCACCCCAAAAATGCGGCTACAGCATAAAAAAACGCAGCTACAGACTGGTTCCTATGGCCCCACGTTTAAAGTGCGGCCCGCGTTTTTTCTTTAAGCCGCGTTTTTTAAAAACGCAACTTTAGTTCGTCTGGGGCTGCATTTTTGAAAATGCGGCCTAAAAAAACGCGGCCTAAGACCTTCGTTTTTTGTAGTGAGCCTTCTAAAACAATGGAAACAACTAAATTTGATTTCTTAATAGCCAAACAAGTGACCGAACTAAACCAAATACTAATTGATATGTCGTATGTTAATTGATTAAACAATAATTTTGTAGAAATGATATTATAAAAAAAAATCTTTAGAAAATCATAGTCTAGTTATAATTTTCCAATGTAACACGATTAATTTTAAATTTAAATATAATTTTGACAACTATGTTTGGATCATCTGCAAATTTTTATATGTTAATTAGTTCCTACTATTTTTGTTAAATATACTAAAGTGGACTGAATGGGGCAATAAACCAAAATAGACTGAAGTAGACCAAATGGACTGAGGTCAACTGAATGGAGCAAATTAGACCGAAATAGACTAAACTGAACTGAATGGACCAAAATAGACTGAAATGGATCAAATGGACCATTGTAGACCGAAATGGATCTAAAAGGATGGAACAATTTTTTTTTATTTTTTTAGAAACGAATCGGCCACAAATGGCTACGGGATTTTCTCTTTAAAGTTGGGCTGTTGTAAGGTTTTTTTTTTATTGGTTACAAATGAAAAGGTTGATCTATTCATAAAAGGCTATTTTTCCTTCAATTTGAACTCAAAGGGATGCTTTTAATCTGACTAGCTTTTTTTTTTCGCTCAAAAAAAAAAAAAAAAAAAGCTTCAAAGAAATGAAAATCTGATCAATTAAATCCGCTCTCCAACATTGTGAATTTGGGTCAATTAGCTCCCTCACATAATTAAGTATCTGGAATAATTATTTTTTTTTCAAAGTTTAATTTTTAATTTTTAATTTTATTTTTTGTCTACAGGCAAACTTATAACTCGTAAGTAGTTAGGATCTCTTCATTTGCATTTTCATTTATTCACCCTTTTTTACTTCTGAGGCAAACTCATAAGTAGCTGTTTTCACTACTCCATAATATTCTTCAATTCAAAACACTTTTTTTTTCCCTCTATTCTCTCAATTTCTCTCCAAAAAGAGCAGAAGAGATGATAAAAGAAAGTTCAAGAAATACACGTCCAATGTTGTAGACACGTTGACTACACGAGTGACGAGTCAAGCAGGTTTGTTGTATTCTTAGACTTTCTCTTATTTTTAACCGGCAAATATAAACTCAAATTAACATGAAAGAGAGTAAATAAGAGTAATAAAAAGAGAAAAAAATTAACGGGACCTTTGGTTTGGCAGAATCTACCTTACTCTACATCCAGATTCCTCAAAATGTGATGCCTAGTAATCTAGATGCTTGAGAATATAAATATTCCAATGTTTAGTTTAATTAGAAATCTACTAAGAATCTAAAAAATATGACATTCTTATAAACACAATATCAAGTTAGATTTGTAAACACAATATCAAGTCTTTATATTTTTTTTAAATCTTCTCTTTAATAATATATATATATATATATATATATAACTATAAAATATTGAAAATTCACTAAAATTAAATTCAAACATCCTTCAATGACATGTATAATACATAAATAATTTTTTTAAACTCTTGCTCTTCATGGCAATCACAACATCATCTTTGTTAATAAAAATAATTTATTTTCTTTCAGCATCTAACTTAATCCCAAATAGGAGATTCTAAAAAAGAGAAACACCCCATATATATATATATATATATATATATATATAAAACTAATTCTTAATCATATTGCTAAAAAGAGAAAATGACAATTTTTTTTTTTTATTTCTACTGTGTAAACGGTAGGAGGAATAGGTAAAATTATTAATTTATAAAAAGAAAATGTAACTTTTTCCAAGCATAGGAATGTAGATATCCACCTGTTTTGAAGGGAATTCACGTTACTACAAAATTGGGGTTGAATATGAATATAGGTACCCTCAAGCATCAAATTCCTTTATACGATTTGCAACCAAAAATGAAATTGTTATAGTTTTTAAACATTCCTAAGAATTTTCAAACATTACTTCAAGACCGAAATACCCCAAACTTGACCAAAATTGATCAATATAGACCAAAATGGAGCAAAATTATTTATTAAAAAAAAATCTGCCACAAATCACTACTTAACAGCTACAAGTTTTTCTCTTTAAATTTCGGGTGTTGTATTTTTTTTTTATTGGCTATTAATAAAAAGACAGATCTTCCCATAGAAAGAAAGAATATATCTCTTTCTGTTTGATGGATTTTGTTTTTTGGGCTACTTATGTTAGGAGTGGCAATTTGTGTTCGTATGTCAAGTTCGTGTCATGTCGACTCATGAGTATTTGACTATATGAGTCAAAACTAACCTAACACGTTTATTAAACGGGCCAAGATTTCTCAACCCTAACACAAATAATTTTTTAAATGGTTCAATCGTGTCGACCTGTTTTTCATATTTTTATCAATATATATATATATATATATATATTTGAATTAACGAAATTGAATTATGAAAAACCAAAAAAATAAATATTTTTAATATAAAATTCAGAACTAACATGTAACTACATTAAAAATAATCATTCAAACTAAAACATATCTCAATATCACAAATAATCAATCATAATATGTCAAAGAAAATAAACCACAACAACTAATAAGTTTATATACCTAGGATTTGAAGGGTATATTTGTAAAATGTCATTTAATTAAATGAGTCAAACAGGTTAAGCGGGTTATATGGATTGAACACTAACCCAACCTGTTTATTTAATTGGTGTTGATGCCCATTTTGGTAAGAAAGCCCAATAGCAAGAAGAAGCCCAACAATGTGGGTAAAAAGAATTAGTAAATTGGGAGAAAAAACCATTAAGGCCGAATGACAAGAATAATGAATCGCATGCCTAGAAAATAATAAATGGGCCTCAAAGGAAGCAAGCAGGCCTAAAGGAGCCCAGAAAAAGAAGTAGTAAACCTATGGACATTATGTGAAGTAGAAAACAAGAATGGGCCAAAGCAGGGCCAAAGTAATGAAGTAACTGAACAAGGGGTTGATGGAAATCCCATAAATCCCAAAGGTAAAAGATATGGTAATTGGGCTAGAAAAGCCCAAAAGAATTAGCAAAAGCCTATAGGAATGCAAAATTGGAATAGGCCAAGGATGCCCAAGGAAAGAAAATGGTCCGAGGGTGCCCAAGGAAGAAGAAATGGGCCAAGGTAGCCCGTAAGCAATGGAATGGGTTAAGAAGCCCAATGACAATACTGGGTCACTGTAATTAAGTGAAAGGAGCAGGCCCAAAAGAGGCCTAACAAGTACAGATCAAATAACACTACTGCAGGAATAACAGGATGGCATGGCAGGAATACTAGCAAGTCTACAGAAGAAGCAAAGAGTGGATTAAGAAGAGAAAAGCCCGCAATCAATCAAGGCCCAGCCCTTGAAGGAAACAAGCCATAAAGAATGAAGGATCATAAACCAATTCACGCCACAAGAATGAGCGGCAAAACACACAGACGAGCCTCTAGACCATGGAAAACGCATGAGTAGTAGACAAGCTTTAGACACACTCAGAAGTGGAACACGCACAAGGCCCAGGCACCACCAACTTGTACCCAGCCAATATAGAAGTGGTGGGCCATAGGTTAGAGGTAAGAAAATGTATGGTCTGGCGGTAAGGAGAAAGGGGAGAGCCTATTCTGGGGTTCACGCTCAAATTCTTTTGGAGAAAATGTCCTGCTGGGATGACATAGCACCCAAAAGAGGGAAGGATGAGTTGGAACTACTAGGTGCATGCCATGAGGGATAGTGAGAGAGAATGCCCACCCTGTTTCGAATAGGAATGCCACAGTGAACAAGCAAACAAAATAGAATTCTTTGTTTGGTAATGGAATATGGCACGGCCAGCACAGGTAAGTGGTGGTGGCTGGGCAGTTGACAAACTAGTGGGCGGTCTGGAAGGACACCCATACCTAAAAAAAAGTGGTTAAAAGGTGAAATGGTAAAAACCAATCAAGGCAGGCAGTATATAAGGAGTTCTTGCCGTGCACAGTAACAACGACAGCGGCATAACAACAGCATTCTAACATCATCATCAATAACAATCATAACGAGAGTCAAAGTATCACAACACAACCATCACATCACAACATTACATGAGCAAGAATTAGAAAGAAAAGAGTAGGAAAAGTAGAGTAACAAAGCCGAGAAAAAGAAAAAGAGTTAGAAAGAAAAAACAAAAAGAGAGTAGGATGGCAGGCATGCACTAATAGGCTAATCCCTTCTCTCCCTTCAAAAACCTACCCTCTGTTAGGGATTAAGAATTTTGGGCATAAGCCATTCAAGCCCATTCGCTCAAAGTGGATAATTTCTACAACAGAATCTTTCTGCGAGGTTACCCACATTGAGGAAGTGGTTTCCTCCTTGGTCTTAGTTCCGTAATGCAACTGAGTACGGCAGACTAATTATTTCTTCTTTGATTTTATTGATTAAGTATCAGTATTATTTCTCTTTTATCTTTGCCATTTCATTTATAATGCGTTACTTTTTATTGTGTTGTCCTTTTATTTATTTTAATTAAGAATCTTTTACTTATATTGTTTAACAGCAAGCATATTTCCTTTATTGTTGTTATATTATATTTGTCTGCCATAACTTTTTTGTAACAGCTTCATCTGCCATGGGCATGTAATCAAAGTTTCAACAAAAGGGATTTAGTTGCGCACAAGCCGGTCTGAGGTGGACCGATCTTGATTCTCCCACCTAGAACCTTTGGGCCATAGTGTGGTAGGTAGCAACCCAGCCCACAATCACAAAAAGGCCCACCACAATGGGTTAAACATGTCAATTTGAATATGACACTAACCTCTTAAGTTTCAACTTATAACCAACTAATTTCATGTTGTGTCGTATCGGATTCACGGGTCGTATCCAATTTTGCCACTCCTAAATTATATAGTGCTCATATCCTTGTTGAGAGTCCTATTAAATCCTATATACAAGAGCTAATAATACATTGCTTCTTATCATTTTGATAGATACACAGGCCGGCTAAAGAACTAGGCCTTTGTACTCATTACAAAATGGTCCTACCACTTTTATAAATAGACTCCATCCCCATTATAAAAATAATAATAATAAAAACTCAAAATTTTATGATAATTAATGCTTAAAAAAATAGGAAAGAATATGTATTTTTCTATCAATTTTAAAAAAGCCTTCCGAAATATTCGATCAAATGATCAATAAGAGCTCAATCCGATTAGAATATTAAAATGTTCGGAGAAAAAAAATATTATAAGATTAATTTTCCTTTGATAGCTAAAGACATCTATTTTCCTTGACATTGAGGTGACAAACGTGAGTGCATAAGGCCCATTTTTTGATTTCTTATTAGTTATTAATTCCTTATTTTCCATTTACGTTCAAATCATTCTCTCTATTCTCTTTTTCCCTCCAAAATGAGAAGCAAGAAACGCAATGCAACTGCCTCTGCTTCTCACCCTCCACCGTCTGATGTTGATGATCGATCACTCACAATCACCAAAGAAGTCAATGACGCCATTGATGAACTTTACAATGGGCACCCAACCGAAGCACTCAATCTTGTCAAGTCCACCCTATCCCGCAACCCAAACTCCGCCCTTGCACACGGCGCCCTCAGCTTCATCCACTTAAAAATCTCGCATTTAGCCACCATCATCGACAACAACCGCCCCAAGATGCTCGAACATATCAAGAGATCCGTCGACTCATCTAAGCGAGCGGTGCAGTTATGTCAAGACTCCCCCTCCTTCTGGTTCTTCCACGCTTCCGCACTCATGGCATTAGCCAAAAACGACGCCAATGCCAGCCTCGAAGCCGTGATTGAAGCATGTGATACCGGTTTAGCCATCCAATACCCCACCGTGATCGACTATAGCTTTGAAATTTACAAGGACAACAACCCCGAAAGTTGGCTCACACAGTCCCAAATTGAATTACACAGAAAGAAACTCAGGCTCCTCAAATTGAAAAGCAAGTATTTCCTTGACACTAAATTTTTGGTAATCATAAAGAATGAGATTCAAGAACTACAAGGAAGAAAGGAAGAGATCGAAGAGAGAGCTATTGCGTTGAGGAAGAACCCCAAGAAAGTGTTGAACGATGAAACTGTGGCGACCCGAGTCAAGGATTACTGGAATGACACGATGAGTATGGAGCTAAAGAAGGATTTGTTAAGGATTCGAATCAAAAGCCTTAAACTGCATTTTGAAAAGAAAAAATCACAGGAGGCTGTGGCGGTGGTGATGCAGGCGGTGGAGTACGTGAAGTCGGCGAAGAATTGGAAGTTTTGGACGTGTTGTTGTTGTGGCGAGAGGTTTTTTGACGTAAAATGGAATGCAGAGCATCTGAAGAGTGTGCATTTAGGGACTTTATCCGATGAGTTACGGTCTGTAGAGCCGAAAATTGTATCTGATTCAATCCATGACTCCGTTAAATCAATAAAATGGAGACCTGTGGATGTGGTCGCCGCTGTGAAAATGATGGAAGATTTGTCAAGAAAAGAGGGTGGAAAAGAAGTTTTTTTGAAACAAAAATGGCCTTATTGCATCGATAGAGAACGTGAAGCGATCATTAATAAAATCCGAGTACTATTAGACCAATTCTTGAGCATTAGATGTTTCGTTCGGAGCCATCTTCAAGGGTTAGTGTTCGTGATAATGGAAATGCTGAAGAAGCGAATCCCAGAACAGTTGCTTAAGGAACATTGCATGAACCGCACTCTGCTCTCAGCGTGCTTTCTTGACATCTCAGAGCTTAATCGTGTGTTTGAGTTCTTGGATAATCTTGGCAATATTTGTGGGTTACACGGGCTCTGCAAGAGTCTTGTGAATGATGAGGTTAGAGGTGAGCCATGTGAGAAGCTTGTTTTTAATGAGGACTTCTCTTTTGTAGAATTCGACAAGAGAATGTTGAGTGGACAGCTTGTTGTGCCAAATGATGGAGCTGCTGTTACTTCTAGTGCTGTTGATGAAATCGAACTAAATGATGATGAACATAAAGATGCTATTGTGGATTGGTTATTGAAGGGAGGTACTAATACTGGAGAGCAATTGAAGCAGTGGAAAAATTTGATAGAAACTTGTAGAAGTCAAGGGAAAGAGTTTTTCAAGATCTACGAGGCTGAATTTCACCGGATGCAGAGTATTTGTGAGAAAAAAATAGAGTGCTTGAGAGACTTTAAGGAATGTCAGAATTTGGATAGTATATGGGTTGAAGAAGATAAGAGAAAGGAAGAGTTTGGGAACGAACCATTGAGTTATGAGCCTCTCTTATCAAAGCAGGAGAGACAGATTAAGAACACAAGTGATAAGAATTTTGAGTCAGATATCATATGGAAAATTCTGGTAGGACATCATGTTGACAATGAAATAAAATTGGAGATTAAAAGGCTGATTGGTGAGACGGCAGCAAAGGTATGGTATAGCCAATTTATGATCATGTCAAATTTTCAAATTGTTTGATGTGAAATCCAATGTCTCTCAGTGTAGTGTGGTGAGAAATATTAAAGATGTTGCTTGATGAACTGCTATATTCCACAGGTTGATTGAATCTCAGTATGTTTGTTGTTGCAGCTTTGCAAATTTGATGCTATAATCAGGACAACTACTATTGCTATGCAGCAGACAGCTAAGAAAATTGATACGGTAACTGCTTGTGATTACCGATCAATTTTGGTGCCCCTGCTGAAGTCATTCATGCGGGTTTGTGTTGGATTCTCTGTGCTGTTTTGTTGAAGGTTTTCATATAGTTACCTTCCTACCCATCTATGATTTGATGTTTTCGGTGTACTATTCCCCTTTTGTAGGCACAACTGGAAGATTTGGCCAACAAAGATGCAGAAAAGAAGTATAAGGCTGTAGAAGAAGCATTCTTATCAGAATTTGAACTTGATGACAAGAAAAAGACTGACAAAGGAGGTGGTAATGCAAGACAAGGAAAGAGAAAATCAAAGGATAAAAAGAAGAAAAAGGATAAAAGAAGGCCCAAGGAATTAAAGGTCTTGTATAATGGTTATTGTTCTGTTTTTTTTTTTTTTTTTTTTTTTAATGGTAGTTACAGTTGTCTAAAGCTACACATGTATAAATTCTCCAGAAAAAAATGCAGGAGGGACAGGAACTAAAAGTGGGAAAATAAGAGCATCTAAACATGTTAAATATTAACATAAGATGGCAGAAATTGGACAAATGTACTTGAATTGGATGCTACCAGACTTTGGATATGGAGGAGCTAGAGTTAAAAGGTGAAACAAAACCAAAAGATAGTGTAAATGAAATGGGTATTTCCGAGGTAGCCAAGTTAGGAAAACGTGGATCAAGTTTAGTAGAATTGTAGTATTTAAGGATCTGAACTCTGAATGATAAGAAATTGAGCAATCTAATACATATGACATACAACACACATTGAGCACACACTCTTACTGAAATAGATTATCACATTAGCTATTAAACTATTTAATGTAATTGGATATGACTAATACATTAAGAATCCAAATACAGGAAAGCAGCTAAGATCGAGTTTAATTAAAGTTGATAAAACACAAACCTTTTTGATTTAGAAAGAAAGAAATTAAGATATAAGATCTGCAGAGAATTCCCAGTTTCCACAAAACAAAGAGAATCGATTATGCAAACTAATGTCCTAAAAATATACAATTCGTTTATTGTAGGCAACTGGAGGTAGCGAGGAGCAACAGGAAAATGTGGAGCAAATGTAAGTCTTGTTTTTTTTTTTCAACATTTGCATTGACTAAAAACACATGTAAATTTGTGGCCATATGTGCCCCCACTCCCCTAGGCTTAAATAAATTTCAATGTGTTTTCACATGTGCTGTGCATCAGTTCTTTTCCAGTTGCATATGATGGAAATGATCCTACTAATCCCGAGATTGTCGGTCCTGTAACCACTGATGAATTGGAGCAAGAGGAATGGAAACTTACACCCGAGGAGGAGAAAGAGCAAAGAATGCTTGAAGAGCATTTGGAGTATCAGAGGCAGATTGAGAACGAGGCCAAACAAAAGCGCCTTGCTGAGCTAAATAAAGCCGGAAGCAGTGCAGGAAACGTGGAAAAAATGTCCCTTAGACGCGTCAACTTTGATGACTTTCACTGGAAATATTTTTATCAAGCTCAGGGTGTCAAATTGGATGGGAAATTATGCAAACTTCAACAAGAGTTGCACCTTACCCCATATAACTTGAATCTGACTAGACCTAATTAGAGGTAATAAATGGTCTTCAATGAAACACCATCACTATTTGAATAAATAATCTTGATGCATTTGATTAATCTTAGTTAGAATTGTCCCCTTTTATTCTTAGTCAGAACCTATTTATTTGCAAGGCCTCGCAAAATTTGGCTTTTGAAGTTTTACACAGTGGTTCCTTTTTACTAGGCCCTGTTGCGTAAGTGGGCTTTTAATTTTTCTGGGCTCTATTCCTATGAACAATGGAAGGCCCAACTTAGGCACACCCCAATTTTTCCCGCCACTCCATATCCTCACAAACACACAAACATACTCAGATCTCTCTCTCTCTCTCTCTCTCTCTATTAGCTCCGATCCACCGCCGCCGCAGCCGCCGCCGAATCTGGCTTCTACGCCCACAAGGCTGCTCAACTCTTCGTCACGGTAATTTTATCGGCCCTCTCTTCTTTTTTTCGTCTCACTTCCAATTTGGGATTCTCAATTTCTAGGGTTTCAGAGTAATTGAGCAAGTTTTCGTCTTGCCTGTACAAATAAGGATTAATGAGTTTGATTTTTGGTCTAATAATATTGCTGAAATTTGCGATTACTTTTGATGGATGATTTGTAGGGTCTATGCGTGTGTGTGTGTGTGTGATACTAATTTACTAATTAGCTTATTACGTTTATGATTTGTGAATTTGTGAGTTAATCAATGAATTCGAATGTTGGAACTGATTCGTGCTTGTTAAGTGCTGTATGATTGTTCGTGTTCATGGGTTGCTTGGGATTGAGTGTATTAGCCACGTTTTAGTAGGGATTTGCTACTTTGTGTTGTAGAGTCTGAATGCATATTTGAATGGTCTGTGTGTGTGTGAGATACTGATGAGTTTTTCTGGGCCCACACCCGAACTGGATGTTAAACCATGCATTTATCTGGGTAATAGCTGTTGGCTGTTGCACATAGGATGTTACACACTCTTATGTTTCTAAAATAAAAAACGTGAGTTTGTCACATTTTCAATTTATAAAAACACAGTGTGCATAACATATAGGAATAAGATCACCTGCTGATTTTACGTCCGTTAGCTCATTCGATATTCTATATGGATGTATATGCTTCGGTTGTTTGGGATTGTTTGGGTCATGCCAGGTTCTGTTGCAGACTTAGTATTTTGTTGGCATAATTGGCTTGGGAAACATAATTTCGATATTTGGAATTTGGTTCGAGATTGTTAGATGTGGATTATTTGGACTGAATATAAATATATAATTGGCGTTCGTTTGAGGGTACTGAGAAATCTCTGGCTCAGTTGTTAGATTTGTGCCAGTGGACTCTCTTTGATTGGTCTCGATGTTGGAGTCTCTCGGATTGTTCTCCTCTTATGGATTTTCTTTTGTCTCTTTGAATACTTTAATATTTTTTTGTTCTGTTTGTTCTTTGTTCACTATCATGAACTTTGTGTATCTTTTGTTCTATTCCTTTTTTAATAATATTTCCTTATTACCCATCAAGAAAAAAAGGAATAGGATGTCACACACTTATGTTTTTAAAATTAAACGTGAGAGTTAAAGTCACATTTTCAATTTATAAAAACACAGTGTGTAATATACAATTCCCTTTGATAAATTTCCCCAATCATTTTGTTTTATAAAAACTTACTCATGTGCATTGGGATTGCTGGCTAGGGACATAAGTTAATTTTCTATGCACTTGTAGTCGTAGAAACTTTATTAGGGCAGTTTATCATGCTCATGCATCCATCTAGTGATATTTATTCATTTTAGAACTAGGTTATTTTAGGAAGTAGATCTATATTTCTCATCTATATAGTCATGGTGCTTTACTTGCCTATTCCTTTAATTACATATCATGTACTTAGGCATTCATTTTAGTCAGTTTCTGCACTCAGGCCATATACAATATCCCATTTTCATGTACCTGTGTCCATTAGTTATTTTTGACATTCCTCAGGATTTTTAGATATCACATGAGATCAGCCTAGTCTAGCTGTGATTAATACTCACCTGATTCATCGGAAGACCCTTTGTTTGGGTGTTTAGTCCACATGTGCCTACTAAATTTTCTTCGGATGAGTGTTATATCTTGAACTGTTTCATGTGTTATGATTTGCTCCCCATTTTACATGTGAATACTATTTGGAATAATTTGCGTTTCCATGCTTCACGCACTTTTGACAAACGTTCCCATTGACATTTGTAGCACATTAAATTGAGTTTTTAATTAGAGTTCATTTTGGTTGATAAGCTTGATGGATAAAAAATGGTGAGCATATGACAAAGAAAGAACAATTTGTGGAGAAGAATCAGTTGGGTGAACAGGGGAGTAAAAAGATGAAGAAAAGTTGGAACTTGGAAGCCATAAGTGTTATATGTATATTTTTATAATTGGGAATACAAGTTATAATATGAAACTAATAAGAATAGCAATAATTCAAATGTCCCCAGAGAATTAATAATACAACAGATAAGATTATGTAAATGTCTCAATACGTAGAGGTATGATTTAATTTTGGTGGGAATAAGTAGAATTGGGTAAATACCAGGACTTCTCACCAAGTCTACATAAACTCCACTTCTATGAGATATATATATATATATATATATATATATATATTAAAAGTTGGAACTTCTATGATGGGTCTCAATCATTATTTTGTTAATAGTTTCTCTTAAATTTAGGCTTCTATAAAAAGTAAGAAACATTAATATTTTAAATGATGTTAGATACCAAAAAGCAAAATCTTGATTGTGATTGAATACTTTTTGTTTAACCTGAAATTGATGTATACTTACTAACTCAATAGTTTAATGGTCAAAACTTCAGTCTTGAACTTTGTGTGAAGGAAGAAAATGTTTTTGGAACTACAATTAGGAAAGTATCCCAAAAATCGACATTCTGATATCTACATATGTGAATTATCATTTTGATACTACTATGATATTTTTTTCTCACATGCTATTATGGACATTTATCTTCAGAATAGCCAGGACCCCCAAAATAGACATGGGTTCCATTGCCAAAGTAATTCTTGTCATTTTGAACATCTATATTATAGCAGGACGGGTTCGTTACATATAGAATCAGCCCCATATCCTCAGCGTCTCTGAAATTGCCTGTGGAATCCATGTATTGAATATTTCGAAAATAACTTGCTTTTCCATAGCCTTCATCTGGAAAATGGCCACTTCCCATTTGTGTTTTTGTGTGACTGCCCCCAGGTTTTGAGTTGTAAATCTCTCCACCCCAATCAAGTGTTGTAGCACTACTTGCTAAATATGTGAAGATTGATTGAGGCCAGTATCCAATCAACTGATCTTCTACTTGGAGCCACCAATTTTCGTTGTTCTAAAGCATTTGAGTTCAAGAATTTCGTAATCAGTATATAAAAAGATATTGTGTATAGCTGGTCTAATTTGCTGGGGATTAAAAAAATTTCATCTACCTTGTATATGGTTATCCCTATGTCGTATTGATTTGAGTCGTAGCTAGAAACAGCTTCTATCGGAGATCCAATGGCAAATTCGTTGTTTATTTGAACAAAACCAGAACATTCAAGATTGTAGCAACCGGTTTCGTGGTAGCCATCGCTCTTAACAAGGATAGAATAAGTTAGTTCAAGAAAAACATTCTTGGTAGAGAAACTATAGGGGAAACTATCTTGATTTGGCAAGAATGCACTTGATGGGAGTAAGTTGATGAAGTTTCTAACTTAGATTTAAATTTGTCTTTTGAAATAGGCAAACTTACAGTCCAATATATGAAGAATCTTGTCTTTTGGTCATCTGAATAAACCTGGAATCATGCAATGTACATCAATTTATTATCCAAATGCATTGTATATATATCTTAAATTTCTATTTTCAAATGTGTTGTATATTTTCTTATGTAGATTTAAATGCCAAAAGAATCTAATCATTTCAAAGTTTAGACTTACACTTAATATATATATATATATATATATATATTTTCTGATGTTCAATCTTTGTAAAGAAGACATTGAAACTTACATTCCATCCAGCTTCCATGGTGTTTAATAGTTCATCGGGACCAGCTACAACCCATATTTGGGCGATACTGATTTCACCATCATCAGATACAGTAGGTTTCCATATGTTTATTGATGAACGTGCTCCATGAAAGTTGTCACCATTAATATAAACTGTGGCATACTAATTCCAATATCATTCATATAAATACATATGTCAGGAAAAAAGAAAAGAAAGAAAAAAAAAAAGAATTAATTTGTAAAATGAAATAGATTAATTTGAGAAAAATTAGTTTAAAGTATATAATATGATGAGTATTTCCTGTTCATGAATGTATGAAATTCTAAAATATCAGTCTTTAAATGAAAAGGATACCTCATGATTTTTGTGATAAGAAGCAAAACTATTATTAAGCTGTGTTCTGTTTGGTTTAAAATGAATAGCTCGGGGGTGTTCATCTTCTTGTGTTCGTCTAATGGGGATTGTTGCCTCAGGGCATTGTCCACTTTTATGCCAACCTTGAAACAATTTTTCTTGAATGGAATTCACTTTGACACCACCGGGAATTGAACTGGGTTTCATCTGTTAAACAAAAACGATTTCTTAATCCTCAGTTGTAGCATTGAAAAGAAAAGGCAGGTAATCCTAGTAGAGGCGGACCTAGCTAGGAAGAGACCAGGGATTTGAAAAAATATTATTAGTATATTCAGTATAAATAATGCTAAGTTCACACTTAAAAAAGGGATTTGACTTATAATTTATTATGAAAGTATTGTGAAAATATTGTGAATATAGTATTTTTTTAATTAAATAATGTTAAATTCACAACATTTTTACAACAAATACAAATTGGTAATAGTAGATAAAAAGTCTCATCCAAATGAGAAGCAATAAAAATATTTTTGTAAAAACATTAAGGACTTAGCAGTAATATTTTAAGATTAAATAGACAAATCTTATTAAGAAAAATCCACTCCACCAATAGTTGGACCCGCCCATATTTTCTCCAACCAATTAGGTTTCATGCTTTTATCATTTTCTCCTCTTTTATCTTTTCCCAATTCTCATCAGGATCTTTCTCCTCTTTTACTACTTCACCACTTACAAAAGCCCCTAGCCATGGTCGAATGCTTCCATGAACAACCCACCGCTGCCAATATTCATTTTATCTCTTTTTTGTTTCAAAATCCCACACACCCAAGCAATATCAATTGAAGAAAAAAAAAAAGAGTAAGAAAGGGAAACGAATTCAAAGCAGCAGCAGCACAATGAGATTTCTCAATTTTTTGTGAAGAAAGTTGCGATTGTGAGATTGATAAGGAAAAGCAATCACGAGCTAATTTTGTCAGGGGCAAAATTGTACTTTTAAGAAAAATCTGAGGGTAAATTAAGGAAAAGGCAACACTTTTCCAATGGTAATGTTTAATTCATTCAATGCCACTTTCGAGTTTTGGCATTTGCAACTCCATAGGTGCCACACAAACACAGAAAATCACATTTTGAGTACTGAAACGCACAATTCTAAAATTTTACCAAACGGATAAAACTCACGTTTTGGACTGATAACGTACCTAAAACGAATCAAATGGCCACTAACTCCACTTAAAAGAATGTTTGGGTATTTTTTTTCTTTTTTCTTTTTTTCATCATCAACGGGAGCATGTTATGGAATTATTATTATTATTTAACTTAGTTCTGGATCATTGAGAGGCACATGTACGAATGAATCTCTTCAAAAATAATTATATACTTTTGTTAGTAATCAAGTTTAATCATATAGCAAATATTCACCATTATGATCATAATGACTATGAAAAATTAATTGTTAAATATTTCTTCATTGTTTCAATTGAACTAGAAAATCATTAGCCAAATTTTTTTGTTATTTTTAAAAAATGTGCATTTTTGTACTTATTTTATTAGTTTGTATTGTAACTATGGAGCGAGTATTTCAACCATGAATACTTTAAATATATATATATTTGACAATAAAATGGAAGATAACATTTGAAAATTCTAATCGACTCTTTGATTTTGTATATCGAAAGAGAAACTTTTGCAAAATTTAGTATAAAAATAATCATAAATGATTTAAAAGATTTATGCCACACTAACTAACCAAAGAAGAACAAAAATTATAAAATTATTAGGTATATGAAATGTATGAATGGCTGAAAACAAAAATAAAGTAATGATATTAATATACAAGATAAATGAACTAGGAAAATAAATCCTATGTAATTAGCAATAAACAAATAACCTGTATGGTGTGATTTTTGAGAAGTGGGTGACTAAATGCAGGTTGTTGATAAATGTCGACACAGTCAATTATGTCACCGTCTTCCCCCTACAAAGATTTCATTAGACCTTAAATAAGTTTGGAATTTTAAAATAATATATACATATATGAAAAACATTTTGAATCAAAATAAAAGTCAAGGAAGGAAAGATAGAAAGAAGTATTTAGTACTCATCATTACCTGAATGGATTTGATTGTTCCTTTGTGTTTAACGAACTCTTTAGTTTTCATGGTCCCAATTGCTCTTCCCATAGCAAATCTATCGCTTAACACGTAGGAAAAAGCGAGAAACAAAGCTATGAAACAGTGTAGTTTATTGTCTATAATGTTAGCCATATTGAAACAAGGTTTCAAAATTCTCTATCTTTGAATAGCTCTTATGGAATGGAGGGAAATGAAGGAATTATATATATAAGAGAAAATGTTATCTATTACGAGTCTCGTCTACTATGTAAAATAAAGTTGTAAAAAAATAAATGTATGGGTGCAGATATCAATATTTCTTAAATATAGGAATGAAATATAAAAATTATTTCGATCATATAATTAAGTAATGTTTCTCTCCAAAAAAAAAAAAAAAAGTAATGTAAATATTAAAATAATAAATTAATAATAAAGTAAATTTAATTACAGTAATTTACACCTAAAATTTAGTGAAGAAGACATTTTCGTACCATACATTTATATATCTTTGAACGAGTGAGAGAGGGAGAGAGAGAACGAGTGGGGAGGAGCTTAGAACACAGAAGAAAGAGATAGATAAGGAGAGTGAAATGTCGAAGACCATACAATTCAGTTTATGAGTTATATTTTTAATTTTTTAATTTATTTTTTATTATGAGTTTCTCTCTCTGTCTCTCTCTTTGCAGTTGCACTCACGTGAATGAATAGATTTTTTTTTTGCCTTGTATAGCATGTGAATGATAATACTACTCTAAAGTCTAACAAAGTCTGACAAGTTTGAGAGATTTTAATAAATTTTTTAAACTCAAACTTTTGTTTGTCTTCATCCACACTGGCCACATCTTCCTAGCCTTTAAACCTTAATCCTAAAATTCTTTTTTATTTTATTTTTTTTACTCCTATCTAACTATAATTATTTTATTTTATTTTATTTTAATTTTTGTACTCCGATCTAACTATATTTATTTTATTTATTTTTAAAAACCTAAGATTATTATTAAAAAAAACTATATGAATGCATGGACTATTATTGTCATTAATTATTATTATATTGAATAAAATAGGTTTTTAATTTATTAGCTGAGACACAAACTTTTAATTTGGAAAACTATAAAATACGTTTGAAGCTTGCTCTAAAAGTTGATGAAAATGACTTGCAAACAGTTTTCCCGTGGCCCATTTAATCTAGAAGATCACGGGCCTGATTTCATTCAGTCACGCGATGAACTCTGGACTTGATTGAAGACAACACTTAGCCCACTATCAAATTATGATAGGGCCCACTAATGGAGGCTTGCATTTAATAGTAGCATTGGGCTGACATTTAGATTTTTTTTTTTTTTTAAATAAATTCCCATCCCGTGTTGCCTAGGGCCATGTCATGTGCAGCATATAAAAACAGATATGTGTGAGTCTGATGTAACCTTAGCCGCCTCTTTAGTATTCTAGGCTTTTGGTGGCTGTAAATTTGGGATTGAGTTCACATGATCAATTAACCCACATCTCTCTCACAAATCATATCATCTATAAATACTATATAATCGAAACTTTTAACTTTTTGTTAACCTCATGAGAGCTTGCTGCATAAGCTTTAGAAGCCTCACAATTTTCTACATCATTTAAAACTTTTTTTTTTTTTTACTTTTTTAACTAAATATTTACTACATGAAAGGTTTGAAGTTCGAAAACCCTGACTGCACAATATTTTCTCTCCTTTGAAAAATTTAAATTGAAAACCTTGCTCACACAAAAAAATTCTCTTCAACTGCTTCCTTCTCTCATTCGAATTTCAATTTACAACCACCCAAAAAACCTAACCACATCTGCATAAATCATGACTTTGATTGAGCCCAACTCAATAGCCACAGTTTCCACCATTGTTGGTATACTATATAATAAAAGTTGAACTTAGAAGTCGTGGATGCGTCAAGTGGTTTCACCAAATTATAGAAATTTTGTTAGATTTTTAAAAATAAATATACAATTGTTGTGCCAAGTAACTGCACCAAATTGCAAAAGTTTTTAGATAAAAAACAAATTTTTATAATCTTATCAACTTCTTTAGATAAAGTAACAATAAGTGTTCTAATGAATTTTTTTTTTTAATTTTATAAAGTAACAATTTTACTCTTAGCTTAGTTTTTTTTTTTTTTTTTTGGATAAAAATTTATTCCTGCATCATCTATTTCCTAATAATTAAGTAACAAATTTAAAAGTATTATTTTTTCTTCTCAAATTTTTTTTTGAATAAAGTAACAAAAAAAAAATAGCTAATATGTATTAACTTTAACCTAAACTAAAAAAAGATATTCTAATAACAATCTAACAACTCTAACTATTTTTTTGGGATAAAGTAAAAAAAAAAAATATATATATATATATATATATATATGTAATTAACGTAAACTTCTTAATTACTTAAACTCATTTTTCTGTTTGTTCACATCAAGTTATCAACTTCTTCACAACTTAAAATTATCTAATATAAAAGTGCAAATATATATACGATTTATTTTATTTTTCCCATCTCCTACCGTATACAGTTTCTTGATGTATACTTTCCATCTCATACTTACCTTACTTATGAAACTTACATGTATATATTTGCCTTCTTCTGTTTGTTTTTTCATAAAATTTCCTTCTTTATTATTTTTTTCATCAAATTGAATATGTTTTGTGTGTGGGTTGCCTTTTGTTTAAGTTATTTTTGTTACCTTTGATCTAATTTATATGCTTATTATGGTCTTCAGAATCAATGGTATATACAAAAATCTTATTCACTTTTTGGAAGATACGTTTTCCAATATGTGTAGATCCCACCGATAGCCATGAGACCTAGATTTGAGCATCCAAAACCATGATAATAAACATCACTCCACAAAGAATGAAGACTGAAATTTGATTAAATATAAAATGGGTGATGTAAAAAAAAAAAAAAAAAAAAAGGATATTTAAGGTGTTTTGAAATCTCCATAACTTCGTTACCTCCCCCTTCCTGTCAAAATTAATTCAATTTTCATGTGAGTGTCTTTACTTTAACTCTAATTCTAGATTTTTTTTTAGTGTTTAGAAATTTATATTGTTTGTAATTAATGAATTCAAAGTTTCTTTGTGTCTATATATTTATGAGTGTGTTATTATTATAGAATAATTTGCTATCAATTTTTATTTTTATTTTTATTTTTGTTTATAAATTTGGGTAGTTTTAATTTGTAAATTTGGGATGATTGCTTGGGGTTAAAGTAAAAATATTAGGTAAATTTTAACCATAATTCATGCAATAGTAGGGTGTTAGATGTTGATATTAATTTTATGCTTATTTACATTAATTAACATAAACATCTTGGCATGTTTAGTGTTGATATTAATTTGAAACTTTGATATGCAAGCGCTTCATTATAATTAAATATAAATATTACTATGCTAGTATGTTATAATTATGTTTTGTTTTTCCTCACCCTACTTCACTTTAATTGTTATTTGAACAAGTATATGTTATGTCTTAGTCTGACTGGGCGATGCAATTCTCTTCTTTCATTAATTAGTGTTTCTTAATAAAATTATTCATGTTATAAGTTTATAACCAAAACCGTGCAATGCCCCTTTTCTACTAAGAGATTTTAGAAATTTAAAACTTGCCATAATATTTAAAATATTTTTACTATTTTATTTGTTATCAAATTTAATTATATTATCAAAACATATATATTTTTTAAAATTTATATATAATTCTTTTATTAAGTCATGCATCGCACGAACATAATACTAGTATATTTATATTTTTAGCTTTTGAACTTTAACCCTTTTTTTTTCTTCTTTTTAACATATTTAATTTAATAATTAATTTTAAAAATTAAGGCAAATTACAACTTACCCACTTTTAGTTTGACTGAAATTTAAGTTGTCTACATATGATTTAAAATTTGACACTTTACCCACCTGAAATTAGTTTAGTTAGATTTTCTTAACCCACGTCTGTTAAAAACATGATTAAACATTTGTTAAGTTTTAGACCCCTTAAAATATAACCAGATTAACCTAGTTATTTAATTAAGCGATTAACTTAGGTAAATTATGCAGATCTAGGTTAACATAGATAAATCATACCATTGCAAAGTGCGGAAAAATAAAGAACACAACAATATGATAACCCAGGAAAACTAAATCTGTAAAAAACTTGAGGAGAATTTAACCTAGCTATTCTTAAGGTAAAACGAATCCCCTATGAAAGAATTAAAGTTTACACAATAGCGACTTAGACCACTAACATCCTATTGCTACCTCGAGTAGGAAACTTGCTATCACGACCACGTAATAGCTCCGAGTCCATGGATTATTTCTTTCTTGAATTCACAGCAAGCGCAAGCACTCCCGCTTGTATATCTTTAAGCTCTTTAACCAGCAACTGAATTGATCACCAAGCTCTTGACATCAATCTTAAAATTGGAAACCTTAAGTGTTTGTGAAGGCAAACACCTCTAGATCTCACACAAGATCACACACACAGCATAAAGAGCAACGTCAAAATATGGCTAGGGTTTTCCCTTTTATACCTAGGGCAAAATATAAAACCTTACACATCAAACGGGCTTAGGCTGAGTTGGAAAATTCTGCTGAAAAACAATCTGCACGACTTTCGATCGATCGAGTCTAATTTTCGATCGATCGAGCCAGACAGATTTACATAGTAAATCCTGCAGAAACTCGATTCCAACTTTACATAAAACATATACTTTGAGCAAGTCTAAAACAAAACTAAAACATTTTGATTATGGTTTGCCAAAATTACA
The DNA here is from genome assembly GCA_033629205.1 of Lithocarpus polystachyus. Classification (NCBI taxonomy): domain Eukaryota; kingdom Viridiplantae; phylum Streptophyta; class Magnoliopsida; order Fagales; family Fagaceae; genus Lithocarpus; species Lithocarpus polystachyus. The sequence goes on along the minus strand of CM066166.1, from coordinate 17,595,600 downwards.
AATTGAAGTTCTAATACATTTAACCTAAAGTCTTGATTTTGCTTCACTTTTATGTTTCTCTCCTCAAAAAACATAAAACAACATAAAAATACAAGATCAAATTAGATAAAAAAGACTCAAACGGAACACTTGCATTATGAGATTTCAGACCACAGGTAAGCAACTTAAATTTTGGTCAAACCTTAGGTGGGTAAAATGTCAAATTTTATACCACAAGTTGGAAACTTAAATTTCAGCCAAACCATAGATGGATAAGTTGTAATTTGCTCCAAAAATTATATTTCTAACTTTTAGTCTCAGCTATAGATTACAATTGTATCTGATCTCAATTCATAAATTTTACTTTTTGTTTGCTTCTTGTATGTACCTTCAATGCTATTTTATGCAACTACTATTTCTTCTTCTTTTTCGTTTTTTTATTTGATAAATTTGCAACTTCAACACCTTTTTTTTCCTTCCTCACGATTTTCTTCTACTATTTATGTTCTTCTCTTTCGCTGTCTTTTTTTTTTTTTTTTTTTTTTGCAACTCCATATATTTTTACGGACATTATTGAAAATATAATTGGACCACAATTCTTGGTGATACTGTGAAAATAGTAAATATGCATTACTAATAAAAATTAAAAATTGACATTTTGATTTTCAAACATGTGTCATATTTTTTATATGTGTGCGTCTTATCTGCTTTGATAATATGATTTTTTTTTTCCACTTCCTACTTTGGACATTTATCTTCAGAATAGCCAGGACCCCCGAAATAAAAATGAGTCCCACACTCCCACTACCTCCACTCTTATCATTTTGTACGTCTATATTATAGCAAGAAGGTTTCGTTGCATCTGGAACCAACCTTTCGACCTCAGCATCTATAAAATTTCCTTTTGAATCCACGTATTGAATATTTTGAAAATAACTTGCTTTACCATAGCCTTCATTTGGAAAATGGCCACTTCCCATTTGAGTTTGTTAGGTTCTAAGAATTAGGAACTAATGTATTAGAACTTCAATTTGTAATGTTGGCAAACCATGATCAAAACATTCTTTAAGTTGTGTGTTAGACTTGCTCAAAGTATGACTTTTTATGTAAAGTTGGAATCGAGTTGACTGCAGAATTACTGTGCACTTTTTGCCTGACTCGATCAATCGAGAATTAGACTCGATCGATCGAAAATCCTGCAGAACGTTTTTTTGCAGAATTTTTCCAACTCAGCCCTAGCCCATTTAATGTATGAGGTTTTATGTTTTGCCCTAAGTATATAAGGGAAAACCCTAGCCACATTTTTAGAGTTCTGAATGCTGTGTTTGTGAATCTATTTGTTAGATCTGGAGGTATTTACCTTCACATACACTTAGGGTTTCCAAACTCAAGATTCATGTCAAGAGGTTGGTAAATCATACAGTTGCAAAACAAAAGAGTTTCAAGATATACAAGCAGGTGTTGCTTGTGCTTTGCTGAAGAATTCAAGGAAAGAAGGAGTCCGTGGATCTCGGAGCTGTCACGTGATCGTGGTAGTAAGTTTCCTACAGGCAGGTAGCAATAGGATGTTAGCGGTTTAAGTCTCTATTATGTAAACTTCGATTCTTTCATAGTGAATTCGTTTTACCTTGAGGATAGTTAGGTTAAATCCTTCTCAGGTTTTTTACCGGTTTGGTTTTCCTGAGTCATCATATCATGTGTTCTTTATTATTCCGCACTTTTACATGATTTAATATATTTGTGTTAACCTAGATCTGTTTAAATTATCTAAGTTAATCACTTGGCTAATTCTCTAGGTTAATCTGTTTGGGTTTAAAGGATCTAAACGAACTTACAAGTGGTATCAGAGCGGGTAGCTTTTGTTTTTGATCCTTTGATCTTTAAGCTGATCCTTGACTCCTGTTATTATGGATTTCTCTAAAATCTTCTCTTTAGTTTGCCACATTATCTACTTGGTGTGCCTGTCCTTTACCATTTGTGTTAAAAATTTTCTTAAGTGTCTTGGTATAATCACATATGATAATAATTACATGTGCTATACTGCTTTAACCACCTTAAAAGCATGTGATTCTTGTCTTTGGTATTTGGATAGTGGTTGTTCCAAGCACATGACAGGAAATAAAGTCTTGTTCAAGACACTCTTCGAAGGAAAGATTGGAACAGTTACTTTTGGAGATGGAAGCAAATCTGTGATCAGAGGCATTGGTACTGTGGATATTCCAGGACTACCAGTCTTTGAAGATGTTTGGTATGTTGATGGCTTGAAAGCTAACTTACTCAGCATAAGTCAGATTTGTGACAATGGACTGAATGTGTTCTTCACCAAACAAGAATGTGAAATACTTGATGAAGGAGGTGACTGTATGTGTGTTGGTGTGAGAACAGCTGATAACTGTTATGGTATCACCCCAAGTATAAGCAACAAATGCTTCAGTGCTAAGATCAATCAAGTTAACTTATGACATTAAAGGTTGGGACATGCTAGTCTCAAGCAATTAGAGAAGATTTCAAAATGTGATGCAGTAATTGGGTTGCCCAAGTTTGAGAAGATTGAAAAATGCATCTGTGGACCATGTCAGATGGGTAAACAAGTGAAGTCCAAACATCCGTCTGTAGCTGATGTTCAAACTACAAGACCTTTGGAGTTGCTGCACATTGATCTTATGGGTCCTGCCAGAGTTCAAAGTTTAGGTAGAAAGAAGTATATTCTAGTTGTTGTGGATGACTTTACCAGATTGACATGAGTTGTACTTTTGAAAGATAAAGTTGAGGCTCTTGAAAAAATGATTCATTTGTGCAAAAAATTGCAAGTAGAAAAAGAAACTATGATAGCCAGAATAAGAAGTGACCATGAAAAAGAGTTTGAGAACACAAAACTGGCTACGTTTTGCAATAATCAAGACACACATCAGGAATTCTCTTCACCCAAAACACCACAACAAAATGGAATAGTGGAAAGGAAAAATAGGGTTGTACAAGAAATGACCCGTGTCATGCTTTATAATAAGAAGATGCCTAAATCTTTTTGGGGAGAAGCTGTTAATACTGCATGTCACACTCTCAATCAGGTATATTTCAAACCTAACTCCAAGCAAACTCCCTATGAACTCTGGAGAGGAAAGAAGCCTGTAGTCAAATACTTCAGAATATTTGGCAGTGACTGTTACATTCTGCGTGATAGAGAGAACCTGGAAAAGTTTGATGCTAAGAGTGACAAGGGTTATTTTCTGGGATACTCTTCCACCAGTAGAGCATACAAAGTATACAATCTGAGAACTAAAACAGTCATGGAATCTTCAAATGTAGTGATCAATGATGAATTAAACTCAGAAAGTCATTCAGAAAATGCACCTCAGGTTCAAGAAAAGATTATGGAAGTTGATGATTCTCTACCTGAAATCTATGTGGGAAAGCATACAGAGGAAGAGTTGATAGTATTGAATGATACAACATCTGTGCTATCAAGTTCAGAACCTTCAACACCAGTTCATGGAGCTCAACAAGAGCAGAGAGAGTTTCAAAGTCCATCAGATCAGAAAGGTACCTCTACTTCATTGGTCAAAGGTCTATCCTCAAGAGTTAAGTCGAATCATCCTGCTACTAATATATTGGAGAGTTTGAATGATAACATGAGATTGAGATCCAAAGCATTAAATGTGATTACTCACTCATGCTATCTATCCCAATTTGAACCGAAAAAGGTGGATGAAGCTCTACAAGATGCTGATTGGGTAAATTCTATGCACGAAGAACTTCATCAGTTTGTTCGAAATGATGTGTGGGAATTAGTTCCTAGACCAAAGGAAGTCAATGTTATTGGAACTAAGTGGATCTTCAAGAACAAGTCAGATGAACATAGAACTGTTATCAGAAATAAATCTAGGCTTGTTGCTCAAGGATACACACAAGTAGAAGGGATTGATTTTGATGAGACTTTTGCACCTGTAGCAAGATTGGAATCCATTTGAATTCTTTTGGCTATAGCAAGTCATATGAGCTTCAAGTTGTATCAAATGGATGTCAAGAGTGCTTTCTTAAATGACATATTACAAGAAGAGGTATACATTGAACAATCGAAAGGTTTTGTTGATCCTCACAGGCCGAATGATGTCTACAAGTTGAAGAGAGCTCTGTATGGATTGAAACAAGCTCCACGGGCTTGGTATGATAGACTAACTGCATATCTCACGGGCTATGACTTTAAGAGAGGTTTTGCTGACACCACTCTGTTCATACGAAAGGATAAGAATCATTTTGTAGTTGCTCAAATTTATGTTGATAATATTGTTTTTGGTGCTACTAATGATTCTCTTGCTCAATCTTTTGCAGATGAAATGAAGGCCATGTTTGAGATGAGTATGGTTGGTGAACTAACTTATTTCTTGAGATTGCAGATAAAGCAAATGGATGCTGGAATTTACATCAACCAAGCTAAGTATGCACGAAATTTAGTCAAGAGATTTGGTCTTGACAAGGCTGCACATGCTAGGACACCAATGGCTGCTAATGCAAAACTAACAAACGATCTATTAGGTGAGTCTGTTGATGTTACCCTATATAGAAGCATGATTGGTTGTCTTTTATACTTAACTGCTAGCCGACCTGATATTGCGTTTAGTGTGGGCGTTTGTTCTGGATTTCAATCTAATCCTAAGGTTTCTCACTTAAATGCTGTTAAAAGGATTATAAAGTATGTTGCTAAAACTTGTGATTATGGTTTGTTTTACAGCAAAGAGTCAAATCTTTTTCTTGCTGGTTTTTCTGATTCTGATTGGGCTGGTAATGCTGATGATAGAAAAAGTGCAACTGGTGGTTGTTTTTATGTTGGTGCTAATCTTGTTGCTTGGATGAGTAAGAAGCAAAATTCTGTTTCTTTATCTACTGCTGAGGCAGAATATATTGCTGCTGGAAGTTGTTGTTCTCAGCTTCTTTGGATGAAAAAACTTTTGAGTGATTATGGAATATCACAGGACACCATGGTTGCTTATTATGATAACTCTAGTGCTATAGATATCTCTAAGAATCCTGTTCAACACTTTAAGACCAAACACATTAAGATTAGATATCATTTCATTAGGGATCTTGTGGAACGGAAAATTGTTGCTCTTGAGTATATTCCAACTGAACGTCAGAATGCTGATATTTTCACCAAACCACTTGATAGAGGAAAGTTTGAGACTCTTCGTCAAGTTATTGGTGTGATTCTTTGTCCCTAGTCATTCTTGACTTCAAGGTCCTTGTGCTTCATTGCTCTATCTTTTGTGACCTTTGTTTCTAGGATTTGCATTGCATAACATTCATGCATTTCATTCTATGATGTTTATTTCTTTTATATATATATATATATATATAATTTGCAAATTGTGTTTTTGCTATTTTTTTTCCTTGAACTTGAAGACAAGGTTGGTCAATCAAATTTTGCATAACATGTTTATGTACCTTGTTTAGCTTTGATGTACTTATTTCTATTGCACTTTACTAGCTGAAGTTTTTTTGTGCATGTTGTATGGGAAGATGTTATATTTGTTGATCGCATGATCTTGATCTTGAAGTCCTATGTGTTTGATTGACGGACTTGAACTTTTTGAGAAAGGCAAAAATAACCATCTCACCACTGTTTACTAGCCAATCATCAACACCTTAGTGCATATCGTAAGATTTTGTGCTCGAGAAAGTGTAGCACATGCACAAAAAGAACATAAGGTGTAGCCTCTAAATAAAATTGGTGTGTATATTATTGGGCTATAATAATTTCACAATTCAAATAAAATTGGTGTGTACATTATCCCAGCTATTATTAAGTTTCTAATCAATTAAATTGAATATTAATTTTGAGGCAAATCAAAAAACTTACATGATTGCAAACTTTTATTCTAGGAGATGTGAGAGTTATATGATGTAACTCTTTAAGTAATAGTCTCTTTCAAATTCATGTGATAGATTTTATAGAAATTGTGATTGATTACTATGTGCATATCACCTCACATGTCTCTCAAGCTTATGTTAGTTGCACACACTACACAAGTTATTCTTTGCTAAACTGTATACATGTTATTGTGTGTTTTTTGTCTGACCAACCAAGTTTGAATATTTCTAGAAATTGATGCAGAATATGTTTGCTTGTTTAAATGGTTGAGGGATATTAAGAGAAAATCTTGCTTTGAGAGATCTGGGTTAAAAACATGGGTTTTTGGAAAACATTTCATCTCATAATCATGCATTCTATTTATAAAATCTAATGCTTTGAGGATTTTCAGCACTGAAATTACTTGTTTTTTGAAAAATCTGTTTTTCCAGAATTTCGACCGATCGAAAATGTTTTTAAAATCTCAGAAAAGTCTCTGGTTGTTTCGATCGGTCCTAGATTGGTATTGGATCAATCGAAGGATTTTCGACCGATCGAATGTAATTTTCGATCGATCGAAAATCGGGCTGGGGGTTTTTTAAAAAGGTTTTTTCTTCACGTGATTCTTCACTTTTCAAATACCTTTTTCTCTCTACCAACCGGTCAAAGCAATTTTTGCTGTTTTTGTCGTTTTCTTTTTGCATCAATCCTCTCTCCCAAAGCCGGTAAGACTCTTTTGCCCCTTCTTTTGATTTTATTTTCATGTTTTATGCATAATTTTCATGCATTTTTGGGTATTTTCGGCATTTAGAGTTTTGATATTTTTGGATTTGATTTTGACTCCTTTTCTTTCAAATTAATCTTGGGTTTTTGTGGGGACACCATTTACAAGTATGCCATGTGGTTTAATTTGATTATTTTGGAGTTTTGTAGCAATTTGAAAATCTAGGGCTTGAAATTGATGAATTTGGGGATTTTGTTCAAATTGATATAAATTGATGAAATTGGCTTGTTCGATTGATTAATTTAATCATTATATTGAGTTATATGACTGTTGTGTTGATCAATTTATCAATTTGTTGTGTTTTGAAAAATTGGGTTTTTCAAAATTGGGTATTTTTGATAAAGTTTCTTGACTCAAGCCAATTTTGTGAATTTGGATTATATTTGAACTATGTCACTACATTAGTACATGCATCATTTGATTCTCATGTTCATGCATCATATAGATTGTTATTTCTATATTTTTTTGCTGTGCTAACTTGCAGTCTGCCCTTAGTTTTTGTTTTTGCTCTTCTCTTTCTGTGTCTCTCTTTTCTTTCCTTAGCACCATGCCTAGGAAAACTAGAGCTCATAGTACTTCTGACCCTTCACCTTCCTTTAATAGTGATCGGTTTCCTAGTGAGAAAAACCAAGAGACATATGAGACCCTTAATCTTAGGCGTCATATTTGGGCTAAGCGTAGGGTCATTCTAGATGAGGTTGATCCTGAGGTGAGACGTAACTTTGAGCGTCGGGGTTGGTTATCTTTGCTAGATTTTGAGCATCCTCCTCCTGCTACCTTGATTAGAGAATTCTATTCAAACCTCTCTATCCACCTCTATGATAACAACACCTTGGTTAAGGTTTGGTTACGAGGTGTGGAGTATCGCATTACCCCTTCGGTAGCGTCTGATGCTCTTAGGGTGCCTGTTGTTGATCATCCCGTCTTTCCTTATGATGAGTCTCCGCCTCTAGATGATGTTATGTCATACATCACTGGATCTTCTATCCAGTGGGGTTCTGATCCTCGGATCACATCTGCTGAGCTTTCCGAGCTTCATTATCTCTTCTTTAGGATAGTGTGTCATTCCTTGTGGCCCATTTCTCATCTCCACACCATCCCTCTTTAGCGATGTGTGTTTTTGTATGCACTTGTTACCGATGCCCCTATTAGTTTTCCTCATTTGTTCCTTCGTTCTTTGAACGAGGTACATAAGTCTAGTTCTACGACTCATGCTTTATTCTTTCCTGTTTTTATTCATAGGATTCTCCTTCACCTAGGTTTAGGAGATTTTCCTGCTTCTGAGCCTATACACGTTATTGCTCCTATAGGTGCTACCTTTTTGAGGCAAAGGGCTGCTCATCTTCGAGCTAGCTCTAAGCGTCTTAGGGTAGAGCCTTCTGGTGTCACTCCACCTCCTTCTTCTTCTACAGATGCTCCTGCAGCTGAGACATCTGCTGATCCTACTGCTGCTGCTGATGATGCTTCTCCACCTTCTCCTTCAGATGTTTCTGATATTCGTCGGACTCTAGACACTGTCATGACCGTTCAGGCGGCTCATGGTCAGCTTCTGGTGGATGTCCTTAAAGAGCTTTGAGCTTTGAGAGCGAATTTGGCAAGTTTTCGTCGTTCTCCTCCGCCGCCTCCTTTTGATGATGAGTGACTGCCCTTTGGCAATTCGTCACAAAAAGGGGGAGTGCATTCTATTGAGGAGTTCATATCTTGTAGAGGAGATTTTTGTTTTAGGGGAAGTTTTTATACCTTATTGTGAAACTGTTGAGCTTGTGGAGTTATTAGATTGTATCTAGGTGCTTTACTGTGTATTTACTTTTTTGGCTCATGATAGTGGAGATATATATTTTTGGGATACTTTTTTATGTATTTGTTTCTTGTTTCACTATACTACATTGCTTATTGATTTATATTTATGATGTTATTCATAATATATGTCTTTATTTTGTGTTATGTGAAATCAAAAAGTTATTTTTTATATTCCTTGTATTTTCCACACATGCGTTTATGTGTTTGTTAAGTGTTATAGGAATATACTGGTTGATTCAGTCGTGCTGCTATCTACTTTGCAACTGTTAGATAGTAGTTAGGTTGAATTGTTTAGTGGCTTTTTAATTTTGTAATGGGCTGTTTCAATTTGTAAACTTTGAGCTTTTTGTTAAGTCTGTGTTTTGTCACGGATTGCCAAATGGGGAGTTTGTTAGGTTCTAAGAATTAGGAACTAATGTATTAGAACTTCAATTTGTAATGTTGGCAAACCATGATCAAAACATTCTTTAAGTTGTGTGTTAGACTTGCTCAAAGTATGGCTTTTTATGTAAAGTTGAAATCGAGTTGACTGCAGAATTACTGTGCACTTTCTGCCTAACTCGATCGATCAAGAATTAGACTCGATCGATCGAAAATCATGCAAAACGTTTTTCTGCAGAATTTTTCCAACTCAGCCCTAGCACATTTAATGTATAGGGTTTTATGTTTTGCCCTAAGTATATAAGGGAAAACCCTATTCACGTTTTTAGAGTTCTGAATGCTGTGTTTGTGAATCTATTTGTTAGATCTAGAGGTGTTTACCTTCACATACACTTAGGGTTTCCAAACTCAAGATTCATGTCAAGAGGTTGGTAAATCATACAGTTGCAGAACAAAAGAGTTTCAAGATATACAAGCAGGTGTTGCTTGTGCTTTGCTGAAGAATTCAAGGAAAGAAGGAGTTCGTGGATCTCGGAGCTGTCACGTGGTCGTGGTAGTAAGTTTCCTACAGGCAGGTAGCAATTGGATGTTAGTGGTCTAAGTCTTTCTTGTGTAAACTTCGATTCTTTTATAGTGAATTCATTTTACCTTGAGGATAGCTAAGTTAAATCCTTCCCAGGTTTTTTACCGGTTTGGTTTTCCTGGGTCATCATATCATGTGTTTTTTATTATTCCGCACTTTTACATGATTTGATATATTTGTATTAACCTAGATCTGTTTAAATTACCTAAGTTAATTACTTGGCTAATTCTCTAGGTTAATCTGTTTGGGTTTAAGTGGTCTAAATGAACTTACAGAGTTTTTGTGTGAAGGCCCCCAGGTTTGGAGTTGTAAATCTCTCCACCCCAATCAAGTTCAGTAGCGGTACTCGCTAAATATGTGAAGATGGATTGAGGCCAATATCCTACCAACTGATTATTCACTTTGAGCCACCAATTTTCATTGTTCAAAAGCATTCAAGGTTAAGAATTTCGTGAGAAATATGTAAGAAAGGCATGTGTATAGCAAGCGTAATTTGCAGAAAAGAATTTTTTGTCCATTACCTTGTATATGGTTATCCCTATGTGGACTTGCTTCGAGCTGTAGCTGGAAACATCTACCATAGGAGATTTAGGACAATGTTCTTGTTTGTTTGCACAAAACCAGGACATTCAAGATTTTGGCAACCCTTTTTTTGATAGAATAAGTTAGTTCTCAGAAGAAACTTACATGGAATTTTTACAAGATATGTTTAATCTTTGTAAAGATATTAAGTAAATTAAACTTACTCTCCATCTAGCTTCCATAGTGTTTATTTGATCTTCTGGACCAGCTACAACCCACATTTGACTAATACTTATTTCTCCATCATTAGATACAGTAGGTTTCCATACGTTAATTGATGCATATGCTTCATAAAAGTTGCCACCATTAATATAAACTCTGGCATACTATTTCAAATTTCCAATATCGTTCATATCAATATATATGTCAAGAAGAATAATTAATTTACAAAAAGAAATAAATTTTTATTCAAGAATAAAAAGAATTTTGCATTTCAATGCGACATGAATATATGTAAAATATTAGTCTTTTATAAACGATACCTCATGATCACTTAGAATATCAATATCAAAGCTATGATTAAGCTGTGTTCGATGTTGTTTCAAATGATGAATAGCATGAGGGTGTTGACATTCTTGTGATCGTCTAATGGGGATTGTTGCCTCAGGGCATTGTCCACTTTTATTCCAACCTTGAAACAACACAGCTTGTGAGGAACTCGCTTTAAGATCACTTGGAATTGAACTAGGTTTCATCTGTTTAGCCAAAAATAAATCAATTATTAGTTTGAATCCACAGTTTTGGCATTGATAATACAAAGCAAAAATTAAATCAAAGAGCATTGAATTGTTGAGTTTAGTACTCTTTAATGTTTGTATTTATTTATTATTTTAACAATTTCCCTCTCAAAACTTATACATACTTACTCAAAAAAATTGAATGCTAACCCTTTTTCTTTAACCTTAAATATAGACTGGCTTTGTACTAGGACAATGGAAAAGGCAAGATGAATTGTTTGTAAATTGTAATATACAAATAAATGTACTGTACAATTCATTCTAAAAATATTCTAAAACAAATATTTTAGCCTTTTAAAGATATATATTGGGTTTTTACTATTTTATGTATTGGTTCAAGAGGCATGATTGTATTTCTCAACCTATGTACATCGAACCCTAAACTTTACCCACCTATATAAAACCCTAGTAGAGTTGTAACACATACATAAAAAATATAACTATCAACTGCTTTATCCCATGAACCGTAAGGTCAAAAAGCACATAATTCCCCTGTGTTCTTTCTCTATCATATGCTTCTGCTTAGACATGGCAAAATAAGCGAATCGAGTTAGGTCGGGTCAATCGGGTTGCATGTCAAAAACCAGTCATTTTAAGCAGGTTAAAAATGGGTTCGAGTCAATTGGGTTGGGGTCGGGTCGAGTCAGGTTGGGTTGACCTATATTTTTCACACGAATTTTTTTTTTTTAAGAAAACAACATATATTTGTCATTTAAAAAGTCATGCAACAAATTACTTGATATAAAATGCATTACTTTAAATTCACTACTTATATCAAGAATGAATTACAGTTATTAATACTTATTCAATAATTTTAAAATTATACAAATCTTAACATTGCGATCTAAAACAAAATAACATAAAGATAAATAAAACAAATACACAAGCTTTATTTCTACACAACATCAACATCCCAAAATATAAAACAAAATTACAAATGACTTATTGGATAATTCATTTGACAAAGAATAAAAACATATAAGAAATTTACAATCTTGAAAAGTAATTTTATAGTCTATTGTCAATTGTGATTGGCATTCTATTTCAATTTGAGATATATATATATATATATATATATATTAAAGTTTGATTGTTTACTTATTTGTACATGGTCTCTTTTATGAATATCATATCATTATTAAGCAACACACACTCTAAGAAATATCATAATTTATTTTGAAAAGCCGTATATTTTGAACATAAATTGTTAAAAAAATAGGTCTAAGCATTCATAATTTATGTTACTTTGATACTTTGGTTTCACTATTTTCACACATGTAAATATTTCTCACACATGTCTACAATTTTAAATCTATATTTTTAACTGTACTGTAACCAGATTATCTTAGCATGTGCTTTGCTATTTGATATCTAAAAATCCTTACTCATTACAGAATGCTCACTTATTCATCTTTCAATTAATTTGTACACAATTATGTAAATGTCTCAATTGTTTCCTTAAAACTTACAATAAACAATTAAAACAATATTGTCTTAATTTTATTATTATTTTTTTACCAAAAAAAAAAAGTTTTAAAAAATGGTTCGGATTCGGGTCGAGTCGGGTTGGGTTGACCGGCAAAAAAACATAGGTCGGGTCATGGGTCAACTCGTTTTTGCTTTAGGTCAAAAAAATCAGGTTCGTGTCAGATATTTTTCGAGTCGAGTCGGGTTAGATTAGAAAATTTTGACTTGTTTTGCCATGTCTCTCCTTAGAATCTCTTTGCGATATTTTCTCTTTCTTATTTAATTTTAACAAAACTAAAGATTTTTATATATTTTTGTTATTCAAAGGAGAGGAAAATTCACTAGATTAGTTTAGTTTCTAGAACTTTCCCAAAATCAAATGAGGTTTGGTATATATAGTTATAGGTCCTGACAAAAATATAGGGCATATGGTTTAAAAGGTACAGTTTTTCTTTCTCTTTTTTCAATGTAAGGTTTAAAAGGTTGTTGGTTACACATATTTTAAATCAAGGCATCATTATTGATCATTTGGCTTACTGTACCGAACTTTCTTGAGTTGGACCTCAATAGCTTTGTTTTAATTTTTTTATTCCCCATTCATGGATATAATACCATTAGGCTACCCTTGAAATGGCCCACCAAAGAAGCAGAAAAGTTATAAAATTATGAGGTATAGGAAATAAAATAAATGAAATAGAAAAAATCAATTATCGAAACCTATATATATAATTAGCAATAACTAAATAAACATACTTGAATGGTGTGATTTTTTAGAAGTGGATTATCAAAAGCAAGTTGTTGATAAAAATCGGCACAGTCAATTATGTCACCCATCCTCCCCCTAAGAAGTTTGCACTAGACCTTAGATAAGTCCAGAATTAAAATATACATATATATAAGTATGAAAAAATATTTTAAATCAAGATAAAAATTAAGGAAGGAAAGCAAGAAGTGTAACGTCCCAGTCACAAAAAAATAAAAAAAAGGTAATGGTCCGATTTTATTTGAAACACATGTGCCCACCCACCCTATTTAACCCCCACCACTCATCTCACAAATATCTCTACTCTCTTTGGCGGCCATACCTTTCCTCTCATTTGTTTTCTTCCTTTTTCTCACAAACACACAAACACTCCCTCACACTCTCTTACCAGTACCTCCATGCCATCATCTCCACCATCATTTTTCTGACAATGTCACCGGAAAATCCTTAAGAACCTCTAAGCATCTTCATCTTTTATTTGAGGTACAATTTCTAATCCTTTTGGTGAGTTTTATATTTTGCTTGAGGTTATATTTTTATCTAAGCTTTAATAATGATACTCATGTGATTTATGAGCATTGGAAGTGATATTTATGTGTTTATATGTATGAGTTTTGTATTGGTGGAATTATTTGATGAGTGGGTTTATGGTTTGTGTTAATGATGACTATCGAAGATTTATTTATAGTGAAACTTTAGGGGTTTTGATTTATAACATGTGATGGTTGGTGTATCTAATTTTTCCATTACTATTGGGTTTATTTGGAGTTAATTGAAATTCTAAATTTCTTGTCTTGGAGAATATTTTGATTTTACATACATGAGTCTCTTGATGATGTTGTGTAAATCTTATGAAAGCTAGTCATAATGTTGAAGATGATATTGAATAGATTAACTTTATAAATTGGAGTCTATGCCTTGTGAATTAATTTGTTGAGAAACTTTGGAAGAGGAATATGTTATTGATGAGGTTAAATACTAGGCTTGCCTAATTAAGTGCTTATTTGGCAATTCCTAAATTGTAACTAGATACAATTTTAAGCTTTATGCTTATTGTATTAGGTTTGCTTGATATTGTTGAGGTTTTAGCTAATCTCCTTCGGAGCTTGGAGAATTAGGCTTTTTGTGAGCTTCAAGGTAAGTAGCTTCTTAATGGGATTTTTTTTGAAAAATAGCCATGTTGCATAAACTTTATTTTTGGATCAAACATATTTTGGAAAATTATATATGGATATATGTTTTCTTAAAAGTATTGTATTGTAACCCTATTATATATTATTATATATGAAAATGCATCATATTTGGTATTACATTTGGCAAAATACATGAATTGTTGATATGAAAAAATGAACATCTTTTATTTAATCTTTGATAAGGAAATCATGGATTTTATGGTATAATAGAAAATTTAAAGATGCTTATTTTGTCTTGTTTTGAGAGGAACTGATAGAAAATCTTTTGACAAGAATGAAGTTGAAAACCTTACAAATTTTGTGAAAGTTAGATTATTAAAGGTTTTTCTGAAATTACCTAGATATAAACTATGTGTTTCAAAGTATATGTAACCTGTGAGCTTTACGTGGTTTTAATACCATGCCATGTGTGATTTCTTGATGATCACCCGATTTGGTTTTCGTAGTCTTTGTGACAACGGAATCAAATCCAGGTAGTGTGGTATATTTGTGATAATTTACCTTATGTTAGATATTATGGTTTTGGAAATTATATTGTTGGTGCTCACAGATTATAGTATATAGTTTCAAAGTATTTACTTTGAGAAACTTTGTGTTTCATTATTCAATCATTCTTGTCACATCATATTATTATTATTGAAAATGGAACTTGCATTTCCCCCACTCCCATTAATTATGCTACTTATTGGGCGTTAGCTCATCATCCCACCCTCTAGCAGTTTTTCAAATTTATTAGCTATACCTTGGGAATGGAGCTTACTTCTTTGGTGATGATTAGAGTGCTATGTTAAACTTGAAGACTTTTGCTGTAAATGGTTGGTGACTCGATCTTGCTATGTTCAACGAGACCTTAATTAATTCTATTGGAGGTGGGTCACTTGAGGTTTGTTAGCCTTTGGCGTGGTAGGCTTAGACTCGATGTTCAGGTCCTTATTCTTGATAAGATTGTGACTTTGTGTAATTTAATTAGAGTTTTGTAATATATTCATGTATTATGTCGAGGCACATGATTTTTAGTTATTGTTCGTAAATGTGTTATAGAGCTCTGACTTGTAATGTGCAGATTTTAGTATGGTTATATATTCTTATCCTGTGGAAAATAAAGATCTCTTATAGTTTGATCTTCCAAAAAGGAAAAATCTACAAGTACCTTTAGGATGTATTTCTCATGCTTTGGACCCTTTTGGGTTTAGGGCATGACAGTTATGGTATCATAGCTTAGGTTATGATTCTGTAGACTTTAAAAATAGGAATTGATTTTGATATAAGTCAGAGCATTAGGGGTTTGATGAATCATTTATTCTGTTCATTTGTTTCAGCTTCCACCTGCTATTCCTTCATTCTTACCTAGCTTGTCTATGATAACCTTCTATGTTGCCTTGTGATTTACCTACTTTGTTTCTTGGGTATAGACATAATTAAGTACCTTTGTACACTATACCTCCTAATAAAAAGAAAGCACATAAAGTAAGGCATGTAGATGAGGTTACAGCTTCTGAGCATGGCCCTAGGCAACGCCAAGAGTGTGAGAGATTTGTCACTCCTGATGGTGGTGAAATTGATGAAGTGTTAGACAGGATCTATGCTAAGATTGCTAGATCGGTCCAGGGTGGTGAGTGTAGGTAGGAGGGTTGTTCTTTTGGGGAGTTCCATAAGCAAAAAAAAAAAAAAAAAAAAAAAAAAAAAAAAAAAAAAACCTCAAACTTTTAATGGGGAGCCTAACCAATTGCAATAAAGAATTGGAGATAGGAGACATTCCCTTTGTGCAGGAATTTGCAAATATTTTTTTCCTAATGATCTATTTGGGTTGCTCCTAGATTGTGAGGTTGTGTTCTCCATTGACCTCCTTTTTAGTACTGTGCCTATTTCTAAGGCACCATATAGAATGGCACCCATGGAGTTAAAAGAACTTAGAGGGCAATTGGAAGAATTGTTAGATAAGGGGTTTATTTGCTCTAGTGCCCTACCTTAGGGAGCTCTAGTTTTATTTGTTAAGAAAAATGATGGGTCTATGAGGTTGTGTATTGATTACCATGAGCTAAATAGAGTTACCATTAAGAATAAATATCATTTGCCTTGTATTGATGATTTATTTGACCAGTTGCAAGGAGCACAAGTTTTTCTAAGATAGATCTTTGTTCTGGTTACCACCAGTTGAAGATTAAGGGTGAGGACATACCAAAGACAGCCTCTTAAACTAGATATGGTCATTATGAATTTTTGGTGACGCCGTTTGGATTAACTAATGTCCCTGCTACTTTTATGGATTTTATGAATAAGATATTTCATGAGTACTTAGATCACTTTGTTATTATGTTCATTGATGATATTTTGATTTATTCTAAGAGCCAAGAAGAGCATGAAGAACACTTGAGGATTGTTTTACAAATCCTAAGAGAAAGGAAGTGGCATGCTAAACTAGAGAAGTGTAAATTCTGGTTAAATCAAGTAGTGTTCTTAGGTCATGTGATCTCTAAGGATGGAATTACAATGGATCCTAATAAGATAGAAGTGATGGTTAATTGGGAGAGGCCTACAAATGCAAGTGGGGTTAGAAGTTTCTTGGGCTTTGCTGGTTACTATAAAAGATTTGTAGAGGGATTTTCCCACATTGTAGCTCAACCCAATTAACTCGAAAGAATGTTATAATCGAATGGAAGGAAGAATGTGAGAAAAGCTCCCAAGAGCTAAATCGGAGATTGGTTACAACTCTAGTGTTTACTATCCCTTCAAGTACAAGGGGTTTTGTCATGAGGGACTTGGTTGTGTGTTGATGCAAAATGGTAAGGTTGTGGCTTATGCCTCTCGTCAGTTGAAAAATAATGAGAAAAATTATCCCACTCATAACTTAGAGTTGGCTAATATTGTTTTTGCTTTGAAAATTTGGAGACATTATTTGTATGAGGAAATATATGAGATTTCTACTAATCAGAAAAGTTTAAAGTATTTCTTTACCCAGGAGTTAAATATGAGGCTCTGGAGATGGTTAGAACTGGTTAAGGATTATGATTGCTTTATTAACTATTATCCTGGTAAGGCTATTGTTGTAGCTGATGCTCTTAGTAGAAAGCCTTCTGCTTTGCTAACCACTCGAAAGGAAATTATTCTTGATCTTGAAAGGATGGAGATTGAGGTTGTTATAGGCCATTCTGAGGCCTACTTGGCTAGTTAGAGTGTTCAACAAACTTTGGTAGAAAGAATTAAATTGTCACAGGCCAGTGACTCGCATTTAAAGAAGATCATGGATGAGGTGCGTAGTGGAAAGAAATCTAAATTTCTATTTCTGAGAATAGTGTTTTGAGATTTGGGAGTAGACTTTGTGTGCCAAATGATCTATTGATTAAAAAGGTGATTCTAGAGGAAGCACACTATTCCCCATATACAATACATTCGGGCTAGTACAAAAATGTACCATGATCTTTGTGTAAACTTTTGGTGGAATAATATGAAAAGAGAGATTGCTCACTTTGTAGAGCAATGCTTGACTTGTTAGCAGGTTAAGGTGTTGCACCAACGACCTTTAGGTTTGTTGCAACCACTTCCTATTCCCCAATGGAAGTGGGAGAAAATTTCTATGGATTTCTTTTCAGGATTGCCGAGATCTCCTAAGGGTCATAATGCTATTTGGGTGATTGTTGATAGAATGACAAAATTAGCTCATTATCTCCCTTTTCAAATGAACTATTCCCTTGATCAGTTAGCTCAACTCTATGTTGATGAGATTGTGAGACTTCATGATGTACCTACTTCTATTGTTTCAGATAGAGATCTAAGGTTTACTTCTCATTTTTGGGGCGGTGTGCAAAAGGCCTTGGGTACTAGATTTGATTTTAGCATAGCTTTCCACCCTCAGACAGATGGACAGTTTGAAAGAACTATTGAAACTTTAGAAGATATGTTGAGAGCATGTGTTTTGGATTTTAAAGGGAGTTGGGCTAGTCACTTACCTTTAGTGAAGTTTGCTTACAATAATAGTTACCATTCAAGTATTAAAGTAGCACCTTATGAGGCTGTGTATGGGAAAAAATGTAGATCCCCAATTTGTTGGCATGATGTTGGAGAACGAAAAATCTTGGGGCCAGAGATTATTCAGAGGACTTGTGAAAAGATAAATCAGATTCATGATAGACTACGAGCAGCCCAAAGTAGATAGAAAAGCTATTATGACATTAAAAGGAAGGCTTTGGAACTTGAAATTGGAGATAAAGTTTTAATATGGGTTGCACCAATGAAAGGAGTAATGAGATTTGGTAAAAAGGATAATGAGATTTGGTAATAAGGATAAGTTAAGCCCTAGGTTTGTAGGGGCCTTTTGAGGTCTTGGAGAGAGTGGGCGAAGTTGCATATAGAATTGCCCTACCACCGGCCCTGTCAGGAATTCATAATGTTTTCCTTGAGTCTATGTTAAGGAAATACATTCCTGACCCTTCACATGTATTGAGCTATGAGCCTATTCAGATTAGAGATGATTTGTCATATGAAGAAATTCCAGTAGAGATTTTGGATCGTAAGGAGCAAGTCTTACTCAATAGAACAATATCTTGGGTAAAAGTGTTTTGGAAGAATCATTCTGTGAAAGAGACATCTTAGGAGCATGAGGACGTTATGTTGTTAAGATACCCATATCTTTTTCAGGATCAAGGTACATAAAATTTCGAGGATGAAATTTTTATAAGAGGGGAAGAATGTAACATCACAGTCACAAAAAAGAAAAAAGAAAAAAGGTAATGGTCAGATTTTATTTGGACCACATGTGCCCACCTACCCCATTTAACCCCCACCACTCATCTCACAAATATCTCTACTCTCTTTGGCCGACCATCCCTTTCCACTCATTTGGTTTTTTTTTTTTTTTTTTTCACAAACACACAAACACTCCCTCACACTCTCCCATCGGTACCTCCATGCCACCATCTCCACCATCATTTTTCCTGCAATATCACCGAAAAATCCTTAGGAACCTCTCAGCATATTTATCTTTTATTTGAGGTAAAATTTCTAATCCTTTTGGTGAGTTTTATATTATGTTTGAGGTTATATTTTTATCTAAGCTTTAATAATGATACCCATGTGATTTACAAGCATTGGAAGTGATATTTATGTGTTTATATGTATGTGTTTTGTATTTGTGGAATTATTTGATGAGTGGGTTTGTGGTTTGTGTTAATGATGACTATCTAAGGTTTATTTATGGTGAAAATTTAGGGGTTTGTTATTGTTCGTAAATGTGTTATAGCATACCTTAAACCTTATCTAAGGTATGCTAATTACACACAAACAGGACAAACAAATTGGGATGGAGTGAGTATAAGCTACTAATTAAGAAATAATAAGAAAGAGAGAGAAATACAGAGAGATAAGGTTTAAGGAAAGTAAAAATCATAAATGGTCGTTTTTTAAGCTTTTTTTTTTTAAGAATAATGGCATGTGCTAATTAATAAGGAGAGAGAGAGAGAGAGAGAGAGGTTACAAAAAGATATTAATGGTTGTAATTATGGTATTAAGAAAGTGTATGAATCATCATTTTATACTAGGAGAAAGTGACAGATGGCATTATTACATGCATCCTTTAGTTTATTTTGTTTTTATTTTTTATAGATAGCATTCATTGATAATTATTCTTTGTTATCAAACCAAGACGTTAGTTTAAATTAAGTGCATCGGAAAGGACAAAAAGGAGTTAATGGACCGAAACAGCTAAAGTGGACGAAAATAGAACAAATTGACCCAAATTTTCTTTTTAAAAAAAAAAAAAAAAAAGGGCCACAAATCAGTATACTACCATGTCATAGATCTAGAAAGTTAAGAAATTGACAGGGGACATATAACGTTTTAGCAACACAACAAATAACTTTATGAACACCCCACCCTAAAGCCAATCTCAATTCTCACATTGATAATATCAACAACAAGAAGATCATCGAAATCCTATCAAAACCAAACTCAAATCCAAACCCAAAAATTTCCAAACAAAGAGCTTAGATTCTGTTGATAACAGGATCATTTTATAAATTTT
This sequence comes from Lithocarpus polystachyus, assembly GCA_033629205.1. Lineage (NCBI taxonomy): Eukaryota > Viridiplantae > Streptophyta > Magnoliopsida > Fagales > Fagaceae > Lithocarpus > Lithocarpus polystachyus. Next base: position 17,575,470 of record CM066166.1, on the reverse strand, counting down.
TTTATATAATTATTAACCGTTGTATTCGCAATTAATAATAATTATACTGAAGCATTATTGAAGGAAATTAATGCCTGTACGGTACATGTATTGTCAGTTGTGATGCTACTATATAGTTTTTGTAGTTATTTATTAATATTATCTATATATATAATAATACGTGAAACAAAGAGAAACTCAAATAGAATTCTAAATTAGAGTTTCAATTTTGTGCCATGTGTCTAGATTTGGATTCTCAATTTTGCGCCACTTGTCCTAACCAAAACTCAAAAAAAAAAATCTAATTAAATTATAAATTGGACTCCAATTTTGTGTCATGTATCTTATTTAAATTTTCTAATTTTTGTGCCTAAATAAATTATGCATTAACATTTAACACAGAAGCCAAAAAAATCACAATGATATTGCTCATTGGCCTAAGCAAAAACATTTCACCTGCATACTTTTATGGATGAACATCTCACTTGCTCACTACCAGAGCCAAAAAATCCAACAAGAAAGACTATAAAAGTAAAACATCATCTCTTCCTAATGTCATATCATCATCTTATGTCTCCTCCTTCTCTTTCAACCTCTACCAACTAGATCCACACACTACCCTATCCTCTTCCTTTCGGATTTCTAAGAGCAATGTCGAGTTCAAACACAATGTTCAATCCCACTTTTTCTTGCTTCACATTCTCATGCAACACCGCTTCATTGACACCTCCAAGAAGATTCTAAGCTTAATGTGGAAACTGAAACTTATCATCACAATTGTTAATATTTCCATGCGTAAGCATGGACTACATGCTAGTTGGTTTAATGAACCATCTTTCCTTTGAATTTTTTTTGGGGTTAATTATCAAGTATTCTACCATCAAGTCTGTCAAAAAAAGAAAGTATTCTACTATCAAAGGGATATTTTTGGAACTATTATTATTATTTTTTCTAATTTTAGTTATTATGTATTTAATGATAATAATTGAGCAAAATTATTGAAGGGAATTAGTGTTTATGTAATATAATAACACTAAATGTTTTTTGGTAGCTTTTTTTGTAAAATTATTAGCTCAATATTCTTTTGGAAGTTTTTCTTAAGAAAAATTATTAGTCAAATAATGCATTTTCAACAAATCATATATATATATATATATATATATTTAAATGAAATATTTCAAATTCAATATTACCAATATTACCAAAATTTCAGATGAGAAAGAAATAGATAAAATTGAAATTGAAAAATTATTTCTAATTTTTTAGAATAAATAAATTTACAATAAAACCACATGGGAATGTCGCCAACATTATTTGTGATGACAAGAACAACAGCATAGCCCCTAATGTTTTAAAATAAATTATAGCTAGTCTTTGTTTGGATATAGATGAAAATTATAAATTATTTCACAATTCAATTTATTTTTGTTACTATTCATGGGTTCCATTGTACTTTTTGGTACTATTCATTGGTCCTACTGTACTATTTCAGCTATCTTTTACCTTTATCTACAGTACTTTCAGCAATAAATTTTCAATTTCAGCAAAATAAGTAGTATCCAAATAGACCCTTAAGGTGGGTTTTTTTTTTTTTTTTTTTTTTTTTTTTTTTTTTTTTTTTTTTTTTCTGAGATCGGAGAACTAAGGTAGTTAGTTCCAGCAAGAGTAATAATTCTAAGAAAAAAATTGATAAATTAATTCCTAATCATCATAGATTTTCATAATCAAAATAATCGCATCCATAACCATATGTTGGGATTAACCAAAATACCGACGGCACACATGGGGAACCAATTAGCCACCTGTGACTTGATTTGGAAATAACTAGAGAATGTACCACATGATACATATCAATCATAAATTATTTAGAAGATTTATGCCACTACCCCGACAAAGAACAAAAAATATAAAATTATTAGATATATGAAATTCTATTGGAAGGACAAGAATTAAAAAATTGAGAAATAAGCAAATTCTAAATAGTTTCTAAGATGATCTAATTGTTATTGATAATTTTTTTGAACTAAAACTCTGCAATATAGTACTTGGTTTGCTAATGTTCAAATATCACACATGGTCTTCTTTGGAAAAAAAAAATGTGGATTTACTTGTCATCAAGTACCTAAATCAAATACAGATTTAAGGAAATTCTGGAAAGCTATATGAGAATCAAATGTTACGTGCTAAGAGCTATTTACACATGGATATAGCCTCCACTTAGGATTTACACATGTATTTCTATGGGAAGTATTAAACTAAACATGTATAAATCTTTGTGTGTGTGTGTGTGTGTGTGTGTGTGTGTAATTAGCTTACTTTTTATGCTTCAATAAACAAAAACTTACTTATAATTTCCTTAGCTATGAGGTTGCATAAAACAAAAGGGTAATTTTTAGGGTAAACATCTTTTCGACTGTAGTTTAGATTTAATTGTTGATAAGAGATAGTATTATCTATTATTAGTCTCATGTATTTTCTAGGATAATAGTACTATATATGTAAAATAGTATAGTCATAAAAAGATAAAAATCAAGATTCAGACAAGAGGGCTAGATTAAAAATATAAAAATGAAATATAGTTTGAAAAATATAATTAACTAGTTGTTAACCCGTGTGATGCGCGAAAAATCTATTTATTTAATATTTTTTTATTACATATGAATGTTTTGCAAACGTAACTTTGTAAGAAGATGTAAACAATTTTTTGTTTCTTTCCCCTCTAATTGTACATTAGGATTCTAATCTAAAAGATTCTTATCCTCAATATGAAACATTAAAAAAAATGTTTCAATTGATGCAATGTTTTAAACATAATGATAAACTCAACATTTCTAGCATAATTCTCCCAAACATAATGTAGCGGTAGCATAACTTTTAGTATACATTATAATAACAATATAGCAACTATATTCAACAACCAAAACAATAAAAACCAATACAAAAGATTTGTAAACAGTGTACGTCAATTGCAAAATCACTAATCAAAGTATGTGAATTGGATCCTAAACAGCAGTAACATTGTTGTATTTACTATTTATATAAAGAGAGCAATACAAAATCTCACCAATAAATATGGAACAATTTTAAAGTTGGTTAAACCCTTTATTCAAATAGTATGAATGCTTATATATATATATATATATATATATAAAATCTTTTAAACCACAGTTTTAGTTAACAAAACAAAAAATGGACTAAATTCACAAAACAAAAATAATGTTTGTTCTTTATAAGACAAAACCAAAGAAAAAAAACCTAAAAAATAGAAACCTAACAATTGATAAAGGAACAAATACAAGTTTTCGTTTAACAATTGCATAAACAATTGACTGAATTTCACGCAATGGTGTTTTTCTAAATTTCAGGAATAATGATTGTTCCTTTGTTTAATTGACTATAATTTAGGAATAATTATAAACAAAAGTTGAATATAAAAACAGTGCCTTACGCTAATTTTGCAATTCCCTTTTTGGTTGTTCCTTTGTTCCTTTATTCCATGGATCCTTCATTCCAAATTTATTTTGTAATTCTTTTGTAGAATTATTCTTCCAGCAAAAAATAAATAAAAAGAGGAGGAGGCCTATAGATGGTTAGAGAATGCGTTAGGTTTAGGGTTTTTGTGTGGAGAGAGATTTGGGCATAATAGAGATTTAGAGAGAATGGATAACTGTGTTTGAAACTTGAAAGAGATAATTGAAGAAGAAGGAGAGATGGCAGAAATGGAGTGATAGAAGGAGAAGGAGATGGCAGTGTCTACGTTTGAAAGAGTCGATTTTTTTAATGAAAGTCGAATTTGTTTTTGGGGTAAAAGAGAATTGGGTTTTCTTTTTTATTTTATTTTATTGGATTTTATTTTACTTATTTTAAAATTTTGGTTAGATAATATTTATTTAAGTAATGCTGATGTGTAAAATTGTAGAGAGATCAACCAAAAGTTAAAGACTTTGGTTATATATATATATATATATATATATATATAAATGCAAATATTAACATAAGCCAATTATAAAGTAAAATTTAATTACAGTAATTTACGTACACATGAAGAGAAAAAGTGTTCCTAAAGCAACCTAAATTTAGAGAATGTGAATGCATAAAATAAAAAATAAAAAAAGCACAAAAGGAGAAAATTAGGTTATATAAATAAATAAATAAATAAATATATATATATATATATATATATATATATATATACACATAGTAACACGTGAGTGTTTCAAGGGACTGTAAGACAAAAGCACAAAAAAAGAAATTGCAGTACACGTGTAAAAGCAAAGTAAGGAAGGATTTTTCTTTAGTCATGGGCCCCACACAACCATAAGAATTAGGGTTTTGTTTTAGAGAGAGTTTCTCAGCAACCAAAAAGGTTTACTAGTATTGCCATAAAAAAAGAAAAAAAGAAAAAAAAAATGGTTTAGTATAAGAGAGCGAGTAAAGCTCTCAGGTGAGTTTGTGTTAATTATTAGAGCAGAGACAATTTGTATTTTATGTTAACTTAAGTTTTGGATATAAACATGATATTATAATTAATCGATTTTTTTATAATGATTTTTTTTTTAAGTTGGTTCAATTGTTATTTCCTTAAAGGAGAAAAAGTTCTTACAAAAATCTTGTTGTTCTTAAGTTTGATTAATTTATTTATATGTTAGTTTGAGATCTTAATTGAGTAATTTTAGTCACAATATTTTTTGGGATTTGTTAAAATGTACTACCACCCCCTAAATTTTGATAGTCAATGATATATTGAGTGGTGTGTCATTTTCCTTGGCCACAACCTATCTCTTGGTGATGTCAATCGCTATTATTTGGGATTCAAATCTTCTAGATTTTTTTAGGATACTCTACTAGATAGGTTTCCTTAAATCTTGATACTAGTATGTCATTGAGATATAATATTGGTTCAACTTATTATCTCACTGTGAATTTTTAATGCACATTCTAAATACGTTGAGATAGATATTCATTTCTTGGTCGTAAGGTTGTCACAAACCAGTTAACGACGACATTTCTTGGATCTATGAATTTCTGGTTTTACTATTGGTAGTCAAGATTCTATAAATATCCCAATGTCTGGTCTTGCGAAGTTGGAACCATCAATGACCATAGTCAATGTTCTAATAATATAAATTCAAGTATTTATGCACAAAACTAAAAGTGGCATGTAAATCAGCTAATTAAACTTACTGCAAACACAGAAAAAAAAGAAGGGGGGGGGGGGGGGGGGGGGGGTGTGCCTTGAAACAATAAAGATTAAATACTTGATAAATCAGCATGCTTATTCCTCCCTGTGGAACACAGGACTTTGCTCATCTTACCTAAAAGCTGCTTTTGTTATTTGAATTTTAGGTTCATCATTAATATTTTATAGAAATGATAATTATATTTTTAAAGGGAAAATTATGTTTAAATTTATTATCATTTCTATAAATAGTTGATGATGATTCTAAAATTCAAATAAAAAAAATATTAATCATCATTTTTAGTATAGTGCACACATTTAAGAATTTAATAAAGAGTGACCTTACATATGGCTAGAGTTATGTTGTATTGCTTTCCATTAAAGATAACACTCCGATATGAGTAGTCCTTTTAAGGTATAGGTAAATGATACATATTGCAAACACTTTTCTCACATAATGAGAAAAGTATTTTACAACTTATTCAATAACCACAAAACCTTATGCATTTTTTGAAATCCAACTTTTTAGGGATATTATTGAAAATGTAATCTTGCTAATGCTACGAAAATAGTAAATACGCATTACCAATTTAAGAAAATTGACATTTTTTTTTTTGAATGTAGAAAATTGACATTTTTGTTTCTCAAATATGTGTCTTATTTTTTTTTAATAAGATTTTGTTTTTTCTCCCTTGCTGTCATGGACATTTATCTGCAGAATAGCCAGGACCCCCGAAATAAAAATTGGTTCCACTGCCTCCGCTCTTATCACTTTGTATCTTTATATTATAGCAGGAAGGTTTCGCCGCATCTACACTCAGCTTCCCCGGCTCAACATCTTTAAATCTGCCTGTTGAATCCATGTATTGAATATGTCGAAAATAACTTGCTTTTCCATAACCTTCACTTGGAAAATGGCCACTTCCCATTTGAGTTTTTGTGTGAATGCCTCCTACTTTTGCGTTGTAAATCTCTCCACCGTAATCAAGTCGAGCAGCACTATTCGACAAATATTTGTAGATGGATTGAGGCCAGTATCCTATCACCTGATCATTCACTTTGAGCCACCAACTTTCTTTGCTCTAAAGCATTGAAGGAAAAGAATTTCGTGAGCAAAATGTAAGAAAGGCGTGTGCATATCGAGCACAATTTACAGAAAGAATATTTTTTGTCCATTACCTTGTATATGGCTATCCCTATGTCGACTTGCTTCGAGTTGTAGACGGAAACATCTAAAGCAGATCCGATGGCAAAGTTCTTGTTTGTTTGCACAAAACCAGGACAATCAAGATTTTCGCAACCCGTGTTTTGGTAGTTATCGCTCTTAATCAATAAGGATAGAATAAGTTAGTTTTCAACAGAAACTTACATAGAATTTTTACAAGAAATTATACATGGTAGGGGTAATTAAAACGTCTTGATTTGGCAAGCATGCAATTGATGAGAAAAGGTTGGCGAAATTCCTAATGTAATTTTAAATTTTATCTTGAAAAGAAATAAGCAAACTTACAGTCCAATATATGAAGAACTTTGATTTTTGGTCAAAATCAACCTGGAATCATGAAATGTTCATCAATTCATTATCCAAATACATGGCATATGTATCTTAAATCAAACTTTATATGATATTCTTGTGTAGATTTGAATGCCAATAGAATCTAATCCTCCTAAAGTTTAGACTTAACACTCAAAAAATAAAATCTAAATATTAGCTGATGTTTAATATTTGTAAAGATACTTACTCTCCATCCAGCTTCCAAAGTGTTTATTTCTTGCTCTGGACCAGCTACAAGCCATATTTGACCAATACTCATTTCTCCATTATTCGCTACAGTTGGTTTCCATACATTTATTGTTGCATGCGATCCTAAAAAATTCCCACCTTCTCCAAAATATGCTACGGCATACTATTTCAATATCATTCATATCAATACATATATGTCAGGAAGAATAATTAATTTACAGAAAGAAATAAATATATACAAGACTAAAAGGAATTTTGTATTTCAATGCTACATGAATACCTCATGATCACTCAGAATATCACCGTCATTGCTATCCAAGCTTTGATTAAGCTGTGTTCGACTACGTTTGAAATGACGCAAAGCAGGAAGGTGTTGATTTTTTGGTGATCGTACAATGGGGATTGTTGCCTCGGGGCATTGTCCACTTTTATGCCAACCTTGAATTAGCTTAACTGGTGAGGAATTCGCTTTTAGATCACTTGGAATTGAACTAGGTTCCATCTGATTAGTCAAAAGTAAATCAATTATTAGTTTGAATTCCCAATTGTGGCATTGAAAAGGCAAAGCAAGAGTTAAATCCTAGAGCATTGAATTGTTGAGTTTAGTTCTCGTTATTTTTTTATTCATTTATTTTTTTTATAATTTCACTCTCAAAGCTTATATAAACTTAATAAATAAATAAAGGAATACTAACCCTTTTTTTAACCTTGAATATAGATTGACTTGTTGTACAAATGCATGTAATATACAATAGTTCATTCGAAAAGTATTCCAAAACGAATATTTAAGCTTGTTAATTAAAGATATATATTGGGTTAATATTATTTTATGAATTAGCTCAAGAGACCTGATTGTATTTCTCGACCCATGTACATTGAATCCTAACCTTTACCCCCTTATACAAACCCTGGTAGAGTCATAACACATATTGTATTAATATCAAAGATATAGTTGTCAAGAGTTTTATCTCATGAATGTGGACCGTTGAACCATATAACTCCTTGTTTTCTTTCTTTTATATGCTTCCACTCTGACTACAATCTCTTTGCAATATCTTATATTTCTTTTTTATTTTTTACAAAGCTAAATATTTTTCTTTATTTAGTTTTTTTTTTTTTTTAGTCAAAGGAAGGGCGAATTCACTAGATTAGTTGAGAAAATCAGTTTCTGGACTCAACTTTCCCAAACACTCAATGAGGTTTGGTATAGTAACATAGGTCCTGACAAAAATAAAGGGCTTATGGTTTAAAAAGTTATTTTTATTTTTATTATTATTTTTTTCAATGAAAGGGCTAAAAGGTTACTGGTTTTTAGATCAACGAATCTTTATTGATCATCAGGCTTACTGTACCTAACATTCTTGAGGTGGACCTCAATAGTTTTTTATAAAATACCATTAGGCCACCCTTGAAATGGCCCACCAAAGAAGAAAAAAAATTATAAAATTATGAGGTATATGAAAAGAATGAAATAGAAATTTCAATTAGAAAAACCTGCATATACAGTTAGCAATAACTAAATTAACTACCTGTATGGTGTGATTTTTTAGAAGTGGATGATCAAAAGCAGGTTGTTGATATAAATCGACACAGTCAATTATGTCACCATCCTTTCCCTGAAAAGTTTTCACGAGACCTTAGATATGTTCCGAATAAAATTTATAAAAAAAAAAAAAAAAAAAAAAAAACTTATATAAGTATGAAAAAGACATTTTAAATCAAGATAAAAGTCAAGGAAGGAAAGCAAGAACTATTACCTCAATGGTTTTGATTGTTCCTTTGGGCTTAACCAATTTGGTAGTTCCAATCCTTCTTCCATCAACAAATCTGTCACTTAGCACGTAAGAAAAAGTTAGCAAGAAAAGCATTAAACATTCTAGTTTGTTGTTAACAATGTTAGCCATAGAGAAAGGAAGCTTGAAATATTCTCTATCGTTGAATAAATCTGCGGGATACAATTTCCTCCTGTCTACAGAGTCACAGATAGTAAGATTCAAACTATTATGGAAGCTAGAGATTGAAAGGACTATATATATATATATATTTTTGTGAGACTACATAGCTTACCTTTTCCACTTTGATAACAAAATCCAACTCATAATTTCCTTAGTTAGGATGTTGCCAAAAACAAGTAGATAAGTTAAAGGAATGATGCCTTTTCAACATTAGTTTATATTTAGTCATTAATAAGAGATGAAGAGAATTTTTAGGAAAAACATCTTTTGAATTTCAATTTAGATTTACACTAGGTTTGTTTTGGCAATAATCTTTTCTAGAAATGAGTCATTTTTTAAAAAGTATTTTATAGAAAATTATCTTATTTTCCTATGTTTACTAGCAACCTTAAATAAGTTAAAAAATAATCTCCTGACTTCTCTTATTTAATTTGCTATGAAATATAGTTGTTTTTCAAAAAAAATTTAGTGGAAAAAAATCTCTAAAAATAAGTATATTTTTGTTAACTAAAGATAGTTTTCTATTTTACTCATTTTTTTTTTTTTTTTTGATGATACCAAATTCTAGAAAACACAAAAAACTATCTTTATACAATATTTTCTATCAAAACAAATACTGAAAAACACGAAAAACTATTTATTAATAAGAGATGCAAATACAATTATCTATTACTAACGGATGACCTGAGTGAAATGCAACTGCATTCACTTCTGAAAAATTTGCGTTCTTACACAAAGGAAAATCTAAGGGGTCAAGAGAGGCCAATTGATCCTAACCCCACCAAAACTTATATCAATGTTTATTTAAGATTAAAAAGTTACAAAAGAAAAATAAGGATAGAACACAGAGAAAATAAGAAACCTAACACTATTTTTTGTACTTACACAAGTTACAATCCAATCGATATGCTATATGAAATATATTTTATTGGTTTTCTTACATTAAAATAATGCTAAATATTCACATAAGTTTAATTTTATTTTACAAATTAGCCTCAAGTATTATATATATATATATATATATATATATAGTTTGAATTTAAGTTATACCTTGTGTAACTTGAAGCAATTTTATACTACTCAATATTTTTTAATTGAATGTGAATTTTGACAACTCCACCATTAAATTACATTATCTTCATATATTATCCATGCTTACAAAATTTCAGGTAATCAAAGATTTTTTTTTTTTTTTGAGAAGCAGGTAATCAAAGATTAGTAATCATGTCATCAATCAATTGTTTAAATTCAAATATTTGTAGTTTAAAATAATGCATAAAAGACATTTATAGATTTAATGGTAAATAATATCCAATTAACATGAAAATTGACATGAATATTAAGAACATATAGAACATGTAATTCAAATGTGGGATTTTCAAGTTGTTATAGAATTCATATGAGATGGATTCAAGTTACACCTGGTGTAACTCCATAAAAATTACACCTTCTTAAGCCATAGATTTCTAAGAGATCCAAGGTTGAAAAAAACATCATTAAATGTTTATACTTTTTACCTTATTATCTAATTAATATTAGGTTTTGTTTTATCTCATCTTATTTATTGCTTTCCACTTGATTAGAGGGTACTAGCATTTTCAATAACCTGCAAACCTTACATGCATAATTGTCAAATCGTGAATCATATCATAAATCAATTTTTTATTTTTTTGTATCGTGTATCGTATCGAATCGTATATCGTAAGATGCACAAACATTTAATAAAATTATAAAATAATTATAGATATACATATATAAAATGTATATTTATTATAAATTCAAAATATATTCAACTAATGACCAATTTAATCATTACTTATGTAATAAATTTAACAAAGCTAACTAAATAAATCAAATTAACTTATGTTTATAACATGCACGTTCAAATTTATTAAATTCAGAAGTAATACATGATATATAAATCAAAATAATAATATCTTTTTATCTTCTTAGCTAATCAACTCCATCTAAGTCAATGTTGTCATCATGTTCAGTATCTTGCAAAATTATTTTTTCAAAGACATTTTCTTTATTATTATTATCAAAATTTACTTTTTTTTTGGTTTTTTTTATTCTAATAATTTATTCTTTATATTTTTTTTCTTGAAATTCTAGTTTTTTAGACTCAAAATAATAATAACAAAATAAAATATAATTATATTTTCATTTAATACATTATTAGTAGCATAGAAAATAAATTTGCACATATGAAAGTGAGTGTTATGAGTATAGTCTAATTTTGTAGGAGAAAGAGAAGGGGAAAAAAAAAAAACTCATGGACTTGCTATTTCATTAGACTCAATTAAGTTTCCCTATAATTTTGTGTTAACAAAGTCTAACAACTAGTTTAAATCAAATAAAACCACTAGTTTTAACAAAAAAAAAAAAAAAACTCATTTTAAACCGACATATCTATGTATATCGTACGATACGTACGATTCACCGATACGATATGATTTATACGATACGCACCCATGTATCGGACAATTCATGAGCACTTACGATACATCCTTACGATACGAAACTTTTTGTACACGATACGTATCGCGTATTGTATGATACTGACAACTATGCATTCATATACTAGCACCCCACCATTACTAACCTCCCACGTCTCTTCAAAGAAGCTATTGAATGGTACACTAGAAATTTTTGGTTGGACTTTCTGCTTCACATTCCCATTAATAAAGAGCTGGTCGTGGTGCAAATAGTGTTGTAGACAATTTCGCTATTGGATAAATTACTCAATTACTACATCTGTACAACTAGCAAGTTTAGCAAAGACTTCATGTCAAACATACTATGGGAAAAAAAGCATTTCATACCCATTTGGCATAGAAGCAAATTGCTATATTGACTACTGATTTGCAATAACTTGTAACGACACTTTTGACTAGCTCTTAAGGAGCTTCAACTTGGGGGTGCTAGAGATATATGACCTACGTTTAGGTGATATAGGAATTATTCAATTAACATAATATTTAATTGCTATATTGCTTTTGTGCCGAAAGGGGAGATTTGGCTATGGTGAGGTGCTCCTTAGTAGATTAGTATGGTTGGCAGGTTATTGAAAATGAAGGGTACGCAATAAATAAGGAGAGAGAAAAAAATGCTAGTATTAATTAGGTAATAAGGTGGAAAGTATTAATATTTAATGATGTTTTTTCAACCATTAGATCTCTTAGAAATCTATGCCTTAAAAAAGATGCAACTCTTATGGAATTATACCAAGTGTAACTTGAATTCATCTCTCTCTCTCTCTCTCTCTCTCTCTCTCTCTCTCTCTCTCTATATATATATATATATATATAATGTATAGATTGTGCTCATCTATAATGTGTGTGTGTGTGTGTGTGTGTGTATATATATATATATACATACACACATGTATGTTAATGTGTTCATTGTGGTCATCTATATATTTTTCATATCTACTTGTTACTCATGCTAATCCTACTGCCAAATTTCATTAAGGATTCCATGTATATAGAATACATTTTTATGAACATTCTTTTCTTATTGAAAGCTCGGATTTGTAGTAAAACTTAAGAGCTTGTTCAGACCCCCAATAACAAATTACAGCTAGATTGCTTTTACTCTAACTTAGACTAAGTGCGGAACAAGAGTAAATAAGGGCAATGAACCGATAACACTACTCTAAGCCATATTCATCCATCATCAACAATAAAATGAAAGTTTAAAAAGTAGGGAAGAGAGATGCAAATACTAGATAACACCGAGACATGTTATCGAAGAGGAAACCAAAGAACTCGGTGAAAAACCTAAGAACTCGGTGAAAAACCTCTCTGCGACCCTCCTAATCGAAATCTATCTACTAGAGAATAAAGTTGGAGTACACGAATAACAAAAGACCATCCAAGCCTAGTCTACCTCATGTACTTGAGCCCTTTAAGCTCCTACTACCAACAGACTTCTCAAAATCTTGTCTTCTCTAGCTTTCCGGATCCCACAATTTAGCCCGATTGCATCCGCCAATGTATAGCTCCTTCCAATACTTCCCAGTAGCACCAAAATCTTGTCTTACACTTAGAATGGGTGTGATAAGTGTTTGAGCTAGCAACTTCTCAAAGATCTAGAGATGGAGAGGTAGGAGTTGAGGAAAACCACAAGGAAATGTGTAGATGATTGTGGGTATAACAATCTCTAACTCTCAAGTGCATTTTATAAGGTTTTCTCTCTGAAAAGTACTTCTTACAATTTGTGAGTAATGAGGATATATATAGTGTGGGTAAAGACTTGGTAAAGGAAAACACAACTTTTTGCCAAACATAAACTTTCGCGTGTCCTTCGCGAGTTGGCTCTTCTCTCGAGATAATCGCGAAATTGACAATCTGACACGACTCTTCATCTTCCAGTCATGTGCTTCACACGTAGCCTTTTTGCAAGTTGCTTCTTGCGAGCTACTCCCGAGCCAGTCGCGAAATCCACTGATTCAACTTTTGAAGCTTCATTTTTCACTTATCTCTCACACTCATCCCTTACAAATAAACTCACATACATACATGGAAAAATGATTAAAAAAAATTACAATCAAATTTGACATGGAATTAAAACCAACACAAAATAGTTGAAAATCATACCTTTATACTTATATATGATCATGAGCCTCTTTTTACATACAAGCCTTGTGGCCTCCATTTTCTAATAGTTTTCCCTCAAATACTCTACTCCTTTTTCTAATTGGCTTGGCATTGAGACATTATTTTGGGCTTTTTTTTTTTTTTTTTCAACAAAGAATTTTATATATATATATATATATAATATAAACATATAATTCTGAGTGGCATCCATAAATTTTTTTATTTAAATTTTAAGGAAATAAAATTATTTATTGTTGAGACCAATAAATAATAAAAATCTTTACTTTTTGAAGGTTTGAATAGGTTTTTTGGGTCGTTCTCTTAAATCATTTGTGTAGTCTGTTTGGAATACATCTTTATGAACATTCTTTCCTTGTATATGATCATAAGCCTCCTTTGACATGCAAGCCTTGCGGCCTCCATTTTCTAATATTTTTCCCCTCAAATACTCTACTCCTTTTTCTAATTGGCTTGGCATTTACACGTTATTTTTTGTTTTTTTTTTCAACAAAGGATTTTTTTTATATATATAATATACACATATAATTCTTAGTGGTTTCCATAATTGATTATTTAAATTTTATGGAAATAAAATTATATTTTGTTGATACCAATAAATTATAAAAATTAAATAAATAATTAAAATATGTACTTAGTTGAAAGATTAAAGGGATATATTCATATAAAGTTTTGAATAGGTTTGTTGGGTCGTTCTCCAGGATCATTTGTGTTGTCTCTTTTGGCTTTGCTTTATCCCTGCTTCACCTGCCAAATGAACTCTGAACACCTTGTCATTTTTGTTGCACACAACCTAGCTCTAATACCACTTATTAGGAATATGACACCTTACAAAGCCTCCCAATTTTATAGTTTATATAATATACAAAGATACCACATTACCAAAAAACTTAAACCTATGGATTTGGACTCAACTATATTATATTAAACCTATAATTCAATCACATATGTGTCTATTAATTGATTGATTAATTGGTTAGTCGTCTCACGTATTTTCTGCAATTATGGTAATAGGTAAAAAGACAATATAATTAAAAATATATAATGGTATGAGTGCAGTCGTGTAGATAGCCTAGTTCATATATTTCTTGTTGAAAATCAGGCAGATAAAGAAGGTTCATCAACCCAATCAGCGAGAGACCAAGCCATTAAGGAAAGTCACAAAACCAAATAGCAAAGTCGTTTACCCGTGCAATCAGCATAATCAAAAAAAAAAAAAAAAAAAAAAAAGAAGGAAGTTAACAAAGCTTTGTAACTTAATTTTATTGTTTGCAATTAAAGTTCTGGTTCTCAAAAATATATATATACAGAAGGAAAGTAACAAAGCTTTGTGGTATATCAGGTGATCTTAGTGCAACAACCTTAATTAAAATTCAGAGGATGTTATAAATTGTTAGTACATTTTACCCAAGGATTATTTAGCAAACTTACAGTCGGTGGATCAACCTAAAACAATGAATTGATTTGTATATCAAAATCTTTAATTTTTACCGTGACCTTTTTTTATTTTTTATTATACAATATAGAAATTCTACTCTAACCTAATCTAAGTGTATATGTGTGGAAGCTCCTCCTTGAAAACTTAAATCTCAGCCTTTACCCCACAACCCACAAGCACTTATACTTGTAGAGTGATCATCGCGCCAAGTAACTTTGAAATTGAAAAATTTTATTATGTAAAAAAAAAAAAAAATTTACAATCACTACAAGAATTTTGGTCTCTTGCGACCAATATTTTAGCGATGACCAAAAAATCGTCACTATTAAGCACACATTAGTGACGATAATACATGGTCATCGCTAATAAGTGCATAGTAGCGATGACACAAAGGTAGTCGTTAATAAGTTGTCGCTAATGCCATGGAGGTAATTTTATTTACTTTTGGAAAATGGAGAGAAACTTTTAGCAATGACAATAAATTTTGTAGCGACGACATTTACATCGCTAAAATAAGGTTTATTTTAACGACAACATCTATCGTCACTAATAATCATCTTTAGTGACGACCTTGTGTATCGTCGCAAATATGTGACCAAAAATATATAGTAAATATTATATATATATATATATATATATACTTTATTTATTAGTGATGACACATTGGTCATCGCTATTAGAAGGCTATGAGCGACGATATAATTTGTCATCTCTGATAATCACCTTTTAGCAACGACATAACATGTTGTCGCAAATATATCTACCAAAATATATTGGAGGGAAAAATTTTCACTATCAAAAAGTGGTGGGAATTATTGGAGGGAAGCAGATTATATATTAGCAATGAATCAGGTCGTCGCTATAAAGGATCTTTTAATGAAGACAAAAATTGTTGTCACTAATATGTGGCTAAAATAATTTTGATATATTTTTTATTTATCAAATTCTCCAAATGCCTCTTAAAATATTTAAAATGACATAAATTCCTTTAGTATATTTGAAATGATTAAAATACCATTAGTCTCGTCAAAATGACCAAAATACCCTCAAACTTATATAATGACCAAAATAATCTTGAAACCTACAAAGTAAAACTCTTAAATTCGTAGAGAGAGAGAGAGAGAGAGAGAGAGAGAGAGAGAGAGGGCTCGTTGCTTCAGAACTCTCAAACCATAGTGTTACCCATTTGAAACTCGAAATCAATAAAATAACAAAAATCAAGAAGGTTCTGATTCCATTCAAAATACTGACTAATACCCAGTGGTCTCAGGACTATCTATTAAGTTTGACCAACTTCAACTAAAATTTGACCGCGCCTTTCTCTAAATCCAACCGTTTGATTGTGACCATAATTTATGAAAATTAACCTTTCATTATACTTTTCAAATCCAACGGTTAGATTTCAAATCTAAGTATGACGCGTGATGGACATATGTTGTGTACCTGTATAGCTATGTACTCTCAATCTGACCACCCAATTGGTCTTAAATTTCACCAATACCAATATGTCACCATATTCTTTAATCCCAATGATCGAGATTTGAAAATGAATTTCACCAATTCTAGTGGTCATAGGAACATCTATTAAGTTTGACCGGATTTGACTAACTTTAACTAAACTTTGACCGTATTTTTCTCTAAATCTGACCGTTTGATTGTGACCATAATTTATGAGAATTAACCTTTCATTACACTCTTCAAATCCAACGGATAGATTTCAAATCTAAGTATGGTGTGTGATGGACATATATTGTGTACCTATATGATTATGTTCTCTCAATCTAACCATCCATTTGGTCTTAAATTTTACCAATACCAATATGTCACCATACTTTCTATCTCAATGATCAAAATTTGAATTTGAATTTCATCAAGTCTAGTGGTCTCAGGACCATCTATTAAGTTTGACTGGATTTGACTAACTTCAATTAAACTTTGACCGCGCCGTTCTCTAAATCTAACCATTTGATTGTGACCATAATTCACCAAAATTAACCTTTCATTACACTCTTCAAATCCAACGGTTAGATTTCAAATCTAACGATTAGATTTCAAATCTATGTATAGTTGTGATGGACATGTGTTGTGTACCTGTACGACTATGTTATCTCAATATGACCATCCAATTGGTCTCAAATTTCACCAACACTAATATGTCACCATCCTCTTCGATCCCAATTGTCCATATTTGAACATGAATTTCATCAAGTCCAGTGGTCTTGGGACCATTTATTAAGTTTAACTGGGTTTGACCAACTTTAACTAAACTTTGACCGCGTCTTTCTCTAAATCCAACCGTTTGATTGTGACCATAACTTACGAGAATTAAACTTTCATTGCACTCTTCAAATCCAACGGCTAGATTTCAAATCTAAGTATAGCGTGTGATGGACATATGTTATGTACCTGTATGACTATGTTCTCTTAATCTAACCATCCATTTGGTCTTAAATTTCACCAACCCCAATATGTAACCATACTTTTCTATCTCAATGATCAAGATTTGAATTTGAATTTCATCAAGTCTAGTGGTCTCGGGACCATCTATTAAGTTTGACTAGATTTGACTAACTTTAATTAAACTTTGACCGCACCTTTTTCTAAATCCAACCGTTTGATTATCACCATAATTCACTAGAATTAACCTTTCATTACACTCTTCAAATCCAACGGTTAGATTTCAAATCTATGTATGGTTGTGATGGACATATGTTGTGTACCTGTACAACTATATTATCTCAATCTAACCATCCAATTGGTCTCAAATTTCACCAATACCAATATGTCACCATACTCTTCAATCCCAATGAGCCAGATTTGAATATGAATTTCATCGAGTTCAGTGGTCTCAAGACCATTTATTAAGTTTGATTGGGTTTGACTAAGTTTGACCAACTTTAACTAAACTTTGACCATGTCTTTCTCAAAATCCAACCGTTTGATTGTGACCATAATTTACGAGAATTAAAATTTCATTGCACTCTTCAAATCCAACGGTTAGATTTTAAATCTAAGTATGGCGTGTGATGGACATATGTTGTGTACCTGTATGACTATGTTCTCTCAATCTAACCATCTATTTGGTCTTAAATTTCACTAACACCAATATGTCACCATACTATTCTATCTCAATGATCAGGATTTGAATTTGAATTTCATTAAGTCTAGTGGTCTCGGGACCATCTATTAAGTTTGACTGGGTTTGACTAACTTTAACTAAATTTTGACTGCGTCTTTCTCTAAATCCAACCGTTTGATTGAGACCATAATTCCCCAGAATTAACCTTTCATTACACTCTTCAAATCCAACGGTTATATTTCAAATCTATGTATGGTTGTGATGGACATGTGTTGTGTACCTGTACGACTATGTTATCTCAATCTAACCATCCAATTGGTTTCAAATTTCACCAACGCCAATATGTCACTATACTCTTCAATCCCAATGATCCAGATTTAAATATGAATTTCATCAAGTCTAGTGGTCTCGGGACCATTTATTAAGTTTGACTATGTTTGACCGTGTTTGACCAACTTTAATTAAACTTTGACCTCGTCTTTCTCTAAATCCAACCATTTGATTGTGACTATAATTTATGAGAATTAAACTTTCATTACACTCTTCAAATCCAACAGCTAGATTTCAAATCTAAGTATGATGTGTTATGGACATGTGTTGTGTGCCTATATGACTATCTTCTCTCAATCTGATCATCTAATTGGTCTCTAATTTCATCAACTCCAATATGTTACCATACTCTTCAATCTCAATAACCAAGATTTGAATATGAATTTCACCAAGTCCAGTGATCTCGGGACTATCTATTAAGTTTGACTAACTTTAACTAAACTTTGACCACGCTTTTCTCTAAATTCAACCGTTTGATTGTAACCATAATTCACCAAAATTAACTTTTCATTACACTTTTCAAATCTAATGGTTAGATTCCAAATCTAAGTATGGCGCGGATGGAAATGTGTTGTGTACCTATATCATGTATCGTAAAATACACAAATACTTAATAAAATTATGAATATACATATATGAATGATATATTCATTATAAAATCATAATATATTCAACTAATAATCAATTTAATCATCAACTATGTAATAATATTTATAAAAACTAACTAAATAAATCAAATTAACATATATTTATAATATACATATTCAAATTGATTAAACCCAGAAGTGATAATACATGATATATGAGTCAAAATAATAAAATCTGTCAATTCACAAATTATTATATCCCCACCAATAAAATTTATTAGTAAAATAAATAAATAAACCTTATTGTGACGAAGCATAATAGTTGTCACAATATTGTGTTTCTACGAAGGCAATGTAATTTTTTCATAATATATGGCCTATTGTTACAGACGAATGCCACAATAGATATAGTTTTGAGTAATGCTATAGTCACAAATTATGTTATAACATTTTTACAAAATGTTGATGTAGCTAATTTCTTATTGATTTTCATCTAGACCTACCATTAATATCATTTTTTCATTTATCAATAATCACTTACCACATCAGCAGTTTGTAAATTTTTTTGTAAAATAGTTTGTATCACTAGCATTAATATATAGACCTACCATTAATAATCACTTACCACATCAGCAGTTTGTAAATTTTTTTATAAAATAATTTGTATCACTAGCATTATTATATAGACCCACCTTTAATATATAAACTCACCATTAATAATCACTTATCACATCAGCAGTTTGTAAATTTTTTTGTAAAATAATTTGTATCTCTAGCATTATTATATAGACCCACCATTATAACATTTTTACAAAATGTTGATGTAACTAATTTTTTATTGATTTTCATCTAGACCCACCATTAATATCACTTTTTCATTTACTAATAATCACTTACCACATCAGCAGTTTGTAAATTCTTTTATAAAATAGTTTTTATTACTAGTATTATTATATAATTTTTGTCAAAATAACTCATGAGATGTAGTTAAAAAATAAAAAGAAAAAGAAAAAAGAAAAAAAAAGAGCACTACCTAACATAACGGATCTAATGTCCATCAGCCCATATTTTTCTCAGTCACTCAGTTGGTTGTTTTCTCAGCCACTCTTATCTCTCTGTTTGCTTTTTAGTTTTTCTTTCCTCTTTAATTCTTCTTCATGTTTATCAAGTTGGTTTGCTTTTCAAATTTTCATCAATTTGATATTAAGGTTTGCTGGAAGTCCTACTAGTAGGCCCTAGCCCTTAGGTATGACTTTTCTTCTTTATTTTTATCATTAAAATAATAGATATATAATACAATAAATTAATAAATATGTAAATTCTTTCTTTCTTTTTTACTTCTTCATATTTATTAAGCTGGTTTGTATTTTTTTTCTTTCTTTGCTTCTTCTTCGTGTTTATCAGTTCATCTAAGTTGGTTTGTTTTTCAACTTTTTACAGATTTGATATTCAGGTTTGCTCCATGTCCTAAAAGTGGGCCCTAGGTATGATTATTCTTCTCTATTTTTGTCATTAAATTAATAAATATATAATATAATAAATTAATAAATATGTAATATGATAAACAGTAGCTACAGGTACCGCATTTCTTTATGCTAAGATTCATAACCCCTTAAAAGTTTAAACACAGTTGCAACATAATATCTTCTCATTAATTCTTTTAAGTAAGGTTGAACATCTAATGGAAATTGAATAGTTTTTTATGTTTGATTTTTTCAATATTATTTTTGTAATTAGGTTATATTGAAATAGATTCTCAATACTTAAGAAATGCTTAAAGGATATAGTTTACTTGAACATATATGTTTTTTTATGTGCACCAAATCCCATACTGAAACAAATAATTGTTTGTTTTCAAAAAAATTGTTTGCTTTCAAAAAAAAAAAAAAAAAAAAAAAAAACTATTTGTGTACTGCACATTACATAATGGATTTATTCAATTTCCAAGTGTAAACTATTAGTTGGTAATGCTACATGTTTTATTTAATTATCATGTTCACAGTATTCACCAACTAGTTCTTTAATATTAATCTACTAAATATGCTAATAGTATAACGTTTAAATTTGATGGTGACGCTGTAGGTTGTTGAAGTGATAATCATAGTAAATTCACAATATTTATCAGCTAGTTCTTAAAGAAAAATGTTAGTACCACAATTTATTGCAAAACTTTTGCCAAAATTTATCAAATGGCAAGTTGTAAGTGGTAGGAAAAAACTTGTGAGCCCACACTACCACAACTCATAACTCGTAGCGAGTTGTGGCAAAAATTGGACAATAAATTGTGATTCTAACATCGCTCTTTTTTAAAAACTAATATACTCAATATGCTATTAGAATAATGTTTAAATTTGATGTAATTCAATAGGTTGTTGAAGTGACAAAAAAAGTGAATTCATAGGCTAAAATGACATGCATTTAACTAATCCGTATATCTTCGTTAAAACTGCAAACCACTTCCATTAGAGTATTTCAATAATTTAATTTGTGCCAAAATATACCAAGGGGATGAGAGAAGTAGTTTAATTTCTTATATCTTGGGGAGAACAAATAAAAAACACAGATCACTCGAAAAAAGTGGATTAGTTTTATTCTTTGACTCTTGAGTTCTAAATGTAACCACTTCCTATGTCATTCATCTCTCACAAAATTTCCATCTTTTTTAGTATGAGTGTGTAGAACTAATGGAGAATTACTTTGAGCTTCTTATCAATCTCTCCATTTATAGATAAAAATATGGTATAGAATCTAATTTTATATTATTTCTTGCTTTTTCAAACATATCTAACTCATGTAATAATTGATTACACTTTTTTTGTAGCATAATATGAACAATAAAGGACTTAAATTGTATATTGAATTGTGTATTGTACATTGTAGGGAAAAAACATTAATTATCTCTCTCTCTCTTCTTTTCTTTTTCTTTTTTTTCTTTTTTTTTTTTTTTTTTTGTCTGGGATATTGGGACTCAATATGTCTATTGCCTTTCTATTATTCTCCAAAAGAAAGATTCTCCTATGATGCAAGACTGCTATCTTTTTGGTTTGGGAAGTAGAAGAAAGAATTAGACTTATTTTTTCTATTTATTTATTTTTTTAATTAGCAATTTATTTGTGTCTTCATTTAAATTATTTTTCTTTAAGTTGATGATATTTTTTTTAGATATATGATATTTTGTATGTATTAATGATTTTTTATTTGCTTTAAATTCTTTTACTTTAATTTCTTTACCATATTTTTCTCTGTCAACATATATTAGTTGTCATTTTTTTTCCATAAGAAAATGATGAAAACTCAATGATGACTTGTCTAATGAGGAATGGGATAGTGACTCCAACCATGGAGAAAAAATATATAGTGCTGATGATCTTTCAAGCTCAAATCAGGAAAAAGATTTATGTAGCAATGATGAATCTATTGGAGATCTTGGGGATAAAGATTAAGTTGAGTTTTGATACAGGTTAAGTTTTTTCAAATACATAAAGCTTTCATATCTTCTCATCTATGGTACTTTTGAAAAATAAAAATATTAAAGTTTTACTTTGATGTTAAAACTATTTTGTACGCATTTTTGTCATCTACTTTAGTTGACCTTTACATTAGTATATGTATATATTTTTTATTTCAACTTAAAATGTCACATGCCTTGGGTTACTGATGATGTTGAGGGGAGATACATTTCATTGCAAGCTTGGTTGTATATCTTTTTGAAAAATGCGTTATTATTTGATTTGTATTTGAGATAGTAGATTTGAATTTAAATTATGTATATGATATTGAACATGGGTATTGTTTTTCCTTATTAGTAGTTATTGATTGAGCAGTTGTTATGCTTCTATGAGTATCTGTGATGTGTGGAATTGTGGTTTATTATTTCTCATTATGTGCATAGGATTGTGCTTTGTTATCTCTCAACAGGTACCCATGCAAAATTCAGAATGTAAATTTTTTTTAAAAAATGTAAAATATTATTAGCGACGACAATGTCATTGCTAATATTTTATCATATCATTAGTGACGACAAACAATATCATCACTAATATGCAATTTTTAGTGATGACATGTTTGTGGTCACTTATATATCATTATCTTTGACGACAGCAAGCGTCGTCGCTAGTAATGACATATTAGCGACAACAAAAATGTCGTCGTTAATAATAATCTACTAGCAACGGCAAAAAAATTTGTCACTGTTAATGAGCTAGTAGTGACGATATTTTGTCTTGGATTCTCAAGTTATTTATGACGACAATTGTCACTATTAGCGACGACTTTGTCGTTGTTAATAGTATTGTATTTGCGATGACTTTAATATCGTCACTAAAATACTTTTTTGTTACCATTTTTGTTTAAAGAAAGTTAGCGATGACATTTTTTGTCGCCAATATAATTAGCGACGATATTTAAAGCATTAGTGACAACTATTTGTCGTCGCTAAAGACCAAATTTCTTGTAGTTTAATAAAACCACATGAGAATGTTGAAACAATTTTATTCCTATTTAATCTTCGCCCGATCTTCTTCATTTTTTTTTTTTTTTTTGGAGAAGGACGCAGGTAGGATCTTAATTAATTCTATTAAACTTTAATAAAGACCTGCGGCAGTCCATATCTTTTTTTCTTATTTTTTTTCTTGCTTGAAAAAGAAATTACTAAGTTCCATATGTTAATCATTTCTGGTTCTCCATAGTATTTCCCACCAAATAAATCAACTGTGGCAGCATTCTAAGAATAAATACAAAATTTATTAATGTGAATAGTGACAGTAACAAACGAAATTAGTGATTAAATCAGATTATCAAATTAAGCTAAATCTAAGACTTTAGACTGAGTTGGATTAAAGGAAAATGAATAATAAAAGTTAAAATCATACCACAATAATGACCTCAGATAAAATCAAAGCTATTATTAAGCTGTGAAAATTTTAAAATCTCCTCCCACCTCTTACAATTTTTATTTATATATATATATATATGGAAAAAAAAACATATGTAAAATTTTACTTATTGGTACCCTTTAAAATAAAAATAAAAAATTGTCTTCGCCACAGTCTTTTATGGGCCCTTGGATCCTGAATAAATAAATTTGTTCACCATAAGGTACACAGAGATGTAAGAATTTAATGAAGAACCATATCTTATTCAGGATCTACCTCTAGACCAAGGGGGCCACAGCCCCAAACCCTACAAAATATTATTAATTTATATATGTTATTTTGTAAAATTGGAAATTTAAGAATTTAGCATACCCGAAAAATATAATCCCTCCTCCTCCCCAAAAAAGGAATTTATTTTAGAGAATAATTTTAAAAAATTAGTATCTCATAAAAAATAACATGATTACAAAGGGAATATTGCAAATTTTATGAAAACTCCACTTTGATTCATTATTTTTGCGAAAATAATACATGAAAATTCTTAAGTAGTTCTAATACAATTAAAGGCCATTTGGATTTTGGACACACCCCTCCAAAACAAAGTGAGATAAATATTAAATTCTTCTTCGTCCGCAACAAATTTTCATAACATTTCATAATAAGTGATATGTCAATCTACTATATTTCAAAATAATATGAAATAAAATGAAAATAGATTATATTGGGACCCTAGACATCTTAAAACAAAGATATTGTGATAATATTACGAGATTTTGGTATGTGAGTATGTCCCTAGACTTTCTCATTAAGATCATATCAGAACCACAATCAGAATATCACAAGCAAGCCAAGTCACTGTCGCAGATAGAAGAAAGAAATGCAGCAGATAGAAGTGGACTTAAACGACTGTAGCTTAGCATCATTGTACATAAAACTACCTTTAGCTTTACTTTCATATTGTTGCAAGTTAGTTTTAGACTCACACGTGTTAGGCACGTGAGTTATTTGTTGTTAGTTTTATCTGTAAGATTAGTTAGTTATTTCTGTTAAGGCTAGCTTAGCTTCTGATGTATATATATACTCATTGTATTGTGTTATTGTTAATACAAGATCATTTTTTTTCCCAAATCTTCTTTCATTTTGATAGATCACCCAATAACACATATGAAACTGTTACATTGATGAGCAAGTGTTTATGCCAATATCGAAGTAATTACTGTTGTTATTATAATTGAGCATACAGGACCGGGTATATATAGAAATGAAGTCCAGCGCTCTAATTATTAGCAATACGCAAATCATAGCATAAAGGTTTTGATACAAGCTGTTTAACTTTTCCCGGATCTGTGAATTTGCTAGTGAATTTGCCCTCGAATGCAAGCCTTTTGAAAATAAAGTCAGACTGATATCCCAATGCTTGATCTTGTAGTTTGGAGACATGAATGCCCAAATTTCATGTTCTTATCATATTACATCAAGTATTTAGGGCACAAAATGAAAAAGAGTGGAATATCACAATGATGTTGTCCATAGATCAAATTATTTTGTGGATTGGATTTCACTTGGCTGTCTATGGCCCTATTAATTGCATCTGCTTGAGGTAGAATTTTGTATAAATGTATCACTATGTTATTAAGTATTTTGATTTTAATTTTTTTCTTTCTAAGAGGTAGAATTCTACACTCACTACTGTTACGTAAACCAATATGCTCATTCCTTTGGGAATTTGAACCAATTCTTTGGTGCAGGTTTTGCCCATTCCGATAGAGACTTGCTCACATGACCCAAACCGGTTTTATTTTTTGGATTTAGGTTCATCATCAACAGTGAATAGAAATGAGTCAATGACAACAAATCTCTTTTAAAAATATAAAATAAAATTGCACTACGAAATTTGTTGATAATAACATACACAGATGTAAGAATTTAATGAACAAGAGCAATATCTTGAATATATATATATAACTACGGAGTGTGTACGTGTGTGTTTGTATTTGACCTAGGCCTATAATTATGCCGTGTTGCTTTCCATTGGAGCTAGAAACAGGCTTTATGGCATCAACAATGAGATACTTATAGTTTATTTGTTCGAACCCGGACATAAAAGGTTTGTTGGGGTTTATATCTTAAAATTCAATTTATTGACATGTCATAAAAAATTAAATTGTTTAATTATATGAGACTATTTATAAATGAACTAATGGGACAATATCAGGGACAGAACCAGGATTCGAACCTAGGGGGGGGGGCAAAGCTTAGAACAAAATTTTTTTTATAAAAATAAAAACTAACATCTATTTCATATTCAACAAAATACTACATATAACATAAGTATTTATTAAATATTTGATATTATAAAAATGTTGACAAAGTATATATTACTAATATTAGCCACATTATACAAAGTGAAAAAGAAAAAGTTCACAAGTTCATATATATTACTAATATTAGCCACATCACACAAAGTGACAGAGTCACAAAGACAAAATTTTTGATAAAACCAAAACAATTAGACTAAAGACTTTGGTCAATTGGTCTCACTAAAAAGTCACTAATGACTTACCAAACACTAGTCTCACAAATTCACAAAACTAGTCACGTCCTACTGTCCTAGTGGCCCCCCTTTATTTCTTTATAGATAAAACCAAAAAAAAAAAAAAAAAAGTTACAGTTTACAAACACTGAAACTGGTCCACACAAAAGCCACAATTACACAGTAGTTGAGAGACACAACACACCAGTTAAAAAGCCACAACTCACAAACACAACAGTCAACACACCACAGTTCATAAAAAAAACGTAAAGGGCAAAGGGCTGAGGGCTAACCGGCTAAGGCAAAGCAATATAGCAAAGGATATGAGGAGGAGCAGTAGTAGCAACAATTCGAATCTGATCTAAGGAAAAGAACAACAACAGCAGTGATAAAGATTGGAGGCGTTAATGAGGTTGAATGGAGGAAGAGTGAGATTAGGGTAAAAATTTGAGAATTTTAATTTAGATTTTTAGTCCATATTTATTTTTTATTTTGTAGTTTTTAGTTTGTTGGTTTTTTTTTTTTTTTTTAATTTAGGGGGGGGGGGGGGGGCTATTAGGACAAAAATTTAAAATTTCAACCCATATATATATATATACTAGGCTTTTTTTGGGGGGGAGGGGGGGGGGATGGTCCTCCCTTGCCCTGGACATTATCATAGTCCTTGAGATGCATTGTATGTGATTTATGTGATTAGTCACAGAAGATATAAATTACAAGTTCCTTGTAAACTCAAAACGTAGTTCATAGTCGATGATGAAATTAGGTGTTTCATCTACAAATACTATAACACTTTAACTAAGATGGTTTGTCTTAATCATGGAAGTGGAGACCTCTAGTTGATATGTTGATGTGTCTTAAGTATTGATACATATTGAACTAAACCGTTGTGAGATTAATTATTCAATCAACAACTGTCACCTGAATAATTTATCTCACGACTTCTAATTTCCTGGACTCTCAATCAATCTTGCGAGGATAGTAAACCTAATCATGAAATATAGGTTACTTATTAGAAGTGAGATCTAATATTGGTGGTCAAAATCTCAGTATATTGGGTAACCATACGTAGTGTTGAGAGAACACATATTCTCAAGATGAAATCTATAATATCTTTTTATAGAGATACGAAATATCCTCTTGAGATAAGTTTAATGAGAACTGGTTATTCGGGGTGCCCACTTTAGTAAGAAGTTACTAAAGTTTATATTTATTGAAATCGGATTTCAATAAATATGAATAACTAAAATATTAAACCGAATACTCAAGGATAAAATAGTTCTTTACAAAGTGAAAGTTCATTATGACTTTGTTCACTTGGATATTTCATGAAGGGGTCAAATGATATCATTAGAGTCATAGGATATAATTTATTAATAATGCCTAGAGTGCAATTATATTTATATAGTGATATTAGATATAATTAATGGTAACTTTGGACTTGTCAAGAGTTGATAAATAAGCCCAATGCTCATTGGAGCTAGAGTCTTATTTGTTTCCTTTGGTCCCATCTCAAGCAACAAACTAGAGCCTAATTGGGCAGGCCCAAAAGGTTAACTCAATTAGATAATCAGTTTTTATTTAATAAGAGTTATTAAATAAACTACCAAGGTATTTAGAATGTACATATGATGAAAAGAAAATAAAACAGTTTTTCACAATGAGAAGAAGAAGAACTTTCTTTTAAGAATCAACGTACATAAAGACTGATTGAGAGACCACTCTTCTCGAGCACCATGTAGAACTGGGATGATTAGAGGTATTCTCAAGTCTTGTTTTTGAATTTCACTGCATCAAGGTACACTTTCTATTCTTTGTTCTAGAATCCAAGGTTACATGTTATCTTTTATGAATAAAGTAGATCCGTGTTTGTTGCTTCCGCTATGTTTTTTGTATGAGATTCAAAACCATATTTTCCAACAGGGTTGTAGTTTTATTATAGAGTAACTTGGTTTGGAGAAAGTTAACAATGCATGCATGTAGTAGATAAGTATGTTTGGACAATATCATAATGATATATATAGTAAACTAGTAGTATTCTTGTTGTTGTTTTTGGCTTTTAATTTTATTTAGTAGTTGTCTTGTTAAAACAAGGAACCATTTATCAAAAAAATAAATAAATAAACTGACACAACAACTACGGGTTGAGAATTTTTAATTTCCTAGAATTTCTAATGAGTATAAAGATTACCACTAAAGAAAATGAGTTAATTAGCAAACTTTCATCCAAGAACTTTGTCAAGTTGCCAGTCAGGTAGGTCAATCTATATAAATGAAATGATTAATATTGTTGTTATCAAAATCTTTAAACTAGGAAATGAATTTCTCCCCAAAAAATGAAATTTGGAAAATAAATATTCTAGAATTAGAAAGATTAAATTTACAATAAAATCTAATGGGAATGTTGAAAAAATCTAACATGCATTTAATCTTTGCAAGAGGAACTTACTAGCTCAAACATACCTACCATGCAAATTCTATAATGTCAAAGTACTGAAGGTAAACCAAACCCGTGTTTATATATATTTTTATGACGACCTCTTGCAAGTAGCAACCCATATCTAAAAAAAATTATTGATGGGGTACTACGTAAATGTCTCATGAGAGTGCTACTGCTACCCAACTTTTGAGAGTCCTTATTGTTTCTTCTTATCTTTTCTACTAGTTTTCTTATCTTTATTTGAGTAATCCTAGTTATCTAGGTATCTTATCTCTATTTGAATAGTTATCTAGTAATTATATCTAGTTATTTTAGGATATTGTTACTCTTTAAATAAACGTTTATGGCCTTAGGCCAGGTGTTGAAGAATTTGCTATTGTACTGTAGTTAGTCTTCCACCTAAAGGAAGTCTTCTATCGATTTTCTTCACTGTTCCGATCAACTTGGTATCAGGGCATGCAAAAGATAACCACAAAGTCCCATTCTTTTGGTTCATTTATGGGGGAAATTAAAGTGATGATATCCAGATCTTGACAAATCAGATTTTTTCTTAAACCCAATTTCAGATGAGCAGGGGACCTCATCACACACTGGAGAGAAATTAGATCAGTTTACCGGATTCAAAACTACAACACACGATCAACCATAACCCACCAAGTTGGATTTTCCAAAGTACTCGGGTGATGATCTAATGATTTGTCTTGACCATGTAATGCAATATTTTGACTACCAAAGAATATTTGAAGATCGTAAAGTCATGTTGGTGGCCTTTCATTTGGAAGGGGAAACAAATTAATGGTGGCAATTAATGAAGAAGGTCACGAGGAGAAGATTGTAGCCACTTGGGAAAATTTTAAAAAGTAGTTGCTGGTCTAATTTGGGCCAACTAAGGTGAAGGATTTTAACGAGGCTTTGTCTCAAAAAATGTCGAAGTGGGACAGTTAGGGAGTTCCAATGAGAGTTTGAGAGACTTGCTAATCAGGTCGATGGTTGGCCTCAAAAGGCATTGGTGGGGGCATTTATGGGTGGACTGAAGGATGATATTGCTTCAGAAATTTTGATTTTCAAATCAAAAACACTCTTGGAGGCTATTGAATTAGCTAGAATAAAGATGAGAGTGTGAATGGACAATGACAACAAAATAAGAAAGATTAGTCACAAACAAATACGGCAGCCTTGTCAAAACAGAGTACCAACCCAACCAACACACCAAGACCAACGCGTCAAGCAAACAGAATTGTAAATACCAAAAAAATTTCTTGGGAGGAAACACAAAGGCTGAGGGACAAAGGGCTATGCTTCAATTGCAATGAGAAGTTCACACCAGGACATCACCATGCAACTTCACAAGCCCTTGTCATTGAAGTTTTTTCCATATCAAGAATTCTTAGAAGGTGGTGGAGGTGCGGCCTGGAATGACGAACCTTGTGGACAAGGTTCAACTTCAAGGGGGAGCGAATGATAGGGTACTACATAATGTTTCATGAGAGTTCTACTACTACACAACTTTTGAGGGTTTTTATTGTTTTTTCTTATCTTTTCTACTAGTTATCTTATCTTTATTTGAGTAGTACTAGTTATCTAGGTATCTTATCTCTATTTGAATATTTGAATAGTTATTTAGTAATTATATCTAGTTATCTTAGGGGATTGTCACTCTTTAAATAAATGTTTACGGTATTAGACCAGGTGTTGAAGAATTTGCTATTTTATTGTGGTTTTTCTTCCACCTAAAAGAAGTCTTTTACCAATTTCCATCTCTATTCCTATCCACTACGTTCCCCATTACCTACTACTGGGTTCCATATGTTAAGCATTGCTAATGCTCCATGGTATTTGCTACCCTTTAACTCTATCAGGGCATAATATTCTATTCACATGTGAAAATAAAGTATTAAAGTAGTAAAAAAAAAAAAAAAACAAGGATCAATTTAAGCTAATTTAAAATAATTTAGTTTGACTTTGACTTTTAAATTGGAAGAACAACTGATTATCAAGGTTAAAAATACCTCATAATTATATTCCATGGTGTCAAATTAAGATGTAAGAATTCACCATGGGGATATTCATCTTTACATGTTTTGTCTGAGACCTAGGATTGTTCCCTCAATGAATTCTCCTTACCAACACTAATCCCAAAATAGATCAGCTAGTGTGGAATTCACTTCTAGCTCTCCTCTTATAATTGAATTGAGTTTCAACTATTTAATTAGCCATTAACTAATTAGTACTCATATTAAATCTTTGTTCTTAGTTTCCCTAACGTAAGGAAAAAAATCAACCATCGCACAACCTTGGTGCAATGGTCACTCCACAAATATAAGTGCTTGTGAGGTGTGGGGGATAAGGGTTGGGGTTCAAGTCTTCAAAAGGGAGTTTCATATATATATACACTAAGATTAGGCTAAGATAAAATTTCTATCTTGTATTAAAAAAAATTAAAAATAAATTAAAAAAAAAAACCAAAAACTAAAACGAATTAATTTGTTGTGTTAGTGTTTCTCCATCAAAGAATCTTTATTTTTATGTAAAAATTTTAGTGTTTTACTTGTGTAGAAATTAATGTTCCTCCCTGTGTTGTTGGGCCTAATTTTAAAGGCCAATTTTTACAAACACCAAACACTTTTCAAATTAATCAAAATTTTGACCCATCTTGATATCTTTATTAAATTGAAGGTAATTGGGTAAGCATAGTTAAATTGTTAGAACAATTAATTTTCTAATAATTGGATAAATTTAATAAAGTTGTGAAAATATGATAAGATTTTATTTATCCTAGACTTAATTAATACTACTAGGATTCTATTGAATAAGATAATTATATAGCTGAAACAGGTGGCATATATGACCCATTTACATGCGAAAAACGTTTGGACCCACCTCTCTCACCTCCATTGCTCAGTCTCAGACAACCTCTCTCTCTTGATCAAGAAATCTTCCAAGAAGTTCTCTAATTTCCGGTAATGTGTTGTTTTATGGTTGTATTTTAGTTATGTAATTGAGAAATATATCCAACAATGGCATATAAAAACCATTTTCTTGGGCTCCAACACTCACTCTCACACAAACTCCTCTCTCTCCTAATAAGAAAGCTTCCAAGAACTCTCTCTCTCTCTCTCTCTCTCTCTCTCTCTCTCTCTCTCGACTTTGTTGTTTTCTTGTTTTCTTGTAAGTATTAACAATAATAGAATAGGTGTACACTAAAGGATGAGACTTTACTTTTGCCAAATCCATTGTGCTCTATTTTTTCTGTTTTCGATTTTTCTTTGAGATGGACCTTTGTAACAATTTTGTGTTTCTTAATTAATAACCAAATCAGTAGTAATTTGTGTGTTTTGTTGAAATTTGCCTTTCAGATGGAGTGTGTAATATGTTTTTGTTTCATTATCACCAGATTTGTAGAACACATGTTTGTGTTTTTTCATTGCCAAAGTTGTTATGCTTTGTAGAACATATATTTGTAGAATATATACTCTGTAATATTTATGTATTTCTTTAACATGCTTCCATTGAATGAAATTGTCTTTGAGTTTAAATGGATAGCATTTGATGTAAAACTTTTAACTCATCTTATTTTATTTAGGTTGTCTTAAATGAAAATGTCTTGACTATAATTTTTCTTTTTTTAGAAGGATGGTGTTAAGTCTATTCCTTTTGAGTTTTATCCTGCAGTGCGTCCTAGATTTCCTAATAATTGGATAAATTTAATAAAGTTGTGAAAATATGATAAGATTTTATTTATTCTAGACATAATTAATACTACTAGGGTTCTATTGAATAAGCTAATTATATAGTTGAAACAGGTGGCGTACAAAACTCATTTACTTGGGAAAAAAGTTTGGATCCGCCTCTCTCACCACCACTACTCAGTCTCAAACAATAACCTCTCTCTCTTGATCAAGAAATCTTCCAAGAATTTCTCTCATTTCTGATAATATCTCTCTCTCTCTCTCTCTCTCTCTCTCTCTCTCTCTCTCTCTCTCTCTCTCTCTAGTTGTTGTGTTGTTTTAGGGTTGTATTTTAGTTATGTAATTAAGAAATATATCCAACAGTGGCATATAAAAACCATTTCTTTGGGCTCCAACACCCATTCTCAGACAAACTCCTCTCTCTGCTAATAAGAAAGCTTCCAAGAACTCTCTCTCACTCTCTCTCAACTTTGTTGTTTTGTTGTTTTCTTGTAAATAGTAATAATAATATAGGTGTACACTAAAGGATGAGACTTTACTTTTGCCAAATCCGTTGTGCTCTATTTTTTATGTTTTCAATTTGTCTTTGAGATTGACCTTTGTATCAATTTTGTGCTTCTTAATTTATGGACAAATTAGTAGTAATTTGTGTGTTCTGTTGAAAATTGCCTTTGTGATGGAGTGTGTAATATGTTTATGTTTCATTATCACCAAATTTGTAGAACATATGTTTGTGTTTCATTGTTGCCAAAGTTGTTATGCTTTGTAGAACATATGCTCTGTAATATTTATATGCTCCTTTACCACCCCGAAGAAAGAAAAAGAGAAGATTGTTTTTTTTTTTTTTTTTTTTGATTTAAGGTTATTAACTATTTTAGTCAATCATTTTGGGAAATTTACATGAAATTTGGTTAGAGTTAGTCCTTGGCCACTCTAAAATTTCAAGTCTTTTTTTTTCTTTTCTAACCTTCTGTTTGGTTGGCATGGACTTGTAGGAAGCTAAAATGATTGGGTATTGGCAGTTGTAGACACTCAATTTTGCACCCATGATTTAATCAAGGAGAATGACTTGTCTGACCATCCACATACCCCAAAAATCATGATTGCATTACATTTATCAATTTGTTCTTGTATTACATGCATTAATTCATTCATTGCATATCATAAAAATGATCTTGAGATTCTAATGGTTGCAACGGTGTTTCCAGTTTCCAAATTGGACCACTGGATTGAAAGATATCCCGTGATCAAGTTTGCACGGTCAACATGCATTCATTGCATTGTGTCTAGGTAGGTCAACCACACATGATTAATTTAAATTCATTTTGATTGGTTAAGCAATTAAAATTAATTAAATGATTTTGTGATTAGTTGATAATTAGTGTTTTAAATAAGGATGCATGCATAGGAATAAAAGTGGTGATTGGATAACAATAAAATTGTGGATAATCTGAACTTTATCAAGATTTATTTTAGGATATTTATCTACAAGATAATTGTTCTTAAAAAGCCTGAATTTTTCAGAAAAGAGATAATAAAAAAATCATAGATGGAGGATGAAAACACGTCCAAGTGCATGGACCGATCAAAAAACCCTAGAAGGAGAGTCCAAAATGCACACGGAAGAGCGTTGGTTGTCCAAGAGCCCATTCGGCACTTTTGGAGTGCCAAACGGCACTTTAAAATGGCCGAATTTCCCCCTTTTGGGCTTTGGCCCAAAGGCCTTCAGGTGACAATAAAGCACACCCTTTTCGATCTTTTCACAAAAGGGTGAGTCTCGATTCACATTCTACACTTCGGGGCTATTTTTTAGAGTTTTCCAACCCTTATAAATAGAGGCTGGGTCTCATAATTCAGCACCTTTTTTTCGGCGCTCTGGGAGGCACACGTTTTGAGACTCCCAAATTGTTGATATTTGTTGATCCTCTCTAAGATTTGTTACTTCAATTAGGGTTTTAGATTTCAAAGATAATTGAATAAGTTTCTTTAAACCCTAAAACATTCATTCAAGAACAAAGAGTACTCATGCAAGAGATTGTTTCCTTCATCCTATCTTTTCTTTATGCTTCTTTTTTATGTTGATGAATGTTTTTATCCATAACATGAATGGTTTGTAATTGTTTTGTTTAAAGCATGATTGTTTTTTATGTGATTGTTATATTCTTTTTCTTGAATGTTAGTAATTTGCATGTGACCAATTCTTTTTCTTAAAATAAAAACATATCTACATCTTTATAAGATGTAGATTTGAATTTTTCTTAAACAAAAACAGATCTACATCTTTGTAAGATGTAGATTTGAATTTTTCTTAAACAAAAACAGATCTGCATCTTCATTAAATGTAAATTTGAATTTTTCTCAAATAAAAAACTAATTTGTATCTTTCTTAGATACAGATCTGATTTTTCTTTAACATATGCAGATTTTTGAAATAAAGAAAAAGATTAAACATGATTGTGTTTGTGTTTGTGTTTGTGTTTGTGTTAGTTCTATTTAATTCATGTTGCATAAATTTAAATTATGAGTGAAACTTTCTTCTTAAACCATCTTTTCCATATTTTTTTAAACATATAAAAAAAATCTGATTTTTCTGTTATCAAAAAACCATTTTTTTATCATTATCACAAAACAGATCTGATCTTTTACAAACCCAAAAAAAAAAAAAAAACTCTCTCTTTTATCATTATCATAAAAGATCTGATATTTTTCAAATCAAAAAACTTTATTTCATGTGATAAACACAGATCTGAGTTTTCTATCTCCAAAAACTACCTTTTTCTACATCCTACAAAACAGATCTAGTATTTTTGACAAATCCAAAATCAATTTTTTTTTACCAACCAAAACAGATCTGATTATTTTCAAAAGAAGATACTTCATTCATAAATAAATCTATGTGATTTGATTCTTTTCACATATTCAACATATCATACATGACATGCATAAAAAGGTACATTGGTCACAAGAGTATAGAAGATCAGACTCTGTCTGGGCGGAATGGGTACCTAACACCTTCCCATTTTGTAACCTAACCTCCAGATTTAAGTCTTTGGATAAGTAGATCTAGTCTTGTCTTTATTTATTTTGGGCAGAATGTAACTAGGACAAAAAAGTATGTAATTATTTGGTAGTTTGTAACTAGGACCCAAAGCTATGTAATTTTTCAATTTTCCAAATATATATTTTTTTATCCAATCAATGAAGAGAATAATTCAGTCATATATTTATTTTTTCTTTTTTCTTTTTTTTTTTGTAAAAAAATAAGTGGCAACTCCACACCACTTACTCAAGAAGAGAGATGCCCTAAAAAGCACTCCCAAAGATCTGTCCCAAAAATCTCTCTCTTTTTTTAGAGGGAACTTTTTTCGAGGTCTCTCACAGCAGTATCTATAGTTTTCTCAAAATGATAATTGGCTGATATGAAGTTCTAAATATAAAAAAGCATGTATTGATTAATAACTCAAAATATAATTTTTAGAGTTAGTTGGATACTCTAGTTTGAAGTTCCAAGCACATTTTTTGGTTGGGTAGAGTGGTCTGTTGAAGCATATGAGAGAGTTAGGTTGAAATAGCATGCACAATGTCATATATAACCTTATGACAAAAACCCTAAGCATTTGTGGCACTTCATGGCATCATCAACATATATAATCCTAACATACATCTAGACATAACATCTCATACTTGTCCTAACATACATCTAGGCATGGCATTCGTCATCTCATCATCCATCTCATTTAAACATACATCCTATCATCATCTAAGCATGGTAGGTTCCATTCATGGCATAACACACCACATAACATAAAGGCAGCAAGCATGCGTGACATCTATCATCTCCTATCATCATGTTCATATCATGTTCATCATGTTCCATGTCAAGCATACTTATCAAGTTCATCTCATACAAACATGCATGTTCATGTGATAAATCACGCACAACTAACT
Source organism: Lithocarpus polystachyus (assembly GCA_033629205.1). Classification (NCBI taxonomy): domain Eukaryota; kingdom Viridiplantae; phylum Streptophyta; class Magnoliopsida; order Fagales; family Fagaceae; genus Lithocarpus; species Lithocarpus polystachyus. The sequence goes on along the minus strand of CM066166.1, from coordinate 17,539,076 downwards.
TTGACTATTTACCGCCACATGCATTACTATTACATGACCTTTCAAAACTACAATCGAACTAATACTTTCGAATGTTGTGGTGACATAATCAAAATTACATGTTTTATACAAATGCAAAAGACACTAATTACTCCAAATCTCTACTTTGATAGGCTTTTTATATCTTATCTAAAATGTTATTTGTCACTCCAGTACTCCCTGTCACACAAGGAAATTCATAATAGTTAGCTAATTTCTTGTTTCTTAATTTGGAGTAGGAAAAGTAAACATTTTTAAAAAAGGATAATAGTATGGTCAAAGAAGCATATAAGTGTTGTGCGTTATCCCTCCCACACCCCCCCCCCCCCTTCCCACCCCCCTACTCTCAAAAAAAAAAAATTTGGGTGTGCGTTTGTAAAAGCACTACACCATCCTCTTGATATCTATGTTTTTTAAAAAATATAAATATATCTAATATCAAAGAAATCTAAAATTTTCAAATTGAATTCAAATTTAAAGAGTAGTCACTTTTGCATCACTTAAAGATATATGGTTTACTCAATTTTTGATAAGTAAACTGAATAGAATCACTCATGGGAAAGGTATTTTAGGTAGACTATTTTTTTTTCCCTATTGAACACTCTTTTTCACTTCAATTTTAATCAATGTTCTGGTGGTTAAGGATAGTTTGTTGCCTTTATAATAATAGATTTGGCTTACCTTCAGTATTTTTTTAACTAGACATGTTCTTTTATTTTAAATATACATTAATAAGTGATAGTGGGCTTTAATCTCCATCTTTTATTTAGTTAGTGAGTGATGTGACAGTTTTTCATAAAACAAAATAAGATTCTTTTTTAAAAAGTACTGGTGGTAAACCAAACCCTATAATAAAAACACTAAACAGGAGGAATATGGTAACTATTGAAAAAATAATAAACCAAATAACTTACCAAATTTGCTCTGAGAGTATCAAATCAGGGAGAGATCGTCCACAAGGAAGATGCTCCAGAAACTTATCAAACAAGAAAAATTATGATTCAAAGAAAAACTAATGATTATTGTGCAAAAAAAGTAATGGTGCATGTAGCGCTTACAAATGTTTAATAACAGCATTTCCTACGATTGCTTAAAAATATAGAAATTCTTTAAAGACAAAATGAATTTTTTTTTTTAAAGTTAATATTGACAAAATCTAATTAAGACAGATTATGTTTAGCAAAACTTAAATACAAAAACATAATTGATAATCATTTATCTCAAGAATCCAAAAGAATGAATTTTAAATAAAAATTTTATAATATAGAAAGTTATATATATAATTTAGTTTTTTTTAGAAAAAAAAATTATTTAGTTGATATATAAAAATACTATGCCTAAACTATTTGGTGGGTGTTTAAGCTTACCAATAAAAATCAAATAAAAAGTTCAAGGCGGTAAATATTCTTACCACAGAGAAAGAGCATTGTTTTGGTAAAATTTCAAGGTGGTAAAATCAATAATTATGTGCTAAATTTCTTTAATTAAAAGAAACTAATAACAAATTTTCATGGAGTAAAATATTTGGCTCTCCAGCCAACTAAACAAGATTGACTAATATTGCCGTACGTGAGATAGATCAACAATCAATCCTTCCTTTCTCACAAAACATCACTTTTTAACAAAAATCAAATCTTTGGCCCATATAATAATTTGATAGAAGCAAGGCTAGTAGCCTAGTCGCTACTCTACCTTCCACATGAAAAGTTCATGAAAAAAATTTCCTCAAAAAACAAAAATTTAATCTATTTTCATTTGAACCCTGAAAAAGACATAATTTTTGGGTTTTCATAATAGATACTTATGAAACATTATTCTTTAGCCCAACGTACAATAAGCCGAATGTATAGCCAACAAACATTTTGCAAATTACATTTTGCCTCTTGAGGGAGCGTTGCACAATTTCTTCAATCAAATCCTCTCTCTGCGTCAGGTTGAAGGAGAGTCAAATGGCCAGTATTTGGGCCTTCACCATTTTCAATTGATGTCTATTGTCTATATATGTACATATGGAGAATTAATTAAGCAATGGGCTTCAGCTCAAGCAAAAAGATGTGTGGTTACAAAGGGAGTTAATCTCATACTAAAGGCTATACCGGTTTGATTAATGGAATGATATATTTCGGTACTAATCAATATCGGTGTACCGTTTCGAGTTTACCGTTATTTTATATATATATATATATATATATGTATGTGTGTGTGTGTGTGTATTATAATAAATATAAAAAGTTTACCATAAAATGTTACCTTAATTAAAAACAAATTGTTTACGGTTTTAGACTTTAACATCAATTAAGAGAGAGAAAAAAAAACACAATATAAAAAATAGAAAGTTTAATTGTTCATTGCATACTAAAAAAACAAATAATACTAAGAAATTAATGCAAATAAGTTACTACTCTGCCCTTACAAAAATTCAAAAATTACAAAAATTAAAAATAAAATAAAATAAAATTTCTGTACCGGCTAGTATGCCCGGTACTGGCTGATAATGCCCGAAATCGGCCGATATGGCCTATATTTAAATCGGTACAAAAGGTTGGCATTTTGATACCGGTATACGTACGGGTACGATATATACTAGCCAGTACTAGTACGGTATCAATGATGGAAAAACATGTTTGTATTGCATATAAAACATACGCAGCAAAAAATTAACGAATTTACTTAATTTGCAATTGATAACATGCACTATGTAAGTTTCAGAATGTATAATCAAGAGAGTGTATCTTGGTGCAGTGAATTTTAAAACAAAGATCAAAAGTACTTGGAAACATTTTTAATCTTCACTCCAATTCCACTTGTACCCAAGATGTGTAGTCTCTCAATCAGTTATATGTGTTAGTTCTAGAGAGAATGAGAGAATGTCCAACACTCACATACATACCATTTTATGAAGATGTCTTTCAATAAAAAATTATGCATGTTTCTTCTTTAATAACTAATTATCTAATTGAATCAGCCTTTTGGGCTTTTTCAATTAGGCTTTAGTATGTGGCTTGGAGTGAGACCAAAAAGGAACAAATAAGACACTAGCTCCAATGGGCCTTGGGCTTTTCTATCAACTCTTGACAAGTCCAAAATTACCATTAATTATATTTAATACCACTATATAAATATAATTGCACTTTAGGCCTTATTAATAAATTATATCCCAAGACTTTATTGTACATGCAACCCCTTCATAAAATATTCGTAGTAATACAAAGTCATGAAAGTAGACTGCCACTTTGTAAATTACTACATTTTAATCCTTGAGTACCCAGTTTAATCCTTTAAGTTATTCATCATATATTTATGAAATCCAATTTCGTAAATATATACTTTAGTAACTATTTACTAAAGTAGTTAGGCCTAACATTCAGAATAACAAACCCATTAAACTTATCTTAAGGGAATATTTTGTATCTTCGTTAAGAGACTATGAATTCCATCTTGAGAATATATGTTCCATCAACACTAAATATGGCTGCCTAACATACTAAGGTTTTGACCGTTACTTTAGATCCCATTCCTAATATATCAAAGCAACCTACACTTCATGATCAGATTCATTATTCTCTCAGGATTAAGAGTTCATGCAAATAGAAGTCATGAGATTTATTATTTAGTTGACAGTCGTTAGGAGAATAATAAATTTCAAAGCGATCCAGTTCAATATATCTTAACTCTTAAAACATATCAATACATCAACTAGAAGTCACCACTTCCATGATCAAGACAAATCATCTTAGTTGATATGTTATAGTCTTCGCAAATGAAATACCCAATTTTATCACCAACTACGAACTAAAATTCTAAGTTTACAAAGAACTTGCGATTTATATCTTCTGTGACTTTTCACATAAATCACATACTATGCATCTCATGGACTACATGATAATATCCTAGTATTCACGTTACCATTATTTTAGATAATAATAAAACAACTTTATTAATCATAATATTAATGTCATACTTAATATCATACATAATATCATACTTAATATCATACATAGCATCATACAATAGGATTTAAGGGCACTAATCCCAACAATCAACCACCTTGATGGTTACCCACAAGAAGACAATAACAAAATGCCCAAAAGCCCATCATCAGAATCTCCTACATTTTCCCCTTAAGAATGTTTTTGATTGAGGAAATGAGGTATAAAAAAAACTCTATGCGGGCATATTTTACATACTCTTTTGCAATAAGGTATTACGTTGTAATTGAAACAATATTATTTTAACATAAGTTTATCAATGAAACTTCCTTTATTATATATGTACCAATTACAACTTTTTTTGAGGGAGAACACTCATTACAACTTGAGACCTTAGTATATTGCGAAAAGCTAGTATGTCTCTAGACTTAATAGAAGTAAATAGGGAACATTTTTTTTTTTTTTTAAACAATTAAAAAAAAAAAAAAACTACAAGATATGTCTAATCGACAACACTCTTGTCCCTTCTTAGGGTTATAAGAGGTTTTCCCTCAACACAGTTGGATCAATCAGGGCTATTTTTTTGGAAGTAAATAATATACTAACATTTTTAATATTAAAGTGTTTCATGTGGCAATCTACATATTAAGTAATTGTTGTGGTGACAATGAATATGATTTCTTTTCTTGTTTGATGTGGACAATGAATATGAATATTGGGACACCGATAACATAATAAAATATATTTATAAATTACTTTCTTTAGATTTTGTACACCACTTTATAAGGCTTATTTAATAAAATTAATATTAAAGTAAATGTTTAGCCCTTGAAGTTTGGGATTTTTTTCATTTTTGCCCTTTAAGTTTCGAATTTTAATTTTTGGTCTTCCATATTTGATTTTGTTTTCAGATTAATTCTACCATCCATCTTCATTAGTAATTTGATCATAAAGTGTGAGATAAACTAAAAATAATTTCACTAAGGGAGATAAACAATAGATTCAATGAGGTAAAAAAAAAAAAAAAAATTAAACATGAATTGAAAGACAAAAATGAAAATTTTGAAATGAAAATGGTCAAATAAAAACAACCTTAAAGTTTAAGAATCAAAAGTATATCTTAGCTCATGAAAAATAAAGGCTACCATATATATTAAGTATTTATTTTACTAAAAAAAAAATTACAAATCCATCAGTGACATTTGCTAATGGAAAATTCATGATTGAATGAAACTATCCTTACACGACTCCTTGCCTTCGAATTATTTAGTTTACTTCTTGCAGCAATTCACAGTATTCATGTTTTCATTTGGTCACATAAGAAAGGCAATGCAATGATTGGAAAGATCATGAAAAGTTTATAAAATCAACTCCAAAATCCCATTTTTTGAGTTTTAAGCACTTAAGACTCAGACATGGGGTAATTGAAGGGAATTGGATAATTCAATAGGAATAATCTTATGTTTTTAGTACCACGAAATACGGACACAACAGTAAATGAAACAGTTAAAAAATTATCAGATCGCTTTCTTTTCATATGCCTACAGGATAACACAGCAACTGCATTCTATAAACAGAGATTTAAAAGAGAATTAAATGCTAAAACCAACGACATACCGCAATTCCATTTAGCCCACCGATTTAAAAAATGCCTCGTCCCGCTTAATGCATGAAGGATGGTATGCTTTAGGGCAGCCCCTAACAAGTACGAGTAATAAACAAAAACAAATAAAGTAAATTAATAAGCTTTATTTCTTTCTCTCTTTCTTTCTCCTTTTGGTAATGGAAATGAAGAAATGAATAAACAAACAAAAACTTAAACCCTAACCCACGCTTTCGTTGCCCATAAACTTTTTTCAAAAGCCAAAATCAGCTCATTTTTAACTCGCAACTTTCAGTTTCACTGTTCTCATTTCTCAAGCCCTAAATAAATTAGCAACGACGAAAACAAAGCAAAAGAGGAAAATTGGCGAAGAAAGACTATACTGACCGGCGATCACAGAGCACGAGGCTACCACCATCGAAGCAAATGATGAAACACATGTCCTCTTCGTCCTTCTTCTTCCTCAGCAGTGGCGACGTTATGGTCATCTTCAGCTGACCTCTCCGCGGTCGACCTCGCTTTCTCTTCGCCACCACCACCGTCTTCGTCGTAGTAGTAGTATCCGGCACCACCGGAAGGGGAGGAGGCTCCACCTTGTTCTGCATCGTTGTTTTGGTCATCATCATCATCATCAACTCCACCACCGCCTTGGAAGCGTCCTCCGTCGCCGCCGGTGTAGCTCCGACGAGTTGGGGACCATCGATATGGCATTGATCGACGCTCATGAGGTCCACGTCTCTGCTCTGCTCCGACGAATTGTTAAAGAACTAGATGTGGCAGTGCTTCAGACTACCAAAACAGAGGTTACAAAATTTTTATTTAATAATGAGACAGTAGCATTCCGTGGTAAGCCTGTGTGATAGATTTGCAAACCTTGACCATTACCAACATAAACTGGATCAGAACCAATGGTTTCTTCGGTACCAAGAGTAACGTTGGCTAAATCTGAGGTAATCGATGCGTGGAGCCTGAGTCAGGAGGAGAGGTGAAATAGGCTACCATTTGATTGTATGAAGGACTGTCATAAGCAGTCAAGAGCTAGCAGAATGGCCAATCTTGTGGCATACTTGACTAGTGTGACGATTATAAGTACATGGAGGAAAGCCTTAAACACCATGACCCTGCCCCCTGCCTCGAGATCATCACCAGATTGAGAGAAAGAGCGAGAGTAGTGCTGAGAGGGACCATTCTTCGATCGGTGACCGCGCCCACGAGGCCACAGACCGACCATTAGTGGTGGTGTTATCTTGGTCACCATGTTAGCTGTAGGCTATTTAAATAGCATCATTGGGTCGGGTGTAGCTGTTCTATGGGTTGTTCATGGGTGAGAAGATGACCATAGAGCTCTTCAAGAGTCATGGGATCAACTCGGGTTTTAACAGAGGTGACTAGAGAGTCATAATCCGCGCTTAATCCTTGTCTTGGATTGGGATATTCTCAAAATCATCAAGAGGCTGATCATGAACAGCAGCCAAAGTATCAACAAGTTGCTCGACTTTTTGAAAGTAGTCAGCAATTAATAGACAGTGCCCTTTTTAATGGTTGATAAGTACTGATAACGGACCTGCATAATCCTTACCTTGGACTGGGAGGAGAAACTGCTAACAAAATTCAAAAGTAGCCATACAGCATGAGAAGCGGGAAGGCCAACAACATGGGCAACAAGAGATTTAGAGAGAGATGAGATTATATGGTAGAGAAAATAATCTGATCTTGTTGGACCCAGTGAGTAAATTTGGATTAGGAACTTGAGTAACCATCTGAGGAGTAGTGCCATCAATATAGCCAAGAAGATGCTAACCACGAAGAAACTGATCTTTTTCATACTAGATTTCTTTTTAATGGTCACTGTTGAATTTTAATCGGCTTATAATTTATCCACAGGACGAAAAGAAAAATAAAGAGAATAAACCCATTTACCCGTGTGAGCTTCTCTGAATAAATGACATTCTTTTGTAAATGTCCAAATCTCCGAAAGCATGTATGGTCCAAAGTGTAGATTTAAGTCTTCAATTTTAGTTGGGCCTTAACTTGGGCCACACATTAGAGGGTCTAGGACTGGCATGAACGGTGAAGTGTTTTTTTAGGGTAGGCCTCATAAAAAAGGGCCGGATTAGGTGTTACCCGACCCAGTTTTTATCCTTTAGAGGGTTTTTTTTTTTTTTTTTTTTTTTTTTTGGAAGTTACCCTTTACCCTTTAGAGACCCTATGACATCATGCATATTTTACTTTTTTTTTTTCTTCCCACCTTTCCTTTAGGAAACCAAAAAAAAAAAAAAAAAGATCTGCACCTTTCAGTTTAAAAACTCTCCTCTCTCACTAGATATATGATGGCAACGTAGTCCTCATTGCAGTGATGGTCATGGCTGCCCCAATATAATTTAGGGCCTACAGCGAACGATTAATGGGGTCTTTTATATATATTAAATATTAATTAAATAAAATTATTTAATATTAATCAAATCTAAGTTAATTTGATGCATTGAATACATCAACTAATGAATAATACTAACCAAAACTATGGTTAATTTCATAGAGAGAATTGAATATCATAATTAAAGCATAAATTTAACCAATATATATATATATATATATATTATTTTTCAATAAAAAAAAGAAACCTTTATCCTGGATATTTGACGATACATAGTTAAGTAAATTTGTAATCTAATTTTTAAGAGAAAGAAATAGATATTATTTAGTATGTGACTTTGTAAGAGATTAGTTTACAAAAATTAAAGTCTCAAACTATTAGGGGAGAGTAATCATCATTGATTTTTTTTTTTTTTTTACACAGGATAAAATTTCTACTATAGCCTAATCTAAGTGTATATGTGTGTGAAGCTCCCTCCTGGAAACTTCAACCCCAGTCCTTACCCCTCACACCCTACAAGTATTTATACTTGTGGAGTGACCACCTTACCAAGGGTGCGTAGTGGTAAGTAATCATCATTGATGATCTAACACATTTGCAACTCTTTTTTAAAAGCATTTTTTTTTTTTTAGAGAGTTTCAACTTTCAACCTACAACATCTGCTCCAAATGATAGCTCTATATCTTCAAACCAAGACACCAATCAGTTTTTGGTGTAGGTAGATATTGAACCAAAGATCTCTTATTCAACCATCAAAGACTTTACCGATTAAGCTAACTGGAACCCAAGTATTTTAGGGTTTTAATTAGGTTGGGTTTCTATTAGTCTCATATTTTGAAAGCCTTGTTAGAAATAAATAAAATAAAATAAAATGCTAAAGGTACTATAAAATATTCATAATATGACGTTATAATAATTGTGATTGATGAACTTTATTAACGTAATTAATTGATGCTTCAATTACTTTTTGTGTGAAAGGGGAAATGTCAATTTGTAAGCATATAGTAAATTTTGTGGTATCTTTAGCATCACTAATAAAAAAAAATAGCGCACAATTATTTGAAAAATTCATAATTTTTATAAAATTTTGATTCTTTAACAATGGGAACGGTGCCTTTTTTTCTAGGGGTAAAAATATTTTTTGATGTGGGCCTTAAGCCTAGGCCTTGGGCTAACCCTGGTGATGGTGGTGGTGCTAGTAGCATCTAAGCACTTCATGCACATATGCGGCGGCTGGATTGCTTATAACAATGCATTTGTTCGTAAAATTTGTTTTTTTTCTTTTTTCTTTTTGGTGTTAGCATGTTTTAGCCATCTCCTAACCATTTTTTTTTTCCCTCTAATAGGATGTTCTATTTAATATTTACAAAACTTCCTTGTAATTACCCCATGTTTATAAGTATAAAATTTCAAAAAAAATAATAATAAGTTTAACAGCCAAGTAATCAACTGATCATTCAGGCGGTCTTACAGCGCTTGATTATTACAACCACCTCAAATAGAGGAGAAACAAAATTATTTGTCCCAGAATTATTGCAAGCAGCAAAGTGAGGTAAATTCATTCATTCCAAAAATGAAATTAAGCTTGTTTAGAGTTTAGACCTAGGCTTATTAATACAATAAGGTAAATTTATGGGTTTTTAGAAGTTATCTTGAATTTAAAGTCATCCCATAAGTATTTTTTTGTAAATATTTTTTTATGTTGTTTATTAAATCCTCATTTTAATTTATTTTAGTTATTAACTATATTATGGTTTTGTGATTGGGAGCTTGGAAAATATTTTCCTTTTCTTTGTATTGATGGTTGTTTTAAGGTTATTTGTAAGTAATCACTTATTGAATCTTTTGCATAAATTGCTTACTAATCACTTTTTGAGAAATTTATTGAGACTAATACCCAATTGATATGCTTAATTGAAATTAGTCATTTTGAGTGTGTTTTAACTGCTAATGTGGCACTTGATAGTAATACTAGTGATATTATGTCATTCAGCTACTAACTCTATTGTTTAGTACACTAATCCATTGTGTGTTTCTTAATTCGTAGGATGGTAATGGTGATGGTGATGGTGATTCTGCAGTGGATATACAGTCTCTCGATACTCAGCACTTATCATTTGATGATTCGCAGTAAGCGATACTTTGGGCACCTATTTTGGAGTAGTTACTATGATATTTTGATATTTATAATAAAGTTTCAAACTTTGATATATATGTACACATCATAGTTGGAAACTTAATTATAACATTCTGACAATTAGAATATATTCTTTTGTGTAGGACATTCTATATAGTTAGAATGTATTCTTTTGTGTAGGACATTGTACATAGTTGTTTAGAATGTATTATTTTGTTCATAACATTCTAGACACTTGGCATGTATTATTTTGTATATAAAATTCTAGACATTTTGGATGTAATTATTGATATGGTGTAATTAAATATATTTAGTTCCATTTTCTCACATTCCAATTTCCTAATGTGTCCATTTTTTGTCAAGTGCCCATGCAATAAGTTGACATTCTGGATAGTTCCATCGTGCTTGCACCGACACTAAAAATATAACAAAAATATTATGAGCAGAAAAACACATCGAAGAGGAAAACATTGATCTTTGCAAAATTCCCTCTTAATAAGAAATCAAATCCCCCACCTTCAGCTTCTGCCCATCTAGTGCCCCTAGCCAGTTGGAATGCTTGCTAGTTTTTATAAAACATACCTTAGTTTGTGCAAGTGCAACCATACCTTCACCACACTCATCCTTAAAATTACCAATCCAACCACAATGAACTTATATCAGCGCATTTTAGCTTATGCTACCTCTCCTTTAAAGTCATCTAATTCTTAATTTAGCCTATCTACTAGCTCTTGATTATGTATTAAATTCAATTTTCTAGAGCAAAAGATAAACAATTTAATAAACAACAAGGAATAAAAACTACGTACCTTGTGAACAATGTGAGCATTGCAGCCTGTAGATTTGGTGACTTTTTCCATACAAAGTGGGAGGAACTTTGTATCATCCTTGCAGTTTCCACATTTGAGCTTAATTCTAAACGTGTTGGTGGAGCTCCACCCACTAGTTGGTTCCATACGTGAAATTCCTTCAATCTCTGGTAAAATACACAATTTGAAGAGTTGAGACATCTTGCACAAGAAAAGTTATATAAGAAAGTCAAGAACTAAGGTTTCATAGATATGATGCCTTTGATTGATGAAACATTACGCTCCCAAATTATGTCATATAGGATAGAAGGAATCAATTTTGGAAGAGTTAAAAGTGTTAAAATTGTTGCAATAGTAACTTAAACGTGTTAAAATATTGCATCAACAATAATAAGTTGCAATAACTTATAATTTTTAGTTGCAATAGAAGTTTTAATAAATTAGGAAAAATTGTTACAATAACTTAAAACGAAAGAATCGTTGCAATAAATTAATACCAATTATTTTTGCAATCTATTGTAATGAAAATTTCGAACTAATAGCTTATTGCAAAGAAGTTATCATTGCAATAATTTGATATTAATTCTTTTATAATCTATTGCAATGACAAATATGATACTGCAACAAATATATTGTTGCAATAACTTAGTATCAATTATTTCATAATCTATTGCAATGACAAAATGAAGTAATTATCTATTACAATAAAGATATCATTGTAATAATTTAAAGCGACTTATTTTGGTCAATTATTTGTAATCTATTGCAATAAATTTAGTGAAGTAATAGCCTATTCCTACAAGATATAAGAAATAGTAAATTGTTTATTGCAGTAATATATATATATATATATATAATTGCATTAAAGTTATCATTAAAATATTTGCAGTTTATTGCAACAAAAATTTTTGTTATACAAACCTATTATCTCAAATTTTATTACAACATCTTGCATCAACTATTGCAAGGACTTTAATGTTATTGCAACAATTTTTTCATTGCAATAAATATTTTTTCTTGTAGTGTAAGAAAACATGTTTCTCTTAAACAACAACAAGCACAATCTAATGGTTGATGTATTTCTCATGGTGCACATACCAGAACAATTAGTCCTGTTTCATTGGCAAAACCAAATAATTTTTTAAAAAAAAAAAAGAAAAAAGAAATCAATGTGGTAAAATTCACTATTCCTAACTACAAAAGTAGTCAAGTGAAGGGAAACATGAAAATTTTTCTATCGAAAAGCATTGATGGCAACCATTTCAAAGGTTCTTTCATTTCCTACATCCACCAAACATTTATTTAGTTCATCGAAATTCAATTGAGAGGATGAGAATGTTATTAGGGAGAATTTAGTACTGGTTTAATATTTTTTTTTTTTTTGGGTAAGAAACTTATATGTAGAAATGTGGATGGAAGTTTTGAACAATACACTAACCTTCGATCTTCCTAGAATTAGGAAATTCAGGCTGCACTCCAGGAAAACTCAAAAGGAATAGACTCAACACCTTCTTCCTAAAAAATGAAAAGGTAGAGTCAAGACATTTAATTTAGACAACCTAAATAAAAAAAGACAAGTTAGAAATCTTACATCAAATGCTATTCATTTAACTCCAAGACAATTTCATTCAATGGATACATGTTACAGCACTCAATCAACATGACTTTAATGTCGCCATTCTTGTTTGGGCGGCCATTCATCAGGTTCAAGATTTTAACCTTTCCTATAGTTTTGCATCAACACTGAATCATGTATATATACACACACATTGATGACTGAATAACTTTATTTCAAACACACTAACACGAGCAAATGAATTAAGCTTGCAAGGTCAAAACTAAGCATGCACTTGGATAATTAACAGCTACATACTAAATCTTAAACATATAAACACAAAAAACAAAAGAAAAACACACTTGGATACTTATATGAAGTGGTTCATGCTTCTTCTTGTTAACAATTCTCTCCAAAGAAAGTTTGAGAAGTCTAGTGTTCAAGCCACAAGAAAGAGGTTGGTTTTGTTCCATCCACCTAGTGGCATCAAGTTGGTTGCTATGTGATCAAGCTGGAATAAGTACTGTCTATGCCAGCGTTTTCAAAAGCGCTGGTATAGGCCTTTTAAATTATATTGATTCAAGACCTATACCAGCGCTTTTTAGAACACTGAAATAGGTGCTGCCTATGCCAGTGCTTTCAAAAGTACTGGTATAGGCCTTTTAATTTATTTGGTTTTGCCAATGAAACAGGACTAATTGTTCTGGTATGTGCACCATGAGAAATACATCAACCATTAGATTGTGCTTGTTGTTGTTTAAGAGAAACATGTTTTCTTACACTACAAGAAAAAAATTTTATTGCAATGAAAAAAATTGCTGCAATAACATTAAAGTCCTTGCAATAGTTGATGCAAGATGTTGCAATAAAATTTGGGATGGTAGGTTTGTATAACAAAAATTTTTGTTGCAATAAACTGCAAATATTTTAATGATAACTTTAATGCAATGATATATATATATATATATATATTGTTGCAACTATTTCTTATATCTTGTAGGAATAGGCTAGTACTTCACTAAATTTATTGCAATAAATTACAAATAATTGACCAAAATAAGTCGCATTAAATTATTGCAATGATATCTTTATTGTAATAGATAATTACTTCATTTTGTCATTGCTATAGATTATGAAATAATTGATACTAAGTTATTGCAACAATATATTCGTTGCAGTTTCATATTTGTCATTGCAATAGATTATAAAAGAATTAATATCAAATTATTGCAATGATAACTTCTTTGCAATAAGCTATTAGTTCGAAATTTTCATTACAATAGATTGCAAAAATAATTGGTATTAATTTATTGCAACGATTCTTTCGTTTTAAGTTATTGTAACAATTTTTCCTAATTTATTAAAACTTCTATTGCAACTAAAAATTATAAGTTATTGCAACTTATTATTGTTGATGCAACATTTTAACACGTTTAAGTTACTATTGCAACAATTTTAACACTTTTAACTCTTCCAAAATTGATTCCTTCTATCCTATATGACATAATTTGGGAGCGTAATGTTTCATCAATCAAAAGCATCATATCTATGAAACCTTAGTTCTTGACTTTCTTATATAACTTTTTTTGTGCAAGATGTCTCAACTCTTCAAATTGCGTATTTTACCAGAGATTGAAGGAATTTCACGTATGGAACCAACTAGTGGGTGGAGCTCCACCAACACTTTTAGAATTAAGCTCAAATGTGGAAACTGCAAGGAAGATACAAAGTTCCTCCCACTTTGTATGGAAAAAGTCACCAAATCTACGGGCTGCAATGCTCACATTGTTCATAAGATACGTAGTTTTTATTCCTTGTTGTTTATTAAATTGTTTATGTTTTGCTCTAGAAATTGAATTTAATACATAATCAAGAGCTAGTAGATAGGCTAAATTAAGAATTAGATGACTTTAAAGGAGAGGTAGCATAAGATAAAATGCGCTGATATAGGTTCATTGTGGTTGGGTTGGTAATTTTAAGGATGAGTGTGGTGAAGGTATGGTTGCACTTGCACAAACTAAGGTATGTTTTCTAAAAACTAGCAAGCATTCCAACTGGCTAGGGGCACTAGATGGGCAGAAGCTGAAGGTGGGGGATTTGATTTCTTATTAAGAGGGAATTTTGCAAAGATCAATGTTTTCCTCTTCGATGTGTTTTTCTGCTCTTAATATCTTTTGTTATGTTTTTAGTGTCGGTGCAAGCACGTTGGAACTATCCAGACTGTCAACTTATTGCATGGGCACTGGACAAAAAATGGACACATTGGAAATTGGATCGAATATGAGAAAATGGAACTTGTTGATGTGGCCTTCGATTTTCAGTGGCAGGCCTATGATGTAAGACATTAAAATTATTTCTTTGATTATATTTTGAGTATTAATGCATTCTAATGATTTCTTTTTGCAAAAAAATGGCAATATATCTGATGGATTTGAATTTACTTCTGGTGTGAGCCCTGTATTCAAGGTTCAAGTTCCCAAAAGTGATACCATAGGACAAGCTGCAGTGTTAAGCTTGGACAAAACTTAAGTACAGTACCTTAAATGCTGTTCCTTAGGTTCCCCTCTTAAGATTCAGCCTTGTGGCTACTTAACTTAAAAATACACTTTCATCCCATGTGAAAAATCCATAAGGCAGAATCTTAAAAGGGAAATTTAAGGAACAACACCTAAGTACTGTACCTAAGTCTTGCTCGTTGAGCTTAAGGGGATATTTTGAAGTGATGAATGGTTGCAAGATTTGATCTCATTACATCTTGCTATATTACTACTACTAATTAAGTCTTGTAATATGACATCTTTCTCTATCACTAGCTGGACTTGGTGGAGTGAAGCTATTTTAGATGATACATAATTGTTATATATAATATTTTTCAAGAAAACTCTATGTTGGCTTATAGATTCAGACTGAAGCTATTTTGAGAGCTTTCAATGTTATGTTAATTAAAAGTAGGAACCTAGCTGCTATGGCAGCAAGGCAAATTCCTAATATTGTGATGTAATCCTTAACTTCTTTGCCTGGTATTAGGAAGAAAAAAAGTCTTGGAATACTTTTTTACAATTTTTTTTTTTTTTTTTTTACCGTATATGATATGCAATAGTACTTTTGGACTGGAATGCATGAAACATTATTGTTTATGAAAAATCCCAACATAGTTTCATAAAAATAAGTGGAATGTATAGCTAACAACAATCAGAATCACCACAAATATATCAATAATCAATTATATCACCATCTTCACTCTGTACAGAGTCTTGACCACAAGTACCACAGAAATTTCAAAGTTTACAACCATTAATTGAAAAAATAAATTAAAAAAATAAAGATATAGAAAGGTTTAAAAGAGTAAATACTAAATAATGAAAGGAGGTTTTAAGGATACAGTAGGTATAACCAGTTAAGTATAACCACGTAATTATAAAGTCCACTGTTTTACAGCTCCTTTATTATGCTTTACCAAGTACAAACTCTAAACTCTTCCTTGTCCCAGTCCTTTCAAAAGCAAACCTATTGCTCAGCACAGAAGATAAAGCTAGAAGAACGTTATGCGAAAACCTACTTTTGGTTTTCTAAATCCCAATGGCTATTGGAATATAAAGAATTTCAAAGTTCTGTTATCTTCAATTCACTGTGTTTAGAGCATTAAACATACAAATAGTTTACATTATCCAATGTGGGCAAGCATTTATTCCACGAGAAATTATTGTTTCAGATTCTAATCTTGTAATAGCTTAAGCCACCTCTCCATGCAAATGGTGATTCCAATCCAATCTAAATTGAATCGCATGATTTCTGTCCAGGGTAGGCAATATATCAAACAATGTCTTGCAATTGAGAAGCCTCTCATCTTCAATCCCAGGAATACTGATGATCATTGCTCCTTTTAAATGATGTCGCCAACATTTCGGATGACTAGATCAACAATAGTCTAGATCTTCTCTATTTAGTACTTTCTCACATAGCACCTAGAGTTTTATGTAAATTAGAGTTGAAGTAGTTAGTTCCAGCAAGAGTAATAATTCTGAGACAAATTAGAATTATTCCTAATCATCATTGCTTTTCATAATCTAAATAATTGCATCCATAGCCACAGCCCACATCTTCGCACCTGGCATCAAGTAACTACATTCTCTTTAAGTAATCTAAACAAAACATAGTGAGAATATTTAAAACAGAGTCTTGGGCACAAAATGGAGGATATTTATTACTGTCTTCAGGGAAGCAAGTGTAACTACTAACTAGGTCAAGCGTTTGCAGCATGAGTGTTGCTTGAATTCTGTTTATAGAGGGAACTGCCTACTTGGTTAGAGATTAAAAACAACCATTTTCAATGTTTAAATACTGCAAACTATGGGCCTATTTCTACATATTTGGTAGGAAAGTTTAACAAAGACAGTTTGAGTCGCAGTTCTCATTTTAGGGTGTTTAAGCACTGCACTGTATTTTAAGAACATCTCAAAAGGAGTTTTCAGTTTTTAAGTCACAATTTTAAGTGACATTGTTGTAATTATTTTGAAAACCATGAACCCATATGATGTTAACAACAAATAAAACAAAATTTTTCTTTAAAACACATACTCATACCAAACACTCAAATTGTATTTTTTTTCACTTTTAAAAAAATGTTATTAGAAACATAATACCAAGCACTTTTTTCTTTTTTCTTTTTTCTTTTTGCACTTCGAGTACCTTAAACACTAGTTCAACACTTTTCAAACCACGGTTTTTACATCATTTTGAAAACCAATACCTAAACTCTCTTACTAAATGAGACAACTGTTGGGTTTCTCCATTTGGTAATGAGATATTGACTCATTCATCACAATCATACCCCACTCACATCCCCAAAAAATAAGAACTGTCTTGATTTTTTTCAAACTAAATGATAGACTTGCAGAAAGTAGAAATTTTTTATGTTTCAAACAAATAAATATTTATTTGAAAGTTAATATTTTCCTAATTTTAACTTACAATTCAGATGGAAAGGTTCTCTTACAATTTAAAAGGAATCACATCAAACCTGAGTGCATCATAAATAAACATCTGTAGTATTTCTCCAGTGCTTGTGGGAACGAATGTACAATTGTTTGGTTTCTTTATTTGGAATTGAAATACTTATTCACCAAAAAAAGAATAATTGTGGAAGGTAAACTTGTGCATATTTCAAACTAATTGATAAATTATGGGATTTATAACTTTTGGTTGTATAAGACTAACTGATATTTTATTAAATGTTTCAATTTTTCAAGTTTTAAAGTATATTCACATCAGGCTTGTGATAATGTACTGTGTGAAACAGAAGATAAAGGTTTGTGAAAACTTTGGCATAGGATTCACATCAGGTTTGAGTACTGAAATTTTATTTATCATATTCTTCAAATAAAAATAGAGACAAGATAATATAGAGATATAATGAGAATATCATTCACAGGCTCATTAATTTTATTCTTCCATATAATTCTTAAAACTTATATTTAAGAAAAATTACTAGCTACTAGAGTTTTCTCAATAAAAATTGATTTTGGACAAATATATTGTTCTATAAATATTCCCTCACCCTCCCAACTCTAATAGGCTTGTTTAAAAAAATCATTAATTCAAAAACTAGATAATGGAAATGGACACCAACGGTCTCAAAGTTGATGTCTCTTGATAATGAATGGATTTTTTTTTTTTTAGACGGACCTATTAAGAGGTTTTAAGTCTCAAATCCCCAGACTATGGCTTGTGGCAAACGAGGCAAGGTTCAGGATACAAATCATTTAAAATAATAATAATAATAATAATAATAATAATAATAATAACTTCAGCAACTTTGTTACTAGATGAGAATTAATTAACACTAGTTTAAAAAACAGAACAAAAATAAACCTAACTACATTATTACTTTATAGAAATGCAAATTCTTTTTTTGAATCTTAATTGTTTGACATCAGGAAGGATAGGTATTTAAAATCAGACACCACTTTTCCCTTATATTTTAACATCTGACTAATTGTATATGTTAATCACTAAGAGCATTCACAACCAAAAATTCTATCCTATCTTATTTTACCATCCCAAAAAGTCACTTTATCAATTATACAATACAATTTTACAATACTCTCCACATCCCAACTTTTATTTTTCTATTCTACTCATTAAAATAATATTTCTTCACAATAAAATATATATTTTTTCTTTTTTCCCAATTTTCTCCTCCACACACTACCTTCTAGACTCCTCCATTAACTTTACTTTCCAACTTCTTCCACAAAAGTCCATTCCTTTATCCAACATCATCCATATCAAGTTATCAACCCAAATTGGCAAAAGCGAAAAAAAAAAAAAAAAAAACAAACGCAGCCAACATTGATGCAAAACCCATCACCTTCTTCCACACAACTCCAACCCAGATTGGCGAAACAGAAAAATTAAAAAACAAAAAACAAAAAGCAACGCAGCCAACATTGCTGCGAAACCCATCACCTTCTTCCACACAACTCCAACCCAGATCAGCGAAGGCGAAAAAAAAAAAAAAAAAAAAAAAAAAAAAAAAAAAAAAAAGGCTGCCAACATTGCTGCAAAACCTCACTGCAAAACCCGCTCTCATCTCTCTCTCTCTCTATTTGTGGCTTGGTACTTCTCCACCTCCCCTCCAATCAAATCTACTATTAACGCTCACAGCTCCATGCCGAACAGCAAGCTCCACACCGTCACCCTCAATCACCCATCCCCACCACCACGAAAACCCTCAACCACATCAAACCCATGAGCTCCACCACATCAAACCCTTGATTCAAGGGAAAATAGAGAGGAAAAAAAAAATTAAAAGGGAAGAGAGGGACGAGAGAGGGGGAGGGATTCAATGAACTAAAAAAGAAGAAAAAGAAAAAAAGCTAGAGAGAGGAGATAGAGAGTGTGATTAGTGAGAGAGAGAAAGAGGAATTGATAAAGTAAAACCAAATAAAATATTAGTTTTTCTTTTTACAATTGTGTTACAGTGAAATTCTAAAAGTAGAATTGCACTGTAGCAATATTGCAATTTTTTTTGCAGTACTTGCTTTTTACAAACCCAGCTGTGAGGGGGGGGCCTTTATGCTAAACCCATCTTACATTTGCCATATTCATGCCCAGCTGTGGATGATCTAACAAGCAACAAATGAAAACCCACTTTAATCTAATTAACTCGTTAAGTGCAACTTAGTCTTATAGAGGCACTCTAAAATCTAGTAGAAGAAAAATCAAACCTTTTTGCAATTCTCCTGGGACTCCAAACTTGTTAGCAATGACAGTTTTTTTGGACAACAACTCCAAAGCAAGCCATCTAAAAGACTTCCATGATCTATTGTTTCTATGAACGGTGGTGATATTCGTACATCTAGCGTCATAAATTCCAGTTCAAATGATGGAGGAAGTGTAATTCCTTTCAATTCTTCAAGATTAAATGCAACCTTTATAATCAATGCAAAGTAAAAAGGTTTCAGAAAACAAAAAGTGAAATTTAAAATTTAAAATCACGCTGAAGAAAAATTGGTTGAAAATAGATAAATTAACTTGCATTAGGGGACATACCTCTTGACACAAGATTCTTAGGGCCAAAACTTTTCTTTGATTTGACATTACTAGAAATTCCCTCAACTTATGGAACCATAGAGTGTCAATAGAATCTTCTTCGAATAATATAAAAGTAAGGTTAAAAGGACACGGAGCATTCTTAGAAGATATCACAGCAATAACATTCTTGTAGTTGGAAAATTCGAATGTTGACAGATTCGGACTATCAATTTCAACCCCCAGCAGCTTTTGGCATGACTCAATCATTAAACACCTAAGCAACTGTAAAGAAATCTTAACTCTTTCCAAGAATATGGTTGTTCTAAATTGCAATTATTAGTTGATTCTGAAACAAATATTATCCTAGGCAAACAATACCACGTGTTCCTTTTGGTTTGAACCTGAAGATCTATCTCTTTGACACCGTGTTCCAAGGCCATACCTATCCATTTATCAACCAATGAAGCCAACTTGAAGTCAACAAGGGTCATGTTAAGTATAAACTTCTGCATCGGCAACTGACACTCGTAAAACCTACTTATAAACTTATCCACATCATTCATGAACTTTTCAAGTCTTTTCTGACTCTGGACACGTATTTGGCAGGCAAGGCGAATCAAGGTTAAAGTAATGCATTTGATCAAAATCTAAAATGGGGAATCAGGACCATACACAATTCCATTTCTTGGACACGAGACCAGTTTTAGCTGCCTCTTTTCGGGATAGGAGGGATAAGATGTGATGGAGGATAAATTCTGGTAAATCCGATATCCGATCCACAGCATAAATTTTTTCATCCATCACGTACGTGCCTCTCTATGCTCATCAATTTTCTACCTTCTGCTTTTGTATCAGGAGATTTACCAATAAATAAAAAAAAAAAAAAAATAACCCAATGGTACAAATATAAGCGAAAAGTAGATAGTTAATCTAAAACAAAGGATTCAGAAAGAAACACATCTTATTAATTCTAGTTATAAAATAAATTAAAATATAAAGGCCAATGAACTCAAGTAAGGTATCTTGATATATTTGTTACTATAAATATGAAAAAATAACAACGAAAATCTTATAAATGAACAAGAAATTCATAAAAAAGTTGGAAGATAATGGAATAATACAACAAAAAGATAACAATTAGAATAATCATAATGATGTACAAACATGCACTATGACAATTATTGATTACATAAAAAGGCAAAATTATTTTCCAAATTTATTTACAATTGTTTCAACATTACCAATAAAAAAATTGTAATTTTTACGATAGAAAAAAAGAAAAAAAAAAAAAGAAAAAGAAAAAAGAAGGCATAGTTTTGGTTTTGGTTCTAGTTCTGGTTTTTGTTTTGGTTTTGTTGATTATTAACAAGTTTTGATGGGCTAAATAAGACTGACTAATTGTTCAACGGCTTGCCTACTTTCAACGTGAAAAGTTCAACCTTCTTCTTTTACCTCACAATACAAATAAATAAAGCAAAGTATTACCTCTTCGAATAGAACGACGGCGTTTCCCTTCAGCTTCTTTAGTGATAGTGAGGAGTTTCCAGCTCTCTAAAGTCTGAACGCTGAACCTCACCAGGAACAAACTGTTTTGGTTCTTTTATTAACCGGAGTGAGTATGCTATGGCCCTTTTATAAAGGGGAGCCCTTTTTCTAACGGGGGCCTAATAATAATAATTATTGTTATTAAATTTACATTTTCCATCCTATTTGTGTACTAACAAACCACTGCTAATCAAATTTTTTTAAATGGGACAATATTAGTGTGTGTGTGTGTGTGTGTGTGTGTGTGTGTGATGAACAATATGGATGTGCGGGGCGACCATTGTGGCGGACTCCCATGAGCGTGACCTTTGGGAAACTTATTCATTAGGGAATATTGGATTGAGTCATAACTACTACTATTTGGGGTGACAATAAAATTTACCCTAACCCCATGAGAAGGCTCATACTCTTGGACTAGCTACAGGAAGGAATTCTCACATTCCACTATTTGGCTTCGAACATGGGATCTCAAGCAATGCTGCACTCTTGCATTTGTGCCAAGACCACTAGACCACCCTTCTCGATGATAGAAATAGACATATACATATACACACACTACATAGAAGTGATGCTTTACAACTCATGAGGGGTAAAACTGTCAAATTGCACACTAGCCAATCAATTCACTAGTGCTCCACATAGAATTCTAATTCTAAACAAAGTAGTTTTTATTTTAAATGCTAAAGAAATTTGAAATTCCTAGTGCATGTAAGTGCATTCACATTTGAGTTTTTTTTTTTTTTAATATCCATTTTATACTCTAAAAAGCTACTTTATATATTTTATCAATTTACTTAATAATACATCTAACATCTCATTTTTTTTATTTTTACAAATAACACAATAAAATAATATTAGCTGTGAGTGAGTCGGGCCCGACGAACCCAGCCAGCCCACCTAGACAAAGCCCAACACGAAGCCCAAGGCCCATTAGGTAATGCAAGCCTGAAACACAAAGGGGAGGTAACCCCGGGCTCCATCACAGGGGCCCGATCATTGGCCGAGAGGTTCCTTAGAGGCCCTCAAAGTTCGGTGGCCAGCACTGACCACCCAAGAAATCTCTGGGCAGTCCCAATAGGATCGGTTACTGGGAATCAACACGTCTAAAAGGAATCCACTCACAAGCATTGTCCTACGTCTGGAACAAGTTCCAAGAGAATCCTCTGAATTCGTGAGGATCCCTTGGAATTCTGAAAAACATGGGAATTCGTGAGTTAGTGGGGAAAGAAATGATAGCTACCCCACTAGTAGAGAGCTATAAAAGGAGGTCGAAGCTGAGGGAAGGGGGATTGGATTCTTTGGGGTAAAGAGTGAAGAGTGAGGCTAAACAGAGAGAGAGCAAGAGTGTGGTGACATACTAGGAAACTCAGGACAACGAAGGGAGAGTGTAACCACTAGTTTGGGGCCTCGTTTGGTTGGATTGAGCACATTACCCACATACAAATAAGTTGTGAGCCCTTTATATTGCGTCAACGGTGATCCTAGGCATGCACATTAACCTTATCACATGTGTTTCTCTCATGCGATGAGGCTTTTTTTCTTTTTTGGTTTAATATCTTAATTTTCCATTCACATAACGAATTTTTCTTTAACATTTTTCATATAATTCATGCATCTTGAAAGGTTATGTCGTTTCTCAAAAAAAAAAAAAAAAAGGTTATGAAGTTACCAATTCACAATATATGTAGTTGGTAAAGCACAATACATAATATAATTAAATTGAGAAATTAGTATATAAATTTTTAAATTGAAAAAGTAGTATACAAATTTTGTTTTAAGTCGGACCAATTTTGATAGGAAACTGCTTGACCATTGAAAAGAATTCAATATATGAAATAGTGAATGCAGAAGAATGGTTAGAGATAGGATAAAAAAATGAAAGGAGATTTTTTTTTTTTTTGTGGATAAATTATAAATTGTTGTGCCGGTAGCATTGCTATGATTGAGTTGACCAATTCAGCACAAAAAGTGTAATATACTCGCAAGGAAAATTAAACTCAATTATTTAATGTGAATCACATCTCCCCCCTCTCCAAATCTAGTATCCATATAACAAATCTACCGCGTAATCTTAAGGTGATAGTCACTCCACAAGAAGTACAAATTCTTGTGGAGTGGGTGGGTGGGGGAGGGCAAGGGCCGGGATTCAACTTTTTAAGAGAGAGACTCATACATATATATATATATATATATATATATTTAAATTAAGTTAGAGTAGAATTTTTGTATATCTTGTAAAAAAAAAAACCTATTTACCTATCAAATGATTGAATATAATTAAAGAATCTAGGATCAACACAAAAAATCTGAGTCTAAGCTTTATCCCTATAACAAAATAAAATTAAAAAAGAAAATTTCAAACAAATAAATTTTCAAAAATAAAGGAAGATTCAATGTCTAATCATAAGTGTTGATCAAACGGATAATACAAATTTGACAAGCATTTATTTCACTAGACTATATTACTTTATATTCTAATGCACCCTTCCATGCAAATGGTGTTCCAATCCAATCTGAATTGAATCTCTTGACCTTTTTCAAGAGTAGGCAACGTAGCTAACAAAGTTTTGCAATCAAGAAGCCTTTCACCTTCAATCCCAGCAATACTCTTGATCTTTGCACCTTTAAAATGATGTCTCCAACAACAAGAGCAGCCCCAATCTTTTTTATCCAATATCTTTTCACATAGCACCTAGTGTTCAAGTAAATTAGAGACAAATAATTAGATCCAGCAAGTGTAATTATATTAAGACAAATTTGACATTTTCTTAATCAACCTCGTCGTTTAATCAAAATATTTGTATAAAGCAACACGCATGCCACTTACATGACTCAAATAACACTAAAAGGGGCCAATTTCCCACCTCTGGCTCGAAGCCCATTTAAAATCCCTAGATAAAGTCGCACATGTGACATGTCTCCTCCAAACCAAGAACATCAAAAAATGTTTTTGCAAGAACATTAAAAATCTATCCAAAGCAGAGTTCTGTAACGCAAATTGGGCATCTACTTCACTTTCTTCAGAGAAGCAAGTGTTAACTTGCAACTTGTATGCTTCTTGTGGCAACTGATTGCACAATTGTTTGGTTTCTTCATTTGGAATTAAAATGCTCATTCATCGAATTATTCATTAAAAAAAAGGGGGGGGGGGGGGATTGTAGAACTTCTGGTTATTTCAGACTACCTGATATTTTATAAAAATGGATAAAACTCTCTATCTACTTATGATACTGTGTATTAATAGAAGATCAAAAGTTTGTCAAAACTTCAGCATAGGAATCACATGAGGCTTGAGTGCTAGAATACTAGAATATCATGGTCTTAAAATAAAAATAAAGTAAAATAATATAGGAATATAATGAGAGTACCATTCACAGATCATTATTCATTTATTTGTATACTTCCATATAGGTCGATCTTTAATACATAATACCTTCTAAGAAAATTTCCTATCTACTAAAGTTTTTTAAGTAAAAACTTATTCTATCACGAATTTATGGCACTATAAATACTCTCTAACTATCCCTAATCTTTTAGGCCTGTTTAAACAAATCTATAATGTTCAAAACAGATTATGTAAATGTACACAGCATGGGTCTCAAAGCTACTGCCTCTTGCACTGATATTTTATTTTGGGACAGACTTATTTCTCAAATCCCCACGCTTTTTAGCTTGTCAGGTTGTGGCAAATAAGGAAAAAGCACAAATAACTTAACAAATTAATAATAATATTTACATTTTTCATCCTATTTGTGCACAACCAAAACACTACTAATCTACAGCATATTTGCGTTCTACTAAAAAAAAACCGACCATATTTGAGTTGGAGTTTTCAAAGGTTCTTAGGAGATAGAAATCATGAAAATATTTTATGAAGTACTAACTTCACCAACATATTTTTATAGTTGTTGGAAATTAACACTAGTTAGCGGTCATCGATGGGCCAACTTGGCCTGGTCCGGCCCATTTTTTACTTTGCCCCATGAGCATAATGAGCTAGGCATAGTAGGCTATTAAACAAACATAATGGGTTATTAAAATCATTCACAAAATGCAACCAAACAAACAAACTGCTTTGGGCTCCAACCCATCCTATGTATGGCGCAGTTTGCTAGAAGCCAGGGAATTGATAAGAGCAGCTACGGTTTGGAAGGTGGGTGATGGGAGGAGTATCAAACTGGAGGACCACAGATGGCTACCCCACCCCCCTAAATTCCAACCCAATGCAAATATGGATTTGAGGGTGAGTGACCTCTTCGACCCAGGCACAAAGCAGTGGCACACACATGTCCTTCACACAAACTTCATGCACTCTACTGTGGAGGATATTCAACGTATCAATCTTAAGGACACACACAAACCAAGGATGAATTAATCTGGAAGGAAAATACGAAAGGCATTTTCTCGGTTAAAAACGACTTCTATGTACTGGTGCGAGAATTGATGGCTGTGCTCTCGACCAAAGAACTGGAGGTGTGGGCTACAGTATCCTGGTCCATATGGAATGCTAGAAAAAGGTGCCTCTTTGACAAAAAAACAAACTCAACCGTACGACATCTGGAGAAGTGCAATGACCCTTTAACAAGACTACCAGCGACTCTGTCAGTGACTGGGTAAATTGTGTGTTAAGCCTAAATTGTGTTTGTTGGGGTGTGCACGTGATCATGTTTGTATCGTCTAGTAGGGAGACATGCAGCTGCATGCATAGGCTATTAGGCCCACGTACCTCCCACTAATGTTCTCTGGAGGATGGTTATGTAATACATATACTAAAAGCTTGAATAAAATTCTATCTTTTACGTTCAAAAAAAAGAAATGCAAATGATTTTATGAATCGTAATCATTCGACATCAGAAAGGATAGGTTTTTCAAAATCAAAAACCACATTTCCCACATATTTTAATTGTATAAAGTTCATCACCTAACAGATGATGTAATTAATTGATAGTAATATTTAATTGATAGTAAAATCTAGTAGAAGAAAAATCATACCTTTATCCACTTCTTCCGGGACTTCAAACCTGTTGGCAGTGACAATTGTTTTGGACGACAACTCCAAAGCAAGCCATCTATAAGACTTCCATACTCTATTGACCATGCCGAAATCCGTACGTCTAGCATCATAAGTTCAAGTTCGAATGACGGAGGAAGTGTAATTCCTCTCAAACCTGTTGGTAAGGTATGATACATAATATAATTAAATTGAAAAATTAGTATATAAATTTTTAAATTGATAAAGTAGTATACAAATTTTGTTTTAGGTCGGACCAATTTTGATAGGAAAATGCTTGACCATTGAAAAGAATTCAATATAAGAAAGTGAATGCAGAAGAAGGGTTAAAGATAGGATAAAACAATGAAAGGAGAAGTTTTTTTTTTTTTTTTTGTGGATAAATTATAAATTGTTGTGTCAGTAGCATTGCTATGATTGAATTGACCAATTCAGCACAAAAAGTGTAATATACTCACAAGGAAAATTAAACTCAATTATTTAATGTGAATCACATCTCCCCCCTTTCCACTATCTAGTATCCAGATATCAAATCTACCGCGTACCCTTAAGGTGATGGCCACTCCACAAGAAGTACAAATTCTTGTGGAGTGAATGGGTGGGGGAGGGAAAGGGCTGTGATTCAACTTTTTAAGAGAGAGACTCATACATATATATATATATATATATATATACACACACATACTTAGATTAAGATATAGTAGAATTTATGTATATCTTGTTTAAAAAAAAAAAACTATTTACCTATCAAATGATTGAATTTAATTATAGAATCTAGGAGCAACACAAAAAATTTGAGTCTAAGCTTTATCCCTATAACAAAATAAAATTAAAAAAGAAAATTTCAAACAAATAAATTTACAAAAATAAGGAAGATTCAATGTCTAATCATAAACGTTAATCAAACGGATAATACAAATTTGACAAGCATTTATTTCACAAGGCTATATTACTTTATATTCTAATGCACCCTTCCATGCAAATGCTGTTCCAATCCAATCTGAATTGAATCTCTTGACCTTTTCCAAGAGTAGGCAACGTAGCTAACAAAGTTTTGCAATCAAGAAGCCTTTCACCTTCAATCCCAGCAATACTCTTGATCTTTGCACCTTTAAAATGATGTCTCCAACAACAAGAGCAGCCCCAATCTTTTTTACCCAATATCTTTTCACATAGCACCTAGTGTTCAAGTAAATTGGAGACAAATAATTAGATCCAGCAAGTGTAATTATATTAAGACAAATTTGACATTTTCTTAATCAACCTCATTGCTTAATCAAAATATTTGTATCAAGCAACATATATGTCACTTACATGACTCAAATAACACTAAAAGGGGGCCAATTACCCACCTCTGGCTCGAAGCCCATTTAAAATCCCTAGATAAGTCGCACATGTGACATGTCTCCTCCAAACCAAGAACATCAAAAAATGTTTTTGCAAGAACATTAAAAATCTATCCAAAGCAGAGTTTTGTAATGCAAATTGGGCATCTACTTCACTTTCTTCAGAGAAGCAAGTGTTAACTACTTGCAACTTGTATGCTTCTTGTGGCAACTGATTGCACAATTGTTTGGTTTCTTCATTTGGAATTAAAATGCTCATTCATCAAATTATTCATTAAAAAAAAAAAAAAGGAATTGTGCAGGGTAAAAACTGTGCATATTACAAAATAATTAATAACCTTTTGGATTGTAGAACTACTGGTTATTTCAGACTACCTGATATTTTATAAAAATAGATAAAACTCTCTATCTACTTATGATACTGTGTATTAATAGAAGATCAAAAGTTTGTCAAAACTTCAGCATAGGAATCACATGAGGCTTGAGTGCTAGAATTCTAGAATATCATGGTCTTAAAATAAAAATAAAGTAAAATAATATAGGAATATAATGAGAGTAGCATTCACAGATCATTATTCATTTATTTGTATACTTCCATATTGGTCTTTAATACATGATACCTTCTAAGAAAATTTCCTATCTACTAAAGTTTTTAAGTAAAATTTTATTCTTGCTGGACAAATTTATGGTACTATAAATACTCTCTAATTATCCCTAATCTTTTAGGCCTGTTTAAACAAATCTTTAATTTTCAAAACAGATAATGTAAATGTACACAGCATGGGTCTCAAAAGCTACTGCCTCTTGCACTGCTATTTTATTTTGGGACAGATTTATTTCTAAAATCCCCAGGCTTTTTAGCTTGTCAGGTTGTGGCAAATAAGGAAAAAGCACAAATAATTTAACAAATTAATAATAATATTTACATTTTTCATCCTATTTGTGCACAACTAAACCACTACTAATCTACAGCATATTTGCTTTCTACTAAAAACACCGAACATATTTGACTCAGAGCTTTCAAAGGTTCTTGGAGGATAGAAGTCATGAAAATATTTTATCAAAGTACTAACTTCACCAACATTTTTTTATAGTTGACGGAAATTAACACTAGTTAGATCAATGGGCGGAGTTGGCCTGGTCCGGCTCATTTTTACTTTGTCCATGAGCACAATGAGCTAGGCATAGTGGGCTATTAAACAAACATAATGGGTTATTAAAATCATTCACAAAATGCAACCAAACAAACTAATTTATTACTTTATTGAAATGCAAATGATTTTATGAATCCTAATCGTTTGAAAACAAAAAGAATAGATTTTTCAAAATCAGAAACCACATTTACCACATATTTTAATCACCAGTATAATTTTATAAAGTTCATCACCTAACATGCAACAGATGATATAATTAATTAGAGGCACTCTAAAATCTAGTAGAAGAAAAATCATACCTTTATGCACTTCTTCGTTCTTCCGGGACTACAAACCTGTTGGCAATGACAATGGTTTTGGACAACAACTCCAAAGCAAGCCATCTATAAGACTTCCATAATCTATTGACAGTGCCGAGATCCGTACGTCTAGCACCATAAGTTCAAGTTTGAAGGACGGAGAAAGTGTTATTCCTCTCAAATCTTCAAGATTAAATGTAACCTATAATTCAATGAAAAGTAAAAATAAAAAATAAAAAAAAGGTTTTAGAATACAAAAGGTGAAAATTTAATATATGAAAAGACGTTAAAGAAAGAAAATAGGTGAAAAAATAGATATATTTGCATTAGTGGACATACCTCATCACAAATGACTATTAGCTTCAAAACTTTTCTTTGATTTGATATTACTAGAAATTCCCTCAACTTAAGGAACCAAAGAATGTCAACAAGATTATCTAATACAAAAGTAAGCTCAAAAGGACATGGAGCATTCTTTGGAAAAATCGTAGGAAATACATTCTCTAAACTGAGGTATTTGAATGATGACAGATTTGGACTATCAATTTCAAGCTCCAACAGCTTTTCGCATACTTCAAATGTTAACATTCTAAGCCTTCGTGCAGAAATCTTGACCCTTTCCAACATGATGCAGCCACTAACCTCCAAAGTTTCAAGGTGGGGGAATCTAGAAATATTGTAGTGAAGATTTTGGTCTGTAATGCTCAAATCTGTCAAGTATAATTCTTTCAAATTTTGGCATGCAGTGATGTCCAATAGACATTGGCGTTGGCGTGAATAAGAAAAGCTAAAATGTTGAAGATCTGCTGCTTCAACTTTGATGTTCTCAACTTCTTGTTCAAGAGGAGTCACCTTAACCTTGCTAAGTTTAGGAAGTTTGGAGATCTCCATATTTTTCAATCTGTGACATCCTATAATAAGAAAATCTGTGATAAAAGGGCAACAATGAATGATATCTTGGATAATCTCTTCGTTCACACAAATATACCCAAGCACTAACTTCTGTAGGGAATAAAATTTCATAGCACTCCAAGTACATGGTTGCTCTAACTTACAACCATTTATTGATTTTGCAACAAATATTGTTCTAGGCAAAGTATACCATGAATTCTTTTCAGTTCGAACCTGAAAGGCTATCTCCTGGGCATCATGTTCGAAGGCCAACTCTATCTATTTTTCAACCAATGAAGCCAACTTGAAGTCAGCAAGTGCCATGTGAAGTTCAAATTTCTGCATCTTCAAATTATGCTCGTGAAATCTACTTAAAGACGTAGCCACACTATTCATGAACTTTTCAACTCTTTCTTGATTATCTGGACTCGTATCCCGCATGATATAGTCCTTACCAAGAGCTTGATCAAAATCCAAAATCGGAAATGAAGACCATACACAATTCCATTTCTTGGACAAGAGACAAATCTTAGTTGCCTCTTTTTGGGGAAGGAAGGACAAGATGTGATGCAAGATAAATTCAGGCAAATCGGATGTTTGATCCACGGCATCAATCTTTTCATCCATCATGTGTCTCCCTATGCTCACAATTTCCTGCCTTCTGCTTTTACAAGGATTTTCAAAAAGCAAATCTATATATATAATAATAGGTGAAGCTGAGAGAAAATCCAATTAGATTTCAATTGAATTCTCAATTTTGCGCCATGTGTGTTTTTTTTTTTTTTTTTTTTTTTGTCAAGTGAGTTAATTAGATTCTCAATTTTGTGCCATGTGTTCTATCTAAATTTTTAAAATTTTTGTGCCAAAATAAAGAATACATTAACACCTAATACAAAAACCAAGAAGACCACAAAAATATCTTAAACAAGAACATTTTACCTAGACACTTTTATGTAGACTCTCAAGCTCCTCTCTCTCTTAAATGTTTCTCTAAATATAATATCATCTATATCTATATGTGTGTGTGTGTGTATATATATATATATTAATAGCTAAAGTAGAGAGAAAATTCAATTAGATTCTAAATTAGATTTGAATTGAGTTCTAATTTTGTGCCACATGTTCTAAATTATTTGCTGGTGCTAAATTAATCACTTGATTGGTCTTGGACTTGCCGATAAGCATTATGGCCTCAATAGTAATATTTATTAATCTCAACAATTAGATTTCAATTGAATTCTCAATTTTGCGCCATGTGTTTTTTTTTTTTTTTTTTTGTCAAGTGAGTTAATTAGATTCTCAATTTTGTGCCATGTGTTCTATCTAAATTTTTAAAATTTTTGTGCCAAAATAAAGAATACATTAACACCTAATACAAAAACCAAGAAGACCACAAAAATATCTTAAACAAGAACATTTTACCTAGACACTTTTATGTAGACTCTCAAGCTCCTCTCTCTCTTAAATGTTTCTCTAAATATAATATCATCTATATCTATATGTGTGTGTGTGTGTGTATATATATTAATAGCTAAAGCAGAGAGAAAATTCAATTAGATTTTAAATTAGATTTGAATTGAGCTCTAATTTTGTGCCACATGTTCTAAATTATTTGCTGGTGCTAAATTAATCACTTGATTGGTCTTGGACTTGCCGATAAGCATTATGGCCTCAATAGTAATATTTATCAATCTCAATACAATATTTTCAATCTCAATAATAATATTTACCAATCTCAATACAATATTTTCAATCTCAATACAGTATTTATGACTATATGATCTTGAAAGAAGAGAACGTTTAGGTCGATTCCCTTTATCTATCATCTAAAATCATCATATGTGTGTATATATATATATATATATACACACACACATAACCAATTCTTCCTCTCATAAACAATTTTCGATTCAACCTATTCTAAATATCATTCTTCACCAGTGCAAAACCCTTTACAGGGTTTGAGTTCTCTTCCAAGGTTTACCTTTTTCTCTACAATCTTTCTTCTCTTTTCTTTTCTTTTCTTTTTTTTTTTTCCCCCTTTTTTTTTTAATGACATCTATCAGTTTGTATGTACACATCAATTTAATGTTTGCAATTAAGTGGTATTGGGTATTCCCGTTGCATAGCATGTGCATAGGATATTCAAACCTTGGCTCGATTTAATGTCGAAATAAAAAATATTTTAGTAATGAAGTTGGAATCAATAGTGGTATTACTGGCTTTTGATGGCTATTAACATCAATATCTTAATTTTTTACATACTCTTGGATGGGATAGTTTGATAGTTTGAACTTTGAAGTGGTTGTATTTTCAAGAAAAATCAGTGGTTGCAAATAGGAAATAAGCGTGAACTTCAAACTCAAGAGCTGCAAGAAGAGAGGTGTGAGAATGTTTCCTATGTTGGGTCAAAGTTCTTGTCCATTAGGAGTTAAACAGCTACTCTCTTTTTTCCTAGACGAAAAGATGTATATTGGTACTTCATGTTTGTGCTTTTGCCTATAAGATTGACTTTTTTGATATAATAGGAAGGCATTGTATATGAACTTCTTCAAGCAATTTTCTCTTCTCCTAAATGATATTGTGGACATATTTTTGCTGAGATAAAAGTCCTTATATGTTCCTTTCATACTTGGGATATCTACTACGCTACTAATCTATTAATGTTGTAGCTAAGAATTTGACTCAATTTACAATTTGTCAGAGTTAATGTTACATCTCTAGAGAAATTTCCATTGTTAAAGGATGTGTTTATTCACATTCTCTATTGCATTAACATTTTTATTTGATAGTTTCAGCACACACAAAAAAAAAAAACATTTTTATTTGAGACTTAAGAGACAAACTCGAAAATGAGTAAAAGAAGCAAAGGAAGTACATCGTTCCTAATTTTTATTCGAGTGAAGAAGTCTATGGAGTAAGATCCATTGGCTTTGATTTGTTGTGTGTTTCTTTTATTTTGGAATCAATAGATTAGTATGGTAGCGAATTTGGGTTTCTTTTATTTTTGTATACATAGATCTGTATAGTAGTAGAAGATTGTAAATAAATGGCCTTTGGATAGCCACTCTACACCATGCAATCTTCATGACTAGCCTGGCAACTAGGATGCCCAAAATGCAATATAAATTAAGTATTATATTTGTTATACAAATATTAACAACAACATTATTGTTATTGTTATTGTTATTATCATTATTATTCTTATTATTATTATTTTTATTAATCAATACTTTTCAAGAATAAAATAATTTTTTGCAATAATCAACAACATTATTGTTTCTAATTTTTTTTTGTTTGTTGTTTTTTTTTTTAATTATTTAAATCTTTCATATTCAAGACAGGTTGTACATTTAGGCAATTTTGCTGAGGTGTTAAAATCCCCATATTGAAGTTGATGAGAACATAGATATAAACGTGTAAAAAGACGAAGATAGTATCATGATATCACATCCAGTGAACATTATTTACAAGAATTTTTTAAGTTGATGAGGACATAGAGATAACTAATAAAATTCTTCAATGTTTTTTTTTTCCTTTTTATTAATATTGTTCAGATTCTCGTGCGTATGCACGAGTTACACGCTAGTATAATTAAAAAGAAGCCCAATGGTACAAATATAATCAAAAGTTTATAGTTTATCTAAAACAAATGCTTCAGAAACCAAACACGTCATATATAATTATAAGTATGAAATTTAGTAACTTAAAGGTCAGTCAACTCATGTAGAATTTTTTTGATAAATTGGTTACTAGCATTATTAAAAAAAAGATTCAAAATATTAATGCAAAATCACACAAATGAACAAAATATTCATAAAAAAAGTTAAAAGATAATGAAATAATAAAAAAATATGATAACAATGAAAATAAACATAATGATGTTCAAATATGTAAAATAAAGATTCTTAATTATATAAAAATACTTTTTTTTTCCAATGCTTATGCTTATTATTATTGTTTCAATAGAAAGAAGCTAAAAAATTACAAAATCCTATTTAAGACCCATTATGTCAAAAGAAGATTAAGTCGATAAACCATATTATAAATTGTAAGTGAGATTTTAGATTTTAGTAAAACTTAAATACAAGAAAAAAAATTTTATATATAAAAATAAAAAAACTGAATTAGAAATTTTGTATTTAAATATACAAAAATGTCTCAAATTCAATAATAAAAAATTCTAAGTCGTAAATTTTTTGGTTTTTACCCAGAAAAAGAGCATCGTTTTTTGCTAAGGACTAATATGAAAGAAGCAAGGCTATTCGTTCCCCTACCTGCTACATGTTAAAAGTTCATAAAAAAATTAAACTTCTTTAATCTCAAATAATATAATTAAAATTGATCTCTTTTCATGTAAACCTTGAAGAATAATTTAAAAAATAAAAAATAAATAAATCATGACAGATGTTGATGAAAAATTATTGTTTATGAAACCTAACATAGTTTTCAAAATAAGTCGAATAGATAGAGCTAGGTTGAATTAATTGCTACAAATATGTCGTAAATTAAAGGACCAAAAAATATTAACCGAAAAAAGAAGAACAAAGAATTACCTATTAAGGCAACGTCGCAGAAGATCTCAGGAATCACTTTTTTTTTTTTTTCTTTTCAGAATCCAGACCCTGAGGCCTAAAATTTATTCAACTCTCAAAAAAATTACAAAGAATCCCTCATAGCAAGAGGAGCAATATCATCAGGAATGGATTCAATCCAAGCCTACAGCTCATCACCCGACTTTGAATGTCGGGCAAGAAAATGGGCAACAGTATTGCCTAAACGTTTTACATGAGTGAAATGCTATGAAGCACGGGTGCGTTTCGGGACTCGGGTGCGGGTGCGGGTGCAGGTGCGGGTGCGGGACTCGGCAATTTTTGAAAAAGGTGGGTGCGGGTGCGGCGGGACTCGATGATTAAAAAATTATTAAAAATATTTTTATTTATATTTTTAATATATTGCTAAGCATACTTTTTCACATTATATAAAAATATACCAAATTTAAGAGCAATAGTAGATAATAACTAAAACATGATGTGTGAACTGATTCAACTGAGTGGCTGTGAGTGGCTGTGAGAGAGAATGTGTGAACTGATTCAACTGAAAACATAGAAGAATAAGAGAGAACAGAGAGGCGAGAGAGAGTGTTCGGTGTTATAGAGAGAGCAAGAGTATTTTTCTTCTTAAAATGTGAATCAGAGAGCTGAAGTGAGTATTTGAGGTTTTAGGATTTGTATATAAGTTCAAATGGTGCGTTTTGCATTTTTTTTTTTTTTTAATTTTGGCCTGAATCGGCCGTTTTGGCCGGAAATCTGCCATTTCAGCCGGAATCGGCCATTTCGGCAGTTTCGGCTGATACAGCCGATATGGCCCGAATCGGCGCGAATCCGGCCAGTTCCGGGTGAATCGGCCCGCGTCGCAGCCGCACCGGCGCGAGTCGGCCCGAGTCGGCCAAAAAAAAAAGTCAACCACGTGGCAGACGCGGCCCGACTCGGCACCGACGTGTGAGCAGCGGCATCGCTCGCACGTCGCCGCGTCGGGCCGCATCCGTGCATCAGAGGTGAAATGACAAAATCGAAAATCAGAAGCTAAAACCAAAATGTCCTGCAGCACGTGACCATATTCTGGATTATCCACCTCTCAGGAATCACTTTTAACTATTAAGTACCATTCTCAATCAAAATATTATTTGGTGGGTGTCTAAGAATCTAAGCTTACCAATAAAAAATCTATTAAAAATTTCAAGGTGGTAAATTTTTACCCCAGAAAAAAGAGCATTTTATTTTTTGGTAAAATTTCAAGGTGTTAAAATCAATAATTATGTACTAAATTTCTTTAATCAAAAGAAATTAACTAGGTTTCATAGAGCAAAATATTTGGCTCTCCCAGCCAGCTAAACAAAATTGACCGTGGGTTCTAAAAAAAAAAAAAAATTGACTAATTGTTTCAGTACGAATGTTTACAATGAGATAGGTCAACAATTAGTCCTTCCTTTCTCGAAAATCTTCACTTTTTAACAAAAATCAAAACTTCGTCCCCTAAAAGCTTCAAGCGGACAAAAATAATTTAATAGAAGCAAGGCTAGTAGCCTAATTGCTACTCATCCTTCAACATGAAAAGTTCATAAAAAAATTACCTTTAGAAACAAAAAACAAAAAAATTAATCTCTTTACCTTAAGAAACAAAAAACAAAAAATTACCTCTTTAATCAAATCTCCCGTTAAGTTGAAGGAGAGTAAAGTCAAATACATTAAATACGCCAGACATTGGAATTACTCTTTGGAAGCACAAGAAAGATCTTAATCTCAAATTATAAAATTAGTCCATATTCTTTATACCATATCTCAATTTGATCCCTAACATTTTAATTGTGTCAATTTGATTCCTAAAAATTTCAATGTTGTGTCAATTTAGTCTTTGTCTTTATCCATTTGATGGATGTCAAATGAAATAAATTATATATATATATATATATGTTTCATGCCACATCAACTGCCAATTGTATTGCCTATTAGATAAAAAAAAACACTTTTGATGTTCACGCGTGAAAT
The DNA here is from genome assembly GCA_033629205.1 of Lithocarpus polystachyus. Lineage (NCBI taxonomy): Eukaryota > Viridiplantae > Streptophyta > Magnoliopsida > Fagales > Fagaceae > Lithocarpus > Lithocarpus polystachyus. Next base: position 17,502,321 of record CM066166.1, on the reverse strand, counting down.
CAGTTTGGGGAAAAATTCTAAATCCCTACTCCCTCTCTCTAGTTAGATTCATCTCACCCCCTCACTCTCACATGAGTCAAGATCAAGTTGTAGACGACAAGCATTCCAACAATAGAAAGTTCATTCTCTCTCTCTCTCTCTCTCTCTCTCTCTCTCTCTCTCTCTCTCTCTCTCTCTCTCTCTCTCTCTCTCTCTCTCTCTCTCTCTCTCTCTCTCTCTCTCTCTCTCTCAGGGTTGTGCAGAATATCCGCTTAACCTGCCAACCCGCTCGCCCCATGCAGATTATTAAGTTAGGTGGTTTGGGTTGAGTGGGTTAGACCCCTAAAATAGCAAATTAGGTTGAGTAACGGATTGAAACATTGCTTATCCGCTACAACCTAACCCGCTCGCTTAATTATAAATAAATAGAAAAATATATATTAGTTCAAAATTTTTAGCCGTATTTTTTTATTTAAAGTTAATTAATTTACCTAATCAATTTTTACAACTAATCAGTAAAAATTTCTTAAACAAAATATAAAAAGTCAACATTGAAACCTTAAACTCGCTCTAGCTGTAGACTACATACACTCTGCATTTAGCCTTCACCTTCAGCCAACATTGAAGCCTCTTTTTTTTTTTTTTTTTATCCTTTCAATTTTTCACATTCCACCAGCTACATACTCTCCTAGACAACAACAAAGGTAATTGTTTTTTTGTCTTGTATTGTTTAATGTTTGTATCTATATTTTTTTGAGTATGTTGTTTATCTTTTTGATTTGGGCTCCATATATTCTTGTAAATCTACAAAATTTTTTGTCTTTCGATCCATTATTTATATTATAAAAAATGTCATGGTATTACATGTAAAGCCAGCTATACCTACAAACTCAAATCAATCCACTGAAGATGCAAACAAATACAAAACGACATGTAATATTAGATTGAAAAGCTAAAGGTCATTTAGTTTTTAATAATAGAGTTAGTTTTACTATTGTGCATGTGTAATACTTTTAGTAGTTCTTAACTTCTTACAATTTGTAATACGGTTTGTTTAGGCAACAATGTTGGTTATCCTTATATGTAAGTGTATATACTCTATAGTTTATTAAAAGAATAATATCAACCCACCTAACCCGTCGAGTTGAAACTGCAAAAATTTGTAACCAATCCGCCAGATTTAGAATTCGATGGGTCGATGGCGGATTGAAATTTACCAACCCGCTAGTGGTGGATTGGATAGAAATATTGACCTTTACCCACCCAATCTGACTTGTGCACACCCCTACTCTCTATGTCTTGGCTGAAATGGGTTTGATTTGCGCTTAGGTTTGGTGATTTAGAGATTTGGTTTTTGGGGTTTGAAAAAGGGATCTTCATTTGGGGATTTTCAACTGAGAAATTAATCCGTAGTTCATCATGCCCTATGCCAACTCAATTGTCTCCCAGGTTTGTCTCTCCATTCCTCCTTCTCTTTTGCTGTTAGTTCCACAAGTATCAGTTTTTGTCCTTTGTAAGTTGTAACTCAATTGCGAATTACAAATATATAGAAGTTCAGTTTAGCAACAACAACAACCAAAAAACACACACACACTCATATATATAGTCAAATTCAATTACACATGATAATTGTTATTGCTTATATTTCTTTTTCTTTCTTATTTCTTGTTTTATTTCTATCCATCACAATTTGCTTCGTTTTGAGGAGGTCAATGAAATAGAGGAGATTTTTGGTGAACCGTACTGAGTCCAAGATTGCTAGAATCTTGAAACATAGCATTGAGCGAGTTCACATAAATGCAAATTGGGTTTTGAGTGTTCAGAATGAATAACATCTTGCCAGGCTTCGAAGGAGTTGATACACAAGAAGCACTAGAGGACACATTTATTTAGCCTTTGTTGTCAAGATTCAAGAAGAAAGCAAGTGGATTAAATTTCACATCTTTACATAATGTAAATTTGCTGAACAAGTGTGATAATAATGAATCAAATATTATTGGTCTCCCTTTTTTTGTGTGATAAAATTATATATCTTCTAAAGTTGGTTCTTTCTACTTTTGATCTCCCTTTTTTTTTTTTTTGTGGAAGTGTTTTTGCTTGTTTTCCCTTTCTTCCATTATTTTTAATGCGCTGCCGTCCTTGCCACCTTCTACAACTTCAAGGATTTTATAGAGATACAGAAAAGGAAGAAGAGATAGAAATGATATTGGACAACGAGAGAGAAGCTTATAAGGATTTTAAAACCATTTAGTGAGATGATACTAATCTCACGTACTTGTGAACATCTGAAATAGTTTTTTTTTTTTTTTTTTTATCTAATGTGGCCTGCCATACAGTGGGTAGTTAATGTGGTATGAAAAATATTTGTTATTATTATTCCATTTGACACATCATATTTTTCCATCCAAATGATAAAGGTGGGAATTAAATTAACATGACACTAAAAATATTGGAGATCAAATTGATACAATTGAAAGGTTAGAAAACAAATTAAGATATGGTGAAAAAAATAGAAACCAACTTTGTAATTTATGCTAATAATAAATAAATAAATAAAAGAAGCAAGAAGGCTGCATGGCATTGCAAAGTGGCTTAAGTAAGTGGGTTGAAAGTCTAATACAACTTCTTCTTTTTGAAAGAAAACAAATAATAAAATTTCTTTTTTCCCACAAACTTATCATTTTTTTTTATCACTAAACTGTATTTTTTTTCCACGTCCACATTTTTTTCTCACATTAGTAGCCAAGTACTTATACAACTTCTTAAAATAAAAAATTAAATAAAACTGCCATGAGTAAAACATGTAAACCCAAAAAATAAATAATAAAATGCCTCATTGCACGCGCGAAACACATGTGATGAGGCTATTATATAATAATAAAAGTTGAGTTTAGAAACCGTGGTTGTGCCAAATGATTACTCTTACTAATTAGTAAATTAATTTTATATTACTTATTAGGATATATTTCCTTAAATTAAGGGATAATATTTAAAAACTATTAAATTTAGGAAAAATTTTATCATTTAAATTTCAACAAATTTAAATTCTATTTAAACTAAAATTTTATCATTGAAATTCTATTTAAATTCTATTTTGACCTGATTTTACCAAAACTGACCAAAATTAATCCTGACCATTCGATAAGGATTAATTTAACCTCATGTTGTAGAAAATTGAATTCCCTTCAAAATGATAGCTTATGAACCAAATTGGATTTAAAATTAACAAGATATCGTAATAACAATGATGACTTATGCCAAGGATCCAAAACACCATTGTAGAACCAAATAAATAGACATTCTATTTTACTACACTTGCAATGTTATTACACAAGAAAAGTTGATCATCCAACATATCTCCACTAGCAGGATGGTAGTTAATCCACTTACTAAGGTCACTACTAAATATGTGTTTTAGACTCATCGTAGGAGTTTGGAATTTTGTTGGATTTGATATGTTCTTTTTGATACCTTATAGACATTGTGATTATTCATATCATATGCAATAATGAAGTTATTAATTTTAATTCATGTTGTGGTGTGATTGATATTGCATAATAGGCACATTATTTAATAATATGTCACCATGCTTAGATTAATCTACTCACATGAATGATCACCATGGTGCTTGAGTAGTGAGCGGGATGAAACATAGCGATCACTTTGGCATTTTGGAAAGTGAGCAAGTGATCATCTTGAATAGTGAGTGGGAGCTTTGCCATAGCATACAAATTATACTATAAATGCTGTAGTCAACAAATTAAGGAAATCGTTGTATAAATCCCTACATTGTCACTATATGAGACTTCGTTTACCATTACATGATCTATTTTATTCCCTTTTCGACTTAGAACTATGCCATGAAGGCTTGATGTCGCTACTTAGCATGTCATTTTAGGGCCATGATAAAATACGATCTCACAGAGCATGTTTAGGAAAGCAATCAAGTGCAAATGAATTAGCACGAGTGTCTCTCAAATATTATTTAGAACACCATTCATTCTATGGCATATAGTCCTAATGATTATGATGAATTTCTGTTTTTCAACATAATCATGAGCATATTATATGCTATGGGATCAAATGTTGCTTTGAATTTCGAACTCATAGGGTATTAAAGAAACTTGAACTAGTGCGATAAAATAATTTGGGACATAGATGAGATATTATGAGTGATGTACGATTTTAGTTTAGATGATGACTTAATTTAGTACTCATACCCTACACACTCTATTTTCTATATGAAGAAAGGATTGAATTAGAGATTGAGAGGACCCAGTTTACAATGGGTAGTCCCTCTAGATGGAGGGACTATCCATCGTAAGAAACCCATGTTTAATGGGTTTTTTTTCTTCATTTTGATACTTTAAAAAAAATTATAATCAACTTCATGTCATATATTTGTAACAGCAAAGCAAGTAAAAGTGCTTAAGGATTTCAGACAACTTTTGCCCTAGCATAAAGCAATTCAATATCTTAGATTTTTGGCTTTAGAAAATATCAGGTATAATGCTGCATAACATAATAGAATGGTTCTGCAAACACTATTTGGTAATATAGTCTTGTCAAATTTGTATTATCCGTTTGATCAACACTTATGATTAAGACATTGTATCTTTCTTATTTTTGAAAATTTATTTGTTTGAAATTTTCTTTTTTAATTTTCTTTTGTTATAGAGATAAAGCGTAGACTCAGATTTTTTGTGTTGCTCCTAGGTTCTTTAATTAAAATTAATCATTTGATAGGTGAATAGTTATTTATTTATTTATTTTATACAAGATATATAGAAATTCTACGCTAACTTATTCTAAGTATATATGTGTATGAGTCTTCCTCCTACAAAGCTGTGCCCCGAACCTTATCCCATCCATCCACTCACCCCGAGCTTATATTTCTTATAGAGTGACCATCACGTTAAAGATATGCAGTGGATTTGATATCTAGATACTAGATAGTGGAAAGGGGAGGTGTGATTCACATTAAATAATTGAGTTTAATTTTCTTCATGAGTAGATTACACTTTTTGTGCTGAATTGGTAGATTCAATCATAGCAATGTTACTAACACAATAATTTATAATTTATCCACACAAAAAATAATTAAAAAACCCATTTGAATGTTTGAGCCTAAGTGTAGACTCAAGCCTTCAATTTTAGTTGGGCCTTAACTTGGGCCACACAACAAAGAACACAGTTCCAAAAACAAATGAATTCAACTCTTCATAAAAAGGTCTAGAACTAGTATGAACTGTGATGGTTTTTTGGGGGGTAGGTTGTAGACCTCATAGAAAAGGGGCTGGATTAGATGTTACCCAACCCAGTTCTTATCCTTTAGAGATTTGTTTTTGGGTGGAAGCCATCCTTAAGAGACCCCACTAATGCATGATTAAGACATCATGCATGTTTTACTTTCTTTCTTCACAAGATCCACGCATTTCCTGTAAATAATATAATAATAAAAATATCTACAACTTTCACTTTTAGTGATGAAGATATAGTCGATGGCAATGTAGCCACCATTGCGGTAATGGTGATAGTGATGGTGATGGTGGTGTTGCTGGCAGCACTTATGCACTTTGGGCACATTTTGGTGGCTAGATTGCTTATAACACAGTATTTGTTAGCAACAAAATCAGGTTTTTGTTTTTCTTTTCTATAACCTTGATTTGGTTTGGCATCTTTTAGTCATTTCTTATTATTTGTCTTATAAGATGTTCTATTTAATATTAACTAAGATTTTTTTTTCTTTGCAGAGATTATGGAATTGGAGGACTTGGGAAGATTTTTTTTAAAGTAAGTTAAATTATGTTTGATTAAATCAAAAGAGTTGAGTTAAAATTACAATAGGTGTTATTTGGTTTTATTTTTTAAAATTGTCTCTAAAATTTTGAATTTGGACTCTTTTTTTTCATCCTTTGTGGCACTACCATATTTCTCATGTTTAGTGCGTTTATGATTTGTAAGTTATTTGTTTTTTATTTTATTTTTAAATTGTCTCTAAAATTCTGAATTTGGACATTTTAGGAGGAAGAGTGTTCAGCTAGGGATCTTACTTATCATTGTGGGCTTTACTGTGAGCCCAATCACATAGTTGGTCCATTAGCCGAGCTTTGGGTGCGCACAATAAACATATATCAATTTAAGAGTAGATAATATAGTAAATACATAACCATTACATGACGTTCATAAATTAGATTACAATATCAAAAGTTTGAAACTAAAACTAAATAAAAGATAAGTTTGAAATTAACATTTTTTTATAAGTATTTTGGCCCATATCGGGTCCAATTTCAGACCGTTTCAAACCGAATCAGACTGAATTAATTAGACTAAATTGGGTCACGTTAGGAAAAAAAAAAAAAAAAAAAAAAAAGCCAGTGGACACGCGTGCAATCGCGTCCACCACCGCATGGCATGTCCACACGAATCCAACTCAGGTGCGCCGGCCAAAATGGTCCACCTGTGCTTCCTTCATATTTAGCTGGTATTGTGTGTTAAGTTTCGGACTGATAATATTGGAGAATATTATTTGAATTTGATAAGTTAAATTTAGAAACATTTGTTTGTTTATTACTTGCCTTTCATAATATTGTAATTCTTACATTCTCTCTCTTTTCTCTCTTTTTCTACCTCATTTCCTTTTTGTTTTTTTTATTAGTTTTGTTCAGTTGGTGATAAAGTTTCATTTTTTGTTAACTTTATTCACAATTCTTGTTGTATTACATATTTTATAGACTTTATAGTTGAATCATTACAACTCTTGTTATTGAAAGTATTGTTTGGCTAGTTAATTTGTCTACTCTATCTGTTCAAAACCCATAATCAGTTTTCTTGTTACCCAAGAATCAATGAATTTGATATTATTTTCTATTTTTTTTCATTAAACTTTCCATAAGCAGTTTCTTGGTACCAAAGAAACACTAAATTTGATATTATTTTCTAGTTTTTTTTTTTTTTCAATTCTTGGATTCTTTACAATTTGTTCATATACACTGAATTTGATATTATTTTCTATTGGATTCGTTACAATTTGTTCATATAGAGGAAGATTTATCTATATGTTTTGAACATGATGGTTGTAATCTAATTGAATCAAGTTTAATGCACCTGATTACACTAATGAGGGCTTGGCTTAAAATCTGTGTTACTTTGGTCCTAAAGATATGCATGCTTGTCTTGTCAATTTAGAATGAGATGGATACATTTCTTGGAGTGCTTTTCATTGGCCTAATTCTCACTTGGCATTTGCAAATGTAGTTTTCTGTTCAAGTTGATATAACAAACCTCTGTAAGTGGAAGATTGGATATTGCCTTTATGAGAGAACTGTGTAGAAGTGTATTTTGTTTCTTTAAAAAATGTACGAAAGGGCAATGAGTATTAAGATGCTATCTCAGATTAGAATGCACCCAATTGGCATTATGTTTCTACATTTTCAAAAGCAATGTGCTTAAACAGGGAATAAATGTGTTCCTTGTGAATAGAAGCCCCTATATTTGAGAATAAGTACCTATTTTAGTTTATATAGTATTATGTCCCTATTATATGCCAGCATTGTTTTATATATGATATTTTTAGTAGTATTTAGAAACTATATAAGAACACTACCTGTGAACCCTCTTTACCATGTCAAGATGTATCTAAATAGAAAAATACCCCAATTTATATGAAAATTATAATACTATGTCAAACACCAAAATGGTATTTGACATGAAGTTTATTTCACAATTTAGATCAAGGTATTCTTGAATAAACTGAAAGCTGATGCTTGATAAAGTTTGATTTTTTGAAACTAACTTTGATTTTGACCCCTTCTTGTTTCAAAGTTTTGTTTATGTTTTGTCCTATTATATAATTGGTTATAGCTTATAAGATCAAAGCAATGCTCACTGGAAATAAATCTTAGATATGGATATGTTATGTGTATTACATATCCAGTAGTTGCTTTTATTATGTCCATTGTCTTCTATATTTGACGAGGGAACATGAATTTTTTAAATTGCATTTACTATCTCATCAGAAAAGAGTGATTGAAGTTTACTTATATCCTAATATTTTCCTGTTTCATCAAATAATTCAACAACTCTCATAAAGCCTTGTTGTTGTTCCTCCTCTCACCAACATTACAGATGGCTATTGTTGAATACGATTTGTTGTTATCCCCTGAAGTTGAGGGAATAACAAAAAGTATGCCTTCCAATGGGTGGAATGACAACCATAATAGGTTTTTGCTGATTCTTCACTGCCAAAACTGTGGATCTGACACAAAGCCCACAGCAATTTCTATGCATAACATCTGCAACTATAAAGGACAAACATTTCATATAGTGAATAAGGTATGTAGTTGCATAAAATTTAAATAAAAAAATTGTTATATCACTTTTCATATGTCACTAATACTAGATTTAATTTCAGTGCAGGTACAAGTCAATAGGAACAGTACGCATCGCAAATTTATTGCATGGTAAAGAAATGAGAAACAAACAACTGAAAGTAATACGAGTGGAATGCTGCAACCTAGTGCCACTTAACGACATTCAATTTGATATAGAATGGACTATGGAAAACATAAATTTTGTTTTTTATTCATGTTAATATGTTGTCTTCACACTCTAATCAAACCTCCATCTACAGGAGACAGGATTGAAATCGATGCCATTCAAGTTTTGTCCAGGGGTGAAACCAAAATTTCCCAATGGTCGTAAAAAGCATTGTCAAGTCAATAGTTTGCATCCAATTTTCGAACAATGCTAAAAGGTTCTCTTCTCTCCCTACTCCCTACTCTAAAGTATTGTTTTTGCCCCAATGCTTTGCCCCAAATTGTAAAATAAATTTACACTAACTTAATTGCAGCAGGAGGATCAGCAGATGAAGGAGCTAAGCTTTTAGGAGGATCAACAGAAGCAAGAGAGACTATGCTTCACTTTTTCAGTTTTTTTTACTTTGGATTAAAAAATATTGAGAAACAAATAAATGAAACTAATGAATTGTGGATTTATTGTTCTGTTTTGTTAAGCTGAACTTCATGATCAGTTTTGTTAAGCTGTAAATATGAAACTAATGAATTGTGGATTTAGTAGTTCTTATGTTAAGCTTTTGTGCAAAGACCCATTACAATTCAATTAATCCAGAAGCAGGTAAAAATCTATATAATCATAGACTTGATCACTGAACACATTCTGTGCAGAGAGCCTTATGGTTAGATAACCCACCTTAGGATCCATTCTGTTCTGTTAGTGGACTTAAAAGTATGCTCCTAGCCTCCATAAGAAGAATCAAGTAGAAGGAAGGCTAGATTTCCAGAACAAAACTATCTCTCTAGCCAATTAATCCCATTCCAAAAAGACCATCTATATATATCTAAAAGCTAAGACGTAGCATTTAATTTTGCTATGCTCCTGTTGAGCCACCTCATCAGCCACATCACACTCTATTTCTTCTTCTTTTTTCAATCAATTTTCTCTTTAATATTTTTTCTTAATTTTTTTATATAAAATAATTAAATACAAATCATGGACAAACATTATTATTTATTAGATACAAATATTTGACTATTTAGCTACCCAAATTAATTTTAACTTTTCATTTTCTTCTTTCTAATTTTAAGTAATTGTTAAAATTGAATAATTCATTATCTTTTTAGTGGATATTGTCTTTTCGTTTATCTACCGTTATAGTGTTTTCTCTTCCAAAATTTCAGTTTTTCATAACCTTATCTCTCTTCCACTCATACATTGATTATTATTTAAGTTTTACAATGTTATATATACCAATATACATTCTAGATACAATCACCCGTCATCTACAACAAAAAATTTAGCACAATACTAATTTTTCTCCACATTTTTCAATCAAGCTTTAGTTTTCACTATTTTGAGAAAACATCAATTGTTTTTGTTAGAAACTTTCAAAGTTAAGGCGACGATAGGAAGACCATTGAGGTGAACAAAATGCACAATCAAAATTTTTTTTTTTTTCTTTCTTTTTAGTATACTTGCATTTTTTGAAGTGATTTTGTTGTTTTCCTTTCCCAAATTTTTCATGATATTGACTTTTGTTATTGATGTTTAACTTAGAATTGTTATTGAAGTTTTATTTGGCCTATCATTGTTATGGAAATTCTTGACGTTAATATGAAACATATTGATAATGAATATTTTTTGTGCTTATTTGTAGAATGTCAAAAAGTATTTAGTGTAGTAATTTTGTTATTGTTGCATCCCATGTGTTTGGTAAAATTTCTTTTAAAAATCTTATGTGTCTCTCTCAAATCCATTTATTATTTTTATTTTGGTCATTCTATTACAAATAATAGGCATTTACACTATTAAATTTTTAGCTAATTTAAGCTTTCTTGGTAAGTTTTTACTTTGTTTAGTTAATCATCTTTAAGGAAAAAGCCAGAAAGAGAATAAGACAAAATATAATTTACTCTAGAGCATCATTATGCTATTAATGTTTTTAGTATAGATACTTAAGGAACTTGATAAATTCTTTTTTGAAATTCCTATTATCCTTACATCTAGCCTCTTAGATTAATTTTTGGAGGTTCAAGTGATAGCCTAACAACATTCTTTATGGTGTACCCTATTTGTGGTTCATCTCTCTCTCTCTCTCTCTCTCTCTCTCTCTCTCTCTCTCTCTCTCTCTCTCTCTCTCTCTCTCTCTCTCTCTCTATATATATATATATAATCGGCTATTCAAATTAAGAATTCTCAAGTGTTACTCTTTAAAGATTTTATTAGATGTATAGATGGTGCTTTTGATTTATGAAACAAGATCAACAAAACGTGAATTGTAGATAAAAAGTGAAACCACTACTTGGAAACACACATCAAAATATGGGCTGCTAAATGAAGATGGCTGATGCAGTAGTAATCCCTAGTTTGAGTTGATACTAATACTAGAAATACTTCCAAAAATCTATTGGGATGGAGTAATGAGTTAAAGAAGGGGGAATATAGGCTATATATTTAATCTAAATGTATATTGAATTGCTGCCTCTTGATAATAACAACTTGCCAGTAACAGGACAATGCAACTATAGTTATTTCGCCTAGTTGTAGAAATAATTTAAATTAATTTTCTTTCTAAATGCTTTTTCACATCTAGATGTGCCTATATCCCAAAAATAAAAAGGCAAGAAGTGGTGGAAATTCTGAAGAAGCTTCATAATCTTAAACAATGTATGGTTTCACAGTGTGGTAGACAATAGAATGATGCAGATGATTTCTAATTTTTACTGCTGCTGCTGCTGCTAAGGTTGATGGTCCTAGAGGTGCACCTCAACTCATTTATTCATTTTTATATTCTTTGAACTTGGAATCTTCATTCCATGTTGCATATTCTTTTCTCAAATCCCTTTTATTTTGCTTATACTCAGATCACTAATTCATTCAATTTTATTTCTATTTATAACTGGTTTAAATTTTCAGCTTATGATCATAAAAGTTGAGTGTCAAAATCATTATAAATTATTGTAAGATTGAAATTTATCAACCATTTTGTTGGCTTTATTCTGTGCCAATTTGCTTGTAATTCAGCACTTAGAAACCATATATTTAGGTGAGAATCATGTAAGGGTAATGTGTGAGAGAGTGTGAAGAAATGCTCAAGACTGTGCAATGAATCAAGGACTCGCGACTGGATTTCGCGGGTGGCTCGCGACTGGCAAGCCGCCAGAAGATGCACACGAGTGAAGCATGTAGAGAAGCTGAACTATCATGCCAACTGTAAAACTACAAAACAAAATTTCCAAACTGGCCATTCAGTTAGCTCGCGGCTTGAACTCGCGACTCAGTTCAGTTGCAAGGCCAAGTCGCCAGCCAGCTCTGTTTTGGAAAAACTGACTCTTTGCATTCCATTCTCACGCTAGTATAAATACCTCTTATACCCACGAAATATAGAGAGCTTCCAGAGAGAATTTTGAAAGAAAAACCCTAGAGAAAAACAAGATTGACTTATCCACAATCTTTACATAGTGACTCTTCAAATTCCTCTACTCTCACTCTCTCCATTGTTAGATCTTTGAAAGGTACATTACCCAAATCATTTTCTCACCTTACCCATATCTGTGAGAAGGCTATTTGGTGCTTGGGAAGCAATTCGGAAGGGACCAATTGATATTGGTTGATGCTATGGGCTATAGCGGAATCTGGTAAGCTAAAGAAGACAAAGGTTCGGCGTAACCTCTTTGGAGCAAGAAGCTTGGAGGGCTTAGGTACACTAGATAGATTAGGCTTGGAGGGTCTTCTGCTGTTTATGTATCTCAACTTCATTCTTTAGTGGATTATTGACCGCTTGGAGGGCGGCAAAGAGATTTTACGCCGAGGGCTTCAGTTTCCTCTTCGATAACACATCGTTGTGTTGTCCTTGTGTTTGCATCTCTCTTTCTTTGATCTTTGCCATTTAATTTCTGTTGTGGATGTGATTTTATTTAATTTAGATTGTTTATCAATTCTGTTTTAAGCTTATGTTCATTTTTCGCACATAATTTTTTTGATATTAAGCTTGAATTGGTAATTTGTATTTTGGGGGTCTAAACGTTCATAGTGTTTTATATGCTAATTAAACATTCAATTATTTTAATTAAAGTGATTTGCAACATGCTTTTTTGGATGTTCACTTGTTGTAATCTGTTTGGAATTAATATGATTGTCTGTCATCTGCATTGAGCATCAAGAAATCAATACATATCCCCCTTTTTTTTGGGTTATTAATTCAATGAAGTCAAGAAGCATGATACCAGAAGAAAAAGAAGGGTGGGTGGAGGGGGTGTTTCATGGACTTAAACTTGTTTCTCTGGTTCTTCCTTTATACTCTGCCTCAGCTGATTTAAGATCTTAGGCTGCATTTGTAACAACCTAAAAGGCCATATAAAATAGAGACTAGATTTAATTATAAAACTTTTATATTTGTTTTTCGTATTAAGATGATCAAACAGTAGGAAAAAAGAACTTTTTTAAGTTTCATTAATGGGGGACTCAGCAACAGTGAAAGATCAAAGATGCAGAAAACGACATTGCATAATTATGACCAGTATTTCACCGCATTTAACTAGAAAAAACCATGAACTAGGTAGGAAAAAAAAGGGCTCCCATATTAGAATGCCCATCTTTTCTTCCCCAGTACCAAAGTCCTACATTCACTTGCAAACAAAAATCTCATTATGTAGACAATTGTGTCAAATGGAAAAGACTCATTTGTAAGTTTCCCATAGTAGTAAGCCTAATGCTGGTTTAAAAAATAGTACTTGATAAATTTAATATTCTAGGCTTCTAGCATTACTCTTGTTGTATGAATGGAGTTGAAACTTTATAATTTGAAGGAAAGCAAGAATGTACAACACATTATACAAAAATCTTTTTAGTGGAATTCAAATCCTAGACAGAGTTGTGTTGTGTTGTGTTGTATTGTGGGTCATGATTCATGATGCATCACCCGACCCGACTGATCTGACTAACTTGCAACGTTATTATACAATGATGCAAGTACACGTGGCATTAAGAATGACATGGTTTTTATCCTACCACTGCATGCTCAGTTAAGAGAGAGCCAACCAGAAACAAGTCAGAGTTATCTAAAACAGAGGCAGTGGGCTAAGACTTGGGCCATTAAGCAAACAGCAAATCCGAGTATTACAACTTTTAATTTTAGTAATTTTGTTAAATAAAATTTCATTTTACCCAATTTAACAATGTCATTCATACCTCAGAGAGGAATGCCACATTCATAAACTTTTTAAAACATTTTTACAAAATGCTGGTTCTTATTTGGCCCATTATTTATATCAATTTTTTTACTTACCAATAAACATTAATCACTTCAGCAATTTGTAAAAAAAAAAAAAATGTATTTTTTTTTTTAACTTTAGGATTTTTCTCCTTTCAAATGCCATAAAAAATTATAGATCTAAAATCTAAAGCAAAATATAAAAGTTCAAAAAAAAAAATAGCTCGACAATAATTACCAATATTAAAGCTAAAAAAAATTAAGCTCAATCAACCAATTGTACCCAAAACAAACAATTAAGCCCTTAAAATTTTAAATAAAATAATTTTTCCTATACTTAACAACAAACGCATGTATCAAAGACAAATAATAATAATAATAATAATAATAATAATAATAATAATAATAATAATAAATAAATAAATAATCTCTAAGTGGCTAAGTAACCTAATCGAGAGAAGAGGTGTGTTCTAGTTAGCTCAACTGGTAAAGTCTCAGATAGTTGAATAAGAAATCTGAAGTTCAATCCCTGCTTACACCAAAAACTGATTGGTGTTTTGGTCTAATAATAAAGAGCTATTATCAAGAGCAGACGCCATAGGTTAAAACAATCTTAAAAAAAATAAAAATAAAAACCTGAGGTAAGAGAGAATGAGAAACTATAACTTGCACCTTGAAAGGAAGGAGAGACAATTGCAAGGCTAGAGGCTGGAGCCTTTGCACGCAACAAGTAGCAAAGTCGCCCCCTTAACTCCAAGTGAGCTTGTCCTAACTTAGACCTTGAATTTTTTTTTTTTAATAACATGAAATTAATTTTGTTAAGTTCATATGTTTGTTGGTTTAATTTCCTACCAAATTTATTTGTAATTGTGCTATCATTTTAATGAATTTTTTGAGTTTGCTCAAAATTGGTCAAAGATACTAGATGTGAATTTTGCAACCTGCTCGCGGCCTGCACTGCCTGTGGATTGGACACGTGGCAGCCAAAGGTGAAATTGTTTTCAAATGCAAGTTGCTAGTTAGGTTGCAAGTATGTCGCAATTGGGATACAGGCAGAAACTCTATATTGCCTATGTTTTTCTGTTAGCTTTATCATATAAGCTAAGACTCACACTATCTACATGTAGGATGTGGAGAGCATATAAACTATGAAAGACCATATACACATCCAATCTTGTTGAGAGAGAGAGAGAGAGAGAGAGAGAGAGAGAGAGAGAGAGAGAGAGAGAGAGAGAGAGAGAGAGAGTCTTTAGTCTAGAGCAAAAAAATTTTCATCCTCTCTTCTCCATTTCTCTCATAAATGATGTCATTGAGAGAAATTTGTAACCTTCACTTCCACCTTCAAATCATGAGTGTTGTGAGTGTTGAAGTGCTAAAAACTATTTGGAGCTAATCTAAAATCCAAATTGTATCGGTGGCTTTCTGTTTGTGGCTCAAGTGGTACTCTAGTAAGTAGATGAAGAAAAAATTTGGTGAAGCTAGTTGCTAGCTAGAGCTTGGAGTGCTCACATACTTAGGAGATATAAGCTTAGCAGATTTATACACTCTTGTGCTACAACTATTCATATTAGTAGAGTATTCCCATGGTGGTGTTAGCAAAAATATTTTTCACTTAGGGCTCCGATTTCCTCTTCAAAACACTTCTTGGTGTCAGGGATAGAACCATGATTTGAACTTGGGGGGCCCAAATCATGAACCAAAAAAATTTCAAGTGACATGTGTTGTTAAAGAAAACTCATGACAGACGTCGACAAAAAAATTGCACTTTATTACATATGAATATTTAAGTAACAAAGGAAATAACATGAATTAAAAAAATTTAAAGTTACAGCATGATATGTAAGATAAATTTAGAGTTGCGGAATAAAATAAACATATCTCCAGCCATAGTTGTTTAAGTCTTTGAAGAAAAGAAGACTCACTATATGATGATAGTGTATATAAAAGGGTATTCTAGTCTATGGCCTTTACCTCACACATATCCTTTTAATGGAAACACCGGCTATATATTATATAGGCTAGACTAGGGACCCTTTAAAATGAAGATTTCCATAACTCTCCTTCCATCAAGGAGCTTAAAAATTGTAATTTCATGGTGTTTTATTAACTAAGGAGGTTATACCAATTGAGAGTTACTAAAGGATGTTACATCTAACATGTAACTTTCACAAATAGGAAACTCGTGAAATAAGAAACTTAAGACATGAGTTTCATCTTCACTCAAATGTGGGCCACATAAAATTCTCTTTAAGGAGATATAATCCTACATGATCTATTTTTATATTAAAAAAAGAAGAAGAAGAATTGGGTAGTTTGAAAGAATATGTTTTTTTTTTTTTTTATGAACGAAAGAATATGTTGATTTTATCACATTGACTAACATGATAATTCCATACTTTTGGATGCAACTCATATCACATGCACTAACAATGTTTTGAAAAACTTTGTTTAAGGATTTTCAAAATTTGGGATATTAATATTAAGGGTTGGCAATATTATATCATCAATATTGGCTTCTAAAGAAATTAGAGTAAAAAATCAATTTATAAATCAATTAAAATGCATATAAATTATCTCATTATATGTGCATTATTTATTCTCTAACTAGTTCTAATTTGGTTCAACTACTTATATCACTTTTTTATTTACTACTAACAATTTGTCATCTATGATTTGTTGTGGATGTCACATTACTCAAGAAATTAATTTGTATCAAGTCCGTTGACACCCAAAGTTCAAACAAATTGGTTGCATAGGGGAAGATGGTACTTCAATTTGTCTTCTCAATAGTAACTACCTCAATAAAATGTTAGGCAGTGGCCGTGAATGTTGTAACCCTTATAAGGGGATTTTTTTTTTTTTTTTTTTTTTTTTTTTTTTTGGTCTTTTTTCAATTGGGTGATCTGGGGCTGGGTGTTTTTGTTGTGTTGTATACTTGTATTTGGATTGTGGAGGGGCCACGGGCCCAAGAAAAGGGTCATTTAATTACCAATCCAAAATTTGAGGAGGGGCCAACTATTAGAAGTTTACGCCGAAACTCTAAAATAAGATTATTACTATATACTATTTAAATTTAATTTTCAAAAAAAAAAAGAGTCTCTGCTTAGTGTTTCGTGTGGTTTGTCATTTCTTATTCCTCACCTTTCATATTGCTTCTATTTATATGTTTTAGCTTGTTGTATGCATGCAACATGAAATTTGACTAATCATGTATATTTGGTATTAATGCTAGTTTATGGGAGTTATAAATATATGCTAGGGTATTAGTAGCATTTCTCAAATTCATAGGTTGTGTTTGGATGGCAACATTTGGATTTGGATTTGGATTTGAAATCCATTGATTTAAAATGTCTTGATTTGAAATCCTTTGATTTTAAAATTCCTTGTTTGAGTCTTTGTAAATAAATAAGGATTTGAAATTCATCATTTGAAACTCCATTGTTTGGATACCTAAATTTAGATTTGGATTTAAGATCAATAAAATATATTTTTTAATTATTATTTTTCTTAATCCTTCTACATTTTAATTTTAGTAACATTTTTAATAAATAAATGAGGTAATATTAATAATTCAATTGACAAGATAATAACTAAATATCTTTAGTCATAAACAACTAAAAAATATCTTGGCAATTATTGAAAACTAAAATTTTTACGTCAACTAGAGAGAAAACCCAAATGCATGAATTTTTTCATAAAATTCAAAATCTCAAACTAAAGTTCATAACAACTAAACAGTTATATATCAAGAGAGACAGATTAAATATCCAAAATATGTGTATTTTTTTCCCATTTCTATTATGTTTTTCAAATAATACAAAATTCAAAATAAGAAAATTACAATACATAAATGTAAATGTAAAGTCTCAAATAACACGACGATGCTGAGATTGATATTCTTCAAACATTTCTTTTGCCAAAGCATCTTGAAAGGCTGTCCACTCATCGGTAACTCTAACAAATGTGATGTTTTCTTTTGCTATCTCATTTTCATTTAGTAAAACATCTTCTAATTCAAGATCCACAACTCTCAACAGCTTATCCTCATTCATTTCATCCCGTATAAAATTATGAATAAAGCAACACGCATTAATAATCCTAATTTGAGTCTTCATTTAATAAAAACTGGCTGTGCGTAATATTGCCCACCTTTTCTTCAATAACCCAAAAGCCCGTTCAATTGTATTTCTTGCAGATGAGTGTCAAAGATTAAATAACTCCTTATAATCTGTTGGTGTATTTCCTCTCCACAAATTTAGAAGATATCGAGTTCCTCTATAAGGAGCTAAAAACCCAGGACAATTTGTGTATCCAGAATCCACAAGATAATATGTATTTGATGGTATTTCTAAGCAATAGCGTCGACTCAAAGCATCACGCAACACTCGAGAATCCGATGCAGATCCCTCCCAACCAAGTAATACATATATGAACTTCAGATTAGCGTCACAAGTTCCTAAAACATTTGTACTGAGTCCACCTTTCCTATTTCGATATCTACCTTGATCTTCTATAGGAACAGTTAATAGGACATGAGTACCATCAATAGCTCCAAGTGCTCCCTTGAACCACTTCCATCTATCATCTCCTTCATGAAGAACTGCATGATCTTGTTTGATATACTTCTTGCCTATCTTAAGAATAGCTTTCAACACTGAATGAAATTGTCTACTTATAGTTTCCCCAGAACGAGCAAAAACATTTTTAATTGTCCTATTCTTGAGATCATGAGCAAGAATATGTAAAAACAATGCTACAACTTCCTTAACTGTAACATTTCTTGTGACAACTAATCCACCCTCATTACACAAAATGTCACATAACTTGTTAAACCCATGTGTGTTTATACGTAATTCTGATATGCATTTAGATTCTTGAGCTAGAGATCCCATCCAAAGTCTCCTCTGATAAATTCCCTCTTCAATTTCACTTCTTAATGGTTTTCTCATAAAGTACTTCCTCCGCGAGCATATTCCAATAAGCATAACAAAAAACTCCACTAGCAAAGGCAAAAATCTCATCGCCTCTTCCTCATATACTTCAATCTCCTCTCTTTTACGTTTTCGTTGAATGGATATATCTCTTCCATCATTGGTCATTTTTGTCTCTGTTCATTTTTCAAAATACAAACAATAAGAATTTATAGCTAAAAAAAAAGGCTACCAAAGAAAATCCATGAAATCACACCAAACAAATCAATGCAATTGCAACTACAAATATGAATAATAAATAATTAACACAGCTAAAGGTAAGCAGCCCAGTGATGATAAGGAGTGGGAGATTATAGAGACAAGAAAAGCATTGTCCAGAACGGGACCTATGGAGCTGAAGGTAAAATGCTTTTTCTGGCATAATTTAATATATAGTCAAGGGCATTTGCAGCTGACTATGGAAGCATATCTAAAATCTTCTACAAATAAACTCACTTGGAGCACATGAACCAATATAACAGAGATCATTATAGAAACAGACCAAAAACAAACTTAACTACAAACAAAAGGTAGCAAACAATGAAGAAGGATGAATGCCAATAAGAAAATAAGGGCCTAAGCAGAATGCATCAGTGACCAAGGAGGGACCGCTCAACAAAGAATGACGTTCTAATGATTTGAGGGGGACATACTTGTCCAGAAAACATATGGGAGTTCAGGTTGATCAACTGCTTCCTCTTGCTGACATCTATCATTTGAGGGAGTATTTCCAACTTCAACATATTTTCTTTGTAGGAACAATTTCCTAGGAGGAGTATCTGGACCATATCCTAATAAAAGAATCATCTGGAACAAAACTGAATGATAAAGAACCAATTTGCATGTATTGGAAATTTAAAGAACATGTTCATAAGTCTTTTAAAGGCTTTACTGTTTCCATCAAACACTATAAGACAAAGAAAGGGATACCGGAATAATCAGAATCACAGGATACAGGGACAGATGTGTCGCCATGACCCATCCAAAAGCTGCCAAAGGAGCTATTCCTGGATTCCATCAGATAAACAACGTTTAAAAGCAAGCAAAAAGTTTCCAAAGAAAGATGCCTCAAAGACATCTCCATTTTTCTATATGTCACGCTTATAATACCATTAGGAAAAAATTTTATCATGAAGAAGATGTTTCATGAAAGGACAATCAATAAATAATACTATCGAGAAAAAAATGCACTTAGTGCATGTGATTTGGATGTTCTTGCATTGTACAATCAGAACATGACAAGGCACCTCAAATCTTTACAATGAAGTGATGAACCAATTGATCATTACTTCCTCAGTAGGGATTACAATAGCAGAGGCAATTGAAAATTCTATGTAGTCATAAGAGAGTTCGATCCAATGATAATTGTGTGTATGATTCCACCATTAAAAGGGTACAAACAAAAAGTGCAGATCTTGCCTGCAACCATTTAAATAAATACTCATCGACAACATTTTGTTTATATGATTACATATGAATAATGGCATGACCACCAGAAAGTTACATGACAGTAAATAACAATGGAAGGTATACGAAATAGTAAGCATAAGAAATTTCAGATGACATCAAGAACAAATATGCATATGAAAATACGTAAACAATTAAGAAGTTGCAAAGGGTATGGATCACAAAGATGACCAACTCTGCATAAACTGAAGATTTTTTATTAGATTAAGAGAATCATCACCTTATTCTTATTGTAATGAATGTAACCTTTTTTTAATTGAAACTGATGATTTAATGATATTAACATGGTCACAGTTGGTACAGACTTCTTGCACCCTGGAAGGAAGGCAGTTAAGCCGGACGAAATGGCTTCTACCTTTTCTTGTGTCAAAGAAGTTGGTGTCAATGCCACCCTTGTGCTGTTCATTGTTGTGGAACATATTTTATATAATAATCGAATAATAAAAAGGAAAATGCTAACGAATGTCATTAGGACATTAATTAATAATCAATTTAAATAAAGTTTTTGTGGAAAAAGAAAAAAAGTAATTAATATTTTGACAACTTTTTTTTTTCATTTTTCATAAAAATAGTGTCAAAATTTTCTTAAAATAGATTATTAACCAATGTCTTAAAGCATTCGTTAACCTGACTAAAAATAAATAAATAAATAAGTGTCATGATAAGCATGACCGACACATATTTACAAGCTGGAAAGTCTTTTAATTACTTTCTGTGTCAATAATTGTGTTATTAATGTTATTTGGTACTGCAGTTTCTATGTCGATGATGTGCCAGTTAGGGTCTACAAGAATAACGAAGCTAAAGGTATCCCATTCCCAAAGTTGCAACCTATGGGGGTCTATTCAACATTGTGGGAAGCTGATGACTGGGCTACAAGAGGTGGACTTGAAAAGATTGATTGGAGCAAAGCGCCTTTCTATGCTTATTACAAGGACTTTGATATTGAAGGGTGCCCTGTGCCAGGACCCTCTAACTGTGCCTCAAACCCCAGCAATTGGTGGGAAGGAACAACTTACCAATTGCTCAGTCCACTTGAAGCTAGAAAGTATAATTGGTGGAAACTGATAGTATTTATTTTCCTTAGCTGTGTTATTATATTTTTATGTGGATGATAATGGAATTTTTTTCGTATGTGAAGTTTGATGTTTTTAAATCTTTCTAAGCTTCTATTTTTTGTCCATTCCCCAGGAAAGATGCAAGTGAGTTTAGCAGGTATTACAATGAAGACTTTGTCACACAACATGATCTTCTTAGAGAGCTAGCTATATCTGAGAGTAAGCAAGAGCCAATAGAAAAAATGCAAAGACTGATTATGGACATAAGAGAAAACGCCCTACCACTCTGGTACACAGAACAAAATCAACAACCCACCAATGCTCACCTAATTTCTATCTCAACTGGTTGGTTCACTCTCTCTCTCTCTCACACACACACACACACACACGAACACATACAACATACATATACTATATATAACCTACAAGACCCTGTCACACTGTATAGAAATCTTTTCGCAGATGAATTGTTCACATCAAGTTGGTGCAACATTCAAGCACCCAATGTTGAGGTTCTAGTTCTGAACTTTCAGTCAAAGATTTACAGCTTACCTGAGTTTGTGGAGAAAATGGATAAACTCAAGGCGGTGATAATCACTAATTATGGTTTCTAGCTTATAACAATTCACATACTCTATTTATGTATATCTACAGTTCATAGAAGCATTTCATCAAACACATAATTTGCATTACAAACCCACAAACGAAAATAGAAATAGAAAATAAAGACAAACTCAAAACAAATCATTGAAAATACTATGAAACAAAACCCACAAACAAATCAAACGAATCCCAAACAAAATCCACACACAAATCAAAGAAAACCCAAACAAACCCACAAAAAAAAAAAAACCACAAAAAACGCAGCCTTTATGATTCAGATTTAGTAGAAAGAGCGAAATAGAGAGGATAAAGAGGAGGAAACGAGTAGAGAGAGACAAACCTTGCTGCGAGAAAGAGCAAGAAGACAAGCTTGGCAGTGAGAGCGTGACAGAGACAGAGTTGCCGATGCAGAGAGCACGAGCGTAAGGGCTGGGTGAGGGATTTCTAAATCCTTGGGTTTGTGAGGGTATTTCAAACCCATGGATTTGGACCCTGAAATCCAAGATGGATTTGGGCCAAATTCAAATCTAATTCTATTAAGTTCTCCAAACAAAGGATTTGGATTTGCCCCTTCAAATCCAAATTTAAATTCAAATTCATGTTATCCAAACAGACCATGGTCAAGCTCGTTTAGTAATCAGTTGGTGGATCGAAGAATGCATCTCCAATTTTGGTAATCGTTCTTCCAAGTGTAGGATTGGATAACCCTAAGGGATTGTTGGTTTTTTTTTTTTTTTTTTCTCTCCCCTACCAATAAGGATCAAGGTCTTCAGACCTGAACCATTCATTGAACCATAAAAAAGAAAGGTCTTCAGACCGTAATGACGTCATAATTAATTTAATAATTATTTAAATATAAATAAATATATTAAATTTGTAAATATTAGCAAAATTTACTAAAAATATCTTAAAAATTGAAACAAAATACATAAAATAGTACATTATAAGGTTAATAAAAAATAGTACAACATAAATAAGCATAAAAAGAAATTTTTATAATAATCCTTTAAGAGAAATCATTTCAATTAATTAAAATGACTTTTAAAATAAATTCATAAATTGCATAGGTATTATTCTTAAATAAAAAGTTAATTTAATAATATTTAATATGTTGAGAAAGATGACATAGAAGTTTATAAACTATAAATCATGTAAATTTAATAATGTTGCATATTAGCTCCCAAGAGGAGCACTTGGTCTGTTGGTCAAGGCTTCAGTCTTACTTTCAAGGTGTGAGAGCTCAAGTTCAACTCTTGGCAGCAGCGTTTTTCTGAGTTTTTCTCAATTCATGACCGATTGAACCGGCCTATAGTTCTTCCAGTTTTTATGGTTCAACCCCGATTCGTTCGATTCACTCAAAACTCAAAAATGCCCGGTTCTCTAGCTTAAAAAACCGAATTTCAGTCCGATTCCCGATTTTCCCAGTCGGACCGCCCGGTCCGGTCCGAGTTTAAGAACCTTGATAAGGATCATCCCTTCACCACGCCATGAAGACAGTATATAGGGTTCATAATTACTCATCTTACTACAGGATGCTTACTTAGCCAACATTTAGATCTAACTCTAGCCAAACTTTTCTAGTTCACCCAACATAACCCACTTGTCTAACTGTTGTTGAGCAGCATTTAGGTATAAATACGGTACATAGGTTCCTTTTATCGAAATTTTGTTTCAATTTATTTTTATTTCAAACCAGTCAGGTGCTCTTTTACCTCGGAAAATCATACAGTTACCTCACTTGTAATGGAAAAATATAATTCAACGAGGATTTAGGCAAACATACTATTTTAGTCCCTATATTTTGGGGTCATCAACAAAATGGTCCATACATTTTGGTAATAGTCAATTTGGTCCATGTTATTTTAGTAAGTAGTCAATTTGGTCACTATCATCAAATAACAACTTTCTTGCATTTTCTTGAACTTTCTTAGTGACTAAATAAAAAAATATAAATCAAATTTACCAATTTTCAACTCCATTGAACACATATATTGTTGATACGGTATTTTGTTCGGCATCAATTAGTGTGCCAAAATGTTAGTTTAAGCCCTAAAAAGTGAAAACTGTACTTTTAAAACATAAGAAAATGAGGAATTACATTTTAAAAAGCTCTTTTATTTCGATCGGGCCTTGGATTAACCATTCTAATGATTCAAGAGTTCAAAATCTCAAGCTTGCCATTTTTGGCTAAGTTTGACCGATGTTGACTAATTAACCCTATCCGGGATTAGTCTAAACATTAACTTTATGATCCAACCATCCAATCAAAGTAAATTTTTATCCATTTTGAAGTTCATGAAATTCCATTCAAAAAGTCAGTTCACATGCCAAAATCGTAATCAAAATGGATGAAACATCAAGAAAACAACAAAACCTTGTTTGAAAGTATTATTTTTCAGGTAATATGGCTGTTTTTGGGGCGTTTTTATGCAATAAAATGTACCAATCCAGCTACAATAGGAGTGATCTGCCAGGTCTAGATTGAAGTATGATGGGTTAGCTACCTTCCCTAAAAAGGGCTTAACGATATCTTCTTTGGACTGGGAGAAACGAATTTTCCAAGAATAGTGCTATTAAAATTTCTAAACTATGTCACCTCTCTTTTGAGTGTAAATCTTGACAACCGTAGCTCCGAATTGAATGAGTTTAGAGCCTATGGAAACTATACATCTAAACCTTTCTAGAGAAACCAAGTTTGAATAAATTCAAGTTCCAAAAGACCTTCAAACAGCTGTCCAAAAACAAGGTCACAAAGGAGGAAAAACCTGAAAATAAGAAAATGGGAAAATTAGAGGATAAGGATAAGATGAGGTGAGGTGGCAGGGACATAGGGGTTTAGTTACCCCTCCCACCAAGTAGTTAAGGTCCCTTGTTCCTTCCCCTGCCCCAAACTTGTATAAATTTTACTTCTAAATAATTCATGAAGAAAAATCCCAAAAAATTCCTACCTCTTCCATTTTCTTTAGGCTTTTCTCTAGATCTTTTTTCTCTCTATTCCTCCTTTGAATAGATTTCCAAACCAAAAAATCCAGCCCCTTTTCTTCTCCATTTTCAACTTCAAAACCCATAGTTAAGTTACAAAAAACTTTCATAAGAGCTAGTATAGTTCTTTTATGTTGTAAATACTGTCTCCATTTTCTAAGTTCTTTTACTTTCTTTGGTTTTTATCTTGTGCTCTGTACCTTATGTCTTTACATTTATGTCATTTATTTTCAAGCTTTTTACATTTATGTTATTTATTTTTCAAGCTCTTTACATTTATGTCATTTTAATTTATTGTTATTTTCTTTTCTTTTTGTGGTTTTGTTCTTTCAAGTTCTTTCTTTAGACATAGTAAATCCCATGAATTTAAAGGAAGAAACCAACCTAACACCTAACTAGATGGTGAATGGAGGAATAGCCTCTTGCATGGACAATCTTTGTAGGAAAATGAAGATTTAACAAAGTGAGATCTTCCTTAAATAAACCATAAACATGTTTTCAAGCTCAAAATGTGGAAATACTTCTAGGAAATGTGATAGAATCACTCAAAAGAGGGGGTTCCGAGACTCCCGTTTTCCTCCATGGAAGTTTTCTTTTATGTTATGCCTTTTTTTCAATATAAGTAATGCTTTATATTCATGTCATTTTAATTTATGGTTATTTTCTTTTCTTTTTGTGGTTGTGTTCTTCCTTTATGCTTAAAGTGGGTGTATGGTATGTGCATTTTGCACATAGACATAGTAAATCCCATGAATTTAAAGGAAGAAACCAACCTAAAACCTTTGGTAAATCCTCACATTTCTAACTAGATGGTGAGTGGAGGAATAACCTCTTACAGGGTCATTTTCGTAGGAAAATGAAGATTTAACAAAGAAGAATCTTCCTTAAATAAACCATAAACATGATGTCAAGCTCAAAATTTGGAAATACTTCCAGGAAATGTGATAGAATCACACAAAAGAAGGGGTCTCGAGACTCTCGTTTCCATCCATGGAAGTTTTCTTTTATGTTATACTTTTTTTAAATTTAAGTAATGCTTTATTTAAATTATGTTCTTTACTTTTCCTTACCTTTAGATTATGCATTTATATTCAAGTTCTTCAAATTATGCTTTTTACTTTTCCTTATTTTTAATTTATGACATTTAAATTTAAGCTCTTTTATTTTCCTTTGTTGTCATCTCATTGGTGCAAAACGTTTATAGGTGCTAGCTCTTTAGCTAGCACCATGAATCTTAAGTCACCTAACAATGAGAAGCTTGATGTAACAAATATCTAAAAAAAGTGTTTCTAAAAGATTAAAAATAAAAATAAAAAAGAGGCTCTAATGGCTATCCATTTTTCTTAAAATGGTTCTTCTCAGAGAAAGTTTCTTTTAAATTCATAAAAGCCTTCCAAATGGGCATTTTTCAAACCCATCTTCTTCAAAACCCCTGTTGTAAAAAATTTGGACTTCACAACTAAAAACCATGAATTTTTACCTTAAAACCCTCTTTTTCTTAAATGTTTTTTTATTCTAATTTGGTGCTCTAAAAATTATTTTCTAGAATGAGTTTGTTCTTCCTTTATTTGAATTCTCTTCATAGTCAGTGTTCAATCTTAAATTTTGTTTTATTATGAAAAACCCTCTTTCTCATTACTCTTTCAAAACCATTTTTCTACAAAACACAAAGTCTGAACTTTCCTTAAAAGATAAACAAATACCATGGACTTTTGTCTCTTAAATCTTTCCTTTTTTTTTCCTTTTTTTCTTTTTTTAATGAAAACCATGGAAACCCTTTTTGCAAGCAAGCTTCACTTTTCCTTTAAATTCAGTAAGGACGGGTAAACCCTTTGGTTTACCCGTCCTTACTTTTAATTTTATTATAATTGCCATATCATACTTTTACTTAATTTTATTATAATTGCCCTAAAATCTTTCTCTCTCCTCTCCTCCGTCTCCAGCCTAGGACTCCAAACGCAACAGCTCCTCCATCTTCCAACCTACGACTCCAAACGCAAAGTGAAGGAACTGGTTATGTTCAAAAACATGATTCCTTGGGCCAAAGAGGTTTTTTTCTTCCTTTTACCCACATCACCGAAATGGCAATTTTCCTGCCACCAGTAAGCCATCTAGCAATGATTTCTATCCCAAAAACTGAAGGGTAATCATCTTTCTCTTTTGATCTCTTATTTTGGTTTTTATTTTTAACTTTTATTTTTTTCTATCTTTTGTTTTGGGTTTTATACCAATGGGTTTCAGTGGTGACCACAACACAAATGGCGACTCCCAATTATATATTTTCCAGATTCCAGCAGCGACTCCGATATCTTCCTATCTGACGTTTATGGCATGTTGGAGGCTCGATTGGTTTGGCTTGTTTGAAAAAGGGGATTTTGATTCTTGTTTTAACATAAGTGATGGGTTTGATACCACACTCTTTGCAATGAAGACAGCATGGAATATACACACTCTTGTAATGATACCACAGCTATCGCACCTTTGCCATATTTACACCAACTTTGATTGCAGGAGGATGCTTATCGAAACCTCTTCAAAACTTTTTGAAGATACACCCCATACACAATTGTAGAAGACAACGCTTCAATTCTTTTTTAGAATTTTGAATTAATAATAGTTTTGATGCATATTAGGCTGCCATTCCTAATATTTGTTTAGGATTACTAGCATTTTTTATTGTATTTGGTGATGTTGTCATATTTGTTTAGGATTATTAGCATGATAAATAACCAAAATAAGTAATGTTAGAGACAAGAAATTTCACAACTTTTGAGATGACAGTTTATTATTAGTACATTACTTTTAAATGAACTTATCATTAATATCGCATTACCTTATTATTTGATTCATAAAAATAAAAAACCTTATTACTTAATATCTAATCTTGTAATAACTTAAGCCACCTCTTCACGTAAATGATGTTCCCAATCCAATCTTAATTGAATCTCCTGATCACTTGCAAGAGTAGGTAACATATCTAACAACGTTTTGCAATTAAGAAGCCCCTCATCTTCAATCCCAGCTATACTTGTTAGCTTTGCACCTTTTAAGTAATGTCGCCAACATTTGTGATGACTAGAACAGCAGCAGTCTGGATCTTCTCTATTCAATACCTTCTCACATAGCACCTAGAGATTGAGTAATTTATAGCCAAATTAGTAAGTTCCAGCAAGAGTAATTATTCCAAGACAAACTAGATATATTCATAACCATCATTGCTTTTCATAATCAGAATAATTGTATCATTAACCACATGTTGGCCAAATGTTTGTAGTATTAGTGCTGCTTTTTAAATTGTGCTTATAGTGGTAACTGATTATACAATCGCTCTGTTTCTCCATTTAGTAGTGATATAGACCAATTCATCACAATCAAATCCTTGATATATCTTTTAAGAAAATTTCTATCTACCTATGTTCTTTTTATTGAAATATTCCTGATCTTCTAAGCTTGTTTAAACAAATCATTAATTTCTATAGACTTGTGTTCTTTTTATCAATTCAAATGCTTGCTTTTATTAAATCAAAGGTTTCAACACATCCACACATTGATCAATGACAGCATGCAATCAGATGACACAAAAACACTTAAATCGATATAACTTCTCATATGCAAATTAATCACAATTAACAGACACTATAAAATCTAGCAGAAAAACAATTATACCTTTATGCACTTGTCCTGTGACTCCAAACCGATTGGCACTGACAGAATCTTTGGACGACAACTCCAAAGCAAGCCATCTATAAGAGTTGTATAATCTATTAACAATGCTGGGTTTCGTACATCTAGCTTTAGAAGTTCCATTTCATATGGTGGAGGAAATGACATTCCTCTCAATTCTTCAAGATTAAATGTAACCTTCATAATACACAAAAACAAAAGAGTTTCACAAAAAATATAAGTGTGAAATCGCAAAAATAAATAGACAATAAATAAAAATCTTGTTGTAAATCAATAAACTTTCATGAGTGAACATACCTCTCGACAAATGACTACTATCCTCAAGGTTTTTCTTTGATCTGACATTAATAGAAGTTCCCTCAACTTAAGGAGCCATTGAGTGTCAACATGATCAAAGTCTAATGTAAGATTGAATTCCAAAGGACATGGAGCATTCTTTGAAAATATCTTAGCCATTTTATCACCATCGTTGAAGTATTGAAAAAATGATAGACTGGGAGCATCAATTTCAACGTCCAATAACTTTTGGCATCCAAAGATTCTTAAATCCCTTAGCTTCTGCGCTGAAATCTTGATCCTTCTCAACATATCACAGTCACTGACAACCAAATCTTCAAGGAGGGGTAATCTAGAAACATTGAAGTGAAATAACTGGTCTGTAATGTTCAAATCGTCTAAGCTTAATTCTTTCAAATCTTTACAAGCAGTGATGTCAAGTAAACATTGTTCAGAACCAGAAAAACGGAAATATTGCAGATTTGGTGCTTCAATTTGGACACACTCAACATCTCTATTGTGGGAAATCAAGTTAAAGTAACGAAGTTTAGGAAGTTTGGAGATCTCCACAGTTTTCAGGCCCTTACATACTATAATATCAACATCAGTGATAAAAGGGCAAGTATGGATAATATCTTGGATTGTCTCTTCATTCAGACAAATATCCCGAAGCGATAACTTTTGTAATGAATAAAACTTCACAGCACTCCTAGAAAATGCTCTCTCTAACTTACAGCCATTGGTTGATTGTTCAACAAATGTTGCTCTAGGTAAAGCATATGTTTTCTCCTTAGTCATAACCACAAGATCTATTTCTTTGGCATCATGTGCAAAGGCCCACTCTATCCATTTATCAACTAATGAAGCCAACTTGAAGTCAACAAGGGTCATGTGAAGTTTAAATCTCTGCAGCTGGAACTTATGCTCATGAAATCTACCAAAAGACTTATCCACAATATTCATGAATCTCTTGACTCTTTTCTTATTACGAGGACATGTATCCGGGTAGAGCCAACCATTATTTTTAACATAACAGCATTGATCAAAATCCAAAATAGGGAATGAAGACCAAATACAATTCCATTTCTTGGACAATAGACTGGCCTTAACCGCCTCTTTTCGGGGTAGGAAGGACAACATGTGGTGCATGATAAATTCAGGAAGATCAGATATCCGATCCAGGGCATCAATCTTTTCGTCCATCATGTGTCTCAATAAACTCTTCTGCCCTGTAAAAATAAAATGTAATTCAAAAAAAAATCCAGGGGTAAAATATAAGCAAAATTTGATAGTTTATCTCAAACAAAGGATTCGGAATAGAACACATCATAAATCATCCTAATTATGAAAGGGTGGATAGCAAGGTTTTGGATTCAAAGCCCACTTGGTAGGTGTGTAAAGCCCACTTGGTAGGTGTGTAAACTTACCAATAAAAATATCATGGGGTAAAATCTTTAACCGATGTTGTATGCAAATATGTCTAAGCATGAGCATTGTTTCTACAGCAACTTCTACAGTCTGTGTTCTTGAGATTAGAGTGAAATTGATTTCCTTCTAGAGCAATTATAAAGATTAGCAATTTTTTTTTACTCTAAGCAAGGAACAAGCTAATTGTTTGTGTATGTCCACAAAGAACAATTAATCCTTCGTTTTCCTCAAAACATCACTCTTTAACAACAATAACAACAACAACAAAAAAAATATTAACCTTCAAGATGAAAGCTTTTTTTCTTTTTTTCTTTTCTTTTTTTTTCCTAAAAGCTTCAAGGCCATAAAAATTAATTTGACAGAAGCGAGGCTAGTTGCTCCCCTAACATCAAAATGAAAAGTTTATGGTTTTCTTTTACCTAAAAAAAAAAATAATAAAAACAAACAAACAAAATTTTAATTTTTTTTTTCCTCTAATCCTCGAAAAACAACAAATAAATTTTGGCGTTTTCGTTGATTATAGAAAGAAACATCAAACATATATGTGGTGTTTTCATAGGAGTTGCTTATCAAACATAATTTTTAATCGGATAATCCCCAACCCAACATAGTTTTCGTCAAAATAAATCTAATCTATATCCTATCACAAACGGAATTTACAAAAAAGAACATGTCCCAAATCAAACAACCAAAGATAATAACTATAAAAATAAATAACATATTACCTCCCGAGGCTACGCTGCACAATCTGTGTCTGTTCAATGCTGTTTGTGTCAGGTTGATTGAAGGAGGCACGAGAGAAAGAGTATTGAGGAGTGTATAGAGAGCTAATAATGAAGGCCGCAGAGACAGTCTATAAATAACCTAGCGAATTCTAATCCAAAACGGAGTCGGGTTGTGTCATGTGTCACCCGACCGACTCTTGACTTATAACTTGCAACCTTATAGTATATCATAGGAATTATAAGTTGTTATTTATTTGGGAGACGTAGTGGTTTCTTGTTTTTTTAGTTTATTAGTTTCATCTTTCTAGTTTCTACTGCTACGTCAACGTGTTCAATTAAGAGTGACCAGCAAGAAACAAGTTACACTCTCCTCGCCTCTTGTAGTACGTAGTTTTTCCCCCCCACTCGACACGTCCAGATTTCTCAACCCTCGGTGATGATAATAAACAATCGTAACAAAATAAAAGGCGAGCGGACTTGAGTTAGGCGGCTAAAAGATTTTTTTTGTTTTTTTACTTTTATTGTCTCAGTATTTTTTTTCTTTTTTTGGGGGGGGGGGGGGGGGGGGGATAAATAATCTAATTTTTAGCATTTTTTTTTTATTCAACTATAAGTTTTAGCATTTTGTCACATATTTAAAATAAAATTATTAAAAATCTATATTTTTTAATAAACAGTATAAAAATAAACTACCGAAAATGAGCAATTTTTAAATGGATTTTAATGGATGTAACAAATGGTTTAATAAGTAAAAAAAAATAAAATATGTATTTGTCACTTATGCAACAAATTATTTAATGTCAGATGCATTAATTTGATTCACAAAAATAATATATTCATAAAATTTTTACAATAATTTCACAACAAAGTCATTGTATGTTTTTGTAAAATGTTTTACCAAATTTTTTAAAAGGTAAAACTTTTTATTAAAGATTTTACGGTTAATAGAAAATATTTTATAAATTTGACTCCATTTTTGCAAACATATACTTGAAAACGAGAAAACATTTTCTGAAAAATATTTTAATTTAAAACAAACGGAGCGTTAGCGCCAACTATCAAATGCATGAATTTGGATTCAATCTTGAAGCAACGCTTCTTTAACACTCGAGCCACCAACCACCAGCATCAATCTTAAAGCAACTCTACTCTACCTTTATGAACTAACGTAACAACGAATATTATTGGTGGATTTCAACCACATCATAAATGAATATTTGAATTGTTTCTTTATAATTGATGACACATTATAAGCTCAATTTAATAAAACTTGTACTACTTAGCACTTCTTTTTAAAAAACTTAATGTGATCTCTTTTAATCATACATTGTAGATGTGTCATTTTGGCCATGTCACCTAAAGGAACTAAAATCATTCATGGGCTAAACTTTAAAGACCACAATGTGTTTAAGTCAATCGCTACCATATTAACTGAATTCCCACCAATTCCTTTCTTAAAAGAAAAAAATTTAAATAAATAATTCCCACTAATTCAAATATGATGTTAGATTATGATCCGTCAAATCTCATCTTATTGAACATTGTCAATTTTTCCACCTGGAAAAATTTGAATTGTAATTTGCCTAGATGTCCGTTTCTTAAAAAAAAAATACTACCTTCATTAGTGGGTTCTATTTTACCAACTTGCAGTTAACTTATAAGTATGATACAGCTGTATACCTCCTTCAATTCTTCTCCCCCTCCTTCTTCTTCTTTTCAATTATTTAGAATAAAATATTTGAGAACAAAAAATAGAGGCCTAATTGATTTTATTATGGATATGAACCGCAGAGCAAAGAATTAAAGATCATATGTTTTGTACTATTTCTACCAAAAAAGAAATATATGTTTTGTACTAGATTTTTATGTGATTTTGTGCTGCCAGGTAGGGAGCGTTGGGTGACAAGGACCAACGCCAACTCAGAGTAGAAAATGAACGAGCAAAAAGGCCCATAGCTTAGATACCTTTTATAATGGGCCTAAAAGGCTAATCATAAAGTTTGGTGGGAGTACCATAGCGTTACTTTAAAGAAAAATTGCTAGGAAAAAAAAAATACTTATGACGTTATAATCCGACTATTGTGTTCAAAAGTTTCTAATAATGCTCTTATGAAAGCGTTTTAATATAACAAATACTATAACTGGTTTTCCATTTTTTGTCCCTTGTGTTGAAATTATAGTTTGTTGACTTTTTTTAAATTTTTTTTTTTTTTTTTTTGCGATAAAAGCTAGAAAATTATATTCATGAACTGTAAAAGAAAAAAACCTTATACAAAGAAAGGACTCTGCCCCGTAGGCAGAGACAAAAAGAAACAGCACAAATCCCAAATAAGGCAACTGGGACATTATATTCTTAAAATGTGCAACAAATTGTATATTCTCTAATTTTATAACTCTAAAGAAATGAATGATCTAAAGTTTCAATAGCAAAGTGTATATGAATTTTTTTTTTTAACTCAAATATACATTCTAAAAATGTGTAATCAGTTATAGGAACTCTTGATTCTCAAAATAAAATTAAAAAAATAAATAATAAAAATAAAAAGCTATAGGAACTCTTTATATGGAGATCTTCTTGCAAATGATTCATCGCTTTATTGTGATCCTCTTGAAAGAAAACTTTGCATACAAACAAGATCAAGCACCCCTAATTTATAAAATAAATAAAAGGGAGATTTCCTTTATTTTTATTTGTTCTTTAATATGTAATAAATTTATCAAGAAGTCTGAGTGGTTTAATCGAACCCAAGTTCATTATGACCCATGAGTAGCATTTCAAGATAATTCTACCACATCGTTTTTAAAATTCTAATCATTTAAATTTAAGAATAACATATTTCTTTAAAATCCATCATGAGACTATGAGAGCTCTTTTAATGCTTGGTAGACATAATCTGTGTTTGAGAAAGAGTGTTGAGCACTATGAACTCTACTAGAAGCCTAAATGATTTTGATTATTTTTTTGGAATTTTTTTAACGTAAATATTTTATAGATTGTCAAAATTATTTGGTAATTGTCTAACTTGACAGTGGAATAGGAACCACGAAGCTAGAGGTTGTGTGTGTATGTGGCAGTGTGAGAGAGAGAGAGAGAGACAGACAGAAAGCAAATAAATGAGACAAAGACCATTTGGATTTTGGACATACTGTCCGGAAAAAAAAAAAAATAGTAGTTACAATAAAATCTCACAATATTTTCATAATAAGTGAGTTGTCCAAACAGAACTTAGACATGATAAATATGCCAAGTTTGACTAACTAGGCTTTTTCTTTTTTTCCAATTTCTCTCTTTACATATTTCTGGAAAACCTGGCTTCTCTTTACATTTATTCCAGTTCTAGCCAGTCCCATTTATTTTTGGTTGTTGGCCTATTTCCATCCATATCACAGTCTTGAAAATTTTTAATCCCTCTCATTTTTGTAATTTGATTGCTCCTGGTAGTGTGAATCTTCCCAACATAAAGAACCAGTTGTCTGCATCAACTAAGTTGCATTTAAGTAAAATCAAAGTTAATTAAATGAGCTATTGCCAACTTTCTATTAACATATCAAATTTTGAGTAAACCAATGAAATGTAATAAAACTTCTAAATTGTGTCCCAAGTTACCTTAGTATTTTTACCAAAAAAAAAAAAGGTATGTATCAACTAAAAATTAAATATTACTCAATTATTTATTTATCCTTTCCCCACAAATTGATGTTTGCCAAATCCCAGATATATTCTACTTTATCACTAATTTTTTTTACGTTTTTTTGAGAAGAATATCACTTATTTTTCAATTTCTTACTTTTTCACCTTTTTTCAATTTCCCTTTGTAATCTAAAGTACTTTATTTTTATTGGTTCATTTTACCTAATAAAATATAAGTTAAAAAATACATTTGTATTTAAAAATCTTAATTTTGTTTTTTTAAAAGATTGTTGATATATAGAATTTCAACTTAATGAAGTTCACTTACCGATTGCTCTTTATCAGTTGAGCTAACTGGATCATCAATGATATCATTTTTATTGCACATCAATCACAAATTAACATCTCAATAATTGTGAATTTGTTGATCAATTAATGAGAAATGTTACATCTACTATACTTTCACAACCATTTCTTAATGAATCTTGAAAAGTTAGTTAAGATTTAGTTTTTAAAAAAAATGAATTTTTTAAGTACCACGTGGGTGTTAGTGTTGTAATGGCTTTCCCGCCATATATAATTTTCTAGAATGTTTTCCTTTTTACCATTCACACTGCCATTCTTTCTTTTTCACATTCTCTCCGCTAATTCTCTCTGCTAACCATCTCTGTGGCTCCCTCTCAGGTATTTTCGTTTGCCTTTCATAATACTGTAATTCTTACATTCTCTCTCTTTTCTCTCTTTTTCTGCCTCATTCCCTCTCTCTTCTTTAGCCTCATTTTTTTTTACTGAATCATTTTTGTTAACTTAATTCACAATTCTTTTTGTATTACATATTTTATAGACTTTATAGTTGAATCATTACAACTCTTGTTATTGAAAGTATTGTTTGGCTAGTTAATTTGTCTTCTCTCTGTTCAATACTCATAATCGGTTTTCTTGTTATCCAAGAATCAATGAATATGATATTATTTTCTTTTTTTTTTCATTAAACTTTCCATAAGCAGTTTCTTGGTACCAAATAAACACTGAATTTGATATTATTTTCTAGGTTTTTTTTTTCATTATTAGATTCTTTACAATTTGTTCATATACACTGAATTTGATATTATTTTCTAGTTTTTTTTTTTTCCATTATTGGATTCGTTACAATTTGTTCATACAAAAGAAGATTTATCTGTATGTTTTGAACATGATGGTTGTAATCTAATTGAATCAAGTTTAATGCACCTAATTACACTAATGAGGGCTTGGCTTAAAATCTGTGTTACTTTAGTCCTAAAGATATGCATGCTTGTCTTGTCAAGTTAGAATGAGATGGATACATTTCTTGGAGTGCTTTTCATTGGCCTAATTCTCACTTGGCATTTGCAAATGTGGTTTGCTGTTCAAGTTGATATAACAAACCTCTGCAAGTAGAAGATTGGATATTGCCTTTATGAGAGAACCGTGTAGAAGTGTATTTTGTTTCTTTAAAAAAAGTACGAAAGGGGAATGAGTATTAAGATGCTATCTCAGATTAGAATGCACCCAATTGGCATTATGTTTCTACATTTTCAAAAGCAATGTGCTCAAACAGGGAATAAATGTGTTCCTTGTGAATAGAAGCCCCTATATTTGAGAATAAGTACCCATTTTAGTTTATATAGTATTATGTCCCTATTATATGCCAGCATTGTTTTAATATGATATTTTTAGTAATATTTATAAACTATATAAGAACACTACCTGTGAACCCTCTTTACCATGTCAAGATGTATTTAATTTTGACCCTTCTTGTTTCAAAGTTTTGTTTCTGTTTTGTGCTATTATATAATTGGTTATAGCTTATAAGATCAAAGCAATGCTCACTGGAAATAAATCTTAGATATGGATATGTTATGTGTATCCCATATCCAGTAGTTGCTTTTATTATGTCCATTGTCTTCTATATTTGATGAGGGAACATGAATTTTCTAAATTGCATTTACTGTGTAACAGAGTGATTGAAGTTTACTTATATCCCAATATTTTCCTGTTTTATCAAATAATTCAGCAACTCTCATATAGCCTTGTTGTTGTTCCTCCTCTCACCAACATTGCAAATGGCTATTGTTGAATACGATTTGTTGTTATCCCCTGAAGTTGAGGGAATAACAAAAATTATGCCTTCCAGTGGGTGGAATGACAACCATAATAGGTTTTTGCTGATTCTTCACTGCCAAAACTGTGGATCTGACACAAAGCCCACAGCAATTTCTATGCATAACAGCTGCAACTATAAAGGACAAACATTTCATATAGTGAATAAGGTATGTAGTTGCATAAAATTTAAATAAAAAAATTGTTATATCACTTTTCATTTGTCACTAATACTAGATTTAATTTCAGTGCAGGTGCAAGTCAATAGGAACAGTACGCATCGCAAATTTATTGCATGGTAAAGAAATGAGAAACAAACAACTAAAAGTAATGCGAGTGGAATGCTGCAACCTAGTGCCACTAAACGACATTCAATTTGATATAGAATGGATTGTGGAAAACGTAAGTTTTGTTTTTTTTTTTATTCATGTTAATATGTTGTCTTCACACTCTAATCAAACTTCCATCTACAGGAGACAGGATTGAAATCGATGCCATTCACATT
The DNA here is from genome assembly GCA_033629205.1 of Lithocarpus polystachyus. Classification (NCBI taxonomy): domain Eukaryota; kingdom Viridiplantae; phylum Streptophyta; class Magnoliopsida; order Fagales; family Fagaceae; genus Lithocarpus; species Lithocarpus polystachyus. Next base: position 17,465,163 of record CM066166.1, on the reverse strand, counting down.
TTGTCCAGGTGTGAAACCAAAATTTCCCAATGGTCGTAACAAGCGTTGTAAAGTCAATAGTTTGCATCCAATTTTCAAAAAATGCTAAAAGGTTCTCTTCTCTCCCTACTCCCTACTCTAAAGTATTGTTTTTGCCCCAATGCTTTGCCCCAAATTGCAAAATAAATTTACACTAACTTAATTGCAGTAGGAGGATCAGCAGATGAAGGAGCTAAGCTTTCAAGAGGATCAACAGAAGTAGGAGAGACTATGCTTCACTTTTTTCAGTTCTTTTTACTTTGGATTAAAAAATAATTGAGAAACAAATAAATGAAACTAATGAATTGTGGATTTGTTGTTCTGTTTTGTTAAGCTGAACTTCATGATCAGTTTTGTTAAGCTGTAAATATGAAACTAATGAATTGTGGATTTAGTAGTTCTTATGTTCAGCTTTTGGGCAGAGACCCATTACAATTCAATTAATCCAGAAGCAGGTAACCATCTATGTAATCATAGTCTTCATCACTGAACACATGCTGTGCAGAGAGCTTTATGGTTAGATAACCCACCTTAGGATCCATTCAGTTCTGTTAGTGGAGTTAAAAATATGCTCCTAGCCTCCATAAGAAGAATCAAGTGGAAGGAAGGCTAGATTTCCAGAACAAAACTATCTCTCTAGCCAATTAATCCCACTCCAAAAAGACCATTGTAGATAAAAGTGTAAGCACTACTTGGAAACACACATCAAAATATGGCTGCTAAATGAAGGTGGCTGATGCAGTAGTAGTCCCTAGTTTGAGTTGATACTAATACTAGAAATACTTCCAGAAATCTATTGGGATGGAGTAATGAATTAAAGAAGGGGGAGCATAGGCTATATATTTAATCTAAATGTATATTGAACTGCTGCCTCTTGATAATAACAACTTTCTAGTAACAGGACAATGCAACTATAGTTATTTCGCCTAGTTGTAGAACTAATTTAAATTAATTTTCTTCTAGATGCTCTTTCACATCTAGATGTGCCTATATCCCAAAAAGAAAAAGGCAAGAAGTGGTGGAAATTCTGAAGAAGCTTCATAATCTTAGACAATGTATGGTTTCACAGTGTGGTAGACAATAGAATGATGCAGATGGTTTCTAATTTTTACTGCTGCTGCTGCTGAGGTTGATGGTCCTAGAGGTGCACCTCAACTCGTTTGTTCATTATTATATTCTTTGACCTTGTAATCTTCATTCCATGTTGCATATTCTTTTCTCAAATCCCTTTTATTTTGCTTATACTCAGATCACTAATTCATTCAATTTTATTTCTATTTATAACTGGTTTATATTTTCCTCTTATGATCATAAAAGTTGTGTCAAAATCATTATAAATTATTTTTATTAAAGTGATTTGCAACATGGATGTTCGCTTGTTGTAATCTGTTTGGAATTAATATGATTGTCTATCACCTGCATTGAGCATCAAGAAATCAATATATATCCCCTTTTTTTTGGGTTATTAATTCAATGAAGTCAAGGAGCATGATACCAGAAGAAAAAGAAAGGTGGGAGGAGGGGGTGTTTTATGGACTTCAACTTGTTTCTCTGGTTCTTCCTTTATACTCTGCCTCAGCCGATTTAAGATCTTAGGCTGCATTTGTAAATACCTAAAAGGCCATATAAAATAGAGACTAGATTTAATTATTGAACTTCTATATTTGTTTTTCGTATTAAGACGATCAAACAGTAGGAAAAAAGAACTTTTTTAAGTTTCATTAATGGGGGACTCAGCAGCAGTGAAAGATCAAAGATGCACAAAATGACATTGCATAATTATGACCAGTATTTCACCGCATTTAACTAGAAAAAACCATGAACATTTTTTTTTTTTTAATTAAGGGGATAGAACCCCTGAGCTGAAGGTCACCAAGGAGACCGGGTACTAGTTGGGCTACTAGACCAAAAAAAAAAAAAAAAAAAAAACTAGGTAGGAAAAAAAAGGGCTCCCATATTAAAATGCCCATCTTTTCTTACCCAGTACCAAAGTCCTACATTCACTTGCAAACAAAAATCTCATTATGTAGACAATTATGTCAAATGGAAAAGACTCATTTGTAAGTATCCCATAGTAGTAAGCCTAATGCTGGTTTAAAAAATAGTACTTGATAAATTTAATATTCTAGGCTTCTAGCATTACTCTTGTTGTATGAATGGAGTTGGAACTTTATAATTTGAAGGAAAGCAAGAATGTACAACATATTATACAAGAATCTTTTTAGCGGAATTCGAATCCTAAACAGAGTTGTGTTGTGTTGTGTTGTATTGTATTGTATTGTGGGTCATGATTCATGATGCGTCACCCGACCCGACTGATCTGACTAACTTGCAACGTTATTATACAATGATGCAAGTACACGTGGCATTAAGAATAACATGGCTACTGCGTGCTCAGTTAAGAGCGAGCCAACCAGAAACAAGTCAGAGTTATTTAAAACAGAGGTAGTGGGCTAAGACTTGGGCCATTAAGCAAACAGCAAATCCGAGTATTACAACTTTTAATTTTAGTAATTTTGTTAAATAAAATTTCATTTTACCCAATTAAACAATATCATTCATCCCTCAAAGAGGAATGCCACATTCATAAACTTTTTAAAACATTTTTACAAAATGCTGGTTCTTATTTGGCCCATTGTTTATATCAATTTTTTTACTTATCAATAAACATTCATCATATTAGCAATTCGTAAAAAAAAAAAATGTAAAATTTTTTTTAACTTTAACATTTTTCTCCTTTCAAATACCATTTATAAATCTAAAATCTAAAACAAAATATACAAGTTCAAAATAAAAAATAGCCCGACAATAATTACCAATATTAAAGCTAAAAAAAGTTAAGCTCAATCAACCAATTGTACCCAAAACAAACAATTAAGCCCTTAAAATTTTAAATAAAATAATTTTTCCTATACTCAACAACAAATGCATGTATCAAAGACAAATAATAATAATAATAATAATAATAATAATGATAATAATAATAATAATCTCTTAGTGGCTAAGTAACCTAATCGAGAGAAGAGGTGGGTTCTAATTAGCTCAACTGATAAAGTCTCAAATAGTTGAATAAGAGATCTGAAGTTCAATCTCTGCTTACACCAAAAACTGTTTGGTGTTTTGGTCTGATAATAAAGAGCTATTATTAAAAGCATACGCCATATATTGAAACAATCTTAAAAAAAATAAAAACTTGAGAGAAGAGAGAATGAGAAACTATAACCTGTACCTTGAAAGGAAGGAGAGACAATTGCAAGGCCAGAGGCTGGAGCCTTTGCATGCAACAAGTAGCAAAGTCACCCCCTTAACTCCAAGTGAGCTTGTCCCTGCTTAAACCTTGAATTTTTTTTTTTTTTTTTGATAACATGAAATTAATTTTGTTAAGTTCATATGTTTGTTGGTTTAATTTCCTACCAAATTTATTTGTAATTCTGCTATCATTTTAATGAATTTTTTGAGTTTGCTCAAAATTGGTCAAAGATACTAGATGTGAATTTTGCAACCTGCTTGCGGCCTGCACTGCCTGTGGATTGGACATGTGGCAGCCAAAGGTGAAATTGTTTTCAAATGCAAGTTGCTAGTTAGGTTGCAAGTATGTCGCAATTGGGAAACAGGCAGAAACTCTACATTGCCTATGTTTTTCTGTTAGCTTTATCATATAAGCTAAGACTCACACTATCTACATGTAGGATGTGGAGAGCATATAAACTATGAAAGACCATATATACATCCAATCTTGTTGAGAGAGAGAGAGAGAGTCTTAGTCTAGAGCAAAAATTCCTTCATCCTCTCTTCTCCATTTCTCTCATAAATGATGTCATTGAGAGAAATTTGTAACCTTCACTTCCACCATCAAATCATGAGTGTTGTGAGCGTTAAAGTGCTAAAAACTATTTGGAGCTAATCTAAAATCCAAATCGTATCGGTGGTTTTCTGTTTGTGGCTCAAGTGGTACTCTAGTCAGTAGATGAAGAAAAAACTTGATGAAGCTAGTTGCTAGCTAGAGCTTGGAGTGCTCACATACTTAGGAGATATAGGCTTAGCAGATTTATACACTCTTGTGCTACAACTATTCACATTAGTAGAGTATTCCGATGGTGGTGTTAGCAAAAATATTTTTCACTTGGGGCTCCGATTTCCTCTTCAAAACACTTCTTGGTGTCAAGGATAGAACCATGATTTGAACTTGGGGGGCCCAAATCATGAACCAAAAAAATTTCAAGTGACATGTTTTGTTAAAGAAAACTCATGACAAACGTCGACCAAAAAATTGCACTTTATTACATGAATATTTAAGTAACAAAGGAAATAACATGAATTAAAAAATTTTAAAGTTACAGCATGATATGTAAAAGATAAATTTAAAGTTGCGGAATAAAATAAACATATCTCCAGCCATAGTTGTTTAAGTCTTTGAAGAAAAGAAGACTCACTATATGATGATAGTGTATATAAAAAGGTCTTCTAGTCTATGGCCTTTACCTCACACATATCCTTTTGATGGAAACACAAGCTATATATATATATAGGCTAGTCTAGTCTAGGGACCCTTTAAAATGAAGATTTCCATAACTCTCCTTCCATCAAGGAGCTTAAAAATTGTAATTTCATGGTGTTTTATTAAATAAGGAGGTTATACCAATTGAGGGTCACTAAAAGATGTTACATCTAACATGTAACTTTCACAAATAGGAAACTTAAAACATAAAATAAGAAACTTAAGACATAAGTTTCATCTTCACTCAAATGTGGGCCACATAAAATTCTCTTTAAGGTGAGATAATCCTACATGATATTCTATCCTTCTATTTTTATATTAAAAAAAGAAGAAAAAGAATTGGGTAGTTCGAAAGAATATGTTTTTTTTTTTTATAAACAAAAGAATATGTTGATTTTATCACATTGACCAACATGATAATTCCATACTTTTGGATGCAACTCATATCACATGCACTAACAATGTTTTGAAAAACTTTGTTTAAGGATTTTCAAAATTTGGGATATTAATATTAAGGGTTGACAATATTATATCATCAATATTGGCTCGAAAGAAATTAGAGTAAAAAATCAATTTATAAATCAATTAAAATGCATATAAATTATCTCATTATATGTGCATTATTTATTCTCTAACTAAAAAATTAGAGTAATGCTACATTCAAAATATTTTCATTTTTCTCAAGAAATTCTAAATGGTAACTTGTTACTAGTACTAATTTGGATCAACTACTTATATCATTTTTTTATTTACTACTAACAATTTATCATTTATGATTTGTTGTGGATGTCACATTACTCAAGAAATTAATTTGTATCAAGTCCGTTGACACCCAAAGTTCAAACAAATTGGTTGCATAGGGGAAGACGGTTCTTCAATTTGTCTTCTCAATAGTAACGACCTCAATAAAATGTTAGGCAGTGGCCGAGAATGTTGTAACCCTTGTAAGGGATTTTTTTTTTTTTTTTTTTTGGTCTTTTTTCAATTGGGTGATCTGGGGCTGGGTGTTTTTGTTGTGTTGTATACTTGTATTTGGATTGTGGTGGGGCCACGGGCCCAAGAAAAGGGTCAATTAATTACCAATCCAAAATTTGAGGAGGGGCCAACTATAAGAAGTTTACACCGAAACTCTAAAATAAGATTATTACTATATACTATTTATTTAAATTTAATTTTCAAAAAAAATTGAGTCTCTGCCTAGTGTTTCGTGTGGTTTGTCATTTCTTATTCCTCACCTTTCATATTGCTTCAATTTATATGTTTTAGCTTGTTGTATGCATGCAACATGAAATTTGACTAATCATGTATATTTGGTATTAATGCTAGTTTAGGATTAATTGTGATTAAGCCGTAAAATTTAATTCTGGGAGTTATAAATATATGCTAGGGTATTAGTAGCATTTCTCAAATTCATTAAGTTGATGGTCAAGGTTGTTTAGTAATCAGTTGGTGGATCGAAGAATGCATCTCCAGTTTTGGTAATCGTTCTTCCAAGTGTAGGATTGGATAACCCTAAGGGATTGTGGGTTTTTTTTTTTTTTTTCCTACCAATAAGGATCATCCCTTCACCACGCCAATACAGTATATAGGGTTTATAATTACTCATCTTACTACAGGATGCTTACTTAGCCAACATTTAGATCTAACTCTACCCAAACTTTTCTAGTTCACCCCAACATAACCCACTTGTCAAACTATTGCTAAGCAGCATTTGGGTATAAATACGGTACATAGGTTCCATTTATTGAAATTTTGTTTCTATTTATTTTTATTTCAAACCGATCAGGTGCTCTTTTACCTCGGAAAATCATACAGTTACATCACTTGCAATGGAAAAATATAATTCAATGAGGATTTAGGCAAACATACTAGAATTCTAGTCCCTATATTTTGGGGTCATCAACAAAATGGTCCATACATTTTGGTAGTAGTCAGTTTGGTCCATGTTATTTTAGCAAGTAGTCAATTTGGTCACTATCGTCAAATAACAACTTTCTTGCATTTTCTTGAACTTTCTTAGTGACTAAATAAAAAAATATAAATCAAATTTACCAATTTTCAACTCCATTGGACACATATATTGTTGATACTATATTTTGTTCGGCATCAATTAGTGTGCCAAAATGTTAGTTTAAGCCCTAAAAAGTAAAAATTGTACTTTTAAAACATAAGAAAATGAGGAATTACATTTAAAAAATCTCCTTTATTTCGATCGGGACCATTCTAATGATTCAAGAGTTCAAAATCTCAAGCTTGCCATTTTTGGCTAAGTTTGACCGATGTTGACTAATTAACCCTAACCGGGATTAGTCTAAACATTAACTTTATGATCCAACCATCCGCTCAAAGTAAATTTTTATCCATTTTAAAGATCATGAAATTCCATTCAAAAAGATAGTTCACATGCCAAAATCGTAATTAAAATGGATGAAACATCAAGAAAACAACAAAACCTTGTTTGAAAGTATTATTTTTCAAGTAAAATGGCAGTTTTTGGAGTGTTTTTACGCAATAAAATGTACCAATCGAGCCACAACAGGAGTGATCTGCCAGGTCTAGATTGAAGTATGATGGGTTAGCTACCTTCCCTAAAAAGGGCTTAATGATATCTTCTTTGGACCGGGAGAAACGAATTTTCCAAGAATAGTGCTATTAAAATTTCTAAACTATGTCACCTCACTTTTGAGCGTGAATCTTGACAACCGTAGCTCCGAATTGAACGAGTTTAGAGCCTATGGAAACTATACAACTAAACTTTTCTAGAGAAACCAAGTTTGAATAAATTCAAGTTCCAAAAGACCTTCAAACAGCTGTCCAAAAACAAGGTCACAAAGGAAGAAAAACCTGAAAATAAGAAAATGGAAAAATTAGTGGATAAGGATAAGATCAGGTGAGGTGGCAGGGACATAGGGGTTTAGCTACCCCTCCCACCAAGTAGTTAAGGTCCCTTGTTCCTTCCCCCTCCCCAAACTTGTATAAATTTTACTTCTAAATAATTCATGAAGAAAAATCCCAAAAAATTCCTACCTCTTCCATTTTCTTTCTCTAGATCTTTTTTCTCTCTATTCCTCCTTAGAATAGCCTTCCAAACCAAAAAAATCCAGCCCCTTTTCTTCTGCATTTTCAACTTCAAAACCCATAGTTAAGTTACAAAAAACTTTCACAAGAGCTAGTATAGTGCTCCTTCTAAAGCTTCACTATCCTTCTCTTTTATGTTGTAAATACTGTCTCCATTTTCTAAGTTCTTTTACTTTCTTTGCTTTTTATCTTGTGCTCTGTACCTTATCTCTTTACATTTATGTCATTTATTTTCAAGTTCTTTACATTTATGTTATTTATTTTTCAAGCTCTTTACATTTATGTCATTTTAATTTATTGTTATTTTCTTCTCTTTTGGTGGTTTTGTTCTTTCAAGTTCTTTCTTTAGACATAGTAAATCCCATCTATCTATATATTACTAAAAGCTGAAGCGTAACGTTTAATGCTACTGCTCTCACGTTGCGCCACATCAGCTGCCACGTAATTTTTTTTTTTAAATATAATTTGTCCTACAATTTTAAAATGGTTTTTACATTTTTCAACCCTATAAATGCAGCCCACTACTTATTTATTTACTTCCACTATCACTCTATATTAAATTCAGTCCACTATTTATTTATTTACTTCCACTGTCACCCTATAATAAATCTGTATAATTAATTCAGCTCACCTCTTATTTATTTAGTTCCACTATCAAGTCTAACCCAAAGTCTTTTCAGTTCAACTTTAGAGTTTTATGTGAGCCTTTTCAGCTTAAAGGGGGGGAAAAAATCATTGAAGCCTTTCAAGCTTTAGGGTTTTTTGGTTTATTTTTTTTCCCAATTTTCCTATAATTGTTTTTAACATTTATTTTTTTAATATTTACACTTCTCCAACATTTCTCTCTCTCTTATCATTTCATCTCCCAACTTCTTCAATCTTTCTCCCTCCCTTATCTTTTCATCTCCCCATTACCCTCTACATTAATATCATTCTTCCTCTTTCCCTTCATCTTCCTTTATTTTTGTCTCTTCTTATTCACACCCCCTTACTATAAATTTGTTACTATCTCTTCTATTCTATGCATAGTTTTTCCTCACAAAAAAATGGTTCTCTCTCTCTCTCTCTCTCTCTCTCTCTCTCTCTCTCTCTCTATATATATATATATATATATATAAATTTTTGGTGGATTTTTTTTTTTCTTGCATTTCTACTTTAGGTTGATAATTTTTTTTATATTCTTTAAAACTCTATTTTGGGTTAACGTGATTTAGTTTTGTTTTTTAAATTGTTATTGTTGTTGTTTTTTATTTATTTATTTATTTATTTATTTTTATTCTCTTTGATTGTTAAATGTTATCCTATTGCATTCTAAAGAATTAAATATAGCATATAAAAATATAATATTATTCTATTACATAGCATAATTTGGATAATTTGGTATTTATTTTGTTACATATCATGAATTCTTATAGTGCTCAATTTAGATTTTAAACTATGAGATTTTACAAATTTTTGTTTATTTTCTAATTCTTTGTGATTGACAAAGTACTCTTAATTTTTTTTTTTTTTTTTTTTTTGAGAAAATACCCTCACACAAAGTTCTCTTAATATTTGTATTAAACGTACTTTATAATGCCATTCATTTAAAGAAAAGTAAAGGTTAGCCAAACGAAAATAATTGGACAGGTGACAAATTTTAACTTTTGCAATTTTATTTTTATTATTATTATTTTATAACAATATATAGAAATTTAATTCTTAGATTCATTTAATAGTTGTTTATTTGATAATATGTTTTGGGTGGCCGAAATTATAATTTCTACAAAGAAAATAATCTTAATAGATTATCAAAAACAAAATTTGATCCTAATATTGGTTCAATTAATCATTGTTAAGTTTTATTAATTTTTTTTAGTTTACGTTTTTTTTTTTTTTTTTTGGTATTTTGGATTGTTCCTATATTACATTTATGATTGTTCCTATAATAAATAAAAATATAATTACGAAATGCACTACTCATTATTAAATTAGTTTAAATTGTAAAAAAATAATAATAATAATAATAAAACTACCATAAAAATAATTATCACGCGCGAGGCGCGGGTTCGCGGCTAGTGAATTTAAAGGAAGAAACCAACCTAACACCTTTGTCAAATCTTCACATTCCTAACTAGATGGTGAATGGAGGAATAGCCTCTTGCACAAACAATCTTAGCAGGAAAATGAAGATTTAACCAAGTGAGATCTTCCTTAAATAAACCATAAACATGTTTTCAAAGTCAAAATGTGGAAATACTTCTAGGAAATGTGACAGAATCACTCAAAAGAGGGGGTCCCGAGACTCCCGTTTTCCTCCATGGAAGTTTTCTTTTATGTTGTGCCTTTTTTTCAATATAAGTAATGCTTTATATTCATGTCATTTTAATTTATTGTTATTTTCTTTTCTTTTTGTGGTTGTGTTCTTCCTTTATGCTTAAAGTGGGTGTATGCTATGTGCATTTTGCACATAGGCATAGTAAACCCCATGAATTTAAAGGAAGAAACCAACCTAACACCTTTGGTAAATCCTCACATTTCTAACTAGATGGTGAGTGGAGGAATAACCTCTTACACGGTCATTTTTGTAGGAAAATGAAGATTTAACAAAGAGGGATCTTCCTTAAATAAACCATAAACATGTTGTCAAGCTCAAAATTTGGAAATACTTCCAGGAAATGTGATAGAATCACTCAAAAGAAGGGGTCTTGAGACTCTCGTTTCCATCCATGGAAGTTTTCTATTATGTTATACTTTTTTTAAATTTAAGTAATGCTTTATTTAAATTATGTTCTTTACTATTCCTTACCTTTAGATTATGCATTTATATTCAAGTTCTTTAAATTATGCTTTTTACTTTTCCTTATTTTTAATTTTATGACATTTAAATTTAAGCTCTTTTTATTTTCCTTTGTTGTGATCTCATTGGTGCAAAACGTTTATAGGTGCTAGCTCTTTAGCTAGCACCATGAATCTTAAGTCACCTAACAATGAGAAGCTTGATGTAACAAATATCTAAAAAAAGTGTTTCTAAAAGATAAAAAAAGAGGCTCCAATGGCTATCCATTTTTCTTAAAATGGGTCTTCTCAAAGAAAGTTTCTTTTAAATTCCTAAAAGCCTTCCAAATGGGCATTTTTCAAACCCATCTTCTTCAAAACCCCTGTTGTAAAAAATTTGGACTTCACAACTAAAAACCATGAATTTTTACCTTAAAACCCTATTTTTCTTAAATGTTTTTTTATTCTAATTTGGTGCTCTAAAAATTATTTTCTAGAATGAGTTTGTTCTTCCTTTATTTGAATCCTCTTCTAGTCAGTTTTCAATCTTAATTTTTTTTTTATCATGAAAACCCCTCTTTCTCATTACTCTTTCAAAACCATTTTTCTACAAAACACAAAGTCTGAACTTTCCTTAAAAGATAAACAAATACCATGGACTTTTATCTCTTAAATCTTTCCTTTTTTTTTTCTTTTTTTTTTTTTAATGAAAACTATGGAAACCCTTTTTGCAAGCAAGCTTCACTTTTCCTTTAAATTCAGTAAGGACGGGTAAACCCTTTGGTTTACACCAACTAATAATGAGATGCCATATCATACTTTTACTTATTTTTATTATAATTGCCCTAAAATCTATCTCTCTCCTCTCCTCCGTCTCCAGCCTAGGACTCCAAACGCAACAGCTCCTCCATCTTCCAACCTACGACTCCAAACGCAAAGTGTAGGAACTGGTTATGTTCAAAAAGATGATTCCTTGGGCCAAAGAGGTTTTTTTCTTCCTTTTACCCACATCACCGAAATGGCAATTTTCCTGCCACCAGTAAGCCATCTAGCAATGATTTCTATCCCAAAAACTGAAGGGTAATCATCTTTCTCTTTTGATCTCTTATTTTGGTTTTTATTTTTAACTTTTATTTTTTTCTATCTTTTGTTTTGGGTTTTATACCAATGGGTTTCAGTGGTGACCACAACACAAATGGCGACTCCCAATTATATATTTTCCAGATTCCAGCAGCAACTCCGATATCTTCCTATCTGACGTTTATGGCATGTTGGAGGCTCGATTGGTTTGGCTTGTTTGAAAAAGGGGATTTTGATTCTTGTTTTAACATAAGTGATGGGTTTGATACCACACTCTTTGTAATTAAGACAGCATGGAATATACACACTCTTGTAATGATACCACAGCTATCGCACCTTTGCCATATTTACACCAACTTTGATTGCAGGAGGATGCTTATCGAAACCTCTTCAAAACTTTTTGAAGATACACCCCATACACAATTGTAGAAGACAACGCTTCAATTCTTTTTTAGAATTTTGAATTAATAATAGTTTTGATGCATATTAGGCTGCCATTCCTAATATTTGTTTAGGATTACTAGCATTTTTTATTGTATTTGGTGATGTTGTCATATTTGTTTAGGATTATTAGCATGATAAATAACCAAAATAAGTAATGTTAGAGACAAGAAATTTCACAACTTTTAAGATGACAGTTTATTATTGGTACATTACTTTTAAATGAACTTATCATTGATATCACATTACCTTATTATTTGATTCATAAAAATAAAAAACCTTACTACTTCATATTCTAATCTTGTAATAACTTAAGCCACCTCTTCACGTAAATGATGTTCCCAATCCAATCTTAATTGAATCTCCTGATCATTTGCAAGAGCAGGCAACATATCTAACAAAGTTTTGCAATTAAGAAGCCCCTCATCTTTAATCCCAGCTATACTCGTTAGCTTTGCACCTTTTAAATGATGTCGCCAACATTTGTGATGACTAGAACAGCAGCAGTCTGGATCCTCTCTATTCATTACTTTCTCACATAGCACCTAGAGATTGAGTAATTTATAGCCAAATTAGTAAGTTTTAGCGAGAGTAATTATTCTAAGACAAACTAGATATATTCATAACCATCATTGCTTTTCATAATCAGAATAATTGTATCATTAACCAAATGTTGGCCAAATGTTTGTAGTATTAGTGCTGCTTTTTAAATTGTGCTTATGGTGGTAACTGATTATACTATCGCTCTTTTCCTCCATTTAGTAGTGATATAGACCAATTCATCACAATCAAATCCCTGATATATCTTAAGAAAATTTCTATCTACCTATGTTCTTATTATTGAAATATTCCTGATCTTCTAAGCTTGTTTAAACAAATCATTAATTTCTATAGACTTATGTTCTTTTTATCAAATCAAATGCTTATTTTTATTAAATCAAAGGTTTCAACACATCCACACATTGATTAATGACAGCATGCATGCATTCAGATGACACAAAAAACACTTAAATCGATATAACTTCTCATATGCAAATTAATCACAATTAACAGACACTATAAAATCTAGCAGAAAAACAATTATACCTTTATGCACTTGTCCTGTGACTCCAAACCGATTGGCACTGACAGAATCTTGGACGACAACTCCAAAGCAAGCCATCTATAAGAGTTGTATAATCTATTGACAATGCTGGGTTTCGTACATCTAGCTTTAGAAGTTCCATTTCATATGGTGGAGGAAATGACATTCCTCTCAATTCTTCAAGATTAAATGTAACCTTCATAATACACAAAAACAAAGGAGTTTCACAAAAAATGTAAGTGTGAAATCGCAAAAATAAATAGACAATAAATAAAAATCTTGTTGTAAATCAATAAACTTGCATGAATGAACATACCTCTCGACAAATGACTACTATCCTCAAGGTTTTTCTTTGATTTGACATTAATAGAAGTTCCCTCAACTTAAGGAGCCATTGAGTGTCAACATGATCAGTGTCTAATATAAGATTGAATTCCAAAGGACATGAAGCATTCTTTGAAAATTTCTTAGCCATTTTATCACCGTTGTTGAAGTATTGAAAAAATGATAAGACTGGGAGCATCAATTTCAACGTCCAATAACTTTTGGCATCCAAAGATTCTTAAATCCCTTTTAGCTTCTGCGCTGAAATCTTGATCCTTCTCAACATATCGCAGCCACCAACAACCAAACCTTCAAGGAGGGGAAATCTAGAAACATTGAAGTGAAATAACTGGTCTGTAACGTCAAATCGATTAAGCATAATTCTTTCAAATCTTTACAAGCAGTGATGTCAAGTAAACATCGTTCTTAACCAGAAAAACGGAAATATTGCAGATTTGGTGCTTCAATTTTGACACACTCAACATCTCTATCGTGGGAAATTAAGTTAAAGTAACGAAGTTTAGGAAGTTTGGAGATCTCCACAGTTTTCAGGCCCTTACATACTATAATATCGACATCAGTTATAAAAGGGCAAGTATGGATGATATCTTGGATGGTCTCTTCATTCACACAAATATCCCGAAGCGATAACTTTTGTGATGAATAAAACTTCACAGCACTCCTAGAAAATGCTCTCTCTAACTTACAGCCATTGGTTGATTGTTCAACAAATGTTGCTCTAGGTAAAGCATATGTTTTCTCTTTAGTCATAACCACAAGATCTATTTTTTTGGCATCATGTGCGAAGGCCCACTCTATCCATTTATCGACTAATGAAGCCAACTTGAAGTCAACAAGGGTCATGTGAAGTTTAAATTTCTGCAGCTGGAACTTATGCTCGTGAAATCTACCAAAAGACTTATCCACAATATTCATGAATCTCTTGACTCTTTTTTTATTACGAGGACGTGTATCCAGGTAGAGCCAACCATCATTTTTAACATAACGGCATTGATCAAAATCCAAAATAGGGAATGAAGACCAAACACAATTCCATTTCTTGGACAAGAGACTGGTCTTAACCACCTCTTTTCGGGGTAGGAAGGACAATATGTGGTGCATGATAAATTCAGGAAGATCAGATATCCGATCCAGGGCATCAATCTCTTCGTCCATCATGTGTCTCACTAAACTCTTCTGCTCTGTAAAAATAAAAATGTAATTCAAAAAAAAAAATCCGAGGGTAAAATATAAGCAAAATTTGATAGTTTATCTCAAACAAAGGATTGGGAATAGAACACATCATAAATCATCCTAATTATAAAAGGGTGGATAGCAAGGTTTTGGATTCAAAGCCCACTTGGTAGGTGTGTAAAATTACGAATAAAAATATCATGGGGTAAAATCTTTAACCGATGTTGTATGCAAATATGTCTAAGCATGAGCATTGTTTCTACAGCAACTTCTACAGTCTGTGTTCTTGAGATTAGAGTGAAATTGATTTCCTTCTAGAGCAATTATAAAGATTAGCAATTTTTTTTTTTTTCTCTAAGCAAGGAACAAGCTAATTGTTTGTGTATGTCCACAAAGAACAATTAATGCTTCGTCTTCCTCCAAACATCGCTCTTTAACAACAACAACAAAATATTAACCTTCAAGATGAAAGCTTAGTTCTTTTTTTTTCCCCCTAAAAGCTTCATATACTTGGAAACATATACTTGAAAATGAGAAAAAATTTTCTGAAAATATTTTAATTTAAAACAAACAGAGCATAATAGTGTCAACTGTCAAATGCATGAATTTGGATTCAATCTTGAAGCAACGCTCCTTCACCTTGTTGTCTCTGAGTACTGTGTCAACACTTGAGCCACCAACCACTAGAATCAATCTTAAAGTAACGCTACTCTACCTTTATAAATTAATGTAACAATGAATGTTATTGGTGGATTTCAACCACATCATGAATGAATATTTGAATTGTTTTTTTATAATTGATGAAACATGTTGTAATCTCAATTTAATAAAACTTGTACTACTCAGCACTACTTTTTTAAAAAACTTAGTGTGATCTCTTTTAATCTCACATTGTAGATGTGTCATTTTGGCCATGTCACCTAAAGGGACTAAAATCATTCATGGGCTAAACTTTAAAAACCACAATGTATTTAAGTCAATCACTACCATACTAACTGAATTTCCACTGATTCCTTTCTCAAAAAAAAAATTAAAATAAATAATTCCCACTAATTCAAATATGATGTTAGATTATGATCCGTCAAATCTCATTTTATTGAACATTGTCAATTTTTTTACCTGGAAAAGCTTGAATTGTAATTTGCCTAGATGTCCGTTTCTTTTTAAAAAAAAAAAATTGCTACCTTCATTAGTGGGTTCTATTTGACCTTAACTTATAAGTATGATACAGCTATTACCTCCTTCAATTCTTCTCCTTCTTCTTCTTCTTCTTCTTTTCAATTATTTAGAATAAAATATTTGAGAACAAAAAATAGAGGCCTAATTGATATTATTATGGATATGAACCGCAATCCGCAAAAGAGCAAATTAAGAATTAAAGATCATATGATTTGTACTAGATTTTTATGTGATTTTGTGCTGGCAGGTAGGGAGCGTTGGATGACAAGGACCAACGCGAACTCAGAGTAGAAAATGAACGAGCTAAAAGGCCCATAGCCTAGGTACCCTTTATAATGGGCCTAAAAGGCTAATCATAAAGTTTGGTGGGCCTACCGTAGCATTACTTTAAAGAAAAATTGCTAGGAAAAAAGAAATTACTTATGACGTTATAATCCGACTTTTGTGTTCAAAAGTTTCTAATAATGCGTTTTAATATAACATAATGCTCTTACGTTAGGATTATTCATTCCCTGACAGTAATTTTATAGAGTTTAATGCACAAGTAATGAGTCCATGCGATATTACTAAGAGGTGACAATTTGTATTTGTGTGTTAAATTTGTGTTGTGTCAACTTATGACAGGAAGGGATTCACAAGGGAGGGCCCCTTGGCCCAAAAAAAAAGAAAAAAAATTGGGCCCCCTCAGCCCAAAGGAAAAAAAAAAAAATTTTTTTGTAATGATTATATATATATATATATATATTTTTTTTTTTTTTCTAAAGTTGTGCATCACTTTTCCAAAAACTTGGACTTCCTCCCTCCCTTTTAATTAGCTTAGCCCAACTAGCAAATACCTAACTAAAAAACTTAACAAAAACAAAATTTAATAATAAAAAATAAAAAATCTCAATCAACCCAAATATTAGAGTACTAGCATTAGATGTTCTAAGTGGTAAATATTTAATATTTAGAACACCAAATACCAAAAACATTATTATACAAGACATTTCAAATACTATATTAATGAAGCAAAAGTAAGTTTTGGTTTGTGAAAATAATTTTTTTTTTTTTTTTTGCAACAGTTAATGCTTTTAAGAAACAATATTATTTTGTATTTTTTTTTTTTTTTTTTGTCTTTGTTGGTAAATGATTGCATCTTAATATATTAAGAAACAATGATTTTGTGTATTGATCTTGGTTGATAGTTTGTTAATACTATATAGATACCTATTTGGATTTTTTTTTTCTTCTTATACTTCGGCCCTTCCTAACTTGAAATCCTAGGTCCGCCCTGACTCATAAGTATCGAACTATATGGGTCAACACTAACCTGACATGTTTATTAAACAGATCAAAATTTCTCAACCCTAACATGACTCATTTATTAAACGGGTCAGTCATGTTGACCTATATATCAGATTTTATCCAAAAAAAAAAAAAAATGTTATAGTTAACCAAATTATAAGAATTATGAAAAACTAAACAAATAAATATGTTTAGTATAAAATTCAAAACTAACGAGTAATTGCATCACAAATAATCATTCAAAACTAAAGAATATCTCAATATCACAAATAATCTATCACAATATGTCAAAGAAAATAAACCACAACAACTAATAAGTTTATATACCTAGAGTTTGAAGAGTATATTAGTAAAATGTCGTTTAATTAAACGGGTCAAACGGGTTCCATAAGTTGGGTACTAAGCCAATCCGTTTATTAAATGGGTCAGTCCTGTCGACCCAAATATGACAACGAATTTATTAAGTTTCAACTCATAACCTACTAATTATGTGTTGCATCGTGTCAAGTTCGTGGATCGTGTCCAGTTTTACCACCCCTAATACCACCTACTCGCCATCATGCTAATGACATTGCGGTTTCTTCACATTAGAGATGCACTAAAAGTTTTCTGGTGTCTCTATCCAAAAATAAATGACAGTTTTGTGGTGTCCACTGTGCTAGAGTTTAATCATTCTCAAATAATGAATTAACAAAACTGAAAAATAATGGTCAAAAATCTGCATAACATAAGAAGCATCCAAAGAGGAATAGGTTGGTGCAATAGTAATATTTTTTTTTTTTATTTGGTATTTTGTACTAAAGAGGAGGATGGAAAGAAGGATGCAAATAATAAAAATATACCTAACATAACAAACAGTCTACCAGGGTAAGGGAGTTAGGTTGGTTTCACTTAAAAATAAATGAGGTCGGTTGGTGCAGTGGTTCTTCTCAAAACAAAAAGTTGGTGTAATGGTAATCCACAGCCACAAGAGGATCTATTCAGGGCCGGCACAATAATTTTGGGGGACTTAGGCAAAAATTTTAAGTAGATTTTTTTTTTAACTTTAAAGTCCCTTCTCAAAAAAAAAAAAAAAAAAACTTTAAAGTCTAAATTTGTATAAATAAAAATTAATTTATTATATGGTTCAATAAATTAGTATCACTATAATACAAATGAGTTGATATAATATACATCAAATAATTAATTGGTGTGATAATTTATAATAATTGATAAAGTAAGAGTTTGCATTAAAAAAAAAATGGGATAAATTATTAATTAGTGTGGTGTCATGTGGGGGCCAGCTTAGCTTAGGCCTTGTGATGTGTTGGGGCTTGTGGACAAGACTACACAGTACTATGTGCACTGTGCAGTCTTATTCTATCAAGTTGTGTGCATTGTTATTGTGCAGTATTTTACATTTTAGGATACAATGTGACTTTTTTAATACATTTTATTGACCAATAAAAGTACTAAAATATTTTTTTTTTGTAATTAAAATGTGTAGATAAATATATAATATATATATATATATATTTTTTTTTTTTTTTTTTTACAAGTGGGAGCCTTTTTTTATTTGGGGGCCTTAGGCGATTGCATCAATTGCTTATATGGTTGAGCCGGCCCTGGATCTATTTATTGTATTATTATTGTATACAAAACATGAAAAAGACGAAAGGAAGAAGGATGCAACTTTATCTCTAATGTATTTCTAGCATTCTTTTGTGCGAAACGGGGAAAAGATAGAAGCTATAAAGCACGGGTGCGTTTAAGGATTTAGATGTGGGTGTGAAATTCTGCAATTTTTGAAAAAGTAAGATGCGGATGCAGATGCGGAGGGTGCGGTGATTAAAAAATTATTAAAAATATTTTTATATAGTGAATTTAATAATTTTTATATAAAAAAATTCAAATAAAGGAGTAGAGTTTATTATTAAAAAAAATAATTATTTATGATTTGCTTTTAATAAAATCAATATTTTTGGTAATTGTAAACAAAAAACCACCTTTCAAGAAGGTTTTTTTATTCCGTTTTCAATTCCCAAATCTACCCACTTGAAATAATGACTTTCTCACCTACTTAATTTATATTCTTTTATTATATGCTTTTATTCTTCTTCCTCACCGCTTTTAAGTTCTAACTATTTCTTTGTGTCTTCTTATCTTCTTCTTCCTTCTTTTTTTTCTCTCTCACATGACCACATGAAACAGAAGAATGGCGGCCAATGGCCATTTTGGCCTATTTCGGCGGTTGAATCGACTAGAACTAGGCCGTATCAGTCAGAATCGGGCCATATCGACCTGTTTTGGTGGTCGAAACTGAACTGTTTTGGCCATTTCGGCTCCCGTTTCAGCTGGAATCGGGCCTAATTGGAGCAAATCCGGTTTCAGCCCAAATCAACACGAATTGAAAATAAAAATAAGAAGAGGAGAATTAGCGCATCAGATGCTAGACGCCGCGTCAGGACGAGTCCAGTGCGGGTGCGGTGGCTTTGGAGCCGCACCCGTGCTTTCTTGGATAGAAGGAGGAAGGATGCAAATGATAATAAATGGTGGAGAAGTCAATGGTAGTAGCTCTAAAAAATTTTCAAGTGTGGTCATTAAGAAACTTAAATTATATAAAATATAATAAAAAGATAACTTCGTTTTTAAAAAAAAAATTACAAATACATGAAGTTTCATAATTTCTTCCTACAAGTTTTCATGTTTGAAATCTTTGTATGATAGTTTAATTATTAGTGTTGCAAATGCAAATTACGTATTCTTCAAATTTTAGTTCAATTAAATTTTCTTGGGCTTTTTTTTTTTTTTTTTTTTGGTTTGAAATAGTCTAATATAATATTAAGGGAACCAAAGTTTAATTTTGTTAAACCTAAAAAATTTAGGATTTTTAAAAAATATTTTAAGGTAAAAAAAATAGTTAAAATTTTATATTTTATATAAAAAAAATATATATATATTCTAGGTTAGGTACTGTGACCACCCTACCTTTTAACATAGTGCCGCCCCTTGGAAAAAGTACGTTCTGACATGCTTATGTGAATTTATTAATGACGTTTTTAGGTGCTTTATGTGTATGCATGTACAGATGTAATTGTCTATGAATTCCGAGAACTTATGTTTTGTATTGTAAGATAATATTTACCGGATTTGATTTATTACATTCTACAATCAATTTTTATATCATTTCATTTGGAAGAGAGAGTAAGTAGATACTCTTGAAGTACAGTTCACATGTAACCCCATATCATTAAGTATATTATTTAATACAAAAATCTGAAACAAAGTTTAAAAATCCATGTGAAAAGGTTAATTTTTCCATTAAGTATTTTGCCTTTATTGTGTGCGTTTTTTTTTTCCATTAAAAAAAAATCCTTTCATTTAATGCCAATTCGTGATATATATTTGAAATTTTGAACTACCAAATTCTTTTTCTTGCCATTTTAAATGAGAGGTTTTTAGATAGATTTACGTAATTATCATAAAAATAGAGTCGCAATACTTAGTACTAACAACCAAAACATTAATGTTATCATTGTTGGGTGAATTTTGTACCACTAAAAATCTGTATATAAACACAAAATGAAAACAAACTGTTTGAAAAGGGCCTTTTATTTATAAATATATATATATATATATATTTAATGCAATAGTTAAGGAGGATTTTAAATTCTAGATGCATTAGTTGGAAAATAGAAACACCATAAAGTATCATCCACTGGAGTCACGAGAACCTTGGCAAAAATTAAAGTAAATCACCCACGACCATTGAACAACTAAAAGGGGTTTTTAAGGACATTGCCTAGGGCCACCACACTACCAAAAATCCATGCGCCCATACGTGATATGACAAAACAAAGTCTGTCTCAATAAAATTACAACAACAATCAACAACCATGAGGAACAAGATCAATGCTGGTTGGTGATGGATAGAGTCTGATACGAGTAGGGCCAATTAGTGTGCAATGGCCATTTAATCTCATCACTGCTGTCCGTTGCCATTTTTTACTTTCCTAACAAAATATTAATCAAAGTATTTGGACATAAAGTTGATTTTTTTTTTTTTTTTTTTTTTTGGGTTGAGCGTTTACTAGTTACAAAATGAGGAAAATATGTACTTACTTACATTTAGGATCAAATTTAAAGGTTGTTTGTTTGCTTCACATCAGTAACAATACTTTTTATGTTTTTATAGTGGTGGTTGCTTCTAAAGTATGACACACAATCCAATGCCGTAAGAAAGACGTGAAAAAGTCTTCTTCTATTTCTTACATTCTCAAATTCTATTGGTGATTATTTCTACACCTTATCTATAAATTATGAAATGAATAGTTGTAGCAAGCTATTGGTTTTTAATTGTAGGAAATCAAGGAAACAATCGCCACCGGGTCAACTTTTTGAACTGGTCAAGTCCAAAAGTTTTAACTCAAATCAAAATTACTGTTATATGTTAGGGATTGGATTTATTGACTTGGTACAAGCCTGCTTTTACCCGGAAGAGAAATAGTAACCCCAATTTCTCCCCATACACAAAAATTTTCACACTAACAATTGAGTTGTTAAATTATTATTAATTCGTTACATCACCTTTTTATCTATCAATCACAACTTAACAACTTATAAATTTTTCTAATAAAATTTTGTATTCTTAGCATTATTGTTTCTCCTTCAAGTAATTCTAACATTACATAAAAAATCACAAATTTTGCAATAATTATCTCACGTGACAGACTACATTTGGCTGTCTAATATTTTCATATAATTTTTACAATTTTTTTTTCTCAATTACAGCCCAAGCTCGGGCTGTAATCATGCTTGTGGAGGTATCGTTTCTACGATCATGGCAAGCATATGCTCATGGGCATGCTGGCATGCCCAAATAACTTCCTTTGGGCATGTTGCATGTCCATGGTGGTAATAGCAAATATTCAAATGAAAAGCTTTCATACAATGGCAAAGCCCCATGAATGCTTAGGGGGCCTTGGCTCCTCCAAAGTTTTTAATTTTTTTTTACAATATAGGTATATTTTATAAATATTTAAAGATTATATGAAAAAAAATATACGAGTTGGCTCCCCCAAAAGAAAGCATTGATCAAATAATCTAGTAATCCTTCCCCAAAAAAAAAAAAAAATAGAGAGTTTAGAGTTGATATACAATTGCAATAGAATGAAATAAGTAGGTAGTAAGTTTTGTGTATAAATAGTAGAAATGTGAAACCTCTAATTTTTAGCTCAATTTCAAATCCTATTAATGCGTCCAAATCATTCAACAATGATAATATATACAATTTGGTTGAAATTTTCTATTCTTGAGATTTTATCAAGAAAAAAAAAATGTAATGAGACTTCAATTATAATATTATAATTTTGATTTGTCAAACATGAATAAAATTTTGCAAACAATTTATATATTAAAAAGAAAATTATGAATAATTTTGCTATAAAAATAATAATTGATGAATTTTATTACGTGAAGTATTATTGTTGAGCATGACTTTGATGGAAGATACTATATTTGTTTCTTTCTTCTGTTTTTTTTTTTTTTTTTTTTGTTCTATATATTTGTATATTGTACACCTAATTATATAATGTTTGTATGCTTATTAGAGTTTAAGAAGATTATAAGTTTCTCTAATAAAGAAGATCTTGTGTCTAGGTGTGTATATTGATAATTTTGTGTATACGTATATGACTTACTTTAGAATAAGAAAATTAAAATTTATATTTTCATACACACATATTATGTGGATTTTTTTAAGGTAGTGTCTATTTGTGATTTGAGTTTATTTTGACAGAATAGTTCAGCTACCATATAAACTAGCATTATGTCCGTGCGATGCACAGCTTAATCAAAATTTATATGTAAATAGTTTTTTTTTATTAATTTACTTAAAACTAGATAATAGAATAAATAATAAAAATAATTAAATATTTTACTTTTAAGTTATATAATAAATTCATATTGTGTAAAATTAAGGTATTATGAAATGCATATATATATATATATATATATATATATATATATGTAAGGACACAAACTCTACAAATGGGCCTGCGAACGGGATAAATTGAAGCCCAGGCTGTATACAGTATCCTTAGAATAAATTTGTAAAGAGAGTGGACTGAAGATTACTTGATTGAGAACGTATGGATTGATGGCCCAAGTGTATTCATGATCAAATTGACATTAATCGAATATTAGGATGATACAGGATTCTTTTCGGCACAGTCCGAGGAGTTAATCTAGACTCCTATTATGAATGCCTCCCTCTCTTTCTCTCGACTTCTTTCTTTTTTAATAACTTCCTTTCTTTTTCCGATTGTTCGATGCCCCCTCTCTTTGTTTTCCAGCTCCCTTTATACGCCCATTTTACCTCATGTGCTAGTTAGGTGGGTCTTCTTTGATACTTGTCCCATCAGCCTTCACCTGAAGTCTTCACTTGGCAGCTGTAAAGGATGAATGTCACTGTTCAGGTGTCTTTTCCTCATTAATGCGACCATGATGTTAGCTACAAGATTATAAATGTGGTGGCAGCAACCTTTTACTTAATATCTAATTGTTGCCACCTATCCTTTTTGCCCATATAAATCAAGGGGTCCTTCAAGAAGACTGGGCTCAGTGTTGAAGCATTCATTTTGTTCGTCCCGTTGATAATCCGAACAGACAAGTATCCTCGGACCAACCCTTTTTCTCTCCACGTAGTTTATACTTTTGAAATGAGTCCGACTAAATCCGTCCCCCAAGGTTTACTATCCTTGGACGTAGGGTCTCCTCGGACAGGCCCGCGGCCCATTACCTGACATGGGGCCTTTCACCCCTACAATATATATATATAAGTAGTAACTTTTTAAAATAGTGCAATAAATTGTTTGTTTTCAGAATGCATAAGCTGATTTTTTTTTTTTTTCTCTCTTTTTCTTTTTTTGTCAATATCATGAAACAAAATTTGTATGCTTTTCTTCAAATTTACATGGATTTGAATTTGTCACTTATTTTTTTTGAAAAATTTGTCATTATTTAATATATATATTAGTTTTTTTTGGGGTTATTTTATCCTAATTTTTTTTTACCTAAATTAGATTTTTTTTAATTAAGTTTATGTTAATGTTAATACATATTAGCTATCATTTGAAACTTTATCCACACAGCAAAAAACAACAATTAATGTTTACATTAGGCTAATAGTAAAATTGTTACTTTATAAAAAAAAATTGATACAATACATATTGTTACTTTATCCAAATAAGTCGATAAGAACATATAGAATAAGAGTCGATTAGATGAAGAATTTGGAGAAGAAAAATTATATCTATTTTTTAAAAATCTAAAAACATTTCTGCAATTAAAGACAGAGCATATAATGTAGCAATTAAAAAAAAGTTTTTTTTTTTTTATAATACACTACACGTAAAAAATAAGAATTAGATGAAAATTTTGGATTGTAATCAAATTAAGATTAAATAAGGATTAGATGGATTATATGAAGAATTTGGACTATAATCAAATTAAGATTTTTATCAACTTAGAGATTATAGGAGAAGAAAAATTATATTATATTTATTTTTTAAATCTAAAAAAAAATCTAATAAACTTATAAAATATATATTTTATCTGATAAACAATAACGAAATAAATAAATTGTATTAGTATAATAACTATGGGCGCTAGATTTGAACTATGGGCCCAAATCCAAAGAGCCCAAACAATAAATGTGTAGAGGAGTGAGTTAAAAAACTAGGCTATAGTGAGATAGGTAACGGGCCCATGGGTTAAGGCAATAAAGAAGGAAAGACAATCAACATTCAAAGAGAGCAATATTCTCCGCCAAATCCGAGGAGACTAATCTTTTTGTATTGCTCTTACTCGTTCTATTACAAATGCCCCCCTTTTCTCCAGGGGTCTCTTACATTATATATCACCCTCTTAGTGATCTCGACCTTACACTTGTTGACCATCCATGCTACCACTTGAGTACATGTCCCATCAGACACCCCTTCTGGCTCCCTGTGAGTTGTGGTAGCCAATGCCGCACTGTTTAAAGGTCTTCTTCACATAAATATGGCCAGAAAAGTGACTATAGTGCATTTAATGCATGGATCTCCTTGGGCGGCTTTGGATTCCCTTTCCTCCTGGTAGGCTCGTGGACTATGTCCCTGTTTTCGAGGCTTCTATGGGGGTTGCTTTCATTGTGTGGATACGAATTTGTCAAATGTTCACTATGTCCGAGAAAAGATTCCCCCTCGGGCCTCCTTCTTCCTCTCTCGTATTCTAGAGAGTCTAGGCTGGAATCTTCCATATTAATTCATCCTTCTCGAACAGGCCAACATCCCTAGATAGGGCCCGAGGCCCAATATATGATTTTGGGCCTTTACCTTTACAATAGCCCCTCAAAACTTCAATTTTTCCCTCTTATCTGAGGAGAGGAATTGAGGTTTTGACTTTGTAGGGACAGGTTCATTCATTCGCTGCTCCCCACCCCCCTACGTGCGTAATTTTCATTTTGCGTGTCCCTTGATTACTACTGGCGCTTTGTGGTTCACAAGGCGTCATTAATTGCTCCCAGCGGCGTTATGTTTCCCACATCCAACGGTGACCCGCTAATCCAATGACTGGCATTTCCCTGGGTTTTTGAGTGGGATAATCTACATTTAATCTCGCTTCCTATAAAAGGCGCCTGAAGAAGTTATTCATCTCATTTTCAATCTTTCAAACCTTCTAGAGATCCCAAGTGTCTCAACTTCCTAAAGTTCTCCAAGCACTCATCCTTTTTGCTCTCTTCTTCTAAGAGATCCTTTGAAGCTGCTTTATAGACTCCAAGGGTTAGCACATATATCCTAGTTCTCGTAAGTTACTATTCTTTTTGCATCTTTCTATTTCTCCTCGGCCTTTCAATTCTCATTTCTTTGCCGATTGATTTAGGTTGCATCTTTTAGACTTGTCTAGATGGGTAGGTTTAAGTACTTGGTAGACTCCCCCGCTCAAATAGAAGCTTTTAAGGAGAGGTACCATATACCGCAAGGGGTAGCCTTGCGATATTGTTCCACAGAATAGATCGTAACACATAAGGGCAAGGGAGAAGTGGTTAACCCCATGATAGCTTTCATAGATGGGGGAATGACTCTTCCAATAGGCCGGGTAATGCGGGACTACCTTCTTAATCATAGGATATGTCCCCATCAATGTGCGCCCAACCTGTTTAGGATTCTAGGCAGTGTACATGCTCTCAACGAGCACTTGGGCTTAGGGCTCACCTGGCATGATGTGGTTCACATGTATGAGTATCACCACCTCACGAGCGCGGGATATTACCCCAAATCCCGGTTGGATGTCGTTAGGCTTATCTCGTGTCTCCCTAAATCGAATAAAGGGATGAAAGATGACTACCTGATTGCTTCAGGGGCGTGGCATGATGGCCTTCATTGTCCAGTCCGAGAGGGTGAGCCAGGTGGGACATCTTAGAGTTAGGTTGTTTAGCAAGAATTTTGGATTTTTGATCTTATGCATGTCATCACTTTCATTAAGCATGTTTTCTCAACCTTCTAATTGGGTTTTGCTTCTCGGCTCTGTACAGATAGAAATCAGGTAGCTCCTCGGATAAGTTTTACAAACGTTGCGGCACTCAACTACCTGCTCCGGTCGGAGGTCTTTGCAAACGAGGATGGTCAGCTTCAAGCCGTTCATCATGTCCTCAACTTTGAGCCCATCTCATGGGTATTCCAAGAGATCGGCCACGGTATCAAGGCCGGTAACCCTCGATTGACCCGGGTCGACATGTCGAGGCCAGGTTTTCTCGCCAAGGACGACCTTCCACCGGTCGTCTTTCCAGCCCAACAGAATCTTCCACCGCTTGGCATACCGCTACGCCGAGCACTGCCCAAGGTCGGAACCGCAACAGGAGAAGAGGTCACTTCTTCGCGGTCGTCGTTGGACACGGAGATAGACAATTTTCGCTTCGAAGACATAGAAGGCGAAGGGCCTGAGAAGCCGGTGCATCACTCCAGCTCTGAGGCGGGTTTAGATAGATATTCCACCGCCCGCTCTCTAAAGCTAAAAATCTCCAGGGTAGACAACAACTCGAAAACCGAAGAGGAGAGAATGGATCTAAGACAAAGGCCCAGCCTGAAGGGCCTGTTAACCAGTAGGAACAAAGGGCCAGCCCAAAAAGAGACTCCCAAGGCCCAGATCCCTCCCAGTCTTCCTATGCCTCCCCCGCATCATCCTACTGATCTCGAACTCCGCGCGAACCCTGACTTGAAAAAAAAAAAGGCCGATCGTGAATCTGGAGGAAAGGGAGGTACCCCCGAAGTTGACTAAACAGCAAAGGAAGGACAAGGGCCCCAAGATGAGAGAGCCACCTCAATTGACAGCTGGGAGGATTCACTTGGGGCTGATGTGTGCCGACCACCACGCACTTGGTCACCTAGGATCGAGGTTGATGGTGCGCCCATCTCTTGGGAAGCCTCTGTCCGTAACTTCCAAGGGGGGCATGCGGGCTATATTGATGAAGCACTGGAGCAGCCACTTCTCCTCCCAAAGGATATGGAGGCTTACAGGCGCTTCAAGCAGCCCGAGCTTTTCCTATCCCGGAAGAAGGACCTTGCCATGGTACTATATTTTATTTCTTATATTATTTTTTTTTTTTTTTTTTTTATTTATTATTACATAAATTCAGGATTATCCTCTTGTTTTTGTACAGATCACCCAACAGGTTTTCGTGGCTGAGGAATGGGTCAAGGAGGCCAACAATAGGGCCAAGGCGGAGGCCCACTCTCACGCCGACATCGTAAAAATGATAGGAGCTCTCAAGGAGGAGCATAAGAAGCTAATGGCTGAACTTACTTCCTCGGAAAGGGCCCGTCTCAGCGCTGAAGCTGGTCTGAAAACTATGGAGGCCCAAGCCGAGGACCAGCGTCAGAAGCTCCATATAACTGAGATAAACCTGGCCACCCAGAATTAGACGGTTTTGGATCTCAAGGCCGAGCTGCAGAAGGCAAAAGATGCTGCTCGGCTGGCCAGGGAAGCTGCTGAGGATGCGGTGGCGGCATCCTACGATCATGGGGTGCATGATATCAAGACTTGGCTGGCCGAGGAGGTGGTAGGAACCTGCAGAGACTTCTACACTGAGACTTGGGCGAAAGCCCTTAATCGGGCGGGGGTCCCTGCTGATTCCAAGCTGCGCAGGATTGAAAATGTCTTTTTTCCTAAAAATATTCGAGAAATCCCAACTCCTGAGGATGCCGAGCATCACGAGGATGTCCAGGCAAAGGACGCCGAGCATCCCGAGGATGCCCTTACGATCAAGGACGTGGTCGCCATAGCTAAGGACGTGGAGACCAAGCACGAAACTGGCGATGCTCCTTCCAAGACAGTTGGTCCCAAGGATGTCCCCCCACTAGCAAAAAGTTAGACGTAAGGGTTTTTGCAGTTTTAAGTGCGTATATTTTTTTTTTTTATCGAAATATGCTTTGTAATCGTACTGCTTTTTGTTAATGAAGAAGTTTCGTTTTTATTTGTGTTCTCGCACAATTTTTGCTCCTTGATTGTGACTGGTAGAACGTAGATCTGATCAAATGTGAAATGAACATAACAACATAAAACTTATACAACCTTATAAGCCGACCTCAGCCGAATATAACTACGCGTAGTTCAACCAATTATCATAAATAGGGGAGTTTGCCGCGTATAGAAAGTAGATTTGCATTAATTTCTCCAAAGCATCTGGTCCGAGGACACAGGCATGGCTTTGGTTCTGTTTGAACGCTTATAAAAAGAAAATTAGTATTAATTTCCCCAAAGCATCTGGTCCGAGGACACAGGCATGCCCTTGGTTCTGTTTGAACACTTATAAAAAGTATCTTAGGGCTAATTTCTCCAAAGCATCTGATCCGAGGACACAGGCATGCCTTTGGTTCTGTTTGAACACTTACGAAAAGTAACTTAGGGTTAATTTTCCTAGAGCATCTGGTCCGAGGACACAGGCATGCCTTTGGTTCTATTTGAACACTTATGAAAAGTAACTTAGTGTTAATTTTCCCAAAGCATCTGGTCCGAGGACACCGGCATGCCTTTGTTTCTATTTGAACAGTTATGAAAAGTAACTTACTGGATAGCACGAGGCATTCAAATAATAGACAAGCGAGGGCAAAGGAAACTTTCAATAATAAATATAATACCTTTTTCAGGTTATTTACATTCCAAGGGTGCGGTATCATTTTTTCATCTAAGTCTTCCAAGTAGCATACACCTATGCCTGCCACCGAAGTGATGCGATATGGACACCTATCACGTGAGCGTCATAACCTTGTTTGAGTTTGTGTTGGTAGTACGCCAGTTGGACCCTTGCACTTTCCCTTCGTTCTTCGATTAGATATAGACTTTTTTCCAACAATTCGTTGTTACTGCTCGGATCAAAAGAGGTGATTCTCAATGTTGGGAAGCCGGTCTCTAATGAAATAACGGCCTCAGCTCCATAAGTCATTGAAAAGGTGGTTTTCCCTGTTGATCTACATGGTGTAGTTCGATACATCCAGAGGACATGTGATAATTCTTTCACCACTTTCCTTTCGCATCATCCAGCCTCCTCTTGAGTCCGTTTACTATGGCCTTGTTTACAGCCTCGGCTTGTCCATTCCCTTAGGGGTAAGCGAGAGTGGAGTATCGATTTTTGATCCCAAGGCTGCAGCAGTACCGTCTGAAGGCTTTGCTATCGAATTGGAGGCCGTTATTCGAGATAAGGGTATGAGGGACCCCAAACCAGGTGACGATATTTCTCAAAACGAATCTCTTGACATCTACGTCTCTGATGTTCGCCAGGGGCTCGGCTTCCACCCACTTGGTGAAGTAGTCCGTGCCAATGAGCAGGTATCTCTTATTCTCGACGGCTTTGGGGAAAGGGCCAACGATGTCTAAGCCCCACTAAGCAATTGGCCACGGGCTGGATAGATGGTTGAGGACTCCTCCCGGCTGATGTATGTTTGGTGCGAACCTTTGGCATTGGTCGCATTTCCTAACATATTCCTGTGCTTCCTTTTGTATGTTGGGCCACCAGTAGCCTTGGGTAATGCCTTTGTGTGACAAAGATCTCCCTCCAGTATGACTTCTGCAGATCCCCTCATGCATTTCTTCTAGAAGTAAGTCTGTTGCTTCAAAGTGTATACACAGCAAGTATGGCCCAGAAAAAGAGCGTTTATATAATTTCTGCTCCTCGGACAACCAAAACCGTGGGGCCTTCCTTCGAATCCTATTGGCCTCTGCCTTGTTCTCAAGTAGGATATCGTCCTTCAAGAATAGTATTAGGGGGTCCATCAAGCCAAGCCATACCTTGACTTGGTGGATGCAGGTCGCCTCCTTCACCTCCATCTTCGCATACAAATCCTCCACGAGAATAATCCGAGGCAGGCTCTGCGTTGAGGAGGTAGAGCGTGTTTCCAGTTCTAGGGATGTGTAGTAGGTTAAAAGAATCGAAATATGACCGTAGGTGTTTAGCTTGGCCTAGGTATTCTTGCATTCTTCCATCCTTGCTTCCAATTCCCCATTTACTTGGCCAATGACTAGTCTTGAGTCCGAGTACATGTTTATTCTCTTTCCACCAAGCTTTTCGTCCATGGACATCCCTTTCAGTAGGGCCTCATACTCAGCCTCATTGTTTGTGGCCAAGAAGCTCAATCTCAGTGCTTTTTCGATAACGAGCCCTTCAGGAGAAATCAGGACCAGACCCACTCCAGAGCCTCTTTGGTTCACCGCCCCATCAGCATATACTTCCCAACATGCAGGTCTTTGGAGAGAGATCCTGCCGACTGACTTTTCATCCATATCTGATGTCTCGGCTACTCCTTCTAACAAAGGTTCAGCAAACTCGGCCACTAAATCCGCGAGGACTTGGCCTTTGACGGAGGTGCAAGGCATATACTTGATGTCAAAAGCCCCCAGAATCGTCCCCCCACTTAGCAATTCTCCCAGTATAGTCAGCACTCCAAAGTATGGACCTGAGTAGGAGCTGTGTCAGAACAATAACTGTGTGTGCTTGGAAATAATGGGGGAGCTTTAATGTAGAGTAAACCACTGCCAAGATGGCTTTCTCTAACGGTAAATAGCGAATCTCGGCTTCGTGCAATGATTTGCTTATGAAATAAATCGGTCGTTGTATGCCATCATCCATCCGAATTAGCACTAGGCTTACCGTATGTGGTGCAACAGCGATACAAGTGAACAAGACCTCATCGACCTCAGGACTTGACATGATCGGAGGTCGAGATAGATATTCCTTGAGCCGTTGGAAGGCTAAAGCGCATTCTTCGACCATTCAAATCCCTTCTACTTATTCATTAGGAGGAAGAAAGGTCTGTACCTATCAACCGATCGAGAAATAAAACGGTTCAGGGCAGCAATCATTCCAGTGAGCTTTTGGACCTTTTTAGGATTTCGAGGCGGTTGTAGACTATTGACAGCTCTGATTTGGTCGGGGCTTACCTCAATCCCAATGTGGGTTACCATGTAGCCCAAGAATTTCTCTGATCCTACTCCAAATGAACACTTGGAGGCATTGAGGCGCAACTTATGTTTCCTCAAAATTTCAAAAATATCTTTGAGGTCTCCCATGTGCTCGAACACCTCCTTACTCTTCATCACCATATCGTCTATGTAAGCCTCTATGTTTTTTCCCAACCGTAGTTCAAACATCCTGGTCATTATCCTCTGGTAAGTAGAACCTGCGTTCTTCAATCCGAAAGGCATCACCTTGTAGTGGTAGTTTCCAATAGGGGTGACAAAAGCTGTCTTCTCTTGATCTTTTAGGGTTAATGGTATCGGGCGATACCCTTGGAAAGCGTCTAAGAAACTCATCCGAGGACGACCCGCAGTTGCGTCTACCAGTTAGTCTATCCGAGGCATAAGAAAGGGATCCTTTAAGCAGGCTTTATTCAGGTCCGTGAAATTTACACAGACTCGCCACTTCCCGCTCTTCTTCTTTACCACGACAGTGTTAGCCAACCACTCGGAATAGAAAACTTCCTTGATAGCCCCTGCTCTCTTGAGCTTCATCACTTTGTCTGTGACAGCGTTAGCGTGCTCTTTGGACGGGCGCTGAGGTAGTTGCCTTTTGGGAGTAACGGATGGGTTAACATTGAGATGATGACAGATGAAGTTTGGATCAACCCTTGGGGCCTCATAAGCGTCCCACGCAAATATGTCCAGATTTTCCCTGAAAAACTCATTTAATTCCTCCTTTTCTCGAAAAGGCAGCTAAGAACCGACTTGGAAAAACCTCTCAGGGTCATTACCAATAACCACCTTCTCTAAATCCTCACATCTCGCCCCCTCGACAGGCACTATAACAAGTGCTCTCGGGTCCTTTGACTGCTATAAGCTTTTTTGGGCAGAGGTTGAGGTCACTGCTTCGGGCCGATGGGAAATGGCCACCACCAAACATTGCCTCGCTGTGGTCTGGCACCCGATGACTTCCATAACCTGCCCTCCGAAGGGAAATTTAACCTTCTGGTGCAGAGTGGAGGCGACAGCCCCTAAGGTATGAAGCCAGGGTCTGGTGACGATGGCCATGTAGGGCGAGTAAGTATCCACCACGATGAAGTCTACCTCTACCACCTTCGGGCCCGTCTGCACTAGTAGTCTAATCTGGCCTTTTGGAATGACAGTCTTCCCATCAAAGCTCACCAAGGGGGAGCTGTAGGCAGTTAGATCCTCAGGTCTAAGACCCAGCCCCTTGTAGAGGTCAAGATACATAATCTCGGCACCAGTACCGTCGTCCACCATCACCCTCTTCACGTCATACCCTCCGATTCTAAGAGTCACCACTAGAGCGTCGCTGTGAGGTTGTACGGTTCCTATCTTGTCTTCCTCCGAAAAACTCAACACAGGTTGGTCGTCCACCT
This sequence comes from Lithocarpus polystachyus, assembly GCA_033629205.1. Classification (NCBI taxonomy): domain Eukaryota; kingdom Viridiplantae; phylum Streptophyta; class Magnoliopsida; order Fagales; family Fagaceae; genus Lithocarpus; species Lithocarpus polystachyus. The sequence continues at coordinate 17,432,354 of CM066166.1, read as the reverse complement.
TAGCCCTCTTTTGATTGGAACTATTATCCTTGGCCAACAACAGGGCCACAGACATCACCCTGGATGGGTAGGAGCCTATCCTTCCCGGGGCTGCAAAGATGACATTTATAGTGCCTATAGGGGGTCTTAAAGGTGCATCAGCTCGGGGCTGGCCCTGCACACCACTGGAATGATGCAGAAGGTGTCCCAATTTTCCTTCTCGGACAAGCTGGTCCAGGTGATTCCACAAGTTTATGCATTCCTCTATAGTGTGCGTCGGTTCCTGATGATATCGGCAATATAGGTTCCGATTGCACTTCATAGCGTCCCCCGCCATCTTGGTTGGCCACTTGAAGAATAGTTCGTCCTTGATTTTTTCTAGAACCTGGTCCACTGGCTCTCGGAACACGGTATTAACTGCCTGTACACTAGCAGCTCCAAGCTACCCAGCAAACTCTCCCCTCGGCTGACTATTATTGTACCGATCCGACCTGAAATCTCTCTGCTCTTGGGGGATAACCTTAGCCTTTCCCTTCCCTTGCAGCTGGTCCTCCTCGACCTTTTTGTATTTATCAATCCGGTCCATAAGCCGGCGTACACTGGTAACTGGCTTGCCTGTGAGGGACTTCCTTAATCCGTGCTCGGCTGGGAGGCCAACCTTGAAGGTACCGATAGCAACATCATCGAATTCCTCGTCTATCTCATTAAACATCTCCTAGTATCTGTCCGAGTAGGCTTTCAGGGTTTCCCCTTCTCTCATGGACAGGGACAGCAGGGAGCCTAAGGGCTGTGGGACTTTGCTACACGTGATAAAACGAGAGTCAAATGCCCTGGTTAGTTCCTTGAAAGAGCCTATGGACTCAGCCTTCAGACCATCAAACCATCTCATCACCACGGGTCCCAAGTTAGATGGAAAAACTTTGTACATTAAAGTCTCGTTCTTGGAATAGACAGTCATCCTCTGGTTGAAGTGGCTGACGTGCTCTACGGAGTCCGTTCGACCATTATAAATGGTGAACGTGGGTTGGTGGAAGCGTCGTGGAAGCTTTGCTGCTTCAATCTTACGCGTGAAAGGTGATTTGGAAATCTGGTGCAATGCTTTGCTCATGGCGTCGTTTCCTAGGCCTCTATGAGACGAGCTCTCATGCTTTTGCCTGTGATAGTACTCCTCCTCATGGGAGAAAGACTCACTTGTGGGAGTTCTTGACCTTTGTCTATAGTCGTCGTCCCCTTCATCCCTAAAGGAGCTGTTAGAGCTGGAAGAGTCTCGCTTTTGCCATGCGTTGCATAACTTCCTTTTTAACTCATCGATTTGCAACTGCAAGGCCTTATTGTCATTGGACCTTCGAGAAGCATGGCTTTTCACTCGAGAACGGCTTTTGCTCATGCGCATGGTATGTACACTTCCCTCACGATCTTTCTCATGTTCAAGGTTCAGGAAACCATCTCGTTGTTGTGACCCAACAGACTCTGCCTGATGTGGATTTGACCTCACCATGGTTATCCGTTGCACTCACTATTCTCCTATGCTCTTCCCCACAGACGACGCCAATTGTGGGCGCTAGATTTGAACTATGGGCCCAAATCTAGAGAGCCCAAACAATAAATTTGTAGAGGAGTGAGTTAAAAAACTGGGCTATAGTGAGATAGGTAACGGGCCCATGGGTCAAGGCAATAAAAAAGGAAAGACAATCAACATTCAAAAGAAAGCAATATTCTCCGCCAAATTCGAGGAGATTGATCTTTTTGTATTGCTCTTTCTCGTTCTATTACAAGTGCCCCCCTTTTCTCCAAGGGTCTCTTACATTATATATTACCCTCTTGGTAATCTCAACCTTACACTTGTTGACCATCCACGCTACCACTTGAAAACCTGTCCCATCAGACACTCCTTCCAGCTCCCTATGAGTTGTGGTAGCCAATGCAGCACTATTTAGGGGTCTTCTCCACATAAATGCAGCCAAAAAAATGACTGCAGTGCATTTAATGCGGTGGATCTCCTTGGGTCGCTTTGGATTCCCTTTCCTCCTGGTAGGTTCGTGGACTGTGTCCCTGTTTCCGAGGCTTCTATGGGGGTTGCTTCCATTGTGTGGATACGAATTTGTCTAATGTTCATTGTGTCCGAGGAGAGATTCCTCCTCGGGCCTCCTTCTTCCTCTCTCGTATTCAGGAGAGTCTAGAGTCTTCCATATTAATTCATCCCTCTCAGACGGGCCAACGTCCTCAAATAGGGCCAGAGGCACAATATATGATTTTAGGCCTTTACCCCTACAATAACTATCAAATATAAAATGATAGCATCTAAATAAAAAACTTATTATTAATTTTGTAACATACCAATTGTGCTTTAATGAGAATTTTGTATCTTTGTGAGATTGTTGAGTATCTCTTTGTACACTATATGTATTCTTGCTCTTGTCTAACATTGTTCTTTATTAGAAAATTTAATGATCGATAAAAATCAATTTGTTATGAACAATTTATCATCAAATTATCAAGACATGCTTAGTAATAAGCTATAAAGAATATTGTTTTCTAAATCAAGATTGAGATGATGAAAGCAACATATTACCATTGGAACCCATGTCATAAAACACAAAATAATTTAAAAAATCATGTCTAAGCATATTTAATGATTGATTTTCAAACTATAATCATATAAATTGGATAGAACTTAAAAAATTAGGTTAAATAAAAGACAAAAAATACACAAAACCTATTCAATTAAATGAAAAAAAAAATAGACAAAACAAATACATACCTGCAAGGTTGTAGGTAGAAGAATAGAGAAAAAGAATCGTATGGTAAGTATTCATTATGAATTGTTTGATATATATATATATATATATATATATATATACACTTCACATTGAAGAAGTTGATATGAACAAAAAGTCTAATGTTAGTCTAATTTGTGGAAATGTAAAGCTGAAGTAAATCTTAAAAAAAGTAACGTGTGAACAATAAAATGGCTTTACCAAATTGCAACAATTTTTTCTAAACATAACTCATTTTCACGTTAGCCACAAAATTGTAGATATGGTCAGATTGTATAGATATAGTCAGATTGTATAATGCTTATCTAAATAGTTATTGAGCACAAAATATAATAATAATAATAATAATAATAATAATAATAATAATAATAACAAGAAAAACAAAAATGAAAACATATCAAGTTGGTTAATGTTTTCTAAAAAAAAAAAATCGGTTAATGGATAATATATATCCACCAAGTACCAACAGAGTAAAAAAAAAAAAAAAACCATAGTTCTCTTGAATGTTGAGTATGTGTAAGTGAAGTATATTTATGGCTATCCATAAAAGAAATAGTGAATTTGTGGAAAATCTAAAATTTAACAATAATATAATTTATGTAAAATTTTATCATTTAAATTTTATTCAAATTAAGGGATAAAATTTAAAAATAGTATAATTATGTAAAACTTTATCATTTAAATTTTAACAAATTTAAATTGTATTTGAATTAAAAGTCTTTTATAAATTTTTTTAAAACAATCCACGTTTTTCCCCTTCAAATTGTATCTACGTGTAGTAATATAATTTAAATAAAAAAAATAAGGATTAGCTGAAAATTTTGAATTGTAATCAAATTGATATTTTTTATTAACTTAAAAATTATAATAAAAAAAAGGATGAGATGAAGAATTTGGATTGTAATCAAATTAATATTTTTTATCAACTTAAAAATTATAGGAGTAGAAAATAAGAACAAAAAAAATTTATATCTATTTTTTAAAAATTCTAAAAAAATTTCTGTAATTTGATGAAGCCATCTGGCACAACCACGACTTCTAAGCCCAACTTTTATTATATACTAGTATTATACCCGTGCGATGCCCGACTTAATAAAAAAATATTTTGATAATATAATTAAATTGAATAACAATTAAAATGAGAAACAAAAATTAAGTTACAAGAAAGATGTATATTATCTAAGTTCAAGTTTGGCGTTTTTTTTCAAAATTAAATATGATATAATATTTTAAATACTATAGCAAATTGTAAAAATAGTATAACAATTATTAATGAAATCTCTCTCTCTCTCTCTCTCTCTCTCTCTCTCTCTCTCTCTCTCTCTCTCTCTATATATATATATATATATATAAGATAAAACAAAAAATATCTATTTTTTTTAAATCTAAAAAATAATTGAATTTTTGTATATTTGTCCTTATATATAATATATCTACTTACAATGATCAATAAAAAATTCTATAATTTTTTTAATAATTCCTATTTATTTATGAAAAGGGGATCATCCTAAAAAATTCTAAATTTAAGATTAAAAAATAAATTGTATTTGTACACCTAAAAGAAATTTAATTTTTATTTCTTATTTTAATATTTAAATCATTTGTTTTAGTGTTGATTTTATTCAAATGGTTATAAGTTATATCACACATTCTAACTTAATAATAAATAAAAATATAATTCCATAACTTTAATGTAACATTTTAAGAAAAATGAAAACAGAGTTAATGAAAAAATATCCAAATTTCTAAACTTTAAGAAAAATGAAAACAGAGTTAAGAATAGATAGACTTACATAGGAATTTGGACTGATGCATATAAGAACATTTTTAGATCCTTCTTTTTCTCTCGTATCCAATTTCATGTTTAATAGCAAATTTTGCTTTCAATTAAAGAAGATAGATTACATGGAACAAAGCACCAAACAAAAATCATAACAAATTAAATCCACGTACAATAAAATATTGATGTCATCAACAAAAAATCATGTGATAAGAAAATAAAAAAATACAAATATATTGCTTGCTATATTGACCTCAAAAAAAAAATACTAAAATGTGTGATCAAACATAGAATTTCAGCCTATCTATAAAACTTGTTGATAAAAATCATATAATATATAATAAAAAGGCAACAAATACACAAAATTTATTCAATTTGATGAAAGAAAAAAAAAATACCTGCAAGGTTGTAGGTAGGGTAGAGAGGAGAAAGGAAGAATATAGTAAATAATTGTAAGGTACATAGTAGAAAGAATAATACACTAAAAAAATGTGTGTATATATAGAGAGAATTTCAGGTTGTGAAGAACATGATATGAATAGAAAGAAGAAGTTTAGATGAAACTCAAATACTAATTTTTTTTACTTTATTATTAGGAAAAAGATAATATAAGATGCAAATTTATCCACAAAAAAGAAGAAGAAACGTAGTAAAAAATATATATTTTTGTTTCACGTATTTTTTTTAAAATTCTATCTTTTTTCTTTCACGTATTTTTTATCTCTCTTTTTTATTTAAATTCTATCCTTTTTTATATGTTGGTAATTCTATCCTATTGACTTTAGGTTTTATTGATAACATTTTAGATAGACACAAATGTAGTTGTAGTTGTAGTTGTAAATCAAATATTACTTTCTTTTGTTACTTGATTATTAGGAAAAAGATGACATAAAATGCATATTTATCCAAAAAAAAGGAAATTTAAAAAATTAACAAAAATGATAAACACCAAATTAATATTGTATAGGAGAAATTATACACAACGTGTTAATATTCTTTTGTTTGTTTTTGTGTAATTCTATCTTACTTGCTTTATTTTATGTATTTTTTATTTATTGAAATTCTGTCCTTTTTTTTAGGTAATTCTATCCTATTCATTTTAGGCTTTGCTCATAATATTTTGGATAGACCAACCAACTAAATTTAATCTCTTTTTGAAATTTTAAAAAATACTTATTGTAGGTTGCACGTTTTGTTAAAATGCTACACTGTTATTTTTTCCAAATAAATTAATAAGAACAAATATATTGTAAAAATAAGGATTAGATGGATTAAATGAAAATTTTGGATTGTAATCAAATTAAGATTTTTATCAACTTAGAAATTATAGGAGAAGAAAAATTGTATATATTTTTTCTTAAAATCTAAAAATCTAAAAAAATTTCTGCAATTTAGTGAAGCCATTTGGCGCAACTACGACTTCTAATTCCAACTTTTATTATATAGTACTAGTATTAGGCCCGTGCGATGCACGGCTTTATTAAGAATCATATGTAAATTAATGAAAATAAAGAATAATAATATTTATATTAATTAAAATTAAATAGATAATAAAAATAAAGTAATTTTTTGACTTTTTTTTTTTAAAATAAGTAACCTTTTACTTTATGTTATATAATGAATGCATATTGTGTAAGATTGACTTTTTATAAATAAAAAAATCATATATAAGTCCAAAATTAATTGAATAGAATATGGAAAATAACTATACAACTTATATAAAAGGAGATGTCTAGAAAATATAAAGGGAGTTTGCATAATTAAAACTCAAGTGCATATTTAAATGAAAAACCCTGAATTCAATAATTAAAAAAAAAATTGAAAGCATATTTAAGTGGTAACCTCAATGTAATAATTAAGAATTATGAACAACCCAAATTACTAAACATTAAAAATAAAAGTAGATAAAATTATGTAAGAATTGAATTTTTGTCATTGAAAATGAGGAAGGAGGCAGCAAATTTCACCCTATCAAAACAAAATGTGTAAATATAAACTTCAAGAAATTTTTTTGAGAAAAACTTTTGATCGAGTGCTTTGAAACCTCAAGAAAACTCCTTGGAAATATATATATATATATATATAAACAAAATTGTTAATTTATTTTTTAAAGCAAAGAGGGACTAAATTTGAGAGAAAAACAAATAACAAATAACCCTAAAAAATGATAGAAACTTGGACAAATATTAATGTAAATAATCATGAATCTGGCTTTATTATCTATAATGACTAGAAAATCTAAAGATGAGAGTCACGGTATAAAAAAAAAACTATTATCCATAATCATTCTTATATTTATCCAACAAACAAAATTTCATCCATGGTAAACTTTAACCCAAAAAAAAAATTTGATAAGAAGTTGTTTCTATTTAAAATAATACTTTTAAATTGTGAAGAAGTTGTTAGAAGCACACAAAAAAAAATTATTTAAAATAAAATAACATAAAAAATAACGTTAATAACAATTTTTTTTCCTCTAATATACTGTAAATATCAAGTTGTTAATGTTATTAGCTTTTTTTTTTTTTTATCCAAAAATTTGATATTTATCCAACAAATAAATTAATTAAAACAAAATATATTTGAAAAAAAGTAGATAACGAATTTATTATTAATTCCTCCCGTGTGTATATCCTTCCAATGAAAGTGTTTTTTTTAATATATATTTATTTTTAATTTATGGGATTAGCTATACTTCTATGTACACAACTACATATTTTAATATTTTATGCTTTGGATTTTTTTTCTTTTCTTTCTATCCTATTATTTTAGGCTTTGTTGATAATATTTAGATAGACACAATTGTAGGTAAACTGTTATCCATAATCATTTATATATTTATCTAACAAACAAAATTTCAACCATGGTTAACTTCAACAAAAAAAAAAAAAAAAAGTTGATAAGAAGTTGTTTCTATTTAAAACAATAATTTTAAATTGTGAAGAAGTTGTTATAAGAAAAAAAATAAGAGAAGGAATTTATTTAAAATCAAATACCATAAAAATCAACCTATCAAAAAAAACCCATAAAAATCAAGTTGTTAACGTTAATTACAATATTTTTCCCTAATATACAGTAAAGATAAAGTTGTAAATGTTATTAGTTTTTTTTTTCTTTTTTGTTATCCAAAAAATAAATAAATTTAAACAAAATAAATATAAAAAAAATAGATAACAAATTCATTATTAATTGATTCCCGTGTGTATATCCTCCCAATAAAAGTGGTTTTTTTTTTAAAAAAAATTCATGGGATTAGCTATACTTCTACGTACACTGCTATACATTTTAATATTTTATGCTTTGAATTTTTTTTTCTTCCTATCCTATTATTTTAGGCTTTGTTAATAATATTTAGATAGACATAATTGTAAGTTGTAGTTGTATGGCACCAACCAACTAAATTTACTTTTCAAAGAAGAAAACCAACTAAATTTAATCTCTTATTAAAATTTTATGTTTTGTTGAATGTAGGTAGTATATTTTGTTAAAACACTTATTTTTTAATATAAGTTGCATGTTTTGTTAAAACTACTTTTTTTATAATACGCTTCACGTACAAATAAAGATTAGATGGATTAAATGAAGAATTTGGATTATAATACACTACAGTTAAAAAATAAGAATTAAACGGATTAGATGAAGAATTGGATTGTAATCAATTAAGATTTTTATCAACTTAAAAATTATAGGAGAAAAAAATTATATATATTTTTAAAATCTAAAAAAAAATTTATAATTTGGTGAAGTTATTTGGCACAATTACGACTTTTAAGACTAACTTTTATTATATAGTATATGATATGATATTATGATTTACTATTTTTTTTGTAGAGGATACTATTTTTTTTTCTTAATTATTCCCAATCTGCAGCGTGAACGTGAACATTAAAAAGTTATATTTTAAATACCTTAGTATTATTGTTTCTCCTTTATCAAAAGTCAATTAGTAAAAAAGAAAAGGATAAGCCGGGATAACTTTAAAAACATGTGGGGTATTAGAATTTAGCACGTGGGTGGGCTGTGTGACTAATAGTTGCAGCCACCACATTCAACAGATTCATGGTCGGACTGACCACATCTTATTAGAGAACACGGGTCTTTTTGTATTCCAAAGTCTACAATTCCATATTTTCCTCATTGTTTAAAACTGTGCGTCACTTTCATGCTAGTTTTCAACTTCTCTTATAGCCTTTAACCATTCTTACTTATAAAAAAGTACTGAAACCCATGTTACCTCCAAAGCTTCTCATAAGCTTTCTTCTTTTTTCATTTTTACCTGCTACTTTCAATCCTAACTCCCAAGCTCATTTCCCCATTAATCATGAATTTCTCCAAGTGGGTGTCTTTGATTTTCATTCTTAACTTGTTTTGTCCAACACTCAGTTTCTCAGATTCTTCTTCTTCTTCTTCAAGCTCAAATGGGCTCACAGAAATCCCCAAAAGGTTTCTCCAGTTAGCCAAGAGACCAGAACTGTTTGATTGGATGGTGGGAATCAGAAGGAAAATACATGAGAATCCAGAACTGGGTTATGAGGAATTTGAGACTAGTAAGCTTATCAGAACTGAATTGGATAAGATGGGTATTACTTACAAGTACCCAGTTGCTGTAACTGGTGTTATTGGCTTCATTGGGACTGGTGGACCACCTTTTGTGGCCATAAGGGCTGACATGGATGCTCTTCCTATGCAGGTTTGATTAAATTTTGTTACTTTATTCTATATAAGCATAGCAAGTTGTGTTATTGGAGAGTTTAATTGTTGTAAGATTGAGTAATTTTGTTCAAGTTAAATATATGTAAATGAGAGTTTGGCAACTAGGATTTATATTATAATATTAGAAAAGAATGTATCTTTGTGAACTATGTTGACAGGGGTCTTCAATTTATAGGAAATGGTGGAGTGGGAGCACAAGAGTAGAATTCCTGGGAAGATGCATGCTTGTGGACATGATGCTCATGTTGCAATGCTTCTTGGAGCTGCAAAGATACTTCAAGAGCACCGTGAAGAGATAAAGGTCTGTTGACTTTTTGTTTGTTTGTTAATTTCAAATCCTGTGTAGACAATTTTTTTTTTTTATAAGAAATCCTGTATAGGCAAAATTGTTACTATGTTAGATTATTTTCACATGACTAAATTACTACTCTCCTTACAAAAAGTTAAAAGGACAATCTACTGATCTCCTATTTGCTCAAGTGGTTTTTCACTGCTTGATTTGTGTCTAAATATTCAGCTCAATGATACCATAGAAAAAGCCTCTCTATTTTTTTGGTAAAAAAATGTATATGGATATTTTACTGGTTTCAGGGGCATCTTTTTTTCCAGTATGTATAGAGCATATGACCAAGTACTAGGGATTAGAATCCATGAATGTTGCAAAAGTCAATTTGCTACAGTGATATTCCTTTAGAAAGGGGCTCAAAAGTGCTAATAATAGTTGTGAGGTACCAGAAAAGAAATCTGATTCTCCATTACATAATAAGATATAGTTTGTTACTTTTGGATGGATGATTAATTGCAAACTTTTCTCCTTACCTTTTTTTTTTAAAGTATGGGGTGGGGAGCTCCAAAACATGAAATCTGTATGATGGAAGGTTTGCCACCTATTAAGAGATTGACAACACAACTAATAGCCCATGAATCACTTGTAATTTGGATGATTTTCTGTGGTTCTTTTTACCCCCTTTTGGCTTCTGATATTATCCAATTTTTACCAGGGAACAGTCGTACTTGTTTTCCAACCAGCTGAGGAAGGTGGTGGAGGGGCTATGAAGTTGATGGATGAGGGGGTGTTAGAGAATGTAAATGCTATCTTTGGTTTGCACGTTGCATCTAACTTAGCAGTGGGTGAAGTGCACTCCAAAGCTGGTCCCATAGGGGCTGGGAACGGTTTCTTTGAAGCTGTCATAAGTGGTAAAGGAGGTCATGCGGCCATTCCTCAGCACTCTGTAGACCCAATATTGGCAGCCTCTAATGTGATTGTTAGCTTACAACATCTTGTTTCACGTGAAGCTGATCCTCTGGACCCACAGGTAGATCTCATTTCTCCACAATAATTTGGGGTCATTTCCCCCTTTTTCTTTATCCAATATTATAGAATGATTTAGCACATGTTTAGAGTCCTCCAGCTTAAAGTGCATCACTATCTACAGAAACTGTTATATTCTATACAGCCTCAACCACCCCTTATCAAGTTCTTTAGGTGCATTTGGTGAAAATAAATAAAGGTGCACTGCTTCCGTATCAGGAAAAGTAGAGCATCCTATTTTGGCACCTACTAGAGGTTAGTGCCTCATTGTGAAGTGAGTTCAACACTTATCTCTACTATGATGCGGTACAACCTGATTGGCTGGCAACAAGTGTGATTGTTGTGAAACCAACCTCAAAATCATCATGTCTGCCACATCTATTAATTGTACCTGAAAGAATCATGATGAACCAGAGAGAAGTAACTACGTAGCTTGTAAATGAAGCTGTTGTTCTTATTAAAAAATTATATTTGTTGCTGAAAATAAATTAAGGGTTAATCACCATGAACTTGGCATACCTACAGCATTGATGAGCAGTAAAAACATCAAGACTTAAGAAGGAACTCCCCCACCGCCCCTCCCCCCCCCCCCCCCCCTCTCTCCCAATACATGAGAGGTAGAGGCCACAAATTGTATTTTTTATGTAATTAAAGACTTTGCAATAGTCTTGGTATATTATCTAAAAATTGTTAGAATTCTCTTGAAAAACCATGAGGTTCTTGAGCACTCTTTTAAGAGGAGACAAATAGTACTGATAGGGGCATTAGCTGATGCTGTGATATAACTTTCAGGCTGTCAATGTAAAAGTGCTAAAGGTTAGGACCCTATTTAGATCAAACGCTTTTTCCTCTACTTTCAGTGGATTAACACTTGGTGATAGTCTATTAAATGTGATTAGTTGATGTAAATATGAAAGAAAACTTCTCTTCTGATATCTTTTCCTTAGAACGGTCTGCGGAATTTGCTTCTTCTGTTGGACTTTATTTTCATGCAAGCCAGACATTGTGTCTGTGAAATACATCCTTATTGCGACAACCCTATAAATCTGCTTAATTCCCTTGCAGGTCGTTACAGTCGCAAAATTCCAAGGAGGTGGTGCATTCAATGTTATTCCAGATTCTGTAACAATTGGTGGCACATTTCGTGCATTTTCTAAGGAAAGTTTTATGCAACTCCGATATCGCATTGAGGAGGTATGGAAGTTAAAAGATGCATTACAATATATGTGGCAGAATCTGTGTTTCACATACTTTAGGATTGATAATGAAATTTTGGTAACTAATATACTGCCAAGAAGCAGGAAATCAGCTTTTTCTTTCATGCATATATCCCAACTGAAAATGATTTTTCAATGGTTACTTCCCATTCAGTCCCCCTTCCTATCACCATAACAAGTTGATTTACTTCTCTAACAGGTTATCAGAGGGCAGGCCGCCGTGCAGAGGTGCAATGCAACAGTGGATTTTTTCACAGAAGCGAAACTATTCTACCCTCCGACCATAAACCACAAAGGCTTGCATGAGCACTTCCTAAATGTTGCTGGGGATATGATTGGCATTCATAAAGTGAAGGATGTTAAACCGTTGATGGGATCTGAAGATTTTGCATTTTACCAAGAGGTCGTACCTGGATACTTCTTCTTACTTGGAATGCAGAATTTGACACGTGGACGGCTAGAATCAGAGCATTCATCATACTACCAAGTCAACGAAGATGCATTTCCTTATGGTGCTGCACTACATGCATCATTGGCTGCTAGGTATCTGCTCGAATATCAACCAGAAGTTTCTTTTTCAGAAAGAAAATTTCACGAGGAGTTGTAAATGTTTCTTGACTGTATTGTTACCTGTTCAAATATCATGCCAGCTTTGGCATGGCAAATTTTCCTTAGGCATCAGGTTTAAATTCAAACCTACTTTGGCTGTAGATGACTTGTTGAAAATTGAAATCATCTATATCAATACCCTTAGGTTCATTTATGTTATCACTATTGATTTATATTTTAGTAAAAAAGTTAGTCAATGTCTGCTTATCCATATGGAAGAAAAAAATTTAATATCACATTCTTCAAACATTCTTTTCACGACTGTCTACATTGTCGTTACTCTTTAAATTCAAAACTTTGAATGATTCAATTATGTTTATACTTTTTATATGATGAAAATTCTTTAAGTCGAATTTTTTGCTCTACTTGCTGCTCTATATCAATTTTTTTCATTGCATACGAGTCATGAAATAACTCAAAATAGAATAGGAGGTTGGAGCTGACAAGAGGTGCACGCAAAAGAACTAGGAAACAAACATTACTGTCAAGCATTTGCAATAAAATAAGAATGTGTACACAAAGAAAGTCTTGATTAATACTTTTTAGATGCATATCCTATTATCCCACGTCAGGGAATGAGTCTAATAGTGAAAGTGTTATAGCCGGAAGGGTCTACAAAGCAGTGTTATATGTTTGTAAACTTTTGCGTAATTTTTCTCTTGAGAGAATTTCAACTTATGACATCTGCTCTTGATGATAGCTCTTTATCATCAGACTAAGATACCGATCAATTTTTGGTATAAGAGAAAAATGAACTTTATATCTCTTATCTAACTACCAAAAATTTTACTAATTGAGTTAATTAGAACTCACATTTTTTGCATATTAAATATGAATCACATGCTTAAATCATGGTGCTATTAAGTCAGAAATTTATAAATGAGTCTTATACCAATTATTGCTCTAATTTAATATTTTTCACTGGTTGCAAGTCAATGATAAGAGGAGGCCCGTGAAGCATGCTATTGAATCTATTTTAATATTTTTAATATTCTCACATGTTTTTATTAAAGACTTTTTTTATTTAAATCTTTGTATTGATTAAAAAAAAAAAAGAATGAATAAAAAAGCCTCCCTTCATGATAAATAAAAGATTCCATGTTAGTGGCAGCTCCAAAAACTTTTTTCATGAGGGTCATTAAAAAATTTTAATTAAATAAAATTTAATAATAAAAAAAAACTTGAATATATCGAGTCAAAAAAAAAATGCAGATATATGAAATTTTACAATTTCTACAAGTTTTCATATTTTAAAATCATTACATGATAATTTATTATCAGTTTTTATTATCTATTGTCAATGTGCTAGGTGTGACCATTTTATTTTGTTAAATTTGTATAACATTTATTTATTTTTATGTAGTTGTCATTATTTTTATAAAAATATTTTAAACTAAAATAAGTAACCAGCTGACACTATATTATTTAGTGGGTTTATTTACCTCCAGTACTTTTTTAACTAGAGGCTTTCTTTTGTTTTAAATACACAATGACAAGCGTTAATGAGTTTTAATCTCCACATTTTATTTAATTAGTAGGTGATGTGGTAGTTTCTCATTAAAACAAAAGGAGATTCCAGTTAAAAAAATATTAAAGGTAAGCCAAACCCTAAATTATTAACCTACTCATCTATATTCGTCCATACATAAATATTACATTAAGTATCTACTTAACAAATCAAATATTTGAACAATTGCTAACTTTACTTCTTCTTTTTTCTTCAATTAAGTACTAACATAAATAATACACTAAATGTCTAATTGTTGTTTAGTTTTTGATTGTATTGATCTATGATCAGGGTGTGCAAGATTTCAACCAATGTATGCAAAAATATTTTTAAGCATAAAATAAACTAATATAAAAATATTTTATATATATATATATATTTTTTTTTTTTTTTTTTGAAGTCAGGGGTTCATGAAACCCCCTGAACAGGAAGTGCTGCCCCTATTCCATGTAATTTGCACATGACATAGAGAAATCACTAATGATAAGATGATATTAAAAGAGAGGTCTCATTATTTATAATAAGTATGTAACTATTAAGTCAGAAATTTATAAATGTTCTTATACCAACCATCGCTCGATTTAATATTTTTCACCGATTGTAAGTCCATGATAAGAGGTGCCATGATGCATGTTATTAAAGTCTATTTTAAAATTTTTAGACTTTTTTTTATTTAAATCTTTGCACCGATAAGTAAAAAAAAAAAAGAATAATAGGGCTTCCCTTCATGATAAGTAAAAGATTCTATGTAATTTGCGCATGACATAGAGAAAGAAATCACTAATGACAATTGATAAGAGGATATTAAAGGAGAGGGCTCAATATTCTTAATAATCATGTAAGAGGGCCACTGGTTTGGTTCTTCACTTGATAGCTCCCCTGAATAGTTAAATGTTCTTTTCCAAGTTCTCATTATTTTCTTCTCCTTCTTTATGGAGTTGTACTTGTACCCTCTTTTACTTTTGTGTCAGGAAAATCATTCTGGGATGCTACTAATTTTGAGGGTCACTTGCGTAGTATAGGAAAAATTTGAAAAACCATCAATAGCTGTAAGGATATACTTCTATCACTCCTGTATTCAGAGGGCAATAGTTGATTTAATGAATTGGTAAATTGGTGTAGGGCATGGACATGGAGAGAATTAGTGTGGATAAATGAAAGCTGTTGAACCTATTATTCATCACATCATAAATATGGTTTACACAAAAGATGAAGCATGTGCTAATTTATTTTCCAAGGCATGGGAACCCATATGAAGCATGTGACAATTATGAAAAGCACCACGAAAATGAAAGTAAGAGAATTCATGTAAGGATCACAATTTTTTAAAGAAAAAGTTAATGAACTTTTGGGAAAAAGGGGGGGGGGGGGGGGGGGGTGGGTGGAGTTTGTGAAAATTCCTTCAAAGAATCCACAAGTAACAAGAGTTAATATCAGGCAATATCGGAGCCAGAAATTTAGGTCGGGAGGGCAAAATTAAAAGACAAGATTGAAAGTAAAAAATTAATCTAAAAAAATTAATCAATATTAATAACAAAATAAATAATCTATATGATAATGTAATTGTCATACAGAATCTAATATAAAATGTAAATTTTAATTTATTTTTTGGTTTTACATAAGCTTATGTGATGATCAATTTGGCTCTTGCATTCGCAGTTGGATAGAATTGGCCTCAAAGAGAACGTGGAAGAATTGAAGGACCTCTTGCTCTTGAACCATGACCATGGTATAAGGGGTTTTGTGTAGGCCTATTCTTCTTCGGTATCTTGAAAAAAAAAATTATAAAAATTGGTGCCGTTCGTCCAAATTTCCAAGACATTTTTAGTGCATTTAATAGAAGAAAAAAAATATTTTCGATGTTGGACTAGTTCTTTTTTCTTTTTCTTTATTTATTTTTTATGGAAGTTGGATCAGTTTTTTTACTCGTGACACTATTCAATAAGAGTTAATTATAAACCAAATTATCAAATACTTTCTATGTTGGACCAATTCTTTTTTCTTTATTTATTTTTTATGGAATTTGCCCAGTTCTTTACTCGGGACACTATTCGATATGAGCTAGTTTTGAACCTTTATTCTATAGCTATCCTTCTATTAAGAATCTAAGATTTTTGCTCCTTTAAAAAGTTTTGAGTAAGAAAAAGAAAAGAAATACATTGAAATCCAATGACTACTCATCTAATACTTATTAAAAAATTTCTTCAAAAGAAAAATATACTTATTTTGAAAATAAAATTTTCTATTTCCATTAAGTCCATTTTTTAATGGTACCAATTATTATTTATATATGATGAAATTATTCAGTATAGCCAATATACTATTTTTTCTCACAAACAAATAAACTCCACATGTGAGTCATGCATATGAAACCCACATATATGTAAAACAAAGATTGATCCACCGGATGCATTAAATAATATGTTTATTTACAGATAGATTTCAACAATTTAATGGGCCTAGATCAAATAGAATCATGGTTTCAATTCTTCCTCCATTTACAATGTATTAAAAAAAAATATACGCCAAAATTTCTCTTCCCTCACCCCCTCCACTTACCCCAGAAGAGAAAAATGAAATTGCTGTTTATCCTTTTGAACTTTTAATCAAAGTCTTGAAATTGTATCACGCACTATGGGTTGAACTCGCTTTGGTTGAGTCACTGATTAATCAATGGGAATTATTTCTTACCGATTAGAAGATAATATATAATCATTTCTGTTAATATAGATATCCAAATTCTTCGAGCATCTTACTATCCAATAACATATCTCTGGTGTATTCATTTTTTTTTATACATATCTCTGGTTTATTCATAAAGCATGAAGATTGTATGTAACATAATAAATGCAGGATGCAGTATAATTAATTGATGTTGACTGTAATATACATTAAGATCAAGGAAATGCAAATAATGACAATACTTTATTCAAGATAACCTATTCATTTCATCAAAAAAAAAAAAAAAAAAAAAAAAAGATAACCTATTCATTGCCCTTTCATGTCAACATAATGATATAAAGATTGGACATGCTTCCAAAGTCTGGCATCAAATACTCTCAAAGCTAGATTGCTACCAATCACAGAAAATAAAATTGAAACATGGAAATGATTTAAGAAAAAAAAGAAATCTAATTAGATCAAATTTCAAATATCATACCTCACTTAATCCAACTAATGCCTCAAATTGTTAAAGAACTAGAGGTGGCTGTATTTCATACTACCCAAAAACAAAAAACATAGAAAGAATTTTAGTGCAAAGAAAAACATCCACCAAAAATGAGATTACAAGATTTTTATTTAATAATGCTACAGTAGCATTACGTCTAATCGACTAACAAGTAACAACCCAATAAGACGTAATATTTATTATGCCTGAGATTGTCTAAGATACTACTTTTAGGCTCTGATTTTCTATACTTCTGATGCTGCGTAATATTGGATGCTTCAAAATCCTGTGACGCAGGAGTATCAAAAGATCAATCACATCTAACCTTAATGGGGTTAGCGCATTACTAAACCGACGTGCTCCAACTAGCAATAATCCAAATATGCATCTCACAAGCCAAGCATTTGTCAAAACCCCAGAACTTCGGATGATAATTCCAATAGAGGCTCCAAAGCACTTGGAGCAAACTTTCTAGCAAAAAGGTAACAAAGTGAAGATGGCTGGTTATTGTAAAGGCATATTTTGCTATCAAAAATCTTCTTGAAGAATTCCTCTTTAATATCAACCTTCCCAAATGTAGCAGGGTGAGCACCACCTCTTGACCAGTCCACATAAGTAAGGCTCCTGTTTGCGATAAGATGTGGCGCTTCGATGCTCAGCATTGTTTGGAAGTAGTGCTCATCCACATAACATGCTGGTTGACAAAAATCTTTGAACTTGGGGTAGTAAGTGATATCAGCAATGATCTTAACTGCAAGTTCTCGATTAACTTCAAACCATTGAGGCCCCTTACGCCAATTGGTGAGGTTGACCAGAGGTGCCATTTTTTCATTATAGCGCCCTCTCCCATAGGGTCCAAGTTCATCAAATGAACCCATAAAGCTGTGCTTGGATCTTGATATGTAGCTATAGACAATGCTGAAGTTATGGAGAGGAATGCATGTCTCAGACAGCAGGATAAACCATTCATTTGAGATATCAAGCAATGCATTAGCCAGAAGCCTCCTCTCAGCATCACACATAGTCATTCTTCCCCACTCTGTCACCTGTTCATCAAAAAACCATAGGAAAATGAGTGCTAATTTTCCCAACAAGAGAAAACATGGTGATTAATTTTCTTTTATTTTCCTTTCCTTTTTCATGAAAGAAAACATGCTGAATAGAAACATCTTAAAGTAGCTGATTAGAAATACAGCTAGAAAATTTCTTATCATTTCCACACTCACATTGTTGCATATTCCGAGCACAAAAATCCTACAAAGTTCGGAAGCTTCTCTAGAAACAAGCTTGCCAACATCATTTTGACAATCTAACTTTACTTCAAAAGTTAATGCTCTAATGATATCAGCATAAAGTTTTGGGTGAGAGGAAATTGCTCTGGCATATCAGAACACGAATTTCCAAGCAAAAAGATAATTATACATAATCTTTGATTGGCTATATACCCTAAGAGGAGGGAATTTACCCCCCACCTACACTGGAAAAAAAAAAAATTGTGCAAGAGATTTCTAGCTTCCAGTAGAAGTGCCATGCAGTGCATTCATACTTAAAGGTTGGTCAAGGTGCCAAACAAAAATGCATCAACATTTCTCATTCAAAATGAAAATTTTGCCTCTATCAAACAAAGAAGAGATTAACTGCATACTATATAAATTTTCAATACAGAAAGTATGTAGTCCCAAAAGGCAGCATGCATTTAAAAGAGAAGTAACAAGCCAAAGCATGATGCTTAACAATAATAATAGGGGCATGTAAAGCATTACTGGTGGTGCATCCATTTGAAGCAGATGTTTCACCAGTGTCATTCAGGAAAATACGCACATGTCATTATTGCCTTCTAGACTGTTACACGTGAAAGCAGATGCCAGGTAGCCATTGAACTGGATCATTGAGGACTATCAAAGTGAAAATTACGAAATGAGGATGAATGGCCAAAAACTACAAGAATGTAGGATGGTGCACAACTTTTATAGAGGTCACCGGTTATTTCCTACTACAAATGAACCACAACATGTTTATTGTCAGATGCAACTCAATAATGTCCCCTCTTGATTCCATGTTGAATTGACAAAACCAATTCTGAAATTATTCCATCTAGGAACAAAAATGACACTTCAAAGGAACTTATACCCAAAAACTGGATCCCCTGCCTTAAACTCAACTTATATGTATGTGATGCTAGTGGTTAGAGATTCACCCTTACCAAAGAAAGAAAAGAAAAAAGAACTGATGACTGAATCATGTACATCAAGGAAAAGTTTGGAATGGGAGTTGGGGTTGGAATTGGGTGAATGAGTGATGAGAGGCAGCAAGAAATGGTCCGGTAAAGCCTATAAAACTATTTGCTTTAAAAAAAAACAGCCAGAAGCATTTCCTAGTCACTGATTGGCATCCACCATATGCAAAGAAGCTGTCAGAAGTCAGAGAACATAATATCAGTCATATATTACTATGTCCATAAAGTGAATCTGAGTAGATAGTACCAAATTTGTACATCCTTTCTATTGTGTTGCCCAAAGACAACAAAGAGGTTGGAACCTTCCTAGTAGGAATTCCCCAATCCGTGGTAATATCATAGGTTACAAGGTTAGACCTATAAACCAAACCCCCAAGGTGAAACAGGCACAAGAAAAGTGCAATAGACCGGAACAAACTGATACTAGGTAGTATGCAGGGAATGTATAGCAAATTCTAATCTTTCCTTTTACAAAGTATGGCTCCAATGTGCTTTCTAGTTTCTTCACATTGTCTTTCCATGTAAAAGACCCACAAATGCTTGGATGTAAACCAATATGGTGTAGCATACATCCTTCTAAACTAACCGAGTCACAACTCAAATAAGTCATGTCCTCAATATTTGGGCAGGACAACTACAAGGGTCCTTTTTCCATTTGAGAAAGCCAAATGAATCCCCTTCAACATTCCACCAGGCAAGAGTTTTTTTTTTTTTTTTTTTTGGTCTTTTGATAGGTAAGTTTTTTTAATGCTATATGTTGTCAATCAATTTCCACTAAGCACTAATTTGATTTGATCTTCATTTTCTACCTTTCAACTTAAAACATGGTCACTCCTCGACAATGCAATCAATAGTCTCCAACATAATTGCTGAAGCATCTCAACTAATTATATATTGCCCATCACCTATCAATCCTACCTTTACAATGACTGCCAATATATATCTATACTGTCACAAAAATTATAGAGGGTGACATCTAGCCAATTGAATAGAATATGCTAAGCACACAATTAGCAATTTATTAGGGATTGGATGAACATACGGCCAATATGATTAAATACATCCATTGATTACTTTCAAAATTCTATACCTGATGGGTCCCTATAAAACTCAAGCGGGTAGCTCTTCGGCAGCTTCAGGGCCATCTCAATTCACAAAATATCAGACAGTTTATAGTTGTACAGACAATTTTTAATATATATTCAGGAGACAACAATAACAGTAAATAAAGAAATTACTTTTGATGAAGTAAAGAGAACCACTCATGCCACTAAACATATATAAAAAGAACCAAAGATCTCTGATACCTGGCTTGGGATTTGTCTCCTGTAAAAAACTGATGAAGGTGGATAGTTGGCATCATAAGATGGCATTGCATGAACATAGATCGAATAAAGCCCCTCGTGCCCCTTAAGGAATCTCTCCCAAAGAGGTGCCATTGGCAATGGCCCCTTTGTTAAGAACATGAATGCAATCTTAGGAACTCTATTGAAAGGATAACTCCTTATTTGAGGAACAAACGAAGCCCGCCACAACAGCTCAGTATCATTCATGATGTGCAACAAATTTGATGGAGGCCTGATCCAACTCTGTATACTATCTATCTCAACAAAGCAAGAAGGCACAATAGTGGGCTGTACTACTGGAGCCGCATTTGGAACTTTAAAAAATCGAATCATATACATGCTGCAAACTGAAACCCCAAGACCCAGAACCAAAAATACCAAGAAAAATTGAAGAACTCTCAGAGGCAAAGCCCTTGGTTGATATGTTCTCACTGTAGTGGCAAGATCCTTGCCTTCCTCCAGTGCCATCAACCTTGGTTGTATCTTTACTTCAATTTCCAATCAAATTCAGCTTCTGGGAATTACGTTTTCTGTCTTTTTCACAAACATCAAACTCATATCAAAACTCTCCCATTTGGCTGGAATTGCATCTCACAGTGGCAATGATGAAGCAATATTGGTTTTTGTCATATGGGTGTTTGATTATCTTCAAGAATCAAAACCCACGTAAATAAAAACATTCAAAAACCCATCCAGACCAAGATCACTCCCAACCAGGAAAAAGAAATTCAAGCCCTCACCAAATGATTTATCCCCAAATAAAAGTTCCCTTCAGTAATAGGAAAATCCTAAACCAAATCAAAACTTCCTATTCCAATTTTCTGGGCAAATATGGAAAAAGCATGCAACATGGGGATGAAAGAAAGAAAAGACAAATGTATGGCAGTGATATCATTTACCATGTGGGTTGCTTTTGGTATGGGCTTTATAAGGTGGAGTTAACACCAAAGACGTATGAGAGAATGAATGGGATCAGTTCACACTCCCTTTGATTGCGCCTGCTTTCATTGAGTATGGAATATAAATGTAAATGTATGGTGAGAGAGAGGTTTTAAGGGACTTCTTTGATACCTATGTCTCTCTCTCTCTCTCTCTCTCTCTCTCTCTCTCTACGTTGGAAGAGTTTGTTGAAAACAAAGCATTGAAGAGAGCGAGAAAGACAAGGGTGACAAAACAAAAACAAGTCGTATGAATTGGGTGGAAAAATCTAGGATGGTTGCTTATGAGTTTTGTTTGTCTCTTCCTTTTAAAGTTTGGGGAGCTCTGCAACAGATGTCCAGCGCTGTGTGTGTCTTTCTGGTTTGTTCTGTGTGCACGTGTTGGGTAGTACAATTTTTCTATTGAGCGGGCATGAATATATTTCGGATGAATTGCGCTCCCACTTCCACTTTTCTTTGAGATTAACTAAGCTAGTTGGCCATTCAGCCAAATAAAAACTAAGCTAGTTGGCCTAGGTTTGGATGAGCTCAACTGGTAAATACATTACTCTCGAATAAAAAATTAAGGGTTTGAATCTTGCCATTAATAAAAATTGATTTGTATCTTAGTATTGATAATAAAGAACAAACATCATCAATTTTTTAACAAAATATAATTATGTTAACTCTTTTATTTTTTGTCTAATTATAAAACTTAGTAATTAAAGACTTATAGTAATTATTAATAATAGGTATTTATTATGTTTGTGTTTGAAAATGAAAATGTGATTTATGTAAGATTTTAATGGAGGGTTTAAATATAGAGTAAAATTTTAAATTAGAAAATATAAAATTTTCACTATTTTATTTTTTGTCTTAATATAAAATCAAATTATTATAATAGTCTTTATTAGGCATTTAATATGTTTGTATTTGTATATGAAAATATGATTAGGTAAGATTTTAGTGAAGGTCTAAATATAGAATAGAATTTAAAATCAATTAAAAATATATAATAAATAATGATATGTAAAATATAATGAGGTCATTAAGGTTGAGAATTTCTTCTTTTTTCGTAAGTAACTAAAAGTCAAAAGTATTCAATTTTAGTGGTTTTTTGCTACCTCAAATATTGTCGTTGAATAAGAGATCCATGGTTCAAATCCCACCTACACTAAAAACTAGTTGAGATCTTAACCTGATAATAAGAGCAATCATCATATAGTGAACACCATAGGTTTAAATCCTATCAAATCTAGCCCAAAAAAAAAACTTTGATTATATATATATAACATTTTTTTGTAATAGATACGAATTTGAACCTATGAGTCTATGATGCTTACTCCATAGTAATTGCTCTTTATTATTAGATCAAAATACTAATGGGTTTTGGTATAAACGGGACTTCAAAACCAAGTCCAAGGACTTTTTTATTATCAAAAAAAAATTCAAGGACTTTTCCAATTGAATTAATTAAAATCTATGAAATGACACTTTTTTCAAATGTTTAAATAAACGACACTTTTATTAATGATTTTATGAATGCAACAAATAAATTCATACTTTCACATAGTTTCTTCCCATCAAAATATTCCATGTTTTATAAGGAAAAATCTCGCATACGCCAAGCGCATGAGACCTGTCTCTTACAGGCAAGTGGGCCCCACACCCCATGTTTTATAAGGAAAAATCTCTCATGCGCTAGGCACATGAGACCTGCCTCTTATAGGCAAGTGGGCCCCACACATGTGGGGCCCACCTGCTTGTGAGAGGCTAGTCTCATGTGCCTTGTGTATGAGATACCAGCTCGTTTTATAATTACTAGTTGCATTATTTGTGATTTGATAGGCAACTTGTCACAACCCAAACTTAAAAGGGTCCAAAGCATAATAAGTAAGAACTACAACCCAAAGGCAATTATAGATTTTTTTTGTGACAACTCAATCTAAATAATTCCTACCAACATCAAGGAATTTTCTAATTACAAAGTTTCAAAAATTAATCCTAGTTTCAAGTACATATACATTTCTAAGGAAATTAAATGCCAGTTACAAGTTTTGGCTTTGGTATTGTGTTGGTTATGCATTGCCCTTGAATTGATTGCCTTCTTTTTTTTAATGCAATACTTGTAATTATTTTAGTAAGTTTATATTTTTATTATATGAGGAAAAACTCTCCTATAATTACTTTTGATGGTTCTTTTTCTCATGCTTTGGACCAATATGGGTTTGGGGCGACATAACTAGGAGCTTAAAAACTTCTTCAATTAGTAGTCTGAGATGAAGCATCTTGGATCTCTCAACAACTTCCTTGGTCGTGAAATTTCTTCTTCTATTAATGGATATTAGGGTTGTCCAACCCACCCGCCCAAACCCGACCCTTAACCACCCAATTCGACTACTCCAACTGTTGGACTCAGTTCCCGATGTCAAAAACCCAACGCCAATGGGTCAGTTTTGGATCTACTCCTCCAAAACCCTTGAAACCCGACCTGCCCAATACATTAATGTTTTCGTTGATTTTTCGAGCATTTCGAACCAGATCCAACAAGATCTAGGCCAGATCCAGCGAGATCTCGTCCAGATACTTCAAGATCCGACTAGATCTCATTATTATCTAATGAAATCTAAGCTAGATCTCGATTAATTTGGCCAAATATATACCCGATCTCAACGGATCCAGCTAGATCTTGATTGTTCCGGCCAAATATCAGCCCTAATGATAAAACTCGAGACCGACCAAATACAACCTGAAATCAACGAGACCCAAACTAGCAGATCCAACCAGATATTTTGAGTCAATTTCTAGTTACGTTTTTATCCACCCTAATTTTCGAGTCGAGTCCAGATTGGGCATAAACCCGACCCATGGATAGCCTTAATGGATTTTATCTTACCTAAGCCAATTATGCTTTCAACCTTCTCTCTTGTGACAATCTTACAAATAATAAAGTTGTTGACACTCCTATCAAAACAAATGCATGCTTCACCCCTCATAATGGTGAGCCTCTATCAAATGTTACACATATCAACAGCTAGTTGGGAGCCTTGTACATTTCATAGTTACTCAACTAAACATCTTTTATACTGTTAATCAGCTCATTCAGTTTATGGACGCCCCTCAATCCACACATATTGAAGTTGTTCTCTGTACTCTTCACTATTTACGGGTACCTTTTTTCATGGCTTATATTTCTTTTCTTAATCATCCTTGGTCCTTTGCACTTTCACTGATTTAGATTGGACTATAGGCCTTACCAATCACCATTCTCTGAAGAGGTTCGGTTTCCTCCTAGATACTTCTCTTGCCTCTTGCCTCTTGTCATAGTAAGAAACAAATGGTGGTAGTTTATTCTAGAATTGAGGCTAAGTACCGCAACTTAGTTAGTGCCACCTTTGGCTTTGAGTAGGGACAAAAATAGGATTCGAACCTTGGGGTGGGGGGGGGGGAGCTTAAAATAAAAAAATATATATATGAAAATAAAAAGTAACACCCATTTCATATTCAACAAAATACTATATATAAAATAAGTGTTTCTTAAACATTTCATATTATAAAAACATCAACAAAGTATAACACACAAAATAAGTGTTTCTTAAAAATTTGAACACATTTATCAAGATGGAACTCGGCGCTCCTTTAAATCTCGAAAGTCATTTATGATTGATTTTGTACCAAATTTTGCAGCAATCTCCTTCTCGATGTAAAAAATCATAGAATCCATTAGAAAATCATCTTCCATCTTGTTGCGAAGCCTATTCTTGATAATATTCATGGTTGAAAATACTCGCTCTGTAGTTACAATAAAAACTAGAAGAGTAAGCACAAGTGTAATCACTCTATAAACATATGGATAAAATAATGATTTTTGGGTTTTTACCAACCATTGGCACAACTCAAAAATACTTGATAGCTTTTTGAAGTCCGAATGCTGAATTATAATGTGCTCATAATAATCAACTTCTGCCTTTGAAAGTGTCATTTCTTAATCTGTAAAGTCTTTCAAATGAAACTTGTTTACTAACAATAAAATGTCTTTACTTCTAAAAGACTCATGTGCCTCTCTAAGATCAAGAGCTGAACTAAGATTAAGCAATTTCACCGCATGCTTACTAAATCAATAATTTAATTCTTGTAATATAGAATCTATCACAATATAAAAAATTTCTACTCGATGATGATGCTCAATTGTGAAGTCATCTTGTTGATGACGAGCTAGACCTCCTCTCTCAACATAACGAGCATTCATATCTGGGACATCTAATGTCACGTGCCTCACAAAATGATTTCACAGTAGTAAGTAAACTATCTCATTCTTCATCTCTGAATTTTTTAATAAGTGCTTTAGCGGATGAAACAAAATTCATGGCATTTAAAATGTATTGAGACTAACACTACAAAGCTTGACAAAGTGCATCAATGATCTCCCTAATTTCTTTCATGAGATGCAAAATGAACAAAAATTCAAAAGAAATCATAGCATGATAACATGAGTATGCTGCCTCTCGTTGGGAAGTAGTATTTCCTTCCTTGATGATCTTAAGTAAAATTTCACATGTTGGACTAAATATCTTTACCAAACTAGAAATCTATCTCAAGTGAGAACCCCAATGAGTATCTTCAGCCTGTTGTAATGTGCTAATCTAATTAAGTCCTTTTCTAGTTTCAAGCTCACCAATTTCAACAAAATATGCAATTTGATCAGCATAAGCTTTTTTTTAGTTGCTTAGTATGCTTGCATGAAGCACCAACAACATTGACAATAGCAAATAATCATTAAAAAAGCTTTGAACAATAATAACTTCTTTTGATGCTGCCACTAATGCTAATTGCAAGTGATGTGCAAGACAATGAATATAGTAAGCATATGGACAATTATTTAAAACTAAAGCTTTTAACCATTCCACTTACCTCGCATATTGCTTGCACCCTCATATCCTTGCCCTCAAATATCTTGAATATCTAGACTAATGTGACAAGACTAAATATATTTCATCTTTTAGGGTTAATGTTGTAGTATCAAGGACATGAACTACCCCAAAAAACGTTCTCAAGCAAAACCATCTTTGTCTACAAATCTTATAACAATAGTCATTTGCTCATTCATTGACTCATCACAAGCTTCATCAACAATTAGGCAAAACTTTGCATCGCCAATTTCTTCATGAATTGCCTTCTAAAAGAATGAAACACAATTACACACCCATGCCCACAACATGACAACAATGTTTCTACTTTCTAGAATGTTTGCTAAAGCCATGACTTAAATAGTTAATTAATGCTATCTGAAATCTGATTATTGACTATTGGCCACACAAAGACTTAAATCATAGCCACACAAGAATTAAATCACAAGCAGATAAGCACAAGCTCATATATATTGGTCACACCACACAAAGTGGCAAAGACAAAGTTATTGGCTCGTTCACAAACCAAAGACTTTGGTCTCACAAGCTCAAAGTCACAGTACACACTTCAGAGTCATAGTACCTTATTTTAGATTATATACATAGGGTCTAGCTCCTCTCTAATTTAATGTCTCATGTTCTGTCCTGTTTTTAAACAGATGAACGACACGTGGCGACTATAAAATCTAATGGTAAAAACAAGGCCACAAATTATCATTTATTTCTCTTTTACCCCACTCTTCAGCGGTAACCCACTACTCACACACCAAACACCACGACACCAAATTTGAGAAACTATCACAAACAAAGTTACAAGAGAGGGGGAAAGAATGGGCTGAGAAAATGTGGAAGAACAACAAAGGTTTCTTGTGTATTTGTATGTGTGAGCTAACTGCTAAATGCTAATTGCTACTTGTGGTTGTGTGTGTTTAACTGGTTCGGATCTGCACTAGTGGCTGCCACCACATTTAATGCATTCCACCAAACCTCCAGACTTCATTTATGTGGAGAAGACTCCTGAATAATGCTATCTTGGCTGCCACAACTCACAAAGGTGTTTGGAAAGGTGTCTGATGGGACAAGCAATCAAGTAGTGACCAAGATGACCAACAAATGGTGGGCCAAAATCATCTGGAGGGAGCTATATAATGTAAGAGACCCTCCAGGAATTGGGGATCGGGAATTCTATAGAGAAAACGTTGTAGCAACAAGAACTGTAATAATATCCAAGGCTAAAGGAAATATATTTGCAAGATCACCCTCCTCGGATTTCGTCAAGGAAAGTTTTCTTTACATAAGGCTCGTTCTTCTTTACTTTCTTACTGGTCTTTGACTCATTGCATGTGTTCACGGATCCATTGAAGCTTAGCTTTTAAGCCCACTCTATACAAATTCATTATATTGGGCTCTTTGGGCCTTAATGCGTTCGTCATTTAGGCTCAAGAACCAAAACCTGCCTATACAACCTTTAAGCAAAATAAATACTTTTAATTTTTATTTAACTATCCCAGTATCGCGCAGATTAATGACTAGTTATTTAAAATATAAAAGGATGTTTGTCAAAAAAAAAAAATCGTAATAGTAACAATGGCACTAGTGACAAAGTGGATATATATATATATATATATATTTTTTTTTTTTTTTTTTTGGTGACCCTTTAAGGAAGAGTAGGAGGCGTCACTAGGTTAAAAGGTCTTTAAAAGAAATAATAAATTGATAATAATAATCTGCAATAACAAGATAGCAACAATTGTTTCAAGTCTCTACCAAAAAACAATTGTTTCAAGTCATAATATTGATAATGATAGAATGGTAGCTAAAGAGTAAAGACAATAGCGATATCAATGACAAACATATTGATGGCATTGAAGCGTAGTTGTGTTATGGTAGTAGACTAGTAGCGGCAGCAACACGGCAGTGGTTAACATTAAATAGTGTTAAGTTTTATTTACACTTAAAAACAAATTTGAAGGGAGTTTTGGTTCAAAAGCGATAAATTGGGTTCTTAAATTGAAGAATTTGATAAGGACATGTATCCAAATGTTAATTGATTAATGGTTTGAATTTGTCAACAAATAAAACAAATAAAATGTTTTCCAGTCCAGTCAAGTATTACACTTGATTCATCCGTGCATGATTTTGTATGGTTCCTCTTTCATTTTAAATCTTAGGCTTAGAAAAAGCTTATAATTATCTAGAATTAATTCCAACTACATCAACATTGATAATATGTCAAGCTAACAAAAGGTCTCGATGTTTGCTTAATCTGCTTGTTATTTTTGTAGGTATTTCGTCACTTTGCTAGCAGAAATGGGTATCCTTCTATTTGCTTGCTCTCGAAAACCCAGCGGTTTCGATTATACCACACTTTCCATGCTATCATGAAAAATAGTTCTAGTAAGTTCAACCACTTCATTCACCTTTTGCATCATATAAAAATGGTAGAATCTTTGGCCTACTGCAATCGGCTCAAAATGATTATGCTCCCCACGCTACTCTTGCCTTTTCACATGCCCACAGAGCATGCATAGTTCTTATCGCACCAATTCACCACATTAATCCCACCAAAGTTAGTCATGCACATTTAACTAATCACTATACTATTTTTTACATTTCTTTATCTATCAATCGCTTCACTATTTTTACATTCTTTTTTGGGTCTTGATATCCATCATTCGGGTCTTGACCTTAAAACAATTGTTAATAAATTATTTCAAAAAAATCTTGATATCACTTTCATATAAAATATAAAAAAAAGTCATAAAAAATAGTTAATTGTTTTTTTTTTCTTTTCAGATAAAATTTTTAAAAAATATTTCATAGACCATTGTTTCCACCAAACTTTACTCTTTTTTTTTTTTTAATATTAAACCTTATTAGAATTCTGGTCTTAGGCGAAGAGGATGAGTTCAAATCCCTCTTTGCTAAGTTGCTGGAGGTTTTTTTTTTTTTTTTTCAAGCCCATTTCCAAAATTTGGGCCTTACATTTCTTAAAAAGAAAAATCAGGAATCGCTGAAGAAAATTCAAAAAAAAGAAAAAAAAAAGAAAAAGAAAAAAGAAATGCCAATAATAAACTCAAAAATCAACCCATGCTATGTAATGGTCAATTTAAACCTCACAGAAGTGTTTTCAACAAAGACAAGTTCACACAAAATAAGAAATACTAAACTAAAATGTAGTTTGGCTACAGTCGAAATATAAAACTTTGAAACTAGTTTTTCATATTTAACCACTGCCTCCACAAACAAAACTCGTTGAACACCAAGCCACTTACTTCTCTGAAGAATTGGGTCCGCGCTTCTTCCCAAATCCAACAACTGTAAAAGAGACCAACAAAAAAGAGAGTCAATCCATAGTCATATAGCTCACAAACACATATATGCTCTCTTTTTTCGGTTGACACTTATATAAAACTGAAAGAACCGTATGGTATTGAACCTATAATCTCATCTTCCACACTTTGTTTGTGACGAAGGAGATGACGAAGGAGATGCCATTTGGTCCAAAGACCTTTGGCACATTTTGCATGACTCTCAAAAGCAGTCCAGAACTAGAAACACTACGAAATTCTTACGTATAGTGAACCACCCTTAGCCATCCATTATTCACATAAACTGGCCCACTCAAAATCTACATGTCATAAGCCTAGAATTCTAAACCCAGAAAAATTGGCAACAGACTAGATAGATATAGAAATGTCAACAAAAAGCAGGTTGGATGATGTTAAGTAATTCCATAAGACTAAAGATTGGACTACAATTCATGTAACAAGAGCCGGATCAATGCATTCTGTAGGGTGGGTATCAAATTTTTTAATCAGTAAAATTCTGTTAGGACTCGGTGCTTCTTTGATAGTTGAAAAACCACATACGCTCCACTGCTTGTATGAATGTATTGTGCATGATCCTACAGATGACTATAGGTTGGGGGACACTTTTTGCAGTGGCATTTCAATAATCATCTTACCTGCACGGAGTCATGACTTATGAACACAGAGAGAAATGCATTACTCTAGTGTTTTAAGGGTATTCCATAAATTCATTACGTCAACCACCAACTCGTGCAAATCTTCGTCATTTACGTTCTTCCCCGCCATTCAATCCTATCAAACTCTCCACATGGCATGACATAACATGGCTAAATTCAGAACATCCATTTCAGTTATAATTATACCAACCATATATCAAATGGAACCGGATCATAAAGAAGGTTGACGCTATGCCCGGATGGCGCATTGTAAACACATATTCAGCATTCATCAATGCCGTTGCTACTGATAATATAAAAGTTCAAATGACATTTCATGATCTCCTAAGACTATTCTTACAAGACACCCATGTTTAATCTCTAGAAACTCACACTTACAATCATCAACTAAATAAGTACAATCAAACATCTAACTAACAAAAGACATCAAATTACATTTCATAATCTCCTAAAACTAGGTTTAATCCCTAAAACATAAATATGAACATTGTGCAGAACACAACCATGTTTAGTTTGCAAAACTACTAGCCTAACTAACAAAAAGACATCATATTTCTAGTAAAACGTTACATAAAACATAATGGGTTTAACTCAAATCCTTAATAAAAGTAAGAGAGAGAGAGAGAGAGATAGAGAGTAATAAACAGACCGGCGGTGACGAAGCGGCGATTGTACTGCATGCGCTTGTGGGCACGGCCACGTGGCTTCTTCTTCTTGTCTTGCTTAGCCACCTTTGGTGTCTGACCTCTCACCTTTCCGGCACGTGCCAACGATCCGTGAACCTTACCTGCTCACACACCCATTTCAATTGCTCCATTATCGAACGCAAATCTAAGCAAATATTACATAAATAGAGAGAAATTCAGAGAGGAGTTGAGATTTTTTTTTTACCCATGGTTGAGTCTTCTTAGTGCTTTTCTTCTTCTTCTTTCTCTGATGGAATCGTCGGCGAGCACACACAGCGTGAGAGATTAGGGTTAGGGTTTTGAGTTTTGGGGGAAGTGTGTTATATATCAGGTGGGTAAGAGATGAGATCCAACGGCTCAGAAGTGAGCACAGATTAATGTTGGGTTCAGATTTGGGGGGTGAGATGGATGGAATGATACGCTGTCGTTGTTGTCTTAGTTTGATGAGGAAGAACGCTAGAGCCTAGAAGCCCAATTGTCTAAAACGTTTTTTGTTTTTTTGGGATAAACCAACCGTCCAAAACGTTGAATATGAATGAATGACATTATGGGCCTTTATGGGCCGACAAGCAACCGAATTAATCTTATGATTTAATTTTTGTTAATTTTTTTTGGACATGGTTTTATAATTTATGATCTCCTTTTTTTGTGATAATTTTTTATCATCAGACTAAGATATTAAGAGTATGTTTGGTAACTATTTTTTCCTTATTTCTTATTTTCAAAAACAATTTTATATTTTGTTAATTTTTTTGGAGATGGTTTTATAATTGATGATCTCCTCTCTTTATGATAGTTTTTTCTCATTGGACTAATATATTAAGAGTATGTTTGATAACTGTTTTTCCCTTATTTCTTATTTTCAAAAACAATTTTATATTTTTAAGACTAAAAAACTTGTTTGGCAACTCAAAATAGACAGAAAACAAAAATTTTTTTCAAAACTCAATTTGTGAAGGAAACTAAAAACATGCAAAAAGTTGTTTTCAATTTCTAATTTTTAAAAGTTAATGAAAAAACACATTTAATTTAATGAATTTTTTTCATTTAATGAGCTAGCATTAGTTCAAATCCTAATAACAAAATATTTTAGTATTTTCTATTTTTTTTTCTTCAAAAAATTATCTTTTTAATTTCAACTAACCAAACATGTTTTTAATTTCAAAAATACAAGAAAATTGTTTTTTCTTTATATTTTCAAAAAAAAAATTTGAAAATATAAAACAAAAACTGTTACCAAATATAACCTAATTAGTTTTTGCTTTCTGGTGTAAGCTGTGATTGAGCATTTGAACTTCATATCTTTTATTCAACCATCAGAACTAGTTAAGCTAATAGAAACTAACAATTTTTGTCAATTTATAATATCACTTTTTTTAATGGATATATAGTATCACATCTTTGCCAAGTTTTATATATATATATATATATATATATATTTTAATTTTACTAAAAGTTTTTTTTTATCCCTAAAAGCCTAAATTATTGAAAATGTTTCAATTTATGTCCTTAAACGTCAAAAAATATTTTTTTTTAATCTCTAAACTATTAAAAAATTATTTCTTTCCTTCTATTTTTTAACTCTAATATATCGAAGAGAAAGAAAATCTCTTTATAAAATTTAGGGATAATTTTTTTTAAGTTTAGAAATGGAAAGAAAATTTTTGCTAAAATTTAAGAACCAAAATAATATCTCATCCAAATAAAAAGGCTAAAACATAATTTTTGTTTCTATATTTGACCAAAAGTTTGTTTTTTATTTTTAAACTCTTGAAAATGGTTTTTTTGTTTTAAAATCATATATCATATCATATCTATACTACTATTTAAGGGGCTGCTCCTGTTTGGACTGGATTTTTTTTTTTTTTTTTTCAAAATACCCCTACAACCTATGTTTAAGTAGAGACAAAACTCATTCTCAAATAAAACAAAAATAAATAAATAAAAAGAAAGAAAGAAAGAAAGTAGGTGCAAAAATTGGTAAAAATACTTCTTTAACTTTCACGTAAAATACTATCTACAAAATAGGACCACACTCTCAGTATACTCACGTTGATTTTCAAACTCAAACTCTTCTTCTTTAGTTCTCCAATTCTCTCAATTTTGTGTTATTCTTCTTTTCACCGTTATCATCATTGTTAAGAAACTCCTCTCACCCACCTCTTTGCTTCAGATTGCACTACAAACAACAAAAATAACAATAGCAGATAGATTTGAGGCAAACTCTTTCTCACTTCAATTTCTCTCTCTATTTAGCCATGTTTTGCTTATTGTTTTCCTTAATCTCATCTACAAGGGATCTTTTTTTTTTTTTTTTTTTTTGAGAAAATGAAACGAGGGATCTAAATTGTAGTGTTGTATGTTTGTGTTTTTCCCCTTGAGAAGAACACTCATATATAAAACGGAGAACACATCTGGACCATTGATTTTAGAGGTTTGAAAACCCGTAAAACGTAAAAAAGAAAATAAAAATAAAAGATTAAATAAAAGCTATTTAGAGGCGAGCTAATAGTTGAGTTTACAGTTTTTTTTTTTTTTGTTTTTTTGATGGAAAAGTTATGTGAATGTTTTGTCAAGCACTTCTTCACTTCTTCATATATTCTTAACTTTAATGTTAACTTGAAGTACAAAAAGTGAGTGGATGTGTGATGAATTGATGATAAATTAATTGGTGATTTTAGCATAGTTTTTTCCCGGAAAGGTTATGAAAACTTAAAGAATTATGAGGTTATTTTTGTCTTTTACAGTTCTTATGGAGTTCTTCTCTACGTTATTTGGCCATGTTTTGCTTATTTTTATTTCGAGACTTACTGGATATTTTATAGTCTATTGTTTTGCAGGCCTTCACAAGACACTATTAAAAGATGTTTCATTTTTTAGGACTGTTCACTGATGTGTAGGCTTTGAGGTCAGTACTATTTGGCTTCGTCTTTCTCTACATTATTTGTCATAATAACAATGCCAATAAGAAGACGCTAAACAAGAATTACCATACTGATATGTAGGTAGAAGAGATCAGCGTGAGAAGTAGAGAGAGTAAACTGATTTTGGGTGAAAGTATTTTCTCAAAAAGACATGTTCCAGGTTAGTTTTTAACTCTAAAGCTAGCGTCTATCACCTTGGCTTAAATTGTTATGGTTTGCAAGTCTAATTTTTTTTAGACACGTTTCAGGTTAGTTTTTAACTCTAAAGCTAGCGTTTATCACCTTAGCTTAAATTGTTATGGTTTGCAAGTCTGATTGTTTTTAGACACGTTCCTAAGAAATCATAGCTAAAAAAAAAGTCTTGGATTATCAGATTGTGTTAATTTTCTTCTCCATGTGTTATTTTATCTCCAACAAAAACTTATTATTTTATCATGATTTAGATTGTAAAAGTGCTACACTTTGTTATCATTATCTTATCTTATCATATGTTTTTTTTATTTGGTCGGTTTGATGGGTGTTTAAGTATTTTCTCTAGTTAATGACTATTTTTTAAAGAATAGGAATGATATAAATTGATTTGTCTTTTTTTTTTTTTTTTTTTTTTTTTGTAGTTATCAGGTTTGACTCATTATTTAGTGTATGTGTTCTAAGTGGTGCCCTCTCTTCCTCTTATTATTTTTGTTTGTTGTTTTTCTTACATTTAAGCCTTACTCTCTTTTTCTTTTTTTCTTTTTTTTTTTTTTATGGTGACATATCAACAATTTGGTTAGATTGCATAGCAGACACATTGGATGAATTCTGGTGAGCGAAGTGGTAGTCAATCTATCAAGTAGTTATTAAAAAACATTTTTTGTAATATGAATACCCTACGTTATGAAATTTAATATTATCCTTTTTTGTGCCTTTCATTGCACATTTGATGACTTTGTAAGCAATTGTCATATACGCAAATTTGCTAAACAAAGAATGATACTGGAGAACTTATATATAAAGATAAAATTTTAAAATTTTGGTGAAAATTGCAATAATAGACTAACTATTAGGGGTAAAAACCCACACCCTTAAATATATCTTATATTTGATAGTTTAAAATGTTACTTCATTTTAAATTTTAAAATTTTAAAAATAGGTAAAATTTAATCTGATCCAAAAGAATCCAAACAAACCATGTCTTTTGAATTTGCATCAAGTGTTACGTGTACTTAATTAAGAAATTTGCATCAACTTTTTTTTTTTTTTTTTAAGGGCGGTGAGTCCTTTAACGTTGGCTTCCTATTTTTTTGCAACTTCAAGGAAAAAAAAAATCCATCAATGTTGGTTTCCTATTTTTTTTGCAACTTTAAGCAAAAAAAAAAAAAAAATCCATCGACATTGGTTTCCTATTTTTTTGCAACTTCAAGCAAAAAAAAAAAAAAAAAAATCCCAATGTATTTTAATAATATGCCAGTACTGTTTTACATTTAATTTTTTTTTTTAATGTTTTAAGTATTTTTATTTCTAAAATTTTGCCTATTATTTAGATACTAAAGCAAGAATGATACTGAAAAACTTATCTTTAAAGATAAAATTTTAAAATAGTGGTGAAAATTGCTTCTAAATAATAGACTAACTTTTAGGGGTAAAGACCTACACCCTTAAATATATCTTATATATGATAGTTTAAAATGTTACTTCATTTTAAATTTTAAAAATTGGTAAAATTTAATCTGTTCCAAAATAACTTACCAAAAGACAACAAAGACTCCAAACAAACCATGCCTTGTGAATTTGCATCAAGCGTTACGTGTCCTCAGTTAATAAATTTGCATCAACGTTTTTTTTTTTTTTTCTATACTACTATTTAAGGGGTTGTACCTGTTTGGACCAGATTTTTCTTTTTCCAAAATACCTCAATTTTCCTAGGTTTAAGTAGAGACAAAACTACCTTAAAAAAAAAAAAAGTAGAGACAAAACTAAATGATAATTTGGTAAAATTATGTCTTTTAACTCCCACTAAAACATTGCCAACAAAATAGGACCACTTTTTTTTTTTTTTTTTTGGTTAAAAGTTTTCAATTTTTTTAATAGAATTTTTTTTTGGTGATAAATAGGACCACTCCATGATTTCACATTTTTTTTTTCAAATATGTTCTTATTTATTTTTAATTTAAAGGGAAAAAAAACACTCCTATTAAAAACTATATTACTATAACTTTCCATCCATCTCCTTAAATTTAGCAAATTATTAACATATACCTCTCCTTCTCTTTATCTTCGGTTACCTTTTTTTTTTTTTTTTTTTTTTTTTTAAGGGAATTATGTATGGTTAGTTGGTTACTTTAAAGAAAAAAAGCAAACTCTCCTAACAAAATCAAGCAGGTTTTATTATTTAAAAAAAAATCAAGCACGTTTTTTCATAGGTGTAAACTTTAGTACCCGAAACGACACAACCAACCATGAGCTGACATGTGGCACACTCCTCGAAAAATGAGTCGACGTGAACTTTCACTAGTAAGATCGTAACACGTAACGAGTTTAAATGTTGATATAGATGCACACGTTCAGAGAACAACACCATGTCACACACTTTCCTAGACGACCCAGGGACAAGGGGATAACTGATAGTGTCTCAAAATAATCCAACTCCAAGCTCGTCCGTAGGGGTCGTCCAAAGAAGGAGTAAAGATGACTTAGCACAGGAACCTCGTCCATATCAGGGTCGTCCATCCATAAAGACCCTTGGACGGCCTACAAGGACTTCAGGCGTGGTTACCACGTACAATCCCTGGACGAGGTCCATACACTTATTCCAGAATGCGTATGCGAAATCAAAGTCATTGCCACGAAACCACCTCCAATGGCAGTTATGGAACGTATGACCAAATAATATAACTTCCAAAGCAGTTATGGAAGTTAACTCTGAACCTTTCGACTTCCTCTAATATAGGAGAAGTTATCAAGCAAGTAACTGCTCACAGTATGTACTATATAAACAACTATCGCCAATAAAAAGGTATGGAAATCATTTCCAAGTAATTTGGAATTCTTAAAGTTGAGAGATACACTGACTTTATCGTCTGAGGGTTTTTGGCCGGTCCACCCCGATCACCTCTAATAGTTTGTTCATCTTATTAGGTTTTTTCAGATTATCTTTTCGCCATTGAAACCGAAGTATTCAATCTACTGATTTTGTTGCGCATCATCAGTTGGCGCCGTCTGTGGGAAAGAGTTTGTAATTTACAATTATCTTCCTTCAACAAAAGGCTGTATGGTTCGGACAAGATCAAGGGCCACTAGCCCAGGCCACCAAGAAAGTAATGATGCCTCCAGTAATCCTAACCGTGATCGACAATCAGCGCCCGTCGCTCAATCGCCTTCCATCCAACACATACAATCTATGGCAACCGCCATGGCAGAGTTAACTCGCCAGAATCAAGAGTTAACTAGAGAGATTCATTTGAGGAGGCAGTGTCAAGAAAGGTTCGAGGAAGGACAAGCCCAGAGTCAAGAGGCTAGGGAGAATGTCGAGCCCGAAAGCCAGTCAAGGGGTACCGTTTCACAAAGGGTGTCACACTTAGAAAGGAAAATGGACCAGATGCGCAAAACTATGGACGAAATGAAGGAGAACATGAGGAGGGCAAATCCCGTGGAAGACTTGGTTCACCGAACAGACTCCTCTTTTACGGCTTCCATCAATGGTCATCCCCTGCCCGCAAAGTTCAAAATGCCTTCCTTAGACTCGTACGTTGAGACGCGTGACCCGTGCAATCACATCGCAACTTTCAAAACTACAATGCATCTCTAGGGAGTTCCAAACGAAATCATGTGTAGGGCTTTTCCAACTACACTTAAAGGACCGGCACGAGTATGGTTTAGCAAGATACCTTCAAATTCTGTAAGTTCGTTTGAAGAATTAAGTAAATTGTTTGTCAACAATTTTATTAGAGGACAGAGGCATAAGCACTCCTCGTCTAGTTTGTTAACAATAAAGCAGGGGGAAAATGAGAGCTTGCGGTCCTTCATTACTCCTTTCAACAGAGAAGCCCTGACCGTGGACGAGATGGATGATAAACTGCTACTGGCAACCTTCCATAATGGGGTTAATTCTGATTGATTCATCCATAAGCTCTATGAGCAAGAACCTCAGACCATGGCTGAACTCGTCCATTCGGCCCAAAACTTCATGAATGCAAAAAATGCAATCATAGCCAAGAAGAGGAAGAAAGCCGAACGAAAGGAAGGAGACATCCCCCGTCACCTGGAATAAGCTCCTCGTCCAAAGAAGGCCCGCACTGGGGAGAAAAGGGATCAAGACAATAGAAAGCCAGTTTCATCTTCAAGAAAAAGTCAGCACTACACACCTCTGAATGTTCCACTTGACCAAGTGCTCATGCAAATCAAGGACGATCCATCCCTGAAATGGCTAGAAAAGATGAAGGGAGACCCCAACAAGTGCAATAGGAATAAATATTGTCAATTTCACAGAGACCATAAGCATGGCACGGATGAGTGTTTCGATTTGAAGCAGCAGATAAAAAAGCTCACCAGGCAGGGAAAACTGAGAAACTTCCTTGGACAAGATCAAAAAGATGAAAAGTTGAAAACAAAACTGAAAGAGACCCACAACCCCCGCTGGGAGAAATAAGAATGATCATAGGAGGAACCTCGACAGGACAAACTTTCAGGTCACGGAAGACGTACCTAAAGGTAGTTCAAAACGTCCAACTCTCAGGACGACTGCTCAAGACGAGGAAAATTGAGGAACAAGCTATTACCTTCACTAATGAGGATGCTGAAAGAGTTCACAATGGCAGTTCAGCGGACATCCTGTACTACCCTGCCTTCTAGCAAATGAATCTTGGACGAGACCTACTTCGTCCAGTAAACTCACCTTTGGTGGGGTTTGAGGGAATAAAGGTACAACCCATAGGAATAATTACGTTGCCTATGGTGGTAAGGGCATATCCACAACAGATAACCAAAGGAGTAAACTTCCTCGTGGTGGACTGTTCGTCATCGTACAATGCCATCATTGGGAGACCAACCCTGAATAGTTGGAAGGCAGTAACCTCTACCTATCACCTGTCGGTCAAGTTCCCTACAGAGTATGGGGTAGGACAAGTACAAGGAGATTAGTTAGCAGTGAGAGAATGTTATTTGTCCATGCTAGTCATGGATGAGGGAACACAGACGATGAGCATAAAGGAAAGAAGAGTTATTGCAGAGCCCACCGAAATACTGAAATACGTTCCTTTGGACGAGACTGATCCCAAGAAGTTTGCTAGAATGGGAACAAGCATGAGGGATGAAACAAATCAAGGCCTCGTCCGCTTCTTAAGGAGTAATGTTGATGTTTTTGCATGGAATCATAAAGACATGTCGGGAATTGACCCAAATGTCATCACTTATCGGTTGAACGTATGCCCGTCTTACAAGCCCGTTTGTCAAAAGAAAAGGGTTTTTGCTTTAGAACGGGACAAGACAATTAAGGAAGAAGTCCAGAAGTTGACAACAGCGCGGTTTATTCGGGGAGTCTATTACCGAGAATGGTTAGCTAATGTAGTGATGGTTAGGAAGGCAAATAGTAAGTGGAGAATGTGTGTGGACTTCACTGATTTGAATAAAGCTTGCCCCAAGGATAGCTACCCCTTACCACGCATCGATCAGTTGGTGGATTCAACAGCTGGTCATTAGCTGTTAAGCTTCATGGACGCTTTCTCAGGGTATAATCAAATAAAGATGGATGAGGCTGATCAAGAAAATGCGTCCTTCATAACGAGCCAAGGTCTGTTTTGTTATAAGGTGATGCCCTTTGGTTTAAAGAATGTAGGGGCAACTTATCAAAGGTTGGTTAATCATATATTCCAACCACAAATAGGGCGGAATGTGGAGGTTTACGTGGACGATATGCTGGCAAAGAGCTTGGATGAGAAAAACCACTTGGACACCTCTAAGAAACCTTCAACATACTAAGGCGGTATAATATGAAATTAAATCCCAGCAAGTGCGCTTTTGGAGTTTCGTTGAGAAAATTCCTTGGATTCATGGTTTCGCATAGAGGGATTGAAGCGAACCCTAACAAAATTTAGGCAATCCTGGACATGAAACCACTAGGAAATGTCAAAGAAGTCCAATCCCTCATTGGACGAGTTGCCGCCCTCAACAGATTTGTTTCTAAAGCAACTGATAAGTGTTTGCCATTTTTCAAGGTTCTTAAAAAGGCATTCGAGTGGACGGACGAGTGTTAGAAGGCTTTCCAAGATCTCAAGACCTTCCTAACCACAGCTCTACTGCTAAGTTCGTCCGTGCCTGGTGAAGAATTGTATTTGTATTTGGCGGTGTCCCCGCATGCAGTAAGCTCAGCGCTGATCAGGGAAGAGGAAAAGATATAGAAACCAGTTTACTATACAAGCCGAGCACTGAGAAGGGCAGAAGGACGATATCCAATGATGGAAAAGTTGACCTTTACTTTGGTTATAGCATCAAGGAAGTTCAGGCATTATTTTTAAGCACACGTCATCAATGTCTTAACAAATCATCTATTAAAGAAGGCAATGAACAAGTTGGAGGCCACAGGACGACTAGTCTAGTAGGCTATAGAACTTAGCGAATTTGATGTCAAATACCAGTCAAGAAGCGTGATAAAAGCACAAGTGTTGGCAGATTTTATTGCAGAGTTCACTCCAAACTTGGGAGAGATAGACGAGCCAAACAAAGCCTGGAGATGGGTTATTCATGTGGACGGGTCCTCTACTACGCATACAGGGGAAATAAGAGTTATTTTGCAATCACTAGAAAGAGATGAGCTAAAGTACAAAGTTCGACTGCAATATGCATTGACCAATAATGAAGTAGAATATGAAGCCCTCCTTAAGGGGTTAGAGTTGGTGAAGTCCTTGGGAGCGGAGTCATTATTTGTCCATGGAGATTCTCAGCTGGTTATAGGTCAAGTGAACGGAACATACGAAGCAAAAGAGGAACGCATGAAGAAATATCTTAATAAGGTGAGACGCCTTGTGAAGAGGTTTAAAGAAGCTAGTTTCATTCAAATCTCAAGAGAAAAGAACACGAAAGCGGACGTTTTAGCAAAAGAAGCCTCGACAGGTGGAGCTTTGGACGACTTTGACAAAATTCAATATATGTCAAGTATAGATCTTCTAGATTTACAGCAGATAGAAGGCGAAGAAAATTGGACAACTCCAATAGTGGCGTATTTAAAGGATGGAAGGCTACCAAAGGGTAAGGACGAGGCCAAGAAACTAAGAATCAGGTCGGCTAGGTACGTCCTCATAAATGAGGTATTATACAAAAGAGGTTTTTCTCAACCTTATCTGAGGTGCTTAGCTCTAGACGAAGCAAACTTGTAACGCCCCAAAATCCATAAACAATAAAAGTCTATTCAATCAAAATAATCCATAAAAATATTAAATAAAGGAACCAGCAACCTTAATTCTTATCACAAATGTCAGAGCTCTAATCTACCAAAAAGTAAATATTCTCAAAATAATTCTCCAATACAAAGTTTAATACCATAAAAAAAAATAATAATAAAGATCCTCAGTTCCACAAAATAGTTCGTAATTACTATCTCCCAAGAATCTCTACTCCAATAATCCCTCTAAAGTATCTGTAAGGGGAAATAAAAAAGGGGGGTGAGATAACTCAATAAGTGGAATTCACTAACATTAGGGTATGGGAACAACCTTTCAAATAAATAGATTTTTACAACAGTTTCATAACTTGCAATTCATCAATATTTTATCAGCAAATATTTCATATAAAAGAAAATATATTTATGTTGTGAGCCATCATATATATAAATCAATACCATCATACACACAATTTCCTAGGCTTTTCTCACGGTCAACGATTACCCCCGTTGACAGGGTTGTACTGTCCCCTTTTTGGGACTGGAACCTCCTTTTCATCCTCTTTCTTAAGGATGGCTCATTTGGAATCTAAAGGTGCACTCCCTTGTTAAGGAGCTTCCTTTTTGGATCCTCAATAGTATACTCCCTTGCTAAGGAGCTATCAAATGTGCACTATCCCCTTTTTTTGGGACCGTCCCTTGCTAAGGACTAGCTGTAGCATGATTGTCCCTTGCTAAGGACTAAATACCATACTGAGCTTCTAAACACGACTTGTCATAGGTTTTCAAAACATATTCAATATGCTCACAAAATAATCCGTTCACAATTCTAAAAATATATAGTTATATTCACATATACAAGTTTAAATAAATTTAGGTTGTCCCACAAGTTTTTCATAAAAACAAATAGTTGATGTGCACATCAAACATTTATAAAATATCAATTTATTTAAAGAATATCAACATATTTCTTTAATATAGAATAGTTTAATAACCAACACTGTTTTGGGAAAATCCCCAAAATTAGTAAACACCACTTACCTCTTATTTGCGAAAATAAAAGAAATCAATCTCCCTTGAATCACAACAATTCAGTAGAATTAGAACCTAGCAACACCAAAAATAGGTTCATCAATACACAATTCCTCACTTAAAAATCTATTTTCACGCTCAAAAGGTTTTATCCTAGTCAATATTGATATATCCAAAGTCCTCCATTTATTCACTTAACTATCCAATTCACTCTAACATTACATCTATCCAATTTAATATTGGAAACCACGTATAGTCTTAATTCATCAATCTAGTGGCTCGGAATGTATTCACTCTAATATCATATATATTCACCAAATATTGGAAGTCATGTGATATATATACATATCTGATCAACCCCATTTATATCTATTAGTCAAAAGTAGAAGCCACATATTATTGTACTCTTAATTTATCAATTCGGTTGCCTATATTCTCCCTTGATGTTGCTGGACATCTAAAATTATATATATATATATATATATATATTCAGCCCAGCATGGCAGCTACGTCCAAGACTCACCAACAATTTCTTTAAGCCATTGGACTAGTCTTAGACAAGAATAAAAGGTGATAATTGAATTGGTCAACAATGGAGGCTATGTGAAATTATATTCTAACCATGGAGCACCCTTTTTCCCATTAATTTAATCATTGTTTTAAATCCAAGATGGCCATGTACGGTTATAAATATAAAACCACAAGGCAGCCCCTTTTTCCCTTTCACATGATGACAAAAATGATAAAGTCCAAGCCTTTTCCTCTATTAAGTACACTTCAAAGTCTTTCCTGACATAATGATCAATCCTTTATCTAATATAATACAATACAAGAGCACTTTTCTTGTAGTATAATTAGTCTAGGTTCAAGACAAAAGCTAGCTATTGACCATTCAACCTTCTTAAGTTTGGAGCAAGACAACCATACTTGAACAACTTGTGCAAGCCGTAGAGAAGAAAAGAAACAGCTCTCCCTAATGTGTTGCGGCTGAAGGCAGAAAAAGAAGGGTACACATGTCACTTAAAAGATAAAAGGCTAGGGTTATCAAGGCCCATATATTTTTTTACTTATGCCACCTCACTTAAGCTCAAATTATTTTTAATATTTTAGGCCCAAATCAATTAAATCCATTTAATTGTGGGCCTCCTTTTTAATTTTACATTTAAAAATTAATTAATTAATAAAATTATGGGGTGTTACAAAACTATGTACTGAGGAAAATTCATGAAGGAGCATGTGGAAACCACTAGGGAGCAAGAGTGTTTGTGCATAAAGTCGTCCGTGCAGGTACTACTGGCCAACCATTCAAGCAGACGCAAAGGCTTATGTCAAAGTATGTGACCAATGTCAATGATTCAGCAATCTCCCCAGACAACCCTCAGAGTACCTCACTCCTATGATGGCCCTGTGGCCCTTTGCGCAATGGGGATTAGACATTTTGGGTCCCTTTCCACTTAGAACCAAGAAAATGAAGTTTTTAGTGGTAAGTATTGACTACTTTACCAAGTGGATAGAAGTAGAACCACTAGCAAAAATCACACAACAGAATGTTAAGAATTTCGTCTGGAAAAATATTATATGCTGGTTTGGGGTGTCGAGGGTATTGGTATCGGACAATGGGCGACAGTTTGACAACGCACTTTTTAGGGATTTCTGCGAACACTTTGGAATTCAGAATCATTATTCCTCACCTGCCCACCCTCAAACAAACGACCAAGCTGAAGTAGCAAACCGATCCTTGTTGAAAATCATCAAGACTCGGCTTGAAAGGGCAAAGGGAGTATGGCCGGATGAATTACCAGGTGTATTGTGGGCTTACAGAACAACAGCAGGGACTCCTACAAAGGAAACTCCTTTTAAACTAGCCTACGGGAGCGACGCAGTCATACCTGCAGAGGTACAT
This sequence comes from Lithocarpus polystachyus, assembly GCA_033629205.1. Taxonomy (NCBI): domain Eukaryota; kingdom Viridiplantae; phylum Streptophyta; class Magnoliopsida; order Fagales; family Fagaceae; genus Lithocarpus; species Lithocarpus polystachyus. The sequence continues at coordinate 17,388,001 of CM066166.1, read as the reverse complement.
ATGGCCAGTCATAGGGTTGTGGGGTATCAAGATGAGAAAAACGAGGAACATTTTCGTCTTAACCTTGATCTCATAGACGAGGTAAGGATGGACGCGGCAGAGAACGGCAAGGTATAAAAACCTGATGGCCAAACAGTATGATGCCATAGTCAAACCTAGGCGCTTTAACATCGGGGACTTCGTCCTAAAAAGGGTTTCTTTGGCCACCAAAAACCTTGCTCATGGAAAGCTGGGACCAAATTGGGAAGAACCTTACAGGGTTATCAACTGCAAAAGGCAAGAATCATACTACTTGGAGGTCCTGGATGGACGGAAGCTAGAACACCCTTGGAATATTGAACACTTGAGAAGATATTACCAATAAAGAATGATCGTGGATGAGCATTGCCATAAGATGAACACCATGGACGTTCAAAATAATTGCTCGCAGTATTATTTTCTTGTATTTGCCCATTACTAGTGTGTTTAAAATGTCTAAGTGTTGTGTTATGGACTAACTTGTATGTTAAGTATTTTTAATTCCCAAAAGGCACTAGCTCTTAACCACGTGCCATGCCTGTGGACGAATGTTTACAAAATGTGGATTTCTAAACATATGTATTTCAAATTATGTATGATTGCATAGGAGTCCTTCATTTTTGTGGTTTCATTCGAAATAATTCACAAAAGGCAAACAACCAAGGACGAGCAAAATCCTTAGACGCAAGGATGTTTCATCCATAAAGCTTTCTTTAAAGGAAAGGAAAGTGAAGGCAAACTTGTCTATATCAAGACGAGCCAAAGCCTTGAAAGTACTACGCAAGGATGTTTCGTCCATAAAACTCTTTAAGGGTAAAGACACACTCGTCCACATAAAGACGAGAGTAAGCCTTGAAAGTGCTACCCCAGTCATAGACGAGGAAATGCACGAATGAATAACTTATTGGGTGAGATAGCTAAACCAACCCAATTTATGGACGAAATAAAAAAGATCAAAAATCAACTTACCCAAAAACAAGCAAAGAGTCGTCCAAAAAAGATGGAAGAAGATGAGTGCTGGGTTAAGTGAAGGCAACATAAACCACCGTTCATAGACGAGGTATGCTGGATTCAAGAGCTAAAAAACAAGACCTAATCATGGACGAGCTAAAATTAGCGTTTGCTTGGGATTCAAGACGAGCTTATCCATGCAATTGTTCAGTAAATAAAAGATAAAGCATACATCCGTTAGTCAAAGGGTGGGTAAAAACCCTTACATGAATTTAAAACAAAGATAAATTGTTTAATAGATCGTCCTAAAACTTTAGACGAGGTAATTGTACTTAGGTTACATTCAATAGTCCAAAACAATGGACCAAATAAAAATAAAAATACAAAGAAAAATTGAGTACAAAAGTTGTCTTCATTGGGGAGGATCAACACTGGGGTCGTCCTGGTTACGTTGGGTGGTGGCATCATCCTTAATATTTATGTCTTCTGAACTCGTCTAAAGAAGGGAGCTCGTAGCAGCACCACCAAGGTTGAGCTTGATAAAACTGAAGTCAAGGTTAGGGAAGTTTTCCATAGCGTCCATTCTGAAGTCTTCAAACCCAGCTGCATAGTTTATGTCCAAAGAATCAGTGTACTCAATGACATCAGTCTTTAGCTCTTCTGCATGGTCCTGCAACTCCTTTACTTCATCCTTGGCTTTAGCTGCCACCTCAGCCCACTTTTTTCTCTCGTCCTTAACCTCCTGTATCCTCTTCTCCAGCAGGATCCTCGTCTTGTCCATTTCTGTTGCTTGTTTGGACGCGGCGATGAACTTGAACATTGCCTGCGCGAAAATTGTTTTTTAGACAAAGCATGAATATAGTATTGGTAAGACGAGATAAAAAATGAGGAAGTTTACCTTGAAAAGGTCATGAACACCAGAGTGTTCAAAGTCCTTCAACGACATGTTATAGCATGCCGTCACATCCTGGTCAGTCACAACCCTCTCAAACCTCTCCCGAGCTAAATCTTCATCTTCAATGAGGTTTAGAAAGACTCGTCTAGAGGGTTGTGACGAGGCAAGCACTTGAGCTGTGGACGGCATGTCCATAGACGGAGGATTAAAAAATTCATCATCAACGTCATGAACATGGATGGGGGGCTGCTGGGTGGAATGGACAGGAAAACTGGGCTTGACAACCCTAGGCTTAGACGGCCTGTGCTTAGCCTTTTTCTCCCTATGTCGACTTGGAAGATTCTCCAAGTCAATCTCCTTGGACAGACTTTTTCTCTTGTCACCTACTGATGGACGAGGCTGGGATTGAACCCCCTGCACAACTCCCTCGACCATCACTTCCTTGCCTTTGTTTTCTTTCATCGTAGTCATTCTTGGAAGGAAAAACATTAGTATGTTGTAAATAAAAAATAAAATAAATAAATAAAAATACTTACGTCTACGAACTGTGAGCTCGTGAGCAAGAGCCTCAGTAGATGGCTCAGGGCCTAATCCCCAGGTAACAAGACGTTTGAGGCTTACCAAAAAATGGAACGTCCTGTCAGTGTACAGGTGAGCCTTTTGAACTCGTTCAATATAGAACTTGCTTAAGTGAGGTCGTCTAACACCTACAAAAAAGAGAGTGAAATGAGCGTTAGACGAGAACAATTAAATAATAAATATATACACATATTAGGACGGACAACTTCAAGCATACCTTCAAGACGAAAGTTCCCTAATTCTCCTGTGTAGGGACCAAATGGATCCCTGTCAACCTCAATTGGTTTCCCAGCCCAGAAACTAGAATCGAAGGAGAACTCCGTCTTTTAGTTCCTGTCAGAGGTGACCAGGGACTTTATCAATCTATAGTCTGCCCCTCTAGCTGTGAATTGATAGAAGCCAAGGGACTGGTTAATTTCGGAGGGTTTATAGCAGAAGAGGAACTCGTCCACAGTAAGAGGACGGTCCCCCCCAAAAACCTCCCTCCATAAAACTTGCATGGAGACAATTAGCCTCCATGCGTTAGGGTTGAACTGACAGATAGCCAAGCCTAATCTAGTGAGCAACTCCTTAGCAAAGGCATTGAGAGGCAACCTCAAATTCGCCAAGAGGTAAGCCTCATAAATACCAACTTCAAAACGGGGTTAGCAACACCATTCCCCACGAACAGGTAACCTAGAGTTCAAGCTAACAGGGATTTGGTACCAAGCCTTGAGAGACTCTAATCTTTTGTTGTCCGTCTTGGAAGCAATCTCTATAGTGCAGCTATAAACGATCTCCACATCGTCCTGGACTGTGGACGAGGGAGCACTCGTGCCTGCCCTTGACCCAGACTTAGTTCTCGTTCTAAACTCTTCCTGAAGAAACTCCAGAGGAACCCCAGGGACACCAGACGTATACTCGTCTGTGGTATTCCCCTCACTACTACTACTGTTGCTACCACTACTACTACTACCACTAGACCCACTAAAGCTACTAGGCTTGTGAAACTCGTCTATGGCTTTCTCAACACTATTGCTAGACGAAGAAAGGACAATCTCAGTCATTATTTTTGGGGAAAACTTAAAACTGAGGACGAGAGTGAGGAAAGTACCTGGATCTAAATGGAGACTATGGATGCAAGGAACTTCTAGAAGAGGCGCTAGGACGAGGAGTGTCAGGGAAGAAAAATTTCAGAAATGAGGGGGGTAGCTCAGGAATTCCACTATTTATAGGTGTAGACTTTAGTACCCGAAACGACACAACCAACCATGAGCTGACATGTGGCACACTCCTCGAAAAATGAGTCGACGTGAACTTTCACTAGTAAGATCGTAACACGTGACGAGTTTAAATGTTGATATAGATGCACACGTTCAGAGAACAACACCATGTCACACACTTTCCTAGACGACCCACGGACAAAGGGATAATTGATAGTGTCTCAAAATAATCCAACTCCAAGCTCGTCCGTAAGGGTCTTCCAAAAAAGGAGTAAAGATGACTTAGCCCAGGAACCTCGTCCATATCAGGGTCGTCCGTCCATAAAGACCCTTGGACGGCCTACAACGACTTCAGGCGTGGTTACCACATGCAATCCCTGGACGAGGTCCATACACTTATTCCAGAATGCGTATGCGAAATCAAAGTCATTACCACGAAACCACCTCCAATGATAGTTATGGAACGTATGACCAAATAATATAACTTATATAGCAGTTATGGAAGTTAACTCCGAACCTTTCGACTTCCTCTAATATAGGAGAAGTTATCAAGCAAGTAACTGCTCACAGTATGCACTATATAAACAATTATCGTCAATAAAATGGTACGGAAATCATTTCCAAGTAATTTGGAATTCTTAAAGTTGAGAGATACATTGACTTTATCGTCGGAGGGTTTTTGGCCGGTCCACCCCAGTCACCTCTGATAGTTTGTTCATCTCTTCAGGTTTTTCTAGATTATCTTTTTGCCATTGAAACCTGAAGTATTCAGCCTACTGATTTTGTTGCGCATCATCACCTTTTACTAACTCACGTTCAAATAATTTACATAACTAACAAGCACCAACACTTTTCCTTTCTATAAAAACAACACAGACTTCTCCTCCCTTAAACTGTTTCCAACAACACAAAGTAGATGCTGATGGTGAATCCTTATCAACATCTCCCTTTGTTTACGTTTATTTATTTTTATCTCTATTTTTACTTATAATTTTTTACTTTTTCAATAGGAATCAATGAATCTATTAGGATTTTTATATTGGTAGACCGAACCTTGGCGTCTTCATCCACTCCATCAGTGACTTAGTAGCTGATGACGTTAGAGAGAAGAAGCACTGACATGTTCATGCAAACCTTTCTTTCACACTTCAAAGTGGAGAAGAATCCTTCCCATCAAAAAGTAATAGTTTTTCTTCATAAATTTCAAGCCTAAAATATGCATTCTTAATAAATACTAGCCTCTGAGCATTTATTATACTTTTAGAGGCTTTTCTATTTTTTGGGTAAGTGTTAATTTAGAGCATTTATTATACTTTGGGATTAGTACATTTTCCAATCACAAAAAAAATCTAAGGGTGTGATGAGTGTTCTGTATTTTGGATGAAATAATTTATTCATCACACCCTTAGGTTTTTTTTGTGATTGGAAAATGTAGTAATCCCAAAGTATAATTAATGCTCTAAACTAACACTTACAAAAAAAATAGAAAAGCCTCACGCGCGTGCTCAGAGGCTAGTACTATATAATAAAAGTTGAGTTTAGAAGCCGTAGTTGCGCCAAATGACTTCACCAAATTGCAGAAATTTTTTTAGATCTTTAGATTTTTTAATAAATTCATTCACTTAAGTTTTTGGATAAAAAAAAAATATATCTTTATCAACTTCTTTAGATAAACTAACAATAAGTATTCTAATGAACTTCTTCTTCTTCTTCTTCTTTATTTATTTTTTTATTTTATAAAGTAACAATTTTACTAGCTTACGTTAGTTTTTTTTTTTTTTTTTTTTTTTTTTTTGGATAAACATTTATCCTACATCATCTATTTCCTAATGATAAAGTAACAAATTTAAAAGTATTATTTTTTCTTCTCAAAATTTTTTTTTTTCTTTTGAAATAAATAACAAAAAAATAGCTAATATTTATTAACTTTAATGTAAACTAAAAAAAATTTATGATAACAACTTAATGACATTAACTATTTTTTTGGGATAAAGTAAAAAAAAAAACTAATATATAATTAACATAAACTTCTTAATTACGTAAACTCTTTTTTCTTTCTGTTCATATCAAGTTATCAATTTCTTCACAACTTAAAATGATCTAATATAAAAGTGGGGGTATATATATGATTTGGTATATTTTTCCCTTTTCCTACCGTATGGTTTCTTGATGTATTCTTTTCTTCTCATACCTACCTTACCTATGAAACTTGCATGTATGTATTTGCCTTCTTCTTTTTGTTTTTTCATAAAATCCTCTTCTTTATTTTTTTTTTTCATCAAATTGAATATGGTTTGTGTGCAGTTGCCTTTTGTTTAAGTTATTTTTGTTAACTTTGATCTTAGTTATATACTTATTATGTTCTTCAGAATCAATTGTATATCTTCCATGAAAATTAACAAATTAATTTTAACAAAAATCTTATTTACTTTTTGAAAGATTTGTTTTCCAATATGTGTAGATCCCACAAGTAGCCATGAGACTAAAATTTGAGCATCCAAAATCATGATAATGAACATCACTCCACAAAGAATGGAGACAGAAAATTGATTAAATATAAAAAGGGTGATGTAAAAATAATGGATATTTAAGGTGATGTGAAATTTCCATGACTTCATTGCCTCTGCTTTGCTGTCAAAGTTAATTAAGTTTTCATGTAAGTATCTTTACTTTGACTCTAATTCTAGATTTTGTTAACGTTTATAAATTAAAATTGTTTGTAATTATTGAATTCAGAGTTTAATTAGAATTGATTTACTATATAATAAAAGTTGGGTTTAGAAGTTGTGGTTGCGCCAAGCGGCTTCACCAAGTTGCAGATTTTTTTTTGATTTTTAGATTTAAAAAATATATATAATTTTTATTCTCCTATAATCTTTATGTTGATAAAAATCTTAATTTGATTACAATCCAAAATTTTCATAGAATCCATCTAATCCTTATTTAATCTTAATTGGATTACAATCCAAATTCTTTGTCTAATCCTTATTTTTTAAGTGTAGTGTATTATAAAAAAAGCAATAACTTTTTTTTTTAATTATTCCACTATATGCTTTAATGCATCTTTAATTGCAAAAAAGTTTTTATATTTTTAGATTTAAAATATATATATATATATATAAATTTTCTTCTCCTATAATATCTAAGTTGATAAAAATTTTAATTTGATTACAATTCAAATTCTTCATCTAATCTATCTAATTCTTATTCAATTTTAATTTGATTACAATTCAAATTCTTCATCTAATCCATTTAACAAACAAGTTTAAGTTTAAGTAAAACTCTTATTCTATTTGTTCTTACCGACTTATTTGGATAAAGTAACAATAAGTATTGTATCAATTTTTTTATAAAGTAACAATTTTACTTTTAGCTTAATTTAAACGTTAATTGTTGTTTTTGATTGTGTGAATAAAGTATCAAATGATAGCTAATGTAAGGACGCGTTTTGGTCTACAGCCCAAATGGTTTAGACAATAGCCCAATGAGTCCAAAACAATGAATTTGTTAAAGAATAGGCTTAATACTGAATGTTTAGTGAGTTAGAAGATTGATCACGATAGGCTAGTTAATACTGTAATGAATAAGACAAACAATTTGAACAAGAAAAGTACTCCTCGATCAAATCCAAGGAAGGTATATTCTTGTATATTTCTCTTAGACTTATACAAAAATTACAGTTCTTGGTTACACAGTGATTTTTCTCTAGTTTTTTTGATGATCCACTTTGTAAGGGAGTTCTTCCCTTTTATATTTCCTATCCTTTTTTCATCTCAGCTCTTCACATGTAGATCAGATTGCTAATCTTGATACTTGTCCCATCAGCACCTTCTTGAAATCTTTGTGAGTAGCTATAACGTTGAAAGTTACTGTTCAGGTATCACTTCCACATTAATGCGACCAGAGGGTTAGATGCAGAGCATTCAATGCGGTGGCAGCAGCTTTCTTCCCAGATATTTCTCAATTCTTTGTTGACTCATCTCTTTCTAAAGCTTATCCTCCTCAGCACGGTTGCCTGCTTCCCAGTTCTTGATGGGTGGTCGGACTTTAGGTCTCCACTCTGTTGGTTGAGGAGGTATTGCTCCTCAGACAACGTCTCCTGCTTATTATGACCAGACCTCTTCCCTGACCTAATAATTTATCTACCTTTGCTAGAACTTATCTGTCCTCGGGCGTGGCCCATGACCCAATAATCTTATTTGGGCCCTTCATCCCTACAGCTAATATGTATTAACATAACAAGTTTAAGTTTAAGTAAGACTCTTATTTGAATAAAGTAACAATAAATATTGTATCGATTTTTTTTCTATAAAGTAACAATTTTACTTTTAGCCTAATTTAAATGTTAATTGTTTTTTTTTTTTTTGTGTGGATAAAGTATCAAATGATAACTAATATGTATTAACATTAACGTAAACATAATTAAAAAAATATAATTTAGGTAAAAAAAAAAAGATAAAGTAACCCAAAAAAGACTAATATATATATATACATATATATATATTTAAATAATGATAATGTCAATTTTTGTAAAAAAATAAATGACAAATTCAAATTCATGTAAGTTTGAAGGAAAGCATACAAATTTTGTTTCATGATATTGATAAAAATTAATATACAAAAAAAAAAAAGAATAAATCATCTTATGCATTCTAAAAAAAAACATATTTTTTGCACTCTTTTAATAAGTTATTACTTATATATATATATATATATATATGCATTTCGTAAGACCTTAGTTTCGCATAATATGAATTTATTTTATAACTTAAAAGTAAAATATTTAATTGTTTTTATTATTTATTCTATTATTTGATTTTAAGTAAATTAATAAAAAAAACTATTTACATACGAATTTTGATTAAGCTGTGCATCGCACGGGAATCTACATTTTAGTAGAAGGATCTCATTCCTAGCCAAATCATTTTTCCTTTAATACCAAGCAAAACAAAAACAAAAGGTATATTATGTCTAGATAAAAGCAATCCTCAAGATTATTAAAACTTGATGTTAGAAAGAGCACCTCAATGTTCCACAAATTTAGCAATTATGCAACAATATTGGTTCCTAAGGAAAAAAAAAAAAAAAAAAACTATGCGCAACCCAAGTATATAATCCAACTATATGCACAAAATATCTCTTCTTTTCTAATAAATCAGATCACTCACATAAGGCATAAAAGAAGAAGAAGAGAGATAGAAATAGACCTAGTGATGCCAATGGTGACAACTGAAAAGGCAACTACACCTTTGCTAGGATTCATTTGGGTTGAGATTGAGTAACTTGCGTCGTCATTATTAACTAAAAACCGAGAGGCTGAGAGTGGAGACCAATGAAATTCCTGCATTGGCCTAGCACGTTGGCTTCCTAAGGTATAAGGTTTGCGTTGGGGAGGAATATTGGAGATACAAATTGATGATTAAATTTGGTTTCCAAGGGAGGCGAGGAGAAGGTTTTAGGAAAGTATTAGTTTTAGAGAAGAGAGAGAGAAGAAGAAGATGGCGTTTGGTCCAAAGTTGGGTTTTGGGAAGAAGGGTAGAGAAATAGAGAGAAAGGATTCAGAGTCGGGTTGACTTTAGGATTCAGAGTTGGCTTTGGGCTTATTTATTTATTTTTTTATAACTTAATTAATGTTTTTTTAATTTAATTAATGCTGATGTGAAAAATTGTTGTAGTTTCAGAGATTTCAGTTATATATATATATATATATATATAGATTATGAGAGGTGCTACGTCCACAATATTTTTACAACAAATTATAAGTGGTTAGTTGTTATTGGTTCAAATTTGAACATAACACTAAGATTACTTTTTTGCTCCAACAATAACAACTGGTAACAACTTGTCACTTAGGATTTGTTGTAAAAATATTATGAAAATGTTGTGAATATATCATTTCTCATAGATTATATATATACTAGTATTATGCACGTGCGATGCACGGGCTTAATCAAAATTTATATGTAAATAATTTTTTTATTAATTTACTTAAAATAAATAATAAAAATAAATGAATATTTTACTTTTAAGTTACGTAATGAATGCATGTTGTGTGAAATTAAGGTATCATAGAATGCATATATGTATATGTATATACATATGTATATGTATATGTGTGTGTATATATATGTGTATAAATATATATATATATATATATTTATAAAATGATTTTCAATACTACATTGAACTTTAAAGCTCAATTAATCAAATGTATTTAAATGGATAAACCTTGAATTTAATAATTCGAAACTACTGAAAGAAACAATTGAAAATATATTAAAGTGAAAACCGCAATTCAATAATTAAATATATTTCACTTGAAAAATATGAAAATTGTTGTTAAACTATTAAAATGATTCACTTTTTATAAATATGCAAATTGTTATTAAACCATTGAAAATGTATAACATGTTTGCCTCTCAAAGTGTACTTTGGTATTTGCCTAATGACCAAACTACCCTTCTATCCCAAACCAAAAAACACACCATCTTGCTTGTTTCTTCATCACTTCCCTCCGACAGTCCCCAAAGCTAAAATGGCGTCTATGCCAAGCCACGGCCTCAGGCTCAGGCACCTGACCACCACCACCACCACCACCACCACCATCACGCGCCCCTTTCTCCGAACCCTCCGTTCCTCACTATCTTCCCAGGCCTCACTCCCCGAAGACTCGGCTCAGGTCCAGGTCCAGGTCCAGGTCCAAGTCCAACAACAGCCCAGTAAGCCCAACAAGTCATACTTCCCGAAGCGAGGCCAGACGTTGGAGCTGGTGTGCGAGTCACTTGGTTTCAAAGGGAAGGGTTTGTGCAAGGTGGCAGACACTGGGTTCGTTGTCATGTGTGACCGTGCACTCCCCGGTGAGCGTTTCATTGGGCGTGTCACTCGCAAGAAGGACAACTATGCTGAGGTATTGCTATTATTAATGTTGTTAATATTATTGCTTTTGGTAGTGAAGACAATACTAAATGACGAACTGGGTCTTGTTTTAATTGCTGTTTTGGTTCCGAATTTTGGAACTTTTAAGTTTTGTGTGTGTGTGTGTGTGAGTGATATCATTGCAGCTCAAGTGTGGTTGGGTTGGATTCTATGTTTAAGTTGGTGAAACGGTTAAGTTTAGTTTTAAGTATGGGTGCTAACTACCTAGAAAATTGAGAGAGGAAATGGGTCTTTTTGTGTATGCTAAATTGGGTTGGAAGGAAGGAAAATTAGAAGAAAATTTATGGTAGCTCAGACAATACAAAATGACGAATTGGGTCTTGTTCTATTTGCTGTTTTGGTTCCAAATTTTGGGACTTTAAGTTGTGTGTGTGTCTGAGTGGGTGAGTGATAAAATTTATAAAAGTTAACATGGCTTTAGAAACAAGAGTATTAGTAACAATTTCACGTCCTCATTGGAAATGCTGGTGGCATACACAACTTTGAGTAGTGGTGCCACTTGTATCAGTTCCAAATTTTTTTATTTATTTTTTTAATGTGAATGTTCTTATAATGACATGCTAGGGAGTTATGTATCGTTCTTTGTCTTTCATTCTCTTAATTGAATCAATCTCTTCTTTTGCTTTTGAAAATTTTAAGTGACATGATTTTTTCTTTTTTGATTTTGTAAAATGTACAGGTGACTAAGGTAAAGACAATATCTCCTCATTGGGACTTTGTGGATGCCCCTTGTGAGTATGCTTCTTATTGTGGAGGATGCAAAACACAAAATTTGTCTTATGAGGCTCAACTTAGAGCTAAGGAACAACAAGTCCGTGAGTTGGTGATGCATGTTGGGAAGTTTTCTTGTGAGGAACTGGAATCCCTAAACATCATGAAGCCAATTGTTCCCTGTGATATCCAGTTCCATTATAGGAACAAGGTTAGGACAAAATCTGAACCTTATTAATTTTGTTGTTTTAGATCTGGTCACATGCAGTGATTCCACTATTTTTCTTCTTTCTTTAGCAGTATAAAAGCAACCCATATTTAGTGCTAGATTCTTGCTGATTGTCACTAAGATTGTACTGGAAAAATTATAGCACTCAGCCATACATGCTCAACTTGTACTTTCTTTAGGTGTTATAGCCTCAAGCAAGATATGCCCATAATGTTCAAATGAAATGCTTTCGTTTGTTTTATTGTGTATTGGCTCATTAATTGATCACTAATTCATTTGTGGAATCAAGAAAGTGAAAATTATGTCAGTTTTAAAATGAAATGTAGAGATTCTTAAGCTAGACATTGAAATGATTTTATAAGCATAAATTACGTTAACAATTACAGTCTTTTTCATGATGACTGCTATGCATCTGATTAACAGCTGATGTCTTAAGTACACCAATACCCAGCCATGCTATTTTTGTTTTCCCTATTTCAATGACACCATTCATAAGCATAGAAAAAGAATTTACCTCTACCAGTGATATACATTGGCCTGAGTATATGTTGTATGTTCTAATCCTGAGTATGTAATTCACTCCAAATTGATTTTCATACCAACTGTAGAACTCATAACTGCCGTGTACTTTGTTGTTATTGAAAAAAGTATATAAATAGATTGGTTCAAAATTTTAAAAATATCTTAGCTGCTACTTTCCTGCTATTGCAGATGGAATTCTCATTTGGTACTCAAGAATGGCTACCTAAAGAATTATTACTAGAGAAACAAGATGGTAGTGAGAGCTATGCCCTGGGACTGCATGCTCCTGGCTTTTTTGATAAGGTTCTAAATGTCAACAAGTGCTTACTGCAAAGTGAACCTGCCAATATGGTATCTTATCTTTTTTTTGTTTTGTTTTGTTTTTTGTTTTTTTTTGGTTCCCCGTAATATTTGAGGCTTGTATGCTCTTCCTCCAGACACTTTGAATTGGATATGTGATTTATATTCTAAATAAATTAACTTGCCCATATCATCACATTTGAGGATTTCCCGTTTGTAAATTTGCTTTTTATTGTTACTGGCATGCCATTCTTATGATGCAAGTCACCCAACATTTATTATACATAGATGATAAATCACTAGAGTAATCTAAGTTGTTCTCTAGAGTCGTCTACTTAATAAAAGTTGGAGAAGTCTACATTCCATGACATCTACTTGTTAGGAGGTGGTAAGCTTAACCCCCCAAACACTGCTTGACAGTGGCTTAAGGCATTTCACTTGGTTAAACTCCTTGGTAGGATTGGCAAAGAGCCTTTGTAGCTCAATGGCATTGCCTAGTCGCCCTTATGAGGAGAACTAAGGTTTGAATCACCCCTCCCTCACTTGTAAGAATTATTTTTTTTAAAAAGGTCTTTGGAAGTTGGTAGGAATTTTTTTTTTGGATAAGTAATAATATTTATTCAAAAAGAATCAACAAATACACAGGAAGTAGACTAGCTGAAGGTTATGCAGGAGATATAAAATTACAATGAGCAATAAAATCAAATAGATTTGAAAAAGAAAACTTCCCTGCAGCTACCATCAACTCAAGCTACCGTCCCTGTAAGAATTATTTAAAAAAAATGAAGAAAAAAGTGACTTGTAAGAATTCTCAAGTCAATTGTTCAATGTCACTGAGTTTGTTGCTCATATCAATTTTGAGTTTTCTTTACTTCCTACTCAATTGTCTTCTTCATGTAATTGTTTTTAGCTAGAAACTTACACATTTATATATGTTTTGACTTGATATTGGCAGCATATTTAATTATTTGACAAACTAGTTTATTACCATGTCAGAAATATTTTGTTCTTTCTGGCTTCTTTGACTTGCATTTCTGATATATAGGTTCTTGCAGCTATCCAAGGTTGTTGGAGAGATCCACAACTGGGTATTTCTGCTTACAATGTTCACTCTCATGCTGGATTTCTTAAGCATCTAATGCTAAGAACTGGAAGGTACAGTGCATTCTGTTAAATCTCATATAATTAGGTTTTTCTTTTTTTCCAATATTTTAGCTTGCTGTAATTCATATGCAAATATACATTAACTTTCAACTTAGGAACTCTCTTCGACAATAATGGTAAAATTTTGGTTGTGTTGGGGAGTACAGTGAACAGAAGCATAAAAGTGTCAGAACTCAGATACATGTAGTCAGTCTATAGTTCTTTGCAGATATGAATAATAAATGGTTGAAACCAATTATTTGGAGTATGATCAGACATTGAATTCTTTTCAAGGACTTATTGGTCAACTACCAATTTAAAATGATTTCTTGATCAATTGGCAAACAAAGAGTTTGTAATTTTAGTATTACTTATGTTGTTACCTGTGCTTGTTTTGGTTTTTACACTCTGTTATCAAATTTCTGTTGTTCAATGTTGAGGTTGTTGAATGTTTGATCAAAATAATAGATGTAAGTGTACAATTATTATTATTATTTTAATTTCAGTTTTCATGATTTGAGTCATGGTTTTTACTTGTTAGTATCTTACAACACATTATGTGATTCACATTTTTGACCAATTTGACATGTATCTTATAAGTGTCTCATAAATCTTAGTGTATCACATGATACAACATACGTATCTTAAGCTATGATATGTATTGTTTCAGGCAATGCACTTGTCATTCTTGGTTTACATTATGTCTTACAATAAATTATGTGATTCATGTTTTACCAATTTGATATGTATCTTAAGTATATCATAAATCTTAGTGTATCGCATGATACAACATATGCATCTTACACTATGATAATTAATTTTGATATGTAATGTTTCAGGCAATGCACTCATCATGCCTAGTTTACATTATTTGTATTCACATTTTTTTATAAGCTCTTTTAATTTTTTTTTTTCCTCATAATAAAGCTAATTTAATTGGGGCATTAGCATTGCGACACCCCAATGGGTGCTGGAGGATATGCTTACCAAATTTGAGGATGTGATGTATATTTTGTTGCTCTGCGTGAGTGATGTTTTTTAGGCTAGTCAGACCTAGAGATTTCCCCAGATTGAGTCTTGTTTTGTGACAGAATGATATCAGAGTAGTAGGTTTTGAGTGGAGTCTAGGGTTGAATCTTAGGCTGATTCAAAAAATGTTTTGGAGATCTTTATGTTTTTGGTGTGGTAATGATCTCAGATTTGGAGATTTTTTATGTTGGACTGAGTTGAATTTGAGAAAAACAAGTGTGATATTGAGTACCAAATCTCTTTTAGGGGGGAGTATGTAACATCCCAATGGGTGCCATCTTGATATGCTTGCCAACTTTGTAGATTTGACATAACTTTAGTTGCTTTGTGGTGATATGTTTTTTAGGCTAGTCAAACCTAGAAATTTCACCAGATCGAGTCTCTGGTCAGGCCTTAGTGCGATGACAAGTTCCTTCCATTAAAAGCAATAGGCTTTGGGTTTGAATATGAGAGTCAATCTGTCCAAAAAATAAAAAATTAGAGGTAAGGTGGCCTACCGGTCACTCTCATAGGCCCTGCAAAAAGTGAGTTTTGTGCAATGGTTCGACCTTTGAATACTACATAATTAACAAATACAAATGATTGAGAAATACAAAATAGAAGATTTCAAACAAGACCATGTCATACATGGTATAAAGAGTAAAAAAAAAATGAAAAATATAAATACATAAAAATTGAAAACGAGGGAAGCAATCATCATTATTCCAGCCAGTATTATGATTCTATCATCATTTGAATGAGAGACATCTAGGCTATAGTGCTATTTCTCAAAGTGCTTATGTTGTTAGATACATACACGTGCACACACACACGCACCAAAATGAAAGAAAAGAAAAGATGATTAAACTGAAAATATTCTAGATTTTCTTTCAATCAATTATCATAATTGACCAAAAAAGGGTAAAGAAATCCAATTTGAAGATACAAAAAATAATATAAAAAAAAAACTAAAAATAATGATTAAGAGGTGAATGAGCATGGATGCTTTGATTTATTTATATTGATATAATTGTTTTCTGAAATTTTAGTATTTTATTAATTTTCAGGTTGTTTATCGTATAAAATTATAGCATTTTATTAAATGAAATGTTTGTGTATCTTATGATACAAGATACCAAAAAAAAAAAAAAAATGATTCTTGATATGATTCTAGATTTGACAGCTATACTTTTGAGTAGTTTTTCAATCATACAATGCTTGCTGCAGATCTTGTTCTTGGTATGTTCATTTTTTTTAGGTTATCATTGTAAACCTTGTTCTCAATATGAATTAAATAGTTATATTTATATATTGTTTTTGTTCTAGGGATGTGAAGACTGGTCTGCCAGAACTTATGGTCAATTTTGTGACCTCGTCTTACAAGCCAGAACTGCTGAAGCCCTTGGTTGAGAAGATTTCGTCCATTCCTGAAGTGGTTTGCATGACATATTTCTCCATCATTTACTCAAATATAACTCCTGTGTTTTACTTTTGTATCAAGCAGGCTTCTGCCATACTTAAAATCCTTGAGTTTAAATTATAGAAATTCATAAATTCATACATAAATATGCATGTAGGATTGGATTAGTTTGAGTCACTACCAAATCAAACCATTGAAAATTAGTTGATGACCAAAGACTGGTACAACCAATCCAAGCAGTTTAGTTGGTTGATCCCTTCAATTCTGATTCCTTAGCCATAATTGTTCTTTTTTCTTTTAGGGTGGCAGGGCCCCGTTTGATTAATTTTATTTTTATTTTCTCATTTTCAGTGCACGATATCATTGAATTTATTTGGGTTTTTTTTTTTTTTTTTTTTTTTTTTTTTTTTTTTTTTTTTTTTTTTTTAAAGTAAGAAAATAATTCATTATAAAGACAGGATGCTCAAATGTGAGCACCCTTAAAGAATTACAAACGGCCACTGATTAGGTCCAAAATATAACAAAGAAACTTCATGGCCCCCCCAAATCAAAATACAATATTCAAACAAAGATCTCACTATTCTTAATATCTTGCATAGAATGCTCTTTGTTCTTGAAAGTCTGGTGATTTCTCTCTCCATAAGGCCCACATGATGCAACATGGAGTAGCTTGGTTTACAAACCTGTTTCAGTGACGTATAAGCACCCTCTCCAAACAGTCAACAGATCAATCATCTGGCTTGGAATTGCCCAAGTTACCCCAAAAGCTGTAACAGCAAAAGACCACAGCTCTCTAGATGTTGGACACTGTAGTAATAGATGCTCAACTGGTTCACAACTGCTCTTACACATTATACATCTATTAATAAGTATTAACTTCCATAGTTTCATGGACTTTTATACTTTATGCGCTTGATTTGTTTTTGTCCTTGATGTATACTTCATCTATACTTAGGTGACACACTTTTTTTTTTAATATATTTTTATTACTTATCAAAAAAAGAAGAAGAAGCAAGTATTAAATTCCATTTTAAAAGGTTATCTAAGGGTTAGTATGGAATTCAAACATACGTAATAGGATTGAACACTGAACTGCCACTTCCTATTGAATTAATTTATCTTATCAATTCATGCTTCATTTATCTCCTTTTTTAATTTATTATTATTATTATTATTATTATTATTATTATTATTGTGTTTTTTTCTTTTTCATGATTAATAGGTAAGTGTCATGAATAATGTAAATAGCTCCATTGGTAACACATCGGTTGGAGAGGAGGAATACACTTTGTATGGGAAATCTGCCATCACGGAGATATTAAGGGGTCTTACATTTCAAATATCAGCCAACTCTTTCTTTCAGACAAATACTCATCAGGTATGCTATGCAACTTAATTTGATGCACTACCAACTCATGCTTGCTTTCATATTTTTTCACCATAGATTCTTACTTAGGTTTCCTAGTTTGCTTTTTGTATAATCCACAATTAGAAGCAAAATTCTCAACTTTCAGGCAGAGGTTTTGTACAAACTCATTGAAGAATGTGTTGGTCTCAGAGGAGATGGATCAGAAATTGTTCTTGACCTTTTTTGTGGAACGGGCACCATTGGTCTGACACTTGCCAGAAAGTAAATCTCTTTTCTTTTTCTTTTTTTCATTGCATTTGAAGTGTTATGAACCGTACTCAAATTGACTTTTGATTTAATTTGTTAGGGCCAGACAAGTTTACGGATATGAAGTTGTTGCTCAAGCCATTGCAGATGCTTGCTTGAATGCTAAACTGAATAATATCTACAATGCCACATTTGTCCAAGGAGATCTTAATAAAATTGATGAAAGTTTTGGCAACAATTTTCCTAATCCTGACGTCGTCATATCAGGTTTGGTTGATGCCTTATTTTATGTAGCTTCACCTCTTTTGGCATTATTTAGATCCAAGGTGTTCTGAAAACTTGTTGTGTTGGTGAATGTTGGACCATATAAAATTTTGTTTCTGAAGTTTTCCAAAGCATTAAAGATGTGATAACCAGTAGTTTTTTCTTCCATTTTCTAGTAGGAAATTATTTATCGTTAAAGGTGTTTCTTATTATCTCTTACGTACCAAAAGATGTTTCTTGTGTTCTTTGCCATCATCGTTTTTAATGAGTATTCACAGTATTGTCTCAATTTGTTTTAATGCATTCAATCACGCAGATCCAAACCGTCCAGGCATGCACATGAAGTTGATTAAATTCCTACTAAAGCTTAAGGCATCACGCATAGTTTATGTATCCTGTAATCCTGCCACATGTGCACGTGACCTTGATTATCTTTGTCATGGCGTGGTATGTCTACTATTTTACCACTCTCTTTTCTTTGATTCCCAGTCATGATTTTTGAAATTCTTGTGCAGAAAGATAAAAATTTAGAAGGTTGTTACAAGCTAAAGAGCCTACAAGCAGTAGACATGTTCCCGCACACTCCTCATATTGAGTGTGTTTGCCTGTTGGAGCTTTGCTGATCCACAGAGGTAAATATTTTTTTGCCGTAATTTGTAGGCATTGAATTGAAAGGGGCTTGTATGTCTCTATTTTTTCTTTAATACTCAATTTTCACAGTATATTAGCTTAGGTAGAGGGAGAGGTGAGGTTGAATGAGGGCAAGCCGGAATCATTTTTTGCCTATTTGGCTGACCATGTTGAAGTAGATGAATTCTCTTGTTATTATGCTTTTACGACAGTTCACATAACTACATCTGTAGCTAGACTTAATCAAATAGAAATCCATCATATGTTTTTCTGTCTTTCTTCTTTTTCTTTTCTGAGTTTTGATATGCCTAAAAGAAAAGGTTAAACAATATTAAGGTTACGATCCAACAATTCTTACGGTTTAGTCATCTCTTTCCGAACCATTACAATGCAATCTGAAACTTCACTGATCTCTTTGTCAAGCACCTTAATGCAGTTTGGACTTTGGAGCTCCTATATTGGTCACATAAATAAGGAAAAAAAAAAAAATTTGTAGTCAAAGAGTCTTAACTTTGTTCAGTGCTTAGAAATGAAAGGATAACTTCCATTCCATTCTCAGCCCTATATGCTCAACTTCGGTATCCCAAATGGTCTGACATGTTTATTCATTTGATATCATCAAATAATTATAAGCCAATTTACATACATACGAGATTGTTGGACAAAATATTGATAAGCTGGTCGTGTTATTTGGAATATGACTAGTGAGTTTATATATTCATGGCTTTGTTTACGTGGAAATTGCAGACTTATCACCTCCTTTACTTAAAAATGTGTCCAAATTCAAAGGATGATTGAAATAACTAAGCACGGAAAATATCACACCTCCACCACCTAAACACTATGCAAATTGATATTTCTTTGTCCCGTTTATCAAAACTTTTCCTATAATTTAAATGAATAGAAAGTAAAATATTAATCAATTTTATCTTTTAAATTGAATTGAACTATTAGGATAAATTAATATTTTGTTCAATAGGCAAAATTTATGATAATTAAATAAGAGATTTAACTTTAATTTGAGCTTACACTAAAAATCAATTGGTGTTTTAATTTGATAATAGTTAATGCCGGAAATGAATGTTACAGGTCGAACTCTTTCAAAAAAAAAAAAAAAAAAGTTCCTATTGTTCATTTATGGAATATAAAAATTCAGTCCATGGCTTTATTTACAACATGCTGGACATGTTGCAAAAGTTTATGGATCACAACATTATTTGAGTTCTTTCAAAGCCCAAAAGTTTATGGAAAGGTAAACGTCAAATCTAAGTCTCCACTGGCAAGTTTGGCTAATCACGTATCACCATACACTTACGTACTGATGATTGCCTTAAACCATTTTGTGCTTAATTTTTTATTTATTTATTTTTTTTGAGGGAAAAATTTTATGCTTAAGTTAAAAGCGAAACTAACATTGTATTATTCTTCTAAAAAAAAAGGAAAAAAAAAAAAAAGAAAACTAAAAAAACTAACATTGTATTAATAAAAATAAAATAAAAACCTTTGTAGACCACTTTCAATCCGAAGGCGATGCAGATATTAAGGACTTTTGTCATGTTTTTCAAGGGAAATTTTTATTTTTGCCATGGTGCACAAGAGTAAATGAATGGTATATTATCATTCAGTAGATGATGTATGTGTGAGTGAGAGACCCTGCATGTAGTGCAACTCATTTCAAAGGTAATCACTTAGTATGGGAAAAAGTATATTGTGTATAAGGTGAATGCAGCTAGCCTCTCATAGTCTGTGGCCTCCCTCATACCAATATTGTGTCTCGCTGCATAGACCTAATATATATGATACATTCTCCTCTCTCTCTCTCTCTCTCTCTCTCTCTCTCTTTTTGAGAATTTTAACTTATGGCGTCCGCTCCTGATGATAACTTTTTATCATTAGACCAAGACACCAATAAGTTTTTGATGTAGGCGGGGATTGAACTCCAGATCTCTTGTAGAACCATCAACGACTTTACAAATTGAGGTAATCGGAACTCACTTTTATTAATGAACTTGATACATTCTCCTTAGTAGAGAATGTAATTCAACAAATATATACTTCGCGTCATACCTCTCTCAAATTCGGCATGCATGCCATTAAGATGTTCTACCCTTACCCATCATGTGGAGGGCATGTCTCAACATTTTATACTTTTTATAATTTCATAGTCTACCCGCTCTTAGGATGCTCTAAACCACACGTGCCATATATCATTTGGATTAGACACCCCTCAGTTAGGAGACATACTAGAATAATACCATTATCTACTCTAAGAAAGCAAATTTATAACTAATTAATTAAAGAGTAATAAAAATGCATAAATAATCAAACTACAATATAGAAAACATGATAATCATAAACTTTGGTTACAATGTTTGAGCCTTTGAGTCTGTTATAATCATTTTGGTGAAGTTCATGGATAATCTGATGATTTCTATGTAGGGGTCTCCGGGTGACTGCCAATCTGAAGATAAAGCCAAAAACTTTGTAGACCACTTCCAATCTGAAGGCGATGCTGATATTAAGGACTTTTGTCATGTTTTTCAAGGGAAATTTTTATTTTTGCCATGGTGCACAAGAGTGAATGAATACTGTACTGTCATTCAGTAGATGATGTATGTGTGAGTGAGAGACCCTGCATGTAGTGCAGCTCATTCCAAAGGTAATTATGTAGTATAGGAAAAAGTATTTTGTGTATAAGGTGTATGCAGCTAGCCTCTCATTGTCTGTGGCCCCTATACACCTATATTGTGTCTCGCTGCATACACCTAATATACATGATAAATTCTCCCGAGAATGTAATTCAACAAAGATATACTTCGCGTTATACCTCTCTCAAATTCGGCATGCATGCCATTAAGATGTCCTGCCCTTATCCATCATGTGGAGGGCATTATCTCAACATTTTATACTTTTTATACTTTCATAGACAAATTTTTATTAATATTCTGTTATAAATACTTGAAAAGTGTTTTAAGACTCTTTTCATATGTTCTTAGTCTTCCCACTTTAGATGCATAAAACCCTCCATTAGGATGCTCCAAAGCACACGTGCCATATATCATTTGGATTAGACACCCATCAGTTAGGAGACATACTAAAATAATACTACTAGCTAATCTAAGAAAGCAAATGCATAACTAATTAATTAAATAGTTATAAAATTGCATAAATAATCAAACTACAATATAGAAAACATGATAATCATAAACTTTGATTACAATGTTTGAGCCTTTGAGGGTGTTATAATCATTTTGGTGGAGTTCATGGGTAATTCGATGATTTCTATGTAGGAGTCTCTTGGTGATTTCTGTGTAGTTTAAAAATATTCTATAAATTTTTGAAAATTTTGGAGGCTTTTGATCATTTTTGTGGGGCTTAAGGATATTTTGACGATTTTTGGATATTTTAGGAGCATTATAGTTCTTTTTATTTACTTTAGAAGTAGTTTTATTGATTTATGGTATTTTGGCCATTTCATTATAAATTAGGGTTATTCCGTTGATTGTGGTGCTCATGGGGGCGTTGGGATTTTTTGTGATTTTTACAACTATAGGGATATTCTTATAATTTTAAATAATTTTAAGGTTAATTTGATGATTTTCAAATTTTTGGGCTTTTAAGTAATTTTTGAAAAGTTTGAGGGTAATATTTTGGGGGTTTAGATATATTTTGATAATTTCAATAATTTTTGGTTCAATTTGATGATTTAGGTATTTTAGGGGTACTTTTATTTTTTCATGAAGTTCGGAGGATAGTGTGGCCATTTTGGTGGACTTAGGGGGTATTTGATCATTTCCAAGATGTTTGGGGGTAAAAATTAAGATAATGGAAATATGTGGGCCTTTTTGTGATTAGTATG
Organism: Lithocarpus polystachyus; assembly: GCA_033629205.1. NCBI lineage: Eukaryota > Viridiplantae > Streptophyta > Magnoliopsida > Fagales > Fagaceae > Lithocarpus > Lithocarpus polystachyus. The sequence goes on along the minus strand of CM066166.1, from coordinate 17,365,719 downwards.
GTGTGTGGGGTTAATTTGGTAATTCGTGGCAAGTGTAGGGGTGTTTCTATAATTCCATTAAAGGTGAGGTCATGTTATAATTTATGTAGAGTTAGGGTTTTGTTGTAATTTTATGAAGAAAAAAAAATTTAATTTCATATTTTCGTTCGTGACCTTGAAAATAAGTTGGAAAACTTTTTTTTTTGTTTGGCTTACACGACAAATCATTAACATTTCATATAATTCTAAATAATTATATAAACCAGAGCTTTCATTCATGTAAGTAGGGCTTATGCAAAGAGCTTTGTGGCTCAGATGCATAGCCTCTTCGCATTTATTAGAAAAACTAGGGAAAATTCCTCCTAGCCCAATATTGTAGATATTGAATTCTCTATATTAAAAAAAAATTATTATATAAAAATATTTTCTAATTTTGGGACATTTGAATTGGAAAAATATACCCTGAATTCAATTTACACAAAAAAAAAAAAAAAAGAGTCAAAAGCAATTAATTTGAGAAATAAATTATAATGTCATTTGAGAGAGAAAAAAAATCAACAATATGTGAGTGATAAATAGTAAAAATTCGCTAAGCTTTTAACCAAAACTTTATCCATATTGTTATTAAGAGAGTACAAGTTTTTTATGTACATTCGTTATAGTTATATTTCAATTGATAAATTCTCTTTTCCTCAAATGAAGGACTTTTCACTTTAGTTGAATTTCATTTACACCAAAAACAATTAATATATTGGTTTAATAATAAAGAGTAATTATTATAGAGCAGAAATAATACATTCAAATCCTATCTTATGTGTGTATATATAAATGTTTAAATAGTCGCAAATACCCTCACACATTAATCATGGTAAGTTTTAAAACTTCAAAGAACACGATCAAAGAAAGAAAAGAATAAATAATAAAATTATTATTTTTTTCATTGAAAAAAAATTACCTATATTTTAGACTAGTTGGATAAAGAACAAATCCTATACTGTATAATAAAAATTGGATTAGTAATTGTAGTTGTGCCAACTGCCAACTGCCAAGTGACTATCTTATCTTTATGACAAATGTTTACACTCTTATTAATTATTATGGTATTTTTTTAATTTAAAAATATTAAGATATTTTATCCTAGATTAATCTCTATTTCTAATAGCTTACCCAAAGTAAAATTATTTTATCCAAGTTTTAAGAAATTTTCTTCTAAAAAAAATAGTTTAAAGAAATTTAAGGATCATGTCAACTAAAATTCTATTACCAAGAGTTTTAAATAATTTAAAAATAAACACTATACATGCATGTCTCAATATATATCTATATTTAAGCATCTTAAAATTAATTTGGTTTTGTCACTTGACTCACTAATTATTGATATAAAATTTTTGATTTATTTACAAATAAATTTGAAGTAAATAAAAATGTTTATATCTTCCTTTAAAAAAATATTATATATTTTTATAATTTTGAGTTCAAGTCACAAATTTTGTGTGTATAGGTTGTGTGCAAGAGTGTAATTACTCCAAATTCCTTTCCGAATCTGCTTAGTATTTATTTTCCGAATCAGCTAAGGATACTTTTACAGCTTTATAAACCTTTAGAATACAATCAAAAGGACCCACAGTCTTGTTTCTCATGGAAACGAAACCGTCGATACAAGAAATGGATCCAATCAAAAACGAGAGAGGCTTCAACTCCATGCTGGTTGTTCAGAGTATTCGAAGAAGTGGAGGCATCGCTCTATTGTGGAAAGATTCTTTCACGGTAGATTCATAAACCTTTTCTCTTAAACACATTGATGTATACATTTCGGCCCTTATGCAGGAGTAATGGCGACTCATTGGGGTGTATGGCCACCCTGAGGATCAACGGAAAAAAGGAGACATGGGCCCTAATGAGACATCTCCAAAGTTGGACAATGAAACCATAGGTGTGCATCGGGGATTTTAATGAAGTCCTTTGATTCGATGAGAAGAGGGGCGGGCTAGCAAAACCGTTGAGCGTGATGCAAGACTTTCGGGGTGCATTGCTACACTGTGACCTTGCTGACCTAGGGTATCAAGGGTACACCTATACATGGCGGAATGGGCGCTTCAGTGATGACTTTGTCGAACAATGTCTAGACCGAGCTTGCACAAACTCAAAGTGGGGGGAGATGTTCCCAATGGCCAGAGTAACACACCATATAGCCTCATACTCGGATCACGACCCCATTACCTTGAACACCGATCATGGCAGTAGCAGGCCAAGATGAAGAAGGAAAATGCAGCATTTTGAAGAAAAGTGGGTGGCACATACGGACTGTGAGGAACTGATTTGGACCTCCTGGACCGAAACCCAACCAAGGGGTAGTCAGATGTATTGTTTATTTGAAAAAATAAAAAAATGCTGACATGACCTGGTGCAATGGAGCCGTAATGCCTCTAGAAATACGAGGACCAAGCTAGGTGCAAAACAATAGGAACTCCAGGACATGTCAACTACTGATTATGCATACAACTTAGACCGAATCAACTTGGTATGTTGGGAAGTCAATGAGTTGCTTAATCATGAGGAGGTTTTTTGGCGACAGCTCTCTCGGGCTATTTGGCTCCCTATAGGAGACAAAACACCAAATTCTTTCACCAAAGAGCTAGTTAGTGACAGAGGAAGAATCATATAGAGGGGTTGATCAATGAAGATGGGATTTGGCAAACAGAGGAGAATAAAGTGGCTGAGATGGTGGAAGCGTATTATAGGGGCATGTTCACAACTTCAAAGTCGACACATATTAGTGAGATTTTAAATGTTGTGCAATGTGTAGTAACTGATGGGATGAGGTAGTCCTTACTACTACCGTATTTAGAGGACGAAGTACGTGCAGCTTTGTTTCAAATGTATCCATCAAAGTCGCCCGAATTGGATGGAATGTCACCATACTTTTTCCAAAAGTTTTGGCATATCATGGGTCTTGACGTAACCTCGATAGTGATTTCAGTACTCCACTCAGGTCGGTATTTACACAAGATGAACTATACCAACATCGTGCTCATATTGAAGTCAAAGAATCCGAACCACATCACTAAATATAGACCTATTAGCCTGGGGAATGTGATCTCTTGGTTGGTGTTGAAGGTGCTAGCTAATAGAGTGAAGACCATCCTACCAAATGTCATATTCGACTCTCAAAGCGCTTTCGTACCTGGTAGACTGATTACGGACAATACTAAAGTGGCATATGAGATGCTTCATCGCATTCGAAATAGGAGGAAAGGAAAGATTGGCCACATGGCGTTTAAGTCAGATATTAGCAAAGCGTATGGTCGAGTAGAATGAGATTTCCTTCAACAAATTATGCTCAAAATAGGGCTGCCAGACCAATGGGTGAAATTGGCTATGGAAACGGCTCGAACTGCTTTATACTCAGCACTGATTAATGGTGAGCCAAGGGGACACATCACCCCAACCCGAGGGATCAAGCAAGGCGACCCTCTTTCCCCATACCTTTTCCTTCATTATGTTGAGGGATTATCTTCGTTGTTATGACAAGCTATTGTAACGGGCCAGCTGCACGCCATAACTTCATGTTGAGGTGGAGTACAAGTTTCACATCTTCTCTTCGCTGATGATAGTCTGCTCTTCTGCGAAGCTACACCTGGTGATTGTTAAAACCTTCTTAACATTCTGTGCTTATATGAAGGAGCTTCAGGGCAAACATTAATAGACAGAAAACCTTTATATTCTTTAGTCGAAATACTAAGCCAGAGATAAGAGGTGTAGTTAGAGAGATGTTGGGAGTGCAGGTTATGGCGGATTATGAAAAATAGTTAGGATTGCCAATGGTGGGTGGTAAGTCCAATGTGAGTACCTTTAAGGAGTTGCAGGAGAGGGTCACAAAGAGAGTCATGGGATGAAAGGAAAAGCATATCTTGAAGGCAGGGAGAGAGGTGCTAATCAAAACGGTAGCTCAAGCCATACTCACCTACTCCATGAGCTTGTTCAAAATTCTTAAAACTATCTGTGATGGGATTAACTCAGCTCTCTTCAAGTACTGGTGGGGACAAACTTGGAATGAGAAGAAAATACATTGGATTAATTGGGGTAAGTTGTATGGCTCGAAGAAGAAAGGAGGAATGGGCTTTCGAGATATCCACGCTTTCAACTTGGCTTTGCTGGCCAAATAAGCATGGAGACTTATTAAGGAGACACATTCTTTGTTCTACCGGGTGTATAAGGCAAGGTACTTCCCTCGTTGCTCTTTTATGGAAGTTGAACTAGGCTCGAACCAGTCCATGGTTTGGAGGAGCTTGTTGCAAGCTCGCGATGTCATCAGGGAAGGGTCTGTATGGGAAATGGGAGATGGGAGGTCCATTGGTATCAGTTCTCATAAGTGGCTACCACAACCTCCATGTTTCAGAGACGGGGTAGACCAAGATTTGAGAGTATGTGACTTGTGAAAAATAATGTAATGCAAAGAAGAAGAAATAGAAGAAAAACAAAGAAAGATTGAAGAGAGAATTTGATGGAAGAAAATTCTGTTATTATTCATCACTTGATTTAGATACAAGTCCCCAATATATATAACTGTAACCACCTCCGTAAAGTGTGGAGCAACCTAACCAATCCTATTTCAATGCTACCAGATCTTGACACATGGACATAAACAGTAATAGACTCATCCCTCTCTTAATTACACTATGCTACCTGTAGTTTACCTCCTATTTCATCTATACTAGAGGTCGTTTACCAGCAGCCTTATCACCAACTGTGTCAACAACCTTACCAACAGTAGCATCAATAGCATGTGCCTTCACATCCCCCCTCAAACTGAGGGGAGGAACTCCCATCAGTTTGTGAGCAAGATCTAAAAAATGTGGAGAAGAGAGGGCTTTGGTAAAACATCAGCTAGCTGATTGAGAGAGGAGATGAAATTAACCTTCAAATCCTTAGCTAGAACCTTCTTTCTAATATAATAATAATCAACCTCAATATGCTTGGTTCTAGCATAAAAGATGGGATTGGAAGCCAAGGCCAATGAAGACACATTATCACACCAAAGCATAGAAGGCAAGGATAAGAAAACACCCAAATCCTTGAGGATCATCCTAATCCAACTAAACTCAACAGTAGTGGTAGCTAAGGCCCTATATTCAGCCTCAGTAGATGATCTGACTACAGTAAGCTGCTTCATAGCAGACCAAGTAATAGGAGAATGACCCAAAAAGACCACCATACTAGTAATAGACTTCCTATCAAGGGGATCACCAACCCAGTCAGCATCACAGTAAGCTGAAAGGACCAAAGAACCTACCTGAGAGTGAATGCCATGATGCAATGTACCCTTGAGGTATCTAAGAATCCTCTTGGCTGCCACTAAGTGATGTTGGGTAGGATTGCTCATAAATTGACACACTTGCTAGACAGAAAAGGCCAAAGCAGGCCTGGTGAAGGTCAAATATTGCAATCCACCAACCGTGCTTCTAAAAACTATAGGATCAGGAAGCAAAGGGCTAGTTTGAGAGCTGACATGAATTGTAAGAGAGCAGGGAGTAATGCAAGGCTTACAATCCAGTATATTAAACTTAGTGAGCAAATCCAAGGAATACTAGGACTGATGCACAAACAAGCCTGAAGATGTATACTCAATTTGAAGGCTAAGGAAGTAAGCAAGAGGGCCAAGATCTTATAAATCAAAAACAACAGCAAGTTTGGACGCAAGGTGATCAATGAAAGGAACATTATTACTAGTAATTATAATGTCATCTACATAAAGGAGGGGATAAACCACAAATGAACCTTGATGCAGAATAAACAAGTTAGAATCTGCAGAAGAAGCTTGGAAGCCAATATGGTATGGCTGAGATGTAAAACTGTCAAACCAGGCCCTAGGTGCCTATTTAAGATCATAAATGGCCTTATGCAGTTTATAAACATGATCAGGATGGGCAGGATCCACATATCCAGGGGGTTGAGACATAAACACCTCCTTTTGAAGCACTCCATGCAGAGATTCATTAGACACATCCAATTACTTCAAAGACCAATTAAATTGAACAGTTAATGCTAAGATAATTTTGACTGTGGCAGGCTTAACAACAGGACTAAAGGTCTCCTCATAGTCTAATCCATATTGCTGCAAAAACCTCTTAGCAACAAGCCTTGCCTTATACCTAGCAATTGAACCATTACTGTCCCTCTTAATTTTATACACCCATTTACAATAAACCACATTCTTACCAGCAGGAAGAGGGACTAAAGACCAAGTTTTTTGCTTTAAAAGGGAATTGTATTCAGAATCCATAGCCTCAACCCAATGTGGAAACCTAGAAGCAATGGTAAAGGTAGAAGGTTCTTCTTGAAGATAATTTCTCATAACTGCATAAGCTTTGGGCTTGAAAATACCATGTTTGGATCTGGTAAGCATGGGATGAGTGTTTGGAAGTGAGGATGAGTGTTTGGAAGTGAAGATGAGGTAGATGGAAAAATTTGAGATAATGACTAATCTGGAAACTTAGTAACAGTATGAGATGGGGAAGCAAATGAACCCAAGGAAGAAACAAGACCAGAGGAAGTTAAAGTAACATCAATGGAAGTGGCAGGGACATCAGAAGATTGACTAGACACTAGAAAAGAGGAAAGGACAGAAGAAATGCGTCAGGAACACCATAGAAAGAGGAAAGAGAAGAATTGGACAAAAGAGTAGAGATCCAAAGGTCCAAAGAAGGATGAACATAAGAAGATGTGCAAGAAGAATTAGAAGGACCAGTAGGAAGAGTAGTGAATTTAGATTCATTAAAGATAACATGTGGAGTGATATAGACCTTATGAGCATGAGGGTCAAAACAGAGATACCCTTTGGATAAAGGAGGGTATCCTAAGAAGATGCATTGTGTGGACTTAGGCTGAAGTTTGTGATCAGTATATGGCTTGAGAAGTGGAAAGCAAGCACAAACAAAAGTTTTTAAAGAAGATAAAGAAGGAATATAATGAAATAATAGTTCCTAAGGACTCTTAAAGGCCAAGACTGAAGAGGGAAGCCTGTTGATCAGATAAATGATAGTACTAAAAGGATAACACCAATAGGAAGAAGGAAGATTGGACTGATAAAGCATGGAAAGACCACTCTCAACAATTTGCTTATGTTTTCTCTCTGAAACACCATTTTGCTGAGGTGTATAGGGACAAGACAACAAGGGCTGTAAACGAGCCGAGCTTTGTCGAGTAGTGCATGTTCAAGCTTGGCTCGTTAGTAAAATTAAAAAGCTCAAGCTTGGCTTGAGCTTGAGACAAGCCTAAAATATTGTTTGAGCTTGAGCTTGTGGGAAACCCAAAAAGCTTGAGCTTGGCTTAGCTTGGCTTGATTCATTAGCCAAGCCAAGCTCGAGCTTAATATCAAGCTCAAACACGAGCTCAGATCAAGATTTTGAGCTTGAGATCTAACAAAATTATCTAATGCTTAAATCTCCCAAAATCAAGTAAACAAAAATAAAAAAATAGCATACTCATTTTATCATACTTCTAGTCCGACCTATGATTAGCCATTGTTCATATTGCAACTTTACAAAATTAAATTCATCCATTCATCCTTTATTGTTTATAGCTTCATCAATTGTTTAAAATATAATTTTTATATCCACATTAGATGATAAAGAACTAGAAAAAGGCTTGTTTGTAACTATTGTGAATGAGAAATGATTAACATGTTTTATAACTTTACATTAGATAATGGATAAGGAAGGACCATATGTGGCCGACTTATAAATTTTTTTTAAAAAGTAACTAAAGTCTAAAGTGGTGCTTGATCAGTTTAGAGGAAAATGAAAAATAAAAGTAAAAAGTATTGGTCCAATATGAGACATTTTACTATTAAGAAATATGTAATGAGTTTATTTAAAAAGCACATATCAAGCCTATAAATGAGTTTATACTTGACTTGTTTTGTATCGAGCCTTATAGCTCACGAGCTTGTTCATGAACAAATAGTTTTGCTTGGGCTCGGCTTGTTTACTAAACAAGCCTAAAACTAAGGCTCAAGCTTGACTTATTTATAAACAAACAACCATGAACGAGCTTTTTATCGAGCCGAGATCGAGTTATTTATGAACGGCTTGGTTCATTTACAGCCCTAACTTAGACAACTGATGTTGGATTCCATGCTGCAAACAGAAAGACTTAAATTGATTACTCATATATTCACCCCCACCATCAGTCCTAAGGATTTTGATTTTAGACTCAAACTGATTCTCAACAAGAGCTTTAAAATGCAAGAAAACTGTAAACACCTCTGATTTATGTTTAACAAGAAACAACTATGTGAATCTAGTGAAGTCATCAACAAAAATGACATAGTATTTATAACCAATAACATAAGTAATAGGAGCAGGGCCCCAAACATCACTGTGAACAAGTTGTAAAGGAGAAGTACTTGACATAACATGCTGTGGAAAGGGAAGTTTGTGCATCTTAGCACTTATACAAGATTTACATTGAGAAAAAATGTCATCATGTACAAAAATTTTAACACTACTATTGCAAGAAGATAAGGCAGATTGAAGGAGTTTGGAGTAAGGATAACCAAGTCTTTGATGCCACAACATTGCCTCATTGGACATAGGAGCATTAATAGAAGACTTGAAAGCAAGAGAAGAAGCAATTGTAGAATCAACAGAGAGTTGTGAAGGAAATGGAATGGGATACACACCATCCTTACCCAGGCCTTGATAAAGAACCTTCCCCGTAGCCAAATCCACAATTAAGAACTAATTGACATCAAAATAACAAAAGGCATTGTTTTGTAAACACAATTTATGGATAAATAATAGATTGGAAGCTAAATCAGGAACCCTAAGGATATTATCTAAATGAAAAAAATGAGAAGATGTTTGGAGCTTACCATTACCAACATGAGTCATAGGTAACTCCTTCCCATTGCCAACAGTAACAGTTTCATGACTAGTAGTAGCTTAAGAGGTCAATGAAAGCTGAGAAAGATCAGGGGCAATATGATCAGAACATCTTGTATCAATAAGCCAACTTGATGCATTTGCTGAAGCGGAATTGGCAGTTGTTGCCATGGAACTAGCAGCCATTGATGCTAGCATGGCTAGAGCATGTCTCCCTTGATAGGCAAAATTCATGCGATTAGCAGTCCATTGCAATATGACCATTCTTGCCACAAATCTGACAAGTAGGTCTTGTATTCTAAGATTGATTGTGAGACTGAAATGAAGGAAAATTAGAACCACCCTTATGCTAAGATCGTGGTTGAAAACCAGGAAATTGAGGTACATTTGCACTTCTAGAGGACTGACCATTGTTAAATCCAAAATTAGGACTAAAATTATTGAATCCTCTGCCACGACCCCTTTGATTGCCATTTCTGCCTCTACCTCTATTATTATTCTGGTTAAAACCACTTTGAAGGATCATAGCAATAGCTGTATCCCTAGTTGTATCCCTAATTTCAGATTTCTTCTTAAGAGCCCTCTCTTCAACATTCAACAAAGTATTCAATTCTTCAATAGTAACCACATTATTACAACTCCTTATTGCAGAACAGAATGCACTGTATTCTTTTGGTAATGCTTCTAAAACTAAGTGTATGAGCTCTTCTTCATCAATGAAAACAATAACAGAACTCAGTCTATCCCTAGCTTCTTTGATTCTTTGAAAGAAATTATCCATGCTTTCAGAACCTTTCTTAATACTTAGTAATTCATTCCTTAAACTTAAAACATGAGAACGACATACAAAAGCAAACCTCTTTTCAAACACATCCCAGACTCCCTTTGCAGATTTTTGACCCATAGTGATGGCAAGAACTGATGGTGATAGAATGGAATTGATGAAGGTGAAAAGAGCCTGCTCTCTACTTTTCCAATTAAGAAACTCTGGATTTGACTCTCTAGTGAAATTTCCCGAACTATCTTTCAAGAAAGGATCTAGAGCTACACACGAGTCTTCAAGAAAACCAATCATAGCATAAGCTTCAAGAATCATAACAATCTGATGTTTCCACACAACATAATTGGTGAAATTGAGCTTCACTGTCATCATGCTCGACATATTTGATAAGAGCAGCAACGATGGATTCACCAAAGGACTTGTAGTCGTAGTGGTAGAAGGATTTGTTGAAGAACTAGAGCTCGGAGCAAAAGCCATTAATGGTGGCTTTGATACCATGAAAAGCAATGTAATGCAAAGAAGAAGAAATAGAAGAAAAACAAAGAAAGATTGAAAAGAGAATTTGATGGAAGAAATTTCTGTTATTATTCATCACTTGATTCAGATGCAAGTCCCCAATATATATAACTGTAACCACCTCCGTAAAGTGTGGAGCAACCTAACCAATCCTATTTCAATGCTACCAGATCTTGACACGTGGACATAAATAGTAACAGACTCATCCCTCTCTTAACTTACCTCCTATTTCATCTATACTACAGGTCGTTTACCAGCTGCCTAATCACCAACTGTGTTAACAACCTTACCAACAGTAGCATTAGTAGCATGTGCCTTCACAACTTGATCAATGAGGTGACCCACCAGTGGGACCGGAGTATCCTCGCTGCCACCTTCACTCGAGCCACAGTGGAAGACATCCTGAGGATTAGGGTGGACATGTTGAACACGAGATAAGTTGACGTGGAAGGAAAATAAGCCCCAGGAGTTTACGGTTAAGACGGCATACCAAGTGGCCCTCCGGCTCAGCCACCCCCACTCTGGAGAACAGTCCTCCGCCTCTCAAGATCAGCCTTTATGGAAGAGACTGTAGTCCCTAAACGTACCTCCGAAGGTTAGGACCCTTATGTGGAGAGTGTGCTGCTATGTTCTCCCTACAAAATCCAACCTTGCTCGGTGGAAAGTGTAGATTGACCCGAAGTGCTCCTTTTGTGGATAGCAAGATGAATGATGAGATTGCAAATTGTCATATATTTCTCTCTTAATGCTTAGTCTTTTACACTTACTTGGTCCCTAAATGTACTCATTATTCTTATATTTTGATTTAGGGTGCAAATGGAGGCATTAAGTGCAAAACGTAGCTAATTGGGTGATTCTGGACAGCTTTGATATCTCTTCGTAATCTGGGAATAACTCTCTCATCTGAGCTCTGATTGAGATGATTCAAGATGCTATAGAACGCCAAGACAAAGATCTACAACTTTCATGTTTTGAGTTTTGAGAGATACGGGCCGCATCAAGGTCGAAATTGGGCTTGAAGTTGCTGCACCTGCACTGTTGACGTTCTGGAATGTTCCTTTGCCTACAATTCTAATATGCAATCTGATGCGATTTATTTATGGAAGCTTCCAGATCTGATGCACGAAAATTCCAGCTGAAAAACACCACTTTCCTAGTTATATTAGGGCTTTGTTTTATTTTTAATATTTTTCGTTAATTAGTCAGATTTGAATATTATTATTTAGAATATTTTTAGGAGATTTTGTAGACTTGGGAAATGGGGAATTAACGTGAAAAAGAGGGAGGAGAAATCAGAATTACACACACGTCTCTCTCTCTCCCCTCTTCTCTAATTTCCTCTTTCGAGTTTTCTGTCATGGCCCTGCGTGGCTAAACTTTTATACTTGGTCGAAAGAAACTGAAGCCTCGGAATCAATAAAACTGTGAGATCTAATTTGTTTTTATTGTTCAATCTATGCTTTGAATATTGGATGTTCTTCTATGCCTATTTTCATGATTGTCTTGTTTAATTACTAGGAGGCCTACTAGTTTATTATTCGTTGCAATCTACTGCTAGGTTAGATATCAAATCCGTAATTGTTTGATCTCTCTAATTTGTGAAGCAACCAAGATTTAATGATTTTCTGCGTTAGAAATTATTAGATCTTAAGAAGAATGCACGACTAAATTAAATACAACCGCTTGTGCTTGTGTTGTTTAGTTTCACCGATCTCTCTAATTCTTAAGGCTGCTACTAGATTAAACCTTTAGCGCTTGTCTTGGGTTGTTTAGTAGTTAGGGTTAATTAGATCGCTTGTTTTCTAATTAACTGCGACTAAGGAGAGATAGGAAAATAATTCCAATGGTGAATATTCAAAGTGTGAATTGATATATATTTGCATCAATGATCAGTTGTAAAATTCCGGTGGTGGATGTTGACTTAGACCAAGGTTTGTTCTTTTGATTGATTTCGATATTTTAATTTGAATTATTCCTCAGTTGTTTTTCTTAAAATTGTTTTCATTATACTCAAACCCCCCCCCCTTGTTCACGTGGCATAAAACTAGGCTAGATACTCTCCGTGGGAACGATCCTTACTCGCACTACTACATATATTTTTAAGAGTATAGGTTTTATTTTTGGTTGCCTGCGACAGCACACCAATGAAACATCACAACATATTCTGTGGGAGTGCCCGTTTGCCCATAATGTATGGGCTTCGGTTCGGGGTAAACTGCAAAAGAGCAGCTTCGTGACAGAGGAGTTCTTCATGCTCGCACAACATATGGTACACAAGCTTGGTGGAAAGGACCTTGAGCTATGGGCCATAACTTCATGGTCGTTGTGGAACGCCCAAAACCGCTTCCAGTTCAAGCATGTTCAAACCCACCCGTGCAAGATTTTTAAGCAGGCAGACTCCTTACTTGAAGAATACCAGAGACTAGCCAAGTCTCTCCCCCAAAGATGATGTACATGTCTACGTTGTGTTCATGCATGGTTTTGTTTTATTAAAAAAAAAAAAAAAAAAAAAAGAAGTGTTGGAGGTTTCTGGAGCTATAGGTCCATTGTTTTTCTCTGGGCCGCCCTTTGCTTGTAAAGCTCCTGGGCCGGGCTTCCTTTTGTTTGTTTCCTTTTGATTAATACACTTTACCATTTCAGTCAATAAAAAGAAAACAGTATCTCTTTCTATCTTTTTTTGTCAAAAAAGAATACAATATCTCAGCCTCGACTACTAGTATACTATTGTTAAAATACTATCTACAAACCCGACATCTTGCACCTAGGAATGTTTTGTTTGTTTCGAAGGAAGATTACAGAGAAAAAATTGTTGATGATGATGCAGTTGATCGATTATCTGAGTATCTGAGTAGCCGGACAATGTTATAGAACACATTCTTTCCTTCCTTCCTACTAAACAAGCAGATAAATCTACTCTTTTGTCTACCCAATGGGCCACATATAAAGAATTTTACACTGTGAAAAGCAGTTGCAAAGAAAATTCTCAGATTGACCGCTGGATTAGTTTTGTACTTGAGAGTAATGTGGAAGAGCTTAATCTTTGGTTTGGATGGTCCGCTACATGTTATTCCTTGCCTCAGTTTTGGTAGCAAAATCCTTAAGTGTGTTGACTCTAAAGGTTTGTTGTTTGAAGTCAACCTGTAGTGATATAAACTTACCATCTTTGAGAAAATTATCTTTAAAAGAAGTTGATGCAGTCATGCAGATGATGAATTTATTCAGAATCTAATTTTTGGATGTCCTGCGATAGAATACATTGGAATTTTTTGCTGTCAATGCATTAAAAGTATAAAGATTTTTGGTCTTCTTAAACTCAAGAGCATGTAAATTTGGGGCTGTCAATGCCTTAAATGTATAAAGATTTTAAGTCTTCCTAAACTCGTGGAAATTAAGGTACACAACAATGACCTTGAGAGGTTTGAGTTGGAAGAATCAAATCTTCATTATCTATTTATAACAGAGAAGCATATATCCGAACTCAACTTGCTTCCTTTAAAAAATCTGAAAAAGCTATATCTAGAGATATGCCGAACTTAACAGAAAAGTGGCTTCATTACCATCTTTCTGGACTTCACTCCTTGAGACCTTAGAGTTAGAGCTAACTTCTTGTTATATGCTGAAAAGAATAAAGCTTTCAAGTCATCATCATCATCTTAAATCATTGGGATTGTCGTCATGCGACAATCTGGTAGAAGTCATGGTTGATTCTCCTATATTATGTAGACTCATATTATGGCAATACTAGCAATGTGGCAATATCTATTTTGTTGAATGCTTCGGATCTGTTAGAAGTTAAGTATGTGATTCCGGCTATCGTTCCTGGAATGCTGAAAGGACTAAATTCCTCTAAAAAATGGGAAATTTAAAAATATTCGAATTGAGTAGTTTTTCATTTAAGGTATTTCCTTATTTGATTATATATCTTTTTCATAAATTTCTTTCACTTTTTTTTTTATCTTGGAATTTTTTTTTAAGTATAAAAACTCTAATCAGTCCTGTTGTTTAATTAATTAATATATTTTTTTGGCAAAGGATGTGATTATTCCAAAAGATTTGAGAGAAACCATACGCTCACCATTATATAATGTCAAGCATTTAAAGCTATCATTATTTGCTCTGCAATTTGAAAGCCAGGAAATCAGAGAACTTTTAGATGGTTTCTTTGGATTTCTCCTCTTCCATACAAGTTAGTAATGGAATCAAGCGGAATCAAATCAAATCTCAATTTTGACAAAATAACCTTTAAGGTATTACATTTATTTATTTCTTAGAATCTTCTAACTTGTTCATTATGTTTCACTAGTGATTAATGATGGTGCTAATTAGTGCTTTAGTTTTTCCAATGAACTTATTATTGTAAAAACCATTCTTGTTATATGTTTTTTCCTCTTGTGCTACTCGAGTTTACTTTTGATAGGGTGGATATTTTCGTTATTTCTTGTCAGTAACGTGACAGTAAGATTTCTGGCGTGGTTAAAAGTTTGGGGATTCATTATTGTCTTTTTGGTATTTGATGCTTGTGTTCGCTACATGTCCTCTTTATTTTTATTAAGAGGCATCAATTACTTGAACAGTTGAACATGCTTGATTTGAAGGTTTTAAGTTAAATCTTCCTGATTATGTTCTAATTGAAATTAAAACATTTTCAAAAAATTGTGTAAGTTTACCCTTTCTTTAACTTAAGTTCTTGTTCTGTATATCATAGTAATCTACATTCTAGGTAACATAGAATCAAATGCTATTGCTGCTGCCATGGCATGGGCTATAGCACTAAGGAAAAGGTTCCTGTTCTGAATTCTTAATGATCCTCAAGCTAATCAGGCTGGCTTTATGAGAGTTATTGACTCCCTGCCTCTATTGCCTTGGTCTCGCATTTTTTTCATTCCATTAAATACTCAGAAGTTAGAACCAGTGAACCACCCTGAAATTGATAGGCTTAGAATCAGCAAACTTGTTTGTCTCCACCTATGTTGTTGAAAAGGGGAAGCGACTAACCAGTGGACTCCTTATATATATATATATGAGAAACCAGACCAAAAAGTCTGGGAATTTATTCAACAACTAGAAAGTTCAGTGAATCTCCCTTACTACAAAAGCATCCCTTAAAACAAGAGGGATAATATCAGGTGGAGAATCCTCCAACCAGACCTGAAGACTTGTCACAGTGCTCGCTTTTTTTGCTAGTGCATCAGCAACTGAGTTACAAACTCAGGGAACATGATGAAAATCTGAAAGTTGAAAACCCGAAGCTAGAGCACAGATGTCCTCTATAATATTTCCATAGCTGGTCTGATCGCCATTGGCCGTGGAAAGAGCATTGATGATCACAGCTGAGTCTCCTTCAAACACCACCCGAGTCAAGTCAATTTCTGCAGCAAACTTCACTGCTCTGCGACACGCTAGAGTTATGCCTATGCCTATGCCACTGCTACATATATTTCATTAGGAATTGATGATCTTTTAACAATACCTTCTAAGGGATGGTTAGTCCAAGATGCGGAACAACAAAGTTTGGTTTTGGAAAAACACCATTATTATGGAAATGTACATGCAGTAGAAAAATTACGACAATCCATTGAGATATGGTATGCTACAAGTGAATATTTTCGACAAGAAATAAATCCTAATTTTAGGATGACTGATCCTTTTAATCCAGTACATATGATGTCTTTTTCGGGAGCTAGAGGAAATGCATCTCAAGTACACCAATTAGTAGGTATGAGGGGGTTAATGTTGGATCCACAAGGACAAATGATCGATTTACCTATTCAAAGCAATTTACGTGAAGGACTGTCTTTAACAGAATATATAATTTCTGCTACTGATTTGAGGCATTGGAATTGGCAACGAGAGAGCACCAATAACCTCCCCAGCACAATCACGTACGATAACTCCAATGCCAGCTGAATTGGTGGACCTAAATGTGGCTGCATCAAAGTTCACCTTATAGAAATTATTTTCTGGGGGTCTCCATTGCTGCGTAACGATTGGATCAGGGGGAGCTGGGGGCTCGGACTGAATTGCAAGGAATTCTTGGAGGAGGGTACCAGCCATACTACAAATCTTGGTGAGTGGATGAACTGGGCGACCAAAGTGGTTAGCATTACGCCTATTCCACAGCAGCCATGCCGTGATTGAGAAAAGTTCCAGCCTGAAGTCGTCCTTAGAATGCATGAACCCGGAAAAAAGGTCGCTGAATGACACTGGCTGCCCAGCTACGTCTTGGTGGAACCACTCCATTGAAAGCCACACACGCAATTTCTTTGCAAAACCAAAGAGCATGCAGTGTGTCCTCTGTTCGATCCTGGCAGCCATTATAGATTTCTGTTGTGACAATATGGCGATGGTAAAGCTTCGCCAAGGTGGGTAGAGCATTATTACACGCCTTCCAAATGAAATGCTTGATTTTATTTGGGGTCCGGAGCTGCCAAATTCTCTTCCAGAATTGTCCCTGAGCCTCTGGGTTTGAAGGACCTGCACTAAGAGCTATATCACATGATATAATCAGTTTGTAGGCACTACTAGTAGTGAACTTACCCGAAGGGGTACAAGCCCAAATGATTCGGTCAGGGGGGAGCCTTTCACTCAAAGGAATGCCAAGAATTTCCGATGCTTCTTGAGGCAGAAACAGCTGTTGCACTACATCGGTTTTCCATGCTGCATTGTCTTAGTCTATGAGTTCACAAACCTTAGTATCAGGTGGCATCAGAGGGATAGGGAAACAACAGACCTGCTCAGCTGTGAAGGCAGCCACTTGTCCTGTTTTATACGGACTGATTTACCATTGACAAAGCGCCATACCATCCCTTTTCGAATCATGTCTCTTGCGCTAAAGATGCTCTTCCATGCATAGGACCCAACCCTTGAGTCTTCTGCCTCTAAGATCGAGCACTCAGGGAAAAATCTAGCTTTGAAAACTCGATAACATAAGGAATCCGGGTTATTGATCATCCTCCATACTTGCTTGGCTAATAGAGCTTCATTGAACTTCTCAATTTCTTTGAAGCCCAATCCCCCAACTTCTTTGGCTTCGCATAATCTCTCCCACTTCGCCCAATGCACCTTTCTACTACCACAGCTATAACCCCACCAGAACTTCCTGATTAAGACTTCCAATTCTTTTTTAAGACCCCTAGGGAGCTTGACGCAATTCATCGTGTATGTTGGAATTGCTTGAATGACTGATTTGATAAGGACTTCCCTCCCGGCTTGAGATAAAAGCTTTTCCTTCCATCCTTGGAGTTTTTTCCACACCCTTTCTTTCAAGAATACAAAGCTTTGCCTTTTTGCACGGCCTACAAGTGCAGGTAACCCCAAATATTTTTCATATTGTCTAATAGTTGGGACACCCAGAAGTTGTTGAATTCGAACCTGAGTATCTTGGGGGGTATTTGAGCTGAAAAAAATATTTGTCTTGTCCCGGTTAATTTTCTGCCCTGAACCTCTCTCATAAATGGCTAGGATATCTAGGATTTTTTGACATTCTTCCTCCTTAGCGCGACAAAATAGCACACTATCATCTGCAAAAAATAGATGTGATACCCTTGGGCCATTTCTACAAATTGACACCCCTTGGATAAGCCCCTCCACTTCAGCTTTGTGAATCAAGCTTTGGAGTCCCATAGCACATATGAGGAAAAGGTATGGAGACAAAGGATCACCTTGTCTCAGGCCCCGACTCGGTTTGATGTTTCCTACAGGTTGGCCATTAAGGAGAACAGAATAGAAAACAGAATTTAAACAAGACATGATAAGACTAACCATCCTCTCCCCAAGTCCCAAATGTCTCATTATTTTTTCCAAGAAAAGCCACTCCACCCGGTCATACGCTTTGCTTAGTAGGTTTATTGTTATGTAAGTAACGGATTAATGCATTTCCTCAATAGCTAAAAGAGACCTCATAATCTTCTTGTTGTTCCATAAGAGTAAAGCTTTATCTTCAGCAGCTTAGGCATGTCCTTGAGAGATTCTTTTCCCTTGCTAAATCTCACATTGGAGAATTGTTCAGAAGGCTAGAAAGATGGATCTTGATAGCAAATATTAATTTTCTAATTGCACTATTAAAGGAAATTAATACGGAGTCATAGAGTAAGGGTTTCATGTTCATATTATAGGAAGAAGGGAATTTTTTTTTGTCCACTAGTTGTTATTTTCAGTGGAGAAAATTTGCCAACATGAGTTATTTAATAAACTTTGTGTGACTGGTTCTTTGTTTAGTCAAAGGATGACTGTATCAAATAAGAAGTAATCTGCATTTTATTATTGCAAAGGAAAAAAAAAAATTGGCTTACAAACTTTATGCTAGTTTATATCTGAAGCAAAATATGATTGTAGAAATGCAACTTCAATTATTATTTTTTACTTTTTTTGGTGGACTTTTTTGGGTCTCTATTGTGGTAACAATAGATGCTAAAAGCCTAAAAGTAACAATGGTATTTTCACAATATTGCATTAATGAAAAAGATCACATTTGATAGCTCACTGATGTTTTTTGTTTGAACCCTACCTTTCTTATCTCTGCTATCTATTTATTAATAATAAAATTCCTAGAACCTAGATTGGACGAATTCAATTCCATTGAGGCCTTTTAACTTTTGATTCTCACTTTTTAGTTGGCTGATAGGGAGGTTAAGATGCTGTGTTTATTGGAGTATTTATGTTGCTAACTACTTATTTAAAAGCAAAAATTTTCTATGTTGCTAACATGTTGCTTGTGTTTCAGTTCTCATATGAAAAGCCTATCTATAAATGGAAAAGGCCTAGTTGTTGCAAATTCCTACCATTTCCATGTTGGTGGCATTGCTTGAAGAGTGTCCAAATTGAGACCTTGAGAGGATATGCATATACAAGGATCTCAAATAGGTATCTTTTAGAGAACGCAGAAATCTTGGGAATGGTCTCATAGATGTGACTTGTGAAATCTTTTAGTTAAAATGATTTTTGTAAAAGTGAATGTTTTGTAAGATTACTTTGGACATTTATCAACTAAATATTTTGTAAACAAACCCCCCCCCCCCCCCCCCCCCCCCACCCTCTTTTTACTTGTGGTAAAAATCTGTCTATTGATTTTGGTATTTGAGAATGAAGTATGCCTACCAAACAAATTATAGAAAATAAGAATCTTACCTTTCCTCCTACCTTTCTATCCTCACAATAGACTCATTAAAATAGATTCAAAATGTGCTTACAAAACTGCTTGTGGAGAAACTCACACACAAATATGTTAGCTCACTATAATAGGTATGTTCTTCGCAAATAATTAAGGAAAAGATTTCTCTCCAAGAGAGAAACCCTTCAAACTCCTCATATATTTTTTATTAGACGTGAATTTTAAAAATCTAATTGCTGAATTGTATGTTTATTATTGTTCATAACTCGCATGTTAAATTTCGTTCAAATTGGATGTTATTTATTAGTTGATTAATAAACTTGTTTTTTACGCAAAATTTTAGACCACAAAAATTTTAAATTTAAACTTTTGATTGATGATATAGCAATTGAACTTTGATCTTCTTGAAAGGCTTAGTTTAGTTGGGAAATTATATGGTTTTTTTAATAGGTAAAATTCAAGCATAGTTGGGAAATTATCATAGTTTTGAAACCCGGACCGTTTAATGAACCGAGAAAAGAAGAGGTTCAAGGTATTTAAGGTCGGATCAAGATTCAACCGAGATCAAACCGTGATGTGTCATTTAATTTTTTTTTTTAAATATATTTGATATTTAAATTGGTTTATGTTCATTAATTTTTCATTCTTGACCAACAAGATGTGTGTGGCCCAATGATTTGCAAGTTGGAGATGTTATCTCACTTGTTGTGAGCAGGTATAAATGATGCTCCATTCTCTCATGAATATGAGACGAGGAAACACCATTTCACTAAACTCCTAGAGTACCTAAGAATTTTCATATTAACAAGGAGAATAACAATGAATTCTGCTACTCATCCAAAATCACTCCTCTACATGCAGGGCTGGCCAAACAAAATTAGGAGTCTAGGGCGAAAGATTTTTGTGGGGCCTTTTATATATAAATATTAATTAAATAAAATTATCAAATACTACTCTGATTGAGATTAATTTGATGCATTAAATACATAATTTAATGAATAATTCTAACTAAAACTAATGTAAATTTCATAAAGAGAATTGACTATTTTAGTTGAAACATAAATTTTAGCAAAGAGAGAAAAAAAAAATATTATCTTTTAAAAAAGAATATTACTTTATCTATGATGATACATAGTTAAGTAAATTTGTAATCTAATTTTTAAGAGACAAAGATAGATATTATTTTGTGTGTGGCGTTGTAGGAGATTAGTTTATAAAAACTAAAGTCTCAAACTATTAGGAGAGATTAATTATCATTGATGATATAACACATTTGCAACCTTTTTTGAAAGTATTTTAGGGTTTCAATTGGGTTAGGTCTCTATTAGTCTCATATTTTGAAAGCCTTATTAAAAATTAAAAAAATGAAAATGCTAAAGGTACCACAAAATGTTCACAATATGATATATTAATAATTGTGATTGATGAACTTCAATTACATAATTAATGAATATTTGAATTACTTTTTTGTGATTGGTGACTTGTCAGTTTAAAAGCCTATAGTAAAATTTGTGGCATCCTTTAACATTACTAAGGAAAAAAAGGCAAATTCTACTCACATACCTTGAGATTTTGACTAATAGCAATCAGGTCCAAGACTTTTCAAAACATACCAATATGGTCCCTTAAGCCAGTACCTAAAAACTGTTAGGCTAGTGAGTCATTTTTTTTTCAGCTGTCTTAGGGGTTAAGTTGGATTTTTTTTCAAAATAACAATAAAACACTAACTATATAGTTAGTAAACTAAGGTTTGAAACAAATTTGGTTTATAACAATTCGAGTCCTTTGGACTCGATTTCACTGTAGCAAATCGAGTTCAAGACACTCGATTTCAATGTGCTAGCATGGCTGACGTGGAAAATGAATACACGTGGAAATCGAGTTCTTAAGGCTCGATTTCACTGTTCATCATCTTCTCCATCTCTTTTTTTTTTTTCTCCTCCATCTGCCGTCCCACAAGCTTCTTCCCAGCCCCCAAAATCAAACCGACGGACCAGATATCAACGGCGGAGTAATGAGTGGATCCGAGTAGAACCTCCGGTGCCCTGTACCAGAGAGTAACGATCTTGTGCGTGTAGCTTTTCAGAGGAACGGTGAAGGCGCGTTCGAGTCCAAGATCTGCGATCTTCAGAATCCCCCTGTCCTTGTCGACCAGCAAATTCTGGGGCTTGAGATCGCGGTGGAGAACGCCGTGGGAGTGGCAGTGAGCGACGCCCTTGCAGAGCTGGACCAGGGCAGGAGGGAGGGGCCGGGGATCGGCGCACTTGCGATGAGAATCGATGAGCTTTTTCAGTTCGATTCCAGGTACTCGAAGATGAGGTAGAGAAGAGGCTTGCCGTGCTTGTTGAGGGAGCGTTTGACGCAGAGGAGGCGGACGACGTAGAGAGATTGGGAGAGCATCTGGAGCCCGACTTCGCGGAGTGTGCGGTTGGGGGAAAAAAAGAAAAAAAAAAAAAGAGAAGGAAGGTAGCAGATGATGAACAGTGAAATCGAGTCTTAAGGACTTGATTTCCACGTGGATTCATTTTCCACATCAGCCATGCTAGCACATTGAAATCGAGTGTCTTGAACTCGATTTGCTATGGTGAAATCGAGTCCAAAGGACTCGAATTGTTATAAACCAAATTTGTTTCAAACTTTAGTTTACTAACTATATAGTTTGTGTTTTATTGTTATTTTGAAAAAAAATCCGGTTAAGTTGGCTTTAGGGGTTCTGATTGGCATTAGCCCAAATTTCAGTGTATGGAAGTGGAATTTACCCAAAAAAAAGTGTACAACTATTTGAAAAAATTCATATATATTTTTATATAAAATTTAGGGTCGTTTACAACAGGGATATGCCTTTTTTTTATTTTTATTTTTATTTTTTTAGGGGGTAGAAATCTTTTTTTATGGTGGGGGCTTAAGGCCCTAAGCTTAAGTTGCCTAGGGCTTGTGCTGGCTCTGCCTACATGCCAGACTACTTCCTCCCTTGATCCAGACTTAAAACTTTCCATGGATTTGGGTCATGGGTTAGAATGATTACACGTTAGCTTCGTGAGTGTATGATGGCTGTGTAATGTGGGCCCTGATGTCTGCAATTGACTATGGATGGGTATTGGGCCTTAAGGTTATGATGTATAATATGCCCGAAAGAAGTGGTCTTTCTCAACAGACTCATAATTAAGATATTGGTGAAAATTAGTAAATTCTGACAAAGCGAACAGATTTTCAAGAACGACATTGACAATCCGGGTCACAAAAATCATCCGGTCCACATCCACATACAAACACAAACGTCATTACACCTTGGAAATAAATTCCTGAGATTTGATAAGTATAAGATTAATAAGGCCCTTAAAGTCAAATAGAGAATCTTTATATGGATATGATCATATGATCCTCTTCCTCTATATATACTCGTGTGATCCAAAAGTCTTCCAGTTGTTCTTGTAGAGAGCTCAGTCTCAATCTCACACTCAATCAGACATGGAGTCCAGCTTCAAAACCCAACCACTCCTCCTTCTCCTCCTTCTCTTCACCTTCTCTTCTTTTGCTGAATCAAACCAGGTACTTTTTCTTCAACTCTCTTCTCCATACTCAGTCTCATTTCAACTTTTCTTTTTCTTCTGCAAAAAAAACTTCTGGGTTGTTGAGAAAACCATGGAACATAGAAGAAAAGATAAGACTTGGACCCTTTTGATATTTATGGGGGCTTTTTTTTTTTTTTTGGGTTGTGGTTTACTTGTTTTAGTTTCTTCAAAGTGAAGTTCCGCTGGAGTCAACTGTTCTTTATGTCATAAAGAAATAAGGCTGAACATGTAACTCACTTGTATTCATAATTCAATCAACATTTAGAAAACAGAAACAAAACTATGACTATGTTCCATATTTACTTTCTGGGTTTTTCTTTTTTTACCAAACTGGAGTATTATGTTATGTAATTTTTATTATTTTTGAAAAAAAAAAATGTTTCAGTTTTGTAATGCTGGGATTGAGTATGGTGAATCGTCATGTGGGGTTTCGTCTTCATCGTCGAAGATATTGATTAAAGGGGGAACTGTTGTGAATGCTCATAGAGAGGAGGTTGCTGATGTTTATGTGAAGGATGGGATCATTGTTGCTGTGAAGCCTAATATCAAGGTACTATCTTTTTTTTTTTTTTTAAATGTTGTAGTTATGTAAATCTACTAAATGCTTTGTTTTGAATTGGTATAAATTGTGTGTTGTATTGTTAATTGATGAGAGACTGGTGTTATCAATGGTGGGATTGGATCATGTCATATTATATTGGTAAAAGACTCTTGAACATTGTATGGTGTTGGTTCTGTATGTTATATTGGACTTAGACTCAGGGCCCTATGTTTAAGTCCTACACTTATGTAATTTGCATTAGAGGGGATAACAAAGATGTTGGCTGTATGGAATAAATAATATTGAGCTCTCCCACTTACTTTTGGTCTGTTTTCCTGATGCATATATTTGTTGGCTGACAGACTAGAAAAGTCTAAGAATAAATGTCTTTTGGATGGTTAGTGAAATTGAGTTAAAAACCAGTTGGCGGACTGGAAGATAGTTTTTTCCCTTATTCAATTAAGAAACTTGGGTACTATAGAACTTACCTTACACTACACATAACCAAACTCTCTTAGGGAAACTCTTATAGTGGTTTGTAAAAGTGAGACATACACTTTGGAGGCATGTTGTGGGTTTGTAATGTGGGAAGAGCTGGATCAATGGACTGCTTTTATGGAAGTTCTTGTAGGATATCCTTATGATGGTGTTAGGAGTGGCTAGGAAGTCCATAAGATTCTTGTGTAAGATGTAGTTGATGGTAGGAAATTCCAATTTTGGCATGATTTTTGTATGGGGAGGCTTTACTTAAAGCAGCTTTTCTAGACATTTGAGCTAGAGTGGTACAGGATAGCAAGCTAAAGTATACAAGTGACTCCAAAGGGGGCATTCTAGGGTGTTTTGTGTGTGTGTGTGTGTGTGTGAGTGTGTGTGTGTGTGGCTATGGAAGAGTATAATTGTGTTGACATTCCCTATAAGTGACTCTTTTTGCATGGATAGTTGTTTTCTGAAAGATTCTTATGATGGAGAATCAAGAAGAGTGTGTAATATGTAAGCACAATGAAGAGAGGATGGATCATCTTCTGCTACATTGTTCTTTTATTATTTTTAAGGGAGATTTGGTCTCTACAATTTCATTTTCTAAGATCTCTTGGGTAACTCTGAGGGTGGTAGTTGAGATGCTGGCTAGTTTGGAAAAGATTCTTATGGTGGAGAATTTTGTTTACCAATGACAGTTCATTATCATTTGGTATTGCATTTAAGTGTAGCAAAGGGATGATAGTTGTATTCTGGTACATTGTTTTGTAGCTCGGAGATGTGGTCTCACTATCTTCTGGAGCTTCTGGTTAATGTATTCTTGATGATGGTTTATATTCCAGCGAGTTGGAAATAGGGTTCAAACGCATGAGGTTTTGTGAAGTTTTATAGCTATACATTAATACTTTTGTGGTATATTGGTGGTAGAAAAAATAGTAATAACATGTTTGAGGGTGTTGAGCTCCTTTGGACATGCTCAAGCTCTTGTTTTGTCTTGGGCTGGATGGCTTCCCTGAATGTTTTCCATCTCCGGTCTCTTAGAGTAACTAATGTTGAAAAAGGTGGATGATATATTTCATGCTATTGGCTATTTCAGCCAGCCATCCATGCGGATGCATTTGAAAATAGCCCTTTAAGATCCACACTTTTGGTGTACTATACAATACTGAGTTCATTCTTATTGGAAAAAAAAAAAAAAAAAACGAAATAAATAACTCATCTGTCATAGGGCACTGAAATACCAAAAGAAACAATTTCTAGCTCATTGTAGCTCTAGGCTACTGGCAGATTAAGATTTTAAGCTACTATGCATTATTAACACATGCCTTTTCCATTCACAAATGTTTTTTAGGCAATAATTACCCCGTTATAAATTTTCTTTCATGCATATGTGCCCTTTTCTTGCCTTGTTGGTTGTTTACCTTTACGTTTCCTTTCGGGGGTTTTTTATTTTTTTAATCTTTTATTCCATGCTTTCTATTGTTTGATTTATGTCTGACCTGTCTGATGGCCTTTTGCAGGTTGGTGATGATGTTACCGTGCTTGATGCCACTGGAAAATTTGTCATGCCAGGTTATTTTTTCATATTATAAAAAATAATTACAGGTTAGATCACTATAAGTGACTTCACTCTTTTGAGTATGGTGGGACATTTGGAACCTAAGTGTACTATTATGTAATACTTTTCAATGACATTTACAGATTCAGAATACAGCATACAGATAGACTATTTCTTCTTTGTTGTATTTATTTTGAACCTCATATATGAAATGGGATCGAAAATTTCATACTCAAAAGGCTTCCAGATTCACAATGTCCCTTTTGCCATATCTTATGAAGTTGGATGAATAGTTTCTGGTCTTGCATGGCATGCCACCATGGTGGGATCCATCAAGTTGAGTTGCAGTCTTTCTTGCATGTTGGCAATAGCTCCTATTTTTATTCTTCAGCCTGTCTGCACTTATCCTCTCAAAGACAAGATTTATTATTAATATTCACAAGCTGTCAGTTGGGTTTTCAGTTCTTTTTTTTTTTTTTTATTGATAGGTCTGTTCATTTTATCTGAGTTTAATAGCTTAGTTCTTTTCTGTTTCCAACACCAATTTGTAATTACGTAGATCTGATCCTGATGTACTCTATGACTACATTTGTTACCTCGACAGGTGGAATTGATCCTCACACACACCTAGCTTTTGAGTTTATGGGCACCGAGACAATTGATGACTTCTTCAGTGGTCAGGCTGCAGCCTTAGCTGGTGGAACAACAATGCACATTGACTTTGTTATTCCAGTTAGTGGGAGTCTAACAGCAGGTTTTGAAGCCTACGAAAAGAAAGCAAAGAAATCTTGCATGGATTATGGTTTCCATATGGCAATTACAAAATGGGATGAAGTTGTTTCAAAAGAAGTGGAAATCATGGTTAGGGACAAAGGTTAGTTTTCTTATATTTTCTGTTTGTACTGTTCAGATTTCTTCTTATTTGGACCTTTGCGAACGCTTCTTTGATTTCCTCTTTTCATGTATATGCCATCTTATAGGTATAAACTCTTTCAAGTTCTTCCTGGCCTACAAGGGGGCACTTATGATTAATGATGAGCTTCTATTAGAAGGGTTTAAGAAGTGCAAGTCCCTTGGTGCTTTGGCTATGGTCCATGCAGAAAATGGAGATGCGGTATATGAAGGACAGAAAAGAATGATAGAACTTGGTATTTTTGGTCCAGAGGGACATGCTCTTTCGAGACCTTCATTGGTAACTTTTAGAATTATGTATATATGCATGTATGAATGTATGTATGTACTTATGTATGTATATGGTTTTTCCTTCAGACTACTCCATTCTATATATCAATCATAGTTTGACCCTCAGCAAATTTGGTAGTCCTATGATGATGGACTATGATTACTGTTTGAATGGCCTCGTCTTTCATAAAGAGTATACATTCCGGTAACCGTAATGATTCAGTTATGTGTGCTTGAGCTTTGTAGGGACTTTACACTGTTTCACCAATTACATTAATGCATTTGGAGGACAATTAATTATAAATTAGTGAGGAGAATACGATACATGTGGTTATGCCACATGCTGTAGACAACACTCAAAATGTGGGAAGGAAATTATCCTAGAGGATAGTGAGTGAAAACAACCTTGATTTTAAATTAAGGGAAGATCAACCTTTATTTTTTTCTTTTGGAAACATTGAGCAAGCATCCTATTTGGAAGTGGTTAGTGAGTATTTCTTGGTGAAGGTGGTGATCAAGTTCAGGTTGAAAGTTGGATCTTGATATTCCTGCT
Organism: Lithocarpus polystachyus; assembly: GCA_033629205.1. Lineage (NCBI taxonomy): Eukaryota > Viridiplantae > Streptophyta > Magnoliopsida > Fagales > Fagaceae > Lithocarpus > Lithocarpus polystachyus. The sequence continues at coordinate 17,338,566 of CM066166.1, read as the reverse complement.
TTCATATTCAAGACCTAGTTAGGAGAGATCAGTGAAGGCTGAGATGTCTGATGGTAAGGTACCGATGATACTCCAAGATGAAACCAGTGCATCTAGACTCATCTTAGAAGTGAATCTGCTCTATGTTCCTGTATTCTCATTCAAGACACGGCTGGGACTGTGTTGCAACCATGTCCCAGCCTTCTCTTGACCATGGCAAAAATGAAAAAAAATTGTTTTTGCCAGACACTCCATGGACATGGACACACTGGGCTTTTCCCTCTGACTGTGATTCCTACATATGCTGTGGCCAGACTAATGAATAAAGCAGTTGATCTGTTCTATTTATCATGGTTGTTTCCTTAAAAATTTATTCCATGAATATCTTTGAAGAAATTCTCCTTGTATGATTTGACTATAATAATACCTGTACAGCTGGAAGCAGAGGCAACTGCTCGAGCAATTCGTTTGGCAGGTTTTGTCAATACTCCCCTCTATGTAGTTCATGTAATGAGCATTGATGCTATGGAAGAAATAGCTACAGCTCGGAAAAAAGGTCTTCAATTCTATAATCTTACAAACTCTGTTTGATTTAATAAAGTTTATTTGATGGCAGCATTAATCTACAATTATGGAGAATCATTTTATTAATAGTAAAAGTTGCATCTTTACATTTGAAATTGGGCTTTCACTTATTTTGAGGGAACATTCTTTGCAAACTTCCTTAACAAAATATTAATCTAAGACATGAAAATGATTTTCATAGGATGTGGCCATATGGTTCTAAAGGTTATGAACTAGACACACAGACACTGATATAGACACGCACGCAAACACCCAATAAATATGTACATGGGTGATTAAGATCCCAAGAATTTTATTTTCCCCCATCCTAGCTGATTGATTTGGTTTAAGTGTCATCTTCAAGTCATTGGCCTTCAGTTCTAGAACTCATGTATGCTGATCTCTAGATTTCTTTTTTTTTTTTTTAGATGATTATTGTTTAAGGAAGATAAAAAACTCGTCTTTAAATTGCAGGGCAGAGGGTTATTGGAGAACCAGTAGTTTCTGGGTTAGCCCTTGATGAATCTGGGGTTTGGGATCCTGACTTCGTCACTGCAGCAAAGTAAGATCCTGCATTACTTTTCATTTTTCATTTTTATTTATTTGTATCTTTATATTTAGATATATTCTGTCAACTTTTACAAACAGTATCATCTTCATGTTTCAGGTTTGTCATGAGTCCCCCTATTAGGGCATCTGGACATGATAAGGCCCTTCAAGCTGCCCTTTCAACAGGAATTCTGCAGGTTCCTACCTCATCATTAGAGAAGATAGTGCAATCATAACAGCTGGGACCTTAATGACACAATAAAAAAATTATGTTTTTTGATAAGTAGAAAAAAATTATGTTTTTTGATAAGTAAAAAAAAAAAACATTGGTGTTCTTATTATCCGTGACATGATTACTCTCCAAAATTTTAGCTTCTAACTATGTGCTAGCAAACCATATAACCTTAAATTCAGAATATTTTCGTTTGACTGATTGCCTACAACCTGACCTTTAATATATTGGTTTTGTGGAGATCTTTGAACTTGTTTCTCTGGAAACTTTTGCATTTTGCAGCTTGTAGGAACCGATCATTGTTCCTTTAATTCTACACAAAAAGCTCTAGGGATTGATGATTTCCGAAATATTCCAAATGGTGTCAATGGTAATCACAAGTTTTAGTCCCTGCTATTTCTGAAATGACATTGTTCTGACTAATTATCTCGGGCCAATACTTTATTACACTTTCTAATACTTCTCTGTGGTAATCGGTAATCTTTAGGTATTGAGGAGAGAATGCATGTGGTATGGGATATTATGGTGGTAAGCTGCAATGGATTTCTTGCTCATTCCTTCAAAATAATCAGCTTGAGTTAGAATCTATCCTAGAAATTGCTCCTTTTTCTCAGATTTATGTATTCATGCAGGAATCTGGCCAAATTTCTGTCACTGATTATGTTCGGATAACAAGCACAGAATGGTATGCTATTACTCTGACTATTGTGGTAATGTAAAAAACTAAATGAGAATCTTATAAAAAATAAGAAATAAAATGATAACTGAGTGAGAAAGTGTGGGATTATGTGTTTTATGATCTGATCCCCACTAAGCTGTCTGACATATGTTGAAGTTATCTCACCATCAGCAATTTTTTCAGTGCTAGAATCTTCAATATATATCCAAGAAAAGGAGCGATTCTTCCTGGATCTGATGCGGATATAATCATATTCAACCCAAACTCAAGCTTTGAAATAACTGCGGAGTCCCACCACTCTAGATCAGATACAAACGTTTATGAGGGAAGGAGAGGAAAGGTAATGTTTGTATCAATAATGTAGTTGATCTGTTGATTACCAATGCATTATAAAATAGGCTAGCCATTGTAATGTGAGAAGGATATAATATCAATTAGATTATATTTTGTTTGCACCTATCATTTGTAGAGACAGCAACTCACAAAAATTCACACACAAGTAAACAGCCATATGTGTCTTTGTAACTTGATAATATTGAACATGTCTTATTACATTTTGAAATATGTTTTTGTGTGCAAAAGAAGAATAAATGATTAACAGTCATGAAAGTAATAAGAGAAATACTAGGTTCACAACATTTCTTACAACATTTTCACAACAAATCCTAGTTGGCAAGTTGTTACAGGTTTTAAATTTAAATCCAACACTGAAATTACTTTTTTACCCACTAGTAACAGCAAATAACAACTTGTTAACTAGGATTTGTTGTGAAAATGTTGTGAGAAATGTTGTGGACGTAGCAGTTCTCAAGTAATAATTGTGTAAAGTATTTTTTTTTTTATATAGGTAAGAATAACTTTATTGAAAAGAGATTACTTTATGAAGAAAAACATTAAGTAGCCTAAAGAATTACAATTGAAAAATATTTCTTTAAATTTATGAATGGAAATAATAATTGTGTAAAGTTACTTGACAAAACACATAACACGCTCATAATTCACTAGTTCCTTTTGTTTAAATTTTTAGAACAATCGGTAATTTATCAATGTATTAGAGAAGGTAGTCTTGCGTTCGAACTCTGACTTTGCTCTTCCTACCATCTAAAAAGTTAAAAAATCCCATGGGTTAGGCCCGGCCACTTAATAAGGGGGGAGTCTAGGCTCTCACATGAAGGGGAGTGTAAGAATGTTAGTTAAATGATTAAATTTACTATTTTCTAATAGTTTAAGCTTTTGGAACAATTGGTAATTTATCACTATGAAACAAATGTTGCTCTGAAATTCTTGAGTTTATGATTGAGTTCCAGGCACCTTTGGACGTGAATGTCACATCAAAGTTTCAATTTTAGAATCATCCTTCAATAATAGGTGTGCGCTTACAAGGCAAGGCCTGTGAGCTATAATTTGTGGACAAGGACACAATTTTTTTGTCATGGCATGGTAACTTTCAACAATATAGATAGCGGGATAGGGCTATATATATGTCTTGATGACTTAATAATAGTAGGCTTATAGTTTAATGCATGTTTAAGTGTTTGTTTGTATGCAAAAAAAATGCCATGTCCTAAAACACTAGAGAAAATAAAAGGTCTATAGCTTTCTTAGAAAACAAATGAGGAACACCCTTTTATATCTGCACTTGTACATTGCGGAAATGAAGGTGAAATCTTCTGTAAGTGTCAAATGGAATATCTGACAGAGAATAGACGTGGGTTTCATTCCTCAGGTGCATAACATGCCAATTTTCATATGGTATAAAGCATAGCTAGTGATATCTAACTCTATATTTATAACTATCTGTAGATATAGTTCATATAACATCCTCTACTATTTTTAAGATGTTGCTTGTTCTCATGATTCTTTCATTAGATGGCTGTATTAATGTACAGATCGTGTTTCTGAAACCTTTGCAAGTAATCTTACCATCTGATTCTTTGCTCAAAAATGTCCCATTGGATAAGAAAAATGGCTTCTAGAAAGAATAGATGAATGTAATTTTGGTTAAGCTTAGTTGATTGATGTTTCTAGATTCATATTTTAGTATTTTTCATTGATACTGATGTAATCTTTGCTTTTTGGTGGTTTATAAGCATATCAATTCGTCTTTTGTTTTTACTTCATATTGCAGAAACATGACCGCAAAGCCATGCCATTGCAATGTTCAACAAAAAACTATCATAAATGAAATTAAAGTTTAAGGAACTCAATCTAGTTTTTAGTCTTGTCATCCATAGTCTTTAACTACTCTTTAACTTTGTTATTAATTCTTATAGACCATCTTTTCCTCTCATAATTCTATATTTTGCTTCCCCATCATGAACCTCGCTCTGGTCATGATTAACTTGTCCGTATTTGCTTGAATTTGTAATTTTTTGAGTCCTCTCTCTCTCTCTCTCTCTCTCTCTCTCTCTCCCCCTGTGAGAGCATGCACTCTCCTAAACTTTGTCATTTAAAGTAAGGTTTTTATAAGTTCATATTATGTTCTCTTAGGGAAAGGTTGAAGTGACAATCGCTGGAGGAAGAATTGTTTGGGAAAATGATGAGCTGAAGGTTGTTCCTGGTTCTGGAAAGTATGTAGAAATGCCACCTTTCACTTATCTATTTAATGGAATTGACAAGGGAGATGCTGAGTACCTGTCTTCACACCGAGCTCCAGTAAAGCGATTTAAATCCACAGATTAATATTGCACTTTCTATCATTTTTATAGTTCTTTTACTTTCTTATCACCTAGAGGGTAAAGAATATATGATACTCTAGTATATATGACCTTGAGTTTGTATAAAAGAAAAATAAATGAGAAGATGCTACTAGCATCACCTCACTGGGTGAAATGTATGTGAATATATCTTTGCATGTACATTGAATGTAACTCTAATATCACTGTTTCTAATTTTGTTATTTTCTGATTTCATTGCTTTATTTTGCTGCATCTGAAGAACTTCTCTTGCTTATGTAGCACACTTAAATCAAATAGTAAATAGCATATGTAGCACATTAGATTACAGAATTTTTAGAAAAATAAATTAAATTAAAGAGAGACTGAAGCTGTGTATGCTTAATTAATTGATGAGCACGTGTCATCTGTAATTTTACAGGCCAGAACTCAAAATTTAGCAAGATGGTACCAGATTGAAAATTGGCCTGCGTTCTTAAAAAATTAAGGCCTAATACAGCAATTGATGTAGGTCAGAATCTTCCTTTTCCTCTGCATGGCAATACAAATATAATGGTAATAAAGAAGAATGGGAGGATTGAGTTAGTACCATCCCCCTCTTTCCAAAACAGTTTATTTGAGTTGGAGACTTACACGTTGTTTATATATATATATATATATATATATATATATATATATTATACTTAATATTAACTATTAATATAGAATAGAATTTCTATTTTGTATATAAAAAAAAACTATTAATATAGGAATATTGCCTTGTTTAATATATATATATATATATATATATATATATATTAAGAGTAGGTAAGCATACAATACACTCTACAAATGTAATGATCCATATGCACTTAAAAAAAAAAATTGTATACAATCTTGAGATTGTATTGGTCAACATCCGTTTGGTCAACGAACGTTAATCAATTCAAGCGAGAACTTTTGCTAAACTAATGAAGAAGAATTGTTTCTCCAACTAAGATTTATAAATTACATATAGTAACAAATTCATATACAACATTGAGCAAAAAAATAAGAAACAAATTCAGATACAACAAGTCATGGTGACAACATGATATTGAGTAGGAAATTGGACTAATCAAGGCAATTTTACATATATCATGCTTTATAATTTACATATTCTTGTTTCTAGCATGTTATTCACATCCTAAAAATGTTACTAGCATGTTATAGAAGACAAGGAATAAAATAAACAGCATGTAAAGTAAAGAACAAAAAAAAAAAAAAAAAAATCTAGGTTTCTTGGAGAGACTACGTATGCATGACTGAAGCTATGTACGCAAGGATGAACATGCATGCACGTCCAGAGGCAGAAACCCTATAATTTTACAAATTTTAACCTAACCTAAACAGCCGTGGGCTAACTACGGTCGAAAGGGGCATTGCATGATTTTGCAATGTAAGTCCAGAGGACTCGTCCATATTTAGCTCAACGAGTCAACAACCCTATTTGGCAATTTCCAATCAAATGAATGCACTAATGTGCCAAGAATGTACTCAACTAGCACGATTCCCTTCCTAGTCCTATCAAAAATGGAATTAATTCAAAATCATTTCCTCTTGGATCAATTTTTGCATTTTTCCCTCTCTGAAACCTTTCAGATGTGAAATCCAATGGGTTTTCCCACACATTAGGGTCACACCTTATTGCCCATATGTTCACACTAAACCTAGTGTTCTTTTAAATTAGGGACAGATTCAGAAATTCAAGCTGGGGGGTGGGGGCCAGAGATAAGTGAATTTTTTTTTTTTAAAATTCAAATTCGCATCTATATAATATTAACAAGCTATCAACCAAGAGAAATACACAAAAATCGTTGTTTCTTAATATATTAGGATACAATTACTTACCAAGAAAAACAAAAGACACAAAATATTATTGTTTCTTAATACATTATCTATAAAAAGGGTATTCAACACTATCTTATAAATTTATCTAACGTCAAATTACTAGTTTTAGTATAATGAGTTAACAACAGGCACAAGTGAATCACTGTTATCTTCTTGAATTTGTGTGTCAATTTAGTATATTATATGATTTGTCTTTATCTTTTGTTTGTCTTTATCTCTTTTTTCTGTCACTCACCCAATCCCACTACCGGTGCTATGAATTTATTATGCACTACCAACAGACACTTTTCCTAACTTTACCATTTTTATTCCTTGAAAGATAAATCATTGTTCAGTCTATTGACTCTATTCCTATTTCTGTCACTTGTCCCAATTTTATTGCCCAACCACTAGACAACAAATAGTTAAACACTAATATATTTTCTAATTTCTACAGACTCTACTCTCTCTTTTATGATCTTTTCTATTTAATATAAGAGGCAGAATCACAATCACAGAGAGACAAGACTCACAACTCACAAAAACAGAGTCTCAAAGCCAAAGAGCCAAAAAAAAAAAAAAACACAAGCACAAATTCATATATTCAATTCACAATCACCATCATCACTCATCAGTAAAAACTAAAAACACAAATACCACAAGCACAGATTTTGAGATTCACAAACGCTATACAGGGACGAACCCAGGATTTTAAGTTGGAGGGGGCCGGAGTTGAGCGAAAAAAAAAAAATTTTCAAATACGTATCCATATAGTATTTATAAACTATCAACCAAGACAAATACTCAAAAATCATTGTTTCTTAATATATTAAGATACAATCATCTACTAACAAAAACAAAAGACACTAAACACTATTGTTTCTTTATACAATCATCTATGAAAAGGGAACTCGACACTCTTTTAAAATTTTCAAAATCAATCACAATTGAATCCAAACTAAATGTCGAAGTTATATCCTTTTTAATGTATAACATCAAAGCGTCACAACTAACAAAAACTTTTCTTTAACTTTACTTTTTTTTTTTCTTTTGTCTGTTACCCAACTCCACCTCCACTTGTCCTTGTCTCTATTATGCCCAACTACCAGTCAACAAAGAAAAAAGTTTTTTCTTTGTTGACTCAAAAAACTAATCTCTACTCTCTCTTTATCTCTCTTATCTATATAACAGAAGAGAGAGTCACAAACAAACAGACAGACACAGAGTGACAGTCACAAAGCCAAAAAAAAAAAAAAAAAAAACAACAACAACAACACCACATGCAGCAGCCGATTCAATTCACATTTCACAATTAGAAAAAACACAAACATGAAACACCCCACAAATCCACAATCACAAGGCACAAGCACAGTTTCTACTTTCTATGAATCTCAGATTCTCATATCACAAACACAAACATTTTATTAGGTTTTGAAATTTGAAGCAAGAGATAGAGTAAAATGTAAATACCTGTGAAGGCTGGAGCAGATCGAGCAAGTGGGTGGAGCGGTCTCGCCGGCGTGGCTCGCGTGGGTCTTCTCGCGTGCTTCACGGCATCACCGTTACGGCGTGGGTCTTCTCGAGTGGGTCTCGCCGGCGTGGGTCTTCTCGCGTGGCGTGGGTCTCACCAGCGGGCGGCGTGGGTCTCGCACTCTCTCTGTCTCTGAGTACTCTCTTCTCTCTGTGACTCTCTCGGTCTCTCCCTGTGTGTCACCTCTCACTGAGTCCCACTTTCCTTTCTTTTATTTTTTTTCTTTCTTTTTCCTTCGTGTCTTTTGTTTCTTCATTTGCAAGAGCTGAAGGCTTCTTCTTCTTCTTCTTTTTTTTTTTTTTTTTTTTTTTTTTTTTTTTTTTTTTTTTTTTACACTTAAACGGGTCATGGGCTGGTGGGCTGGCCGGTGATGGGCTGGGTTCATGAGATTTGGGAGGGGGGCTGGAGCAAAATTCTAAGGGGGCCGGAGCAAAATTTCAAGGGGGGCCCAAGCCCTTTAAAAAAAAAAAAAAAACTAGTTGCTAAAAAAAATTTATTTTGGGCCCAGGGGGGGCCCGGGCCCCCTTAGCCCCCCCCCTGGGTCCGTCCCTGACGCTATATTAGGCTTTGAAAGATAGATTAAATACTTGAGTGTGAAGTGTGAACTGTGAAGGTTGGAGCAACGAAGCTGGGCTGGGCAAATCGAGCAACCGGCGGCAAAATGCAGATGGGTCTTGCTGCGTTGTGGCTTGTTACCAGTAGTTGTTTGGGTCTGCATCTGCGAGATGGGTCTTGTGGTGGCAGCGTGGGCAGTGAGATGGGTCTCATGGTGGCCGCAGCATCACGGGGTGGGCAGCGGCAAGATGAGTCTCTCTCGCCTCTCAATTTCTCTCTATCTCGAGTCTTGACTAGTCTCTACTCTCTAAGTCTCTCTCGCCTTTCACTTTCTTTGTCTCGCACTCTCCCTTCATAATTTTTCTTTTCTTTTTCTCTTTCGTTTTTCCGTTCGGACCTCTGGGTTTACATTTTATTGGTTTTACTCTTTTTTTTTTTTTTTTTTAATTCACATGGCTGTCTGTTGGGTTAATGTTTCACAGGGGCCCAAGTCAATTTTTTTTTTTTGAAAACTAACCTGCTAATTTTTTTTTTTTTGGACCCAAGGGGGGCCCGGGCCCCCTTTGGCCCCCACTTGGGTCCATCCCTGTTTTGAATGTAATACCCATTCACTTCACACGCTTCGGTTGAGATTCTAGCCAAGTGTTCTTGTTGTTTCAACTTTTAACTATTGAATATTGCCGTTTATCCTCAAAAAAAAAAAAAAAAACTTTTAACTATTGAATATAAAGTAATGACATTTTTTTTTTAGTCATGTTAACAGATATCTTTAGGACAATTGTTAATAAATCACAATAGAATAATTTTGACATCATTTTTATAGGAAATATAAAAAATTGACAACAACATTTATTGTTTTATCATTCTTCCAATAAAATGTTTTTAAAAATAATAAATTTTCAGGTTTTATTGAACAAGGATAGCCATGGATCGGGTTTGGGTTTAGGTAGGGTATATCTTAACCCGGCTCAAAATTTTTATCCAAGGATATCCTTCTCTAAAACCCAATAAATAGTAAATACCCATACTTGATTCCTTTTGGAATTTTTACCCGTGGATATCCAAACTCAGACCCATCCTGACCCAAATTATTTTGTTTTTAAAAATAAAATTGGATCTAGTAAATTGTGTATATCTTTATTTTGTTTTTTGTTTTTATTTATTTATTTATTTAAAATATCTGAGCATGTGTAGATTTGTTTATTTTTTCACTCTGATTGTGTATGTTCAAAGATCTTTTCAATCACAAACAATTTGAAAATTTTGAACCAAAAGCACAAGATCCATGCTCAAACAAGCATATAAAAGGAATGAATAACAAATATGGGCCGGGCTTTCCACACGTGTAAGTTTATGTTTATATTTATATTTATTTTTAGGAATAAGCCTAGACGGTCACAACAAATTTTTTTTTTTTCCTGAGAAGATAGTCACGACACAATTGATAACAAATATTACAACAGTTATAAATTGAAATTATTAGTAATATAAAAAAATTGAAGTTTGTACAATAGGACTTAGATTAATAATATCCTAATACTACCTTGTATAGAAAACTTACTACCAAGACCACGAGTTAACAGATTACTTTTTTCCTTGAATCTGCACCAACCACAAGTTCTCCTATTTGTGACTTTGAGACTCCTCTCAAAGGTTTTGGATATTTTTGAATGTTTTTTATGCAGCAACTGAAACAACCATCAAGTTCTTGATGTGAATCTTGATCTTGATAGCTTTATGTGTGTGTTTGAAGGTAAACACCTCTTAGATCTTAAAAAGATTCAACACACAACTCAACAAAGACCTCTAAAACGTAGTTAGGGTTTTTCCTTTTATACTAGGAGTGAAACACTTTATCCTACACATCATATGGGCTTGGGCTGCGTTTGAAATACTGTAAAAAATTTCTGGTCTTCGATTCTTGATCGATTGAGTCTATTCATCGATCGATCGAGCCTTGCAGAAATTGAATAGTAATTTCCTGCAATTACTCGATTCTAAACTTACATTAAAACAAACTTTAAGCAAGTCTAAACCGAGATTAAATGTTTTGATTATGGTTTGCCAACATATACAAAATGAAGTTCTAATACATTTAGTTCCTAAAGTTTTAGAACCTAACAATCAGTAAACACTATAGGGTGAGAAAAAAGAAGAAGATAAATCAATTGTTACAAGTTCAAGAATGTCCTTATGGTTAGACTTTTTATTACGTTCAATATCATTCTTGAGCTGTTTAATTTAAAAAGCAAAACAAAAATAATCCATATTATTCTGTGGTATTTTTTTTTCTTTTTTCTTTTTTAAAGAATTAACCTTCTTAGAAAATGCTTAAATCCCTCTATACTGTAAATTTAATTATTCCCATTTAACCTTTATTTTTCTTTATCTCCCTTTTTTTATTTGGTATAAGAATTTTCGAACTTACCTTAATCGTGGCAATCTAACTGTCACATGTTTACGATAAGGTAGTTTTTTTTTTTTTTTTTTTGTTTTTTTTTTTTTGGTTTTGGTTTTATAGATAGATAGTCTTTCAAACTTATGTGGTTTGCCTTCATGATTATTTCGGACAAAATTGGCAAATGCCCTTTTCATGCAAAAAAAGTGGTATTTTGCTCAATTTCTCAAACTAATTAGGAAAATTCCTCTCTTTTATAACTCGATTTTCTAAAAATCGAGTTAAAAATTTTTTTTTTTGGAGCCCTATAGTAGCGTTTTAAGGAGCCTATAGTGGTGTTTTCAGGACCTATAGTGGCGATTTGAAACTCGATCTTCATGAACTCGAGTTATTGGCAAATTTTTTTATTTTTTTTACCTATAACTCGAGTTCATGGAGCTTGAGTTCCAAAATGCCACTATAGATCCTGAAAACGTCACTATAGGATTCTTAAAAACGTCACTATAGGGCTTAACTCAATTTTGAGAAAATCGAGTTTCAAAAAAGAGTTATTTCCCTAATTAGTTTGGAAAATAGGGCAAAATGCTAGATTGTTTTTTTAAAAAGGGCATAGACCAATTTTGTCCTGATTATTTCTCGATAAGGTAAGAGTTTTTAACTGTCACATGTTTTCGATAAGGTAAGAGTTAATACTAGTATACAAGTCAAGTTTCACAGCTTGTGTGCCTCTCCTGCTTCTTTAGCATATGATTTTTGGTAGTATTGTGCCATGGATTTAATGTATACAACAATGCTTACAATGGAATTCTATAAACACAACTCATAACACAAAATTATTTGAGCAATTCCAATGAACTGGTGGTAACGTAGGAGTTATTATTATGGAAATTATACTTGAGTGCAATATTGTCAGCATACATATATGTATGGTGCCGGATTTGGATCCAGTGCAATTACACTACACCCACTTACATTAATTTTTTACCATTTTCATTTTTTAACTTTAACTTATTAACTTTTTCAACTTCTTTTTAAATTTTTTTTATTCAGTTTGAGATTGAAAATTTCTTTTTTAAACTTTCAATCTCAACAGTGTATTGCTATTGCAGCAGGTGCAATCCATTTTGCTTTGTATGTTATGTACCTCCCCTGCTAATTAAATGTCATGTGGTGCCTGTATCTATACAAGTTAATCCTTGTGTAATCCATTTTTCTAAAAATTGTAACGCCACAGTATCTCTGTAAAAGTCTATTATAAAATACAAAAAAAATATGTAGGGCCAGCCCCATGCTTAGGCTACTTAGGCCATCACCTAGGGCCCGCACTTGAGGAAAACCCCCTAAATGTCACTATCATGTTTATTACTACATTAATTTGTAATTTTTTGAATAAAATTTGTAATAATTTTATCATTTTTTGGAAAAAAAGAAGAAGAATATAGTCATATTAAAAAGTAAGCTTAATGATTTTTTTTAATAAAAAAATTATGATATAAAATTATTAATTAAATATCATTTAAGTGATTATAAAAAGGTCCCTGTGAGGCTATAGCCTTAGTCCTTCACATCTGTTGGACTGGCCCTGCAAATATGTGCGTTGAAAACTTGAAAATAACAAGCCCTCACCAAAAAATGCTGTTTGTTTATTTATATTTATATATTAACCAAAAAAAAAAAAAAAAAAAAAAAAGGAAGAAGCGACGAAGAGGAGGAAGAAGCCTTTCAGTTTTTACTACTTTGGTTTAAACGCTAGGGTACTAGTGTTGTTTACTTGTTACTTTACTTGTTAGTGCACTCTTTTTTCATATATAGAAGAGCCTTAATGTTGGTCAAGGCAAGACTCTCGCCTTCAGAGTTATCTCGGTTAACAATAACGTCTAAGAAATCTAGCTTTCCTTCACGCTCATGAGTCATGAGCAAAAGCTGTGTGCTCCTCCTCAACCAGCTTTGTCAATAACACGTCGGTCCGTTTATGCAATTTCTTCATTCCACGCTCAATATCTTGCAAGCCCAACCATTCAATGGAAGGTATAAAATCACCAATTCATGTTGAAGTACCCAGCTGAAGTCGAGAGCTCTCCTCCCCTTAAGTATCACTTGGCCTATCATATTTGCCATAGCATAGGTCAACAATTCTGGCATCACCAGTGGCTCACCTTGCTTGCTAGACTCATACATGGCTCGTATTATGTGTCCTAGCTCAATAACTCGAACTTGAGCCCAATCCTCAAGAGCTTTCCCTCCAAGCATGTGTAAATTACTTAATTTTCTTAAGTGTTAAATATTAGTATTGATACATCATATTGAATATTCTAGTATGAATTTGGAAGCGGAAACATAAAGTATAGAACACAATAACACACGAGGGTTATGTGGTTTAGTCTAACAGCTTACATCCACGGAGAAAATCCTAAAGGATTATATCAATAATATATTAGAGTGCAATATAAATCCTGTGTTATAATGAACCATAACATGTGTATATATAGACTATAGTATACTAAACCTTAGAGTAATAGACTTCTAGTATAAGTAGGAGATTTGGTTTGCACACAAGGTAGGATTAGACTTGGTTTTATGCTAATAGACTAATATATCTATAACAACCATTCTCAAATTCAAGATGGAAGCTTGATGAAGCCTTGAGATTTGATAAGGTTGAGAAAATCCCTTAAATAAAGTTTAGCTTTGTGACGATGGTTTGAGGAAGACAATGGTCTTGCAGTGTTGATGTGACTTCTAACGGTGACATGACTATACCAGAGCGTTTTGATAGTAGCAATGGGAAGCCAAAGAAGATGAACATAGCAAAGAAACACCAATGATGATAAAGATTGCTCTTAAATACACCGTAAGGATTGAAAACCCTGGCCACAAGAAGGTGGCTTTGATACCATGTTAAATATTAGCATTAATACACTATGTTGAATATGCTAGTATGGATGCGGAAGCGGAAGCATAAAGTATAGAACACAATAACACTCGACGATTACGTAGTTCAGCCTAACAGCTTACATCCATAGAAGAAACCCTAAAGGACTATATCAATAATATATTAGAGTATAATACAAATTCTGTATTACAATGAACCATAACATGTGTATATATAGTAGACTAAACCCTAGACTAATAGACTTCTAGTAAAAGTAGGAAACTTAGCTTGCACACAAACTAAAATTAAGCTTGGGCCTATGCTAATGGGCTAATATATTTCTAACACTCCCTCTCAAACTCAAGATGGAAGCTTGATGAAGCTTTGAGATTTGATAAGGTTGAGAAGATCCCTTAAATGAAGTTTGGCTCTGTGATGATGGTTTGAGGAAGGTAATGGTCTTGTAGTGTTAATATGACTTTTAACCAGGGACGGAGGCATAGCTGGACCAAGGGGGGCAATGCCCCCCCCCAAATTTTTTTTTAAATACTAGTATTATATTGTTACTAATTTTAGCAATTTTTTTTTATAAAATTGCACTTTACCCTCCTAACAATATCATTAATTCTTTTACGAGTAGTGCTATAGCCACAAAATTTTCTACAATATTTTTACAAACTACTGAGGTAACAAATTCTTATTGGTTTGCATTTAGGCTCATCACTTACATCACTTTTTAACTTACCAATAATTACTCACCACATTAGTAATTTGTAAAAAAAATTTGTAGCTCTAGCATTTTTCTCTTTTTAAAGGCCATAAAAAAAAAAAAAACTTGATCTAAAATCTAAACATAATATAGAAGCCCAAAAAAATTAGCCAAACAACAAAATTACCAATAGTAAAGCTGAAAATAATTTACTTAATCAATAATTTAATCGAAAACAAACAGCTCAATCCTTTAAAAAAATTTTAAATGAAATAATTTTGTCCTTACTTAGAAACAAGGGGCATATCAAAAACACATACACACACAAACACACACACACACACACACACACACAAAAAAAAACCCATTAGTAGTTAAGCAGCAAAGCCAAAAGCCAAAGCTCTACATGCATGCAGTCAGCAGCAAAGTCGCCCCCCTATATTCCAAATCCTGGCTTCGTCCCTGCTTTTAACGGTGGCATGACTATACTAGAGAGTTTTGACAGTAGTAGTGGGAATCCAAAGAAGATGAATGCAATGAAGAAACACTGATAAAGACAAAGATTGCTCTTAAATACACCGTAAGGACTAAAAACCATGGCCAAAGAAAGGTGACTCTGATACCATGTTAAATATTAGCATTAATACACTATGTTGAATATGCTAGTATGGATGCGGAAGCAGAAGTATAAAGTATAAAACACAATAACACACGAGAATAACGTAGTTCAGCCTAACATCTTACATCTATAGAGGAAACCCTAAAGGGCTATATCAATAATATATTAGAGTGGAATACAAATTCTGTGTTACAATGAACCATAACATGTGTATATATAGTAGATTAAATCCTAGACTAATAGATTTCTAGTATAAGTAGGAAACTTCGCTTGCACACAAAGTAGAATTAAGTTTGGGTCTATGCTAATGGACTAATATATCTTTAATAATAAGAAACTTCGACCTTACTGGTCCATAATGTGCAAAAACCATGTCATGAGCATCATAGGCTAAATGGGTTACACTAGCATTTTGGGGCCTATTAGAGAAATTTATGTCTAGGGTCTTGAGAAATGCTCATGCTACAATTGGTCTAGATGCCAAGTATGGCCATGTCACAAGTGCCCATTTTTATATAGGTACATGACAGGTCCATATTGCTTTGCCATTTTATCAAAGGCTACATCATGCATGAGGCTTGGTTCCTAGAAATGGAAGTGCACCAATAATTAGCCAGCCTTTAGGGTCTAGTGAGAGTTTACTAGAATGGTTTTTGAGGAGCGAACGAATGGAATAGTGTAAGATGAAAAAGAGGATAATGGTAGCAACAAGTTCTCTAAGAACATTCACATCCCATATTTAAACAAAATTCTATTTTACCATCTTAAAAGTTACTTTATCATTTATACCATACAATTTTTCAACATCCCTAACATCCCAAATTCTTTTTTTTTACAACTTTATTTAAATATTTTTTTATTCTTTTTTCCTATTTCTCTCGCTCTTCCTCTCTTTCTCCTTCTTCATCTTAAGCAACCAACAGTCACAACACCGATTAGCAACACCAGAAAAAACCCAACCACACCCACACTTATCAAACCCATCACCTCCACCACGGCAACCCCCCCACCACTGCCACCACCCACGACCAAAACATCACTCTTGGCCAAAACACAACTCATTAGCAAGCAACCCATGAACATCACCCAAAACACTACCCACAAACATCATTAGTAAGCAACCAATGAACATCACTCAGGACCAAAACAGAACTTAACCACACCCATGAATATCACCCACGGCCACCAAAAATCACCACCACCACCACCACCACATCAGTCACAAACCCACCACCACCAGGAAAAAACACGGCCAAAACACAACTTAACCACACCCATGAACATCACCCACGGCCACCAAAAATCACCACCACCATGGCAATCCTCACCACCACCACCACCACCACATCAGTCACAAACCCACCACCACCAGGGAAAAAAAAAAGCCACCACCATACCCAAACCCACAGCTAAAACCCATACCCACGGCTAAACCCACGATCAAAACTCGTCATTGAGAGAGCCACAACTCATTAACCAATCCAACCACACCCACACTCATCAAACCCACCACCACCATCAATCACCACCACCACATCAGTCACAAACCCAACCACACCCACACTCGTCAAACCCACTGCCGCCAAGAAAAAAAAGAAAAGAAAAGAAGCAAATCCAACACCACTCATAGCCCACCACCACGATCCTTAGCCTCGAACCCACCAAGCAAACCCACCAACTTACCAGAGCCACCACCGCCGTGAGAGAAGGAGTGATGAGAAAATGGGTCATCGATAGAGGCATGGGAGAGAAAGAAAGAGCAAATTGTGATTGGTGTGTGAGAAAGAGAGAGAGGACATGAGCTCTATGAGAGAGAGAGAGAGAGGAGTTGAAAGAAAAGAGAGAAAGAAAAGGGAAAACCAGAATAAAAAATTATTTTTTGGTTTACAATTGTGCTACAGTGCCATCATACATTTAGGATGGCAATGTAGCACAATTGCAAATTTTTTTTGCAATTCCAAGATTTTGCAAGACCGGATAATGGGTTATTTTTGTGGCTTGATGCTAAAATATACTAACATATTGCATATGGAAGACTGGATGTGAATGCTCTAATAAGGAATGTGGCCATCGTGTATGTGTAGTGAAAGGGCTAAGTACAATAGTACTAGGATTAGGTTACGTGATATAATTATGTAGGTGATCTAAATGATGTTATAGTTAGGGTTGTCCAGCGGTTCACTGATCTGCCCAAACCGACCGGGTTTGATTGACCCAAAGTCCAGCGGGTGCACTCGAAGCCCATGGTCGATTGGATTCAAGTCCGTCTCTTACAAAAACCGATGATTTGGGTCGGGTAGCGGGTTAAGGAATTAAAAACTCGTATTACCCGACCCGACTGATAGATTCAGATTTAAAAAATAAAAATAAAAAATTCGGTAATTTCTAAGAGAACACGTGAAGAGAGAAGAGTGATTGGACTAAAGCACTGAGTTGTTTAGTGTTACACGCTAAGTTTCAAATCAAAATCACTGAGTTTAGAGTGATTGGACTGAAGCACTAAACTTACACAGTTACACGCAAAAGAAAATCAACCAAATCTCATCTCAAGATTTAGAACGGCTAAACTTCAAATCAAAAACATAGTTTTACTTCTCCATGCCCATGGCCATGATGAGTCCTTACTCCTTAGACTTAGCCAGTTACCCTCAGCCTCAAGGCCTCAACCCTCATCCATCTCTCTTATAAATTAGTCTTATCTCCGTTTGCTTTGCTCTCTAGTCTCTCTAGTCTTAAGGGCTGATTTCAAAATCTTTCTTTTTTATTTTGAAATGCTTCACTCCAAGTCTCCAACGGACCAAACCTTGTTCGTTGCTGTTGCCATCACCTCACACCACACCTAACACCGCCACCACCTCACACCACACCTGACTATGTCGCTTCACTTTCTTTCCACCATGGTTCTTTTCAGCCTCTCAGTCTTGGGTTCCTAGTCTTAGATCAGGTAAATTTTCTTCCTTTTTCATCCCTCTTTTTATGTATTTTGTGATGTGAGTTTATCATCTAATTCAAATGATTTAAAACTAAAAGATTAAGGACCAAAACTGACCAAGATATTGGATTAAAAGATGAAACCGTAATTTTTTTGATTTGATTTGTTAGGTCAAAGACTTGATTTATTACTTTTCAAAGATGAACCCCTAATTTGAGTATGCTCATTTGTGTTATCATTTTTCAAAGACATGAGTTATCAATTTTCTGAGTGTGTTTTGTGTTTATTTTCGTGTTTACTCTTTACAGATAGACATTATAGTTAGTTTGATTCATTATTTTAGTGTGCTCTGAGTGTGCTTTGAATCTGCCCCGTTTTATTCTTTGTTTTGTTTTTTTTTTCTATGATCAATATACTTGTATCTTCACTGTAAAAAAAAAAAAAGAAAAAGAAAAGATGAACCCCTAATTTAAAAAAGATGAAATCCAAACACATTTTTATTTTGCTTATTTGATTGTATTTGATTGCTCATTTGTTAGATTCATTTTGCTTTCCTGACTTAAAAAATTGAAATCCTAATTTTATACAGGAGTTGAAAGTTGTTCAAGTAGGCTACTCTTTTTGCTTTCTTTTTGCTTTCTTTTCAAGGTCGAATCCCTAACAACTAAGAGTTCTCTAAGGTATCATTTCTCTGTTGTTTCTCTTTTAACTTCTTATTGTTTGTTTTTTACTTTTTTCATTGTTTTTGTTGTCGCTTTGACCTGTTGTTGTTGTGTCACTTGTGTGTTCTTGTTACTGGGTTAGTAGTATCATTATTATGGTAGTTTGCTAATGCTTAAATTTGGTGTATTAGGTTATAGAACCCTCTAGTGATGCGCCCCCTTCCCAAACAACACCGGCTGCCCAAGCTGAACCTACTGTCACTCTAACTAATGCTGAGACACTTCCACCTAAAGCTAATGGTAAAGCCAAGGTGAGTGTGATAGTTGTTGATTGTGGTAATAATAGGAAAAAGTTTATTGCATGGGATTATTTTGAAAAAATAAAGATTAGTAAGGGTCAATTTAAGGCTGTTTACCATTATTGCCAAAAAACTTATCATACTAATAGTAAGGGGCAAGGTACTACTAACTTATTGAATCATGTGCAAACTGTGTTAAGAACCCTAATAGAGATGCACTTAAAGGACAACAAATATTAGCATTTGAACCCAAAATAAATGGGGGGAAGGGTTTTGGCTTATATCAACAGCCTTTACTGTTGAGGCTTCTGGGAAGGCACTCGCTGAAATTATTATAATAGATGGCTTGCCTTTTAGGTTTGTTGAAGGGTATGGGTTTCAGAGATATTCAACAACAGTACATCCTAAGTTGCGAATTAGGATATCCCATCTCGTCAAACTGTGGCTAGGGATGTGATTGGCATTTACGGTGTTAAGAGAGAAACTAAGTGAAGTCTTGAAAGGTCCTAGGGTGTGCCTTACTACGAGCACATGGATTAGTATTCAAAATCTGAATTATATGTCCCTCACATGTCATTTTATTGATGATGATTGGAATTTGCATTAGAGAATTTTGAATTTTTGTCGAGTTGAGGACTATAGGGGGGAGACTATAGGTAGAAAGATTGAGATGTGTTTGCATGAGTGGGGTGTTAATGGCATATTGACATTGATAATGGATAATGCTTCCTATAATGGTGCTACAATTAAAATTTTACAAACAGTAACTAAAGATTGGAAAGGGTATGTTTTAGAACATGAGTTCTAGCACATGAGGTGTTGTGCACGTATCTTAAATCTGATTGTGGGGGATGGTTTGAAAGAAATTGACGCGTCCATTGCTAGGGTGTGTGAAGCGGTGAGGTATGTGAAGTCCTCATCAAATATAAATCAAACTTTTAGGAGTTTTATGGAGAGATTTGGTATTGAATCCAAGTGTTTACTAAGTCTAGATGTTCCTATTAGGTGGAACTCTACCTACCTCATGTTAGATACTGCTGAAAAATTTGAGAAAGTGTTCCTAAGAATGGACTTTGAGGATGATAGCTATTTTTCATACTTTTTGAACAAGGAAAATAGTGGTAGTTAGGGATCTCCTTGTGGGGTTGATTCTCAAAATTGTAGGACATTTGTGGGTTTCTTGAAACTTTTTTACAATGCAACAAAAAAGTTCTTTGGTTCTTTGTATATTACTTCAAATACATTCTTTGATGAGATGTTTGTGATTCAAGAGAATATTGCTCATCTAATTAAATCTCAAAATCTTCTCTTAAAAACATGGCAGCTAAGATGGAAGCTAAATTTGAAAAGTATTGGGTAAAAGGGGATAAAATTAATTAGCTTTTGTATGTGGCTTTGGTTCTTGATCCAAGAAAGAAAATGAGGTTTTTGAAGTTTCTTTTTTTGAAATTTATGGGGATGAAGTGGCTGATGAGATGGTTGATTTGGTGAGGACAACCATGGATAGGTTGTATGATTATTACTCTAGGGTTGATTCACCAAATGTGGTAGTACCAAATAAGAGTGAGAGGACACACATAGAAGGTAATACAATTGGTTGTAGTGATCCATATGCGATGGTTAATTCTCGATATGAGCGTTTCTTAGAGGCTGAGAAGTCTATAGGGTGTAGCAATGAGATTGAAAAATATTTGGCTGAAAATTGTGAGAGTAGAAGGGATGTGAAATTTGAGATTTTAGGGTGGTGGAAAGTCAATTCAGATAGGTACCAAGTGCTATCCAAAATGGCCAGGGATGTGCTGACTATATTTGTTTCTACAGTTGCTTCTAAATCAGCATTTAGTACCAGAGGGCGCATACTTGATCCATTTTGAAGTTCACTCTCTCCTCTTATGGTTCAAAATCTTGTTTGTGCTCAAAACTAGCTACGAACCCATGTCCCAATTTCTTTTCGCAAGTCAATGGACGAGATGGAGGCCTTAGAGGATGAATTTCATAAATTAGGTAATGTGTTTAACTTCCAAACTTCTTGTCTATTAAGTGTTATTAAATGTGTCATATACTTAAGCAAAATTTAATCTATTGCCTCAATTTTTTCTTTTCTAGTTTTAAATCAAGCAACAATAGCAGCATGTTCAAGTTCTTGCTCAAGCAAAGGTGGTACCTGTACCACAGTTAGTATTGATGAATGATCACCGACCGGGTATGTTTCTGCCCTTGTAATTTTTGTTGATATTGGTTACTTCCCTTTTGGTTATTTTGTAGCTTTTGTTTTTTGTCTTTATATATTATTGATAAATATTTTTTTCCTTATATTGTAGGAGGAAGGAAAGTCACATTTTCTATAGGAGGCAGTTTTTGGATATATTTTGGAAGCTTTTTTGGACAGATGTGTAGCTTTTCTAACTATACCTGAATTCTTGCTTATAGGAAGGAAAACTTAGCATCTATGTAGGATTTCCTTTTTATAAGTTATGGACTTGTTAACTATAGATAATAGAGTAGTTCTTTACTGCTTTAGGAAAGCTATTTTTTGGAAATGGTTATAGTATTTTATAATTGTAACTAATTATATATATTACTGGGAATATTGCTTACTACCTTACAAACTTGTGCAGTAATTGCCTTCTCTACTGCCTCTATGGCTTACTATATATATATATATGGAATTATGAAGATGTAGTATTTGTAGCAATGCTTGTTGCTGTGTGGTTTTGGAAATTTAGTTGATGTGTGGAATGGTTGGCAAGTTTAATGTGTTCAGATTGACTTTTATATACTTGTGTTTTCTTGAGGCAATTTTGAGGTACTGCCCAGTGTCTAGGCCTTTAGGCTTACACAATTTGGAAAATATTTGTTGTAATGTGTGGATGATTAACATGTGGTAAAAAAATGGTATTTTGTGTATTTTTATTTGTTTGATTAATGCCTAGGTTTTACATGCTATTGATGTTTAATAGGTGGTAAAAAATGGTATTTTGAGTGTTTTTATTTGTTTGCTATTGTGCCTAGGTTTTACTTTGTATTTTTTTTGTTCTCAAATGTCAATACTCAATATGTGGGTTCTGGGAAGTATAAGTTTGGATTGATATTGCTTCAAGCAGAGCTTGAAGGCCCATTTTAAAGGGTACTGGCCTACTAGGAAATATTAATTTGGACAGATTCAAACAGAGCTTGAAGGCACCTTTTAAAAGAAATGAAGTAAAAAAGAGACCCAATTTGATATGACAAGATTCAAAAACTTTTAAATCCTTGTAATTTAGAAAGCCTAATAATTTTGGCCAGAAAGGTTGAAAAAAATTAAATCCATGAAAATATACAAATTTGGCCCAATATGTGGTCTAAACTCGCCAAACCATTGAACTTGACCCGCCCCAATTGATGACCCGACTCGGTGGGTCCGGCCCGTATTTCGGTTGAGTGCGGGTCAATTTTCCAGCGACCTGACCCAATCAGGTCAAGTGCGGGTTAAGCCTAAACCTAGGCTGACTCGACCTGTGGACAACCCTTGTTATAGCAGTCAATATTGTTAGGTGATGAATTACACATGACCAACAATATGACTTCTCAACTACTACTAGAGAATCTAAGTTGAGACAATGAAAGACGTGCTACTTTTAATATTTGACTCATGTTCAAAATAAAATTAAATGAATAAGTTTAAACTTTTAAATACTTGGTTTGACTTGTTTATTACCTAGGATTGATAGAGTAAAAATTGAAAAAATGTCAGTTGCAAACAATGGCGGTTTCAAGAACTTTTTTTAGGGGCAGTATTAAGAAACTTAAAATTTTTTTAAAATTAATAAAATGAGAATTTGAATACATCAAGTTATCGACACACACACACACACACACACACACACACACACACACACACACACACACACACACACACACACTCAAATATATCAAGTTTTTACAATTTCATTTTACAAGCTTTCATATATATATATATATATATATATATATTAAAAGCATTATATAATAACTCATAACCAGTTCTCATAATCTGCTTTCAATATGGGTAGGTGCGATCATTTTATTTTGTTAAGTTTATATATCATTTTTATTTTTATTTATTTTTCATTATTTTCTATTCATTGTTTTTATAAAAATATTTTAAACTAAATGACAAAACTCAACCCATTGGCATTGTGTTAATTATTAACTCACACAATTACACTCATCCATACATACTACTTAACCAATCAAATACTTGAACAATTATTAACTTTACTATTTTTTTTTCTTAAATCACTAAATTTTATAACAAAAAGTTATTATTACATGATAATAATAAACACATGTAAAAATCCCTCTGCATTTTATAATTACTAAATTATATAAAATTATATTATATTTATATTATACACGCACATATTTACATACATCACAATTTGCATAAATAAAATTATAACAAAAATATAATGCACACAATCAGTTTTAAACACACACTCATGCTCATATAATATAAATTTATAATAAAGAGAAAGACTCACAACTCACAACTCACACACACTAACTCTTTGCTCCTAAAGTCGGAGATACTGGGATGGACAGATAGAGAAAAAAAGATGAGATGAGATTCATAATAATGAGATTAGAGTATCAGAGAGAGAGAGAGAGAGAGAGAGAGAGAGAGAGAGAGAGAGAGAGAGAGAGAGAGAGAGAGAGAGAGAGAGATTTTTTGTTGTCTGGTTTTAGAATAAACTGATTTTTTTTGTTATTTGGTTTTGAACTGGGCTGGTTGATGATTAGGGTGTCCAAGATTTAAGAGCATAAATTGGTCCAACAAGCATAACCAAAAACTAAAAAAGAAAGAAAGAAAGAATAATGCTATGATCAATGCCCAATAAATTTAACCATATAATTCATTGGTCAATATAACCTGCAGTTAAATTAAAAAAAAAGGGTGTTAGAAAATAAGGAAAAGTGGTATGGCAAGTAAAATTATCTAGTGGCTGTAATTTTGGGTGCTCGCTGTACATAAAAAGTAAAAACATTTGGTGGTCTTTCATAGGAGCTCCTTCAATTATTTTGTGCTGCTCATTGTTTTCAAACCCGAACTGGACTGGGAGGTTAGACAAAGAAAATCGAGAACCGAATTGAAATTCGGTTTTTTAAGCATAGAGAACCGGGCATATGTGGAAATTCCATGAACTCCTAAAATTGGGGTTGGACTGCATGGTTCATGCAAAATCGGTGCAAGAACTGTGAGGTCCAACCCCTTAGCAATTTTTTTTTATATAAAAACAACTTAATACAATTTTGTTCTACTTAATTAAATTATCCATCTCTTATAAGGAATAAAAAAAAT
The DNA here is from genome assembly GCA_033629205.1 of Lithocarpus polystachyus. Lineage (NCBI taxonomy): Eukaryota > Viridiplantae > Streptophyta > Magnoliopsida > Fagales > Fagaceae > Lithocarpus > Lithocarpus polystachyus. The sequence continues at coordinate 17,314,143 of CM066166.1, read as the reverse complement.
ATGATTAAAATCCTTCAAAGATATTCAACTTTACTTTAAAAATTAATCATAAATTTTAATGTTTTTATAGTTATTATTTTATTTTATTAACTTTCTTATTTAATTATTAAATATATGTTTGAAAATTATTAAATTTTCCTCATATATATAGATATATTAGTCAATTTTGCTAGTTTTATAAATTTAATATTTATATTTAGGCTTTAATTAATTATTAAATTAATTATGACATCATCACGGTTCGACCCTGGTTCAACCTCGGTTTGACCTCAAAAACCTTGAACCTCTCCTTTTTATGGTTCAATGAACGGTCTGGGTTTCAAAACCTTGGTGTTGCTAAGGTTGTGTTTGGCATTGGCTTAAAAAGTCAATTTTTTTTTTTTTTACTATTTAGTTTATTTTGGTTATTATTCATGGGCCTTATTGTATTTTTTGGTACTATTCATAGGACGGATATATTGTACTATTTTAGTTACTTTTTAGCTTTATTTATTATATTTTCAGCAAAAAATTTTCAATTTTAACTAAATAAGTTGTTCTCAAACAGATTCTAAGACAAAACATATAATATTCTTTGCCAAAATATCCACTCCAGACTTCCAGACTCTTCCAAATTTATATGTCACAAACCCAACATTTGTCCTATTACAAACAATCTCTTCGAACGAATCGCCGATCAAGATGGGAATGCGGCAAGATTTGATCACAATTGTACTGTTGTAAATTAAAACATATATATTTTTCATATGTTACTGTCAATGACCCTAGCACAAATTTAATAGTTAATGTACACCTTGCAAAGATTATAAATTCAGGCATCAGCAGACCCCCAGTCTTGAGCTTAGCAAACTCAACTCCAAAATTTTTTGGCATAGTTACTGTCCTTGGATTCCTTAAATCCCAAAAAATTAAGGACCCCTGCTTGAAATGGCAAAATTTTGAAACATAATCCGTGCATATTCAAGTGAGGGCAACTTTGCCATCATCTTGGAAAATATATCTGACTTATTTTTTGATAATTTGATAATAAATTTGACTATTATTAAATGAGATGTAAAGAGTTTGCAAGGAAGCAAACAAACTTACACTTAATTAATATAATAAATAAAAGGATTATAATAGTGCTGATGCACTCTTCATTTATAATTTTACCAAGATTTCTCTTCTTTTCCTACTACACCTTATTTCCCTAGTGTAAGTGGTGTGACTTGTGATCAAGGGTTGCAAAGTTTGCAAATACGACTCTATTCCAATAATAGTAGCCTATTTTAATTTTTTGATACAAGCTAGAAGAATTTTTCATAACTAGCTGATATTCTGTCCAATGCCATGAATTTTCCAAATTTGTATTATATATATATAATAATGAAAATTTTTAAAATTAATATAATTAATAAGATGAAATTATTTCTTAAATGAATTGTCAAATATTTAATTATTTCCACTAATTTAAGCATATAATTATTATTTTGAATAAATTAAATATTAGTCTCTAATCTTTTAGCATTATAACAAAATGCTAATGTTGTTAACCGTTAAAAAAAAAAAAATCTATTTTTCTACAATAAACTGCCATATGCCATGTCATCATAAATTTAAAAATAATAATAATAAAAAAATAAATAACCAACTATAGGGCTAAGGCTAAACGTTATACAGTTGTACTGCCATATTTCATTAATTTATTTTATTTTTCCTTTTCCGCTTTCTAGAAAATCAAACGTGGTCTAGAATTGAAAACTCAGTTTAATTTCATTTACCAGCAACCAAAAAAAAAAAAAAAAAAAAAATCCTCAGGCAAAATGAGTCTTGCTTTTTCGACCTTGTGAGACTCACACTAGTTGACATTAGGATGGCCCAACACGTGGCCATCCTAATCTTTTAGCAACATACATAGACTCCCTCTAAATAATTACAAGCTAAAATTCAAATTATTAACAAAGTCTACAAAGGAAGGGATACAAACACCACAAAATCTAGTAGAATACTTATACAATTACAACAAAAATAAATATTTTAGCTCAAGAATTGATAACTCAAAGCCATTAAATGTGTGGTTACTTTTCTCTATCGTTATTGTCCATATAAGCAAAGGGGTATCCTAATAAGAAACAATTACATATGAAAGCTCATTCAAGTTGCAACCATGATCCCGATGATAACCAAACTCACATTAGGCATTCAAATCAGCTAATGTTCTGAAATTTGGAACTTACTCTCGGTTAATGCCAAAGCCAAGAGACCTATACACACACCAACTACAAGCAGGTCACTTTCAGTTCAATCACTGCACATTCGGCCATAGCCAATATCCCAATTTTAAAACCCAAGCAAAACCAGCAAGCTTTATACTTAACAATAAAACTTAGTCATCAGACTAATCAAAATTGAAACAAAATGAGCAACTATAGTTATCTCTATCATTAAAGAAAAAAAAAAAATAACAGAGGGACCCTTAACACCAACTATAGTTACCACTAATCTATGGCAAGGAAGAGAAACAAATTAAAATGAATAAGCAGCCTCCAAGCTTAAAAGACCAACCATCACATAAGGAGAAATTTAATTGGTATAGTATTTTCTTGCCAGATGAAACAAAATTTCCCTAAACCATTGAAGACTATTAGGAATAAAAATACGTTCAAAATTTTGATATTACTCTTTGGAAATGTTGAACAAAGAGAAAACTTTATATATATATATATATATATAAATGTCCCAAAATAATTCTATTATAAATTTGGAACCAGATGAGGGAGATCGGAGTTGAGATGAGAGTGAGCTTGAGAGAGATGAGCTTTAAAAATGAGATGAGAGTGAATGGTGGGTTGGTGGCAGCGATGTTGACGAGAGAGAGAGAGAGAGAGAGAGAGAGAGAGAGAGAGAGAGAGGCACGGTGTGATAAAAGACAAGTGAGATTATTTTAATTCCCAGTTGTATAAAATAATGCTTTTTTTTTTAGCTCTCATGAACAGTGCACATCTATAAATAGATGTGCACTATAGCAATAGAGCTAAAAAATATAGATTTAGTTCTACTGTTGGAGCGTAATTTTAGTGTTTGAGGAGCTATATTTTAGCAATATACTAATATAGAACCACTGCTATGAGTGCTCTAAGGCAGTACAGTGTTTAGCCTTTGGCATAAGTGCCCTTATTTTTTTAAAATGCTCATGTGGCAATATGCATGGCATAAAAATAATATTTTATTTTGACCGTTAATTATGTTAGTATTTTTCATCCATCACGTATTGGTAGAGACTATTTTGACATTATTAAAATATTAATGACCAAAGTAATACATTTGAAACGTAAGGGAGCAAATTGACACAACACCATAATCATTAGAGACGAAATATGTAATCCACTTTGTTATTTTTTTATATTCTTGAGTGAAAACTTATTTTTAAATGAAAGTAAATATTATAAAAAATGATATTCAACTTATACAATAAAGAATCAAAACTTGTTTTGTAACATCAAACTATTAAAGTATCTTCTCGAATTTTTTTTATTTTCTTATTATTAAAGTATCAACTTGCAATCACTTGTTGGTTAATCGTTAATAATTAATTTTATAGTAAAACACTATTTTGGTTCCTAAATTTTACCAAAAATTTATTTTTATTTCTAAACCTTAAAATCATTTTTTATCCCTAAACTATTGAAAAGTTAAACTATTAATAACTCTTTACAATATTTAAGGATAAAAAAATGAACTTTTTAAAATTTAAGAACCAAAAACAAACTCTTAGTAAAGTTTAGGAACAAAAATAGTATTTTACCCTTATTTTCATGACAACAACATAAACATGAGGACATAGTTACACATAAACATAAACTTGTATTTTACATGAAATAAATTGAAAAAATTGAATAATTTTATTTAATGTTCATTCCATATTTGTGCACATTCATTTTTGTTTTAATATATAACTAATAAAGAAAGAATTGATAAGTTTATGCTAAAACCAAAATTTGAGTAAAACAAAATATTTTTTGATATCTGATATGTAAAAAAAAAATTCTACAAAGATGAAAAATAAAATAAAAGATGATAATATTATAAATATTTTTGTGAATCCATGTAAATGAAGAAAAAAATATTGAGATCCAACAATCATCAGCATCAAGTTGAATTGAAGAATGTTGGCAATCCATTTAATGGCAAATACGATTCTCCAAGAATAAGGAACTTGGAAAAAATTTAAATAATAAAATAATGAGAAAAAAATTACAATATGAGAGAGAGAGAGAGAGAGAGAGAGAGAGGGAAGAAATAAAGAGTAACAATCTATCAGAAAGATACGATCTTTTAGAGAGATAATGAGTGAAACTCGCATAATGCACAAGTTTATTGGTTCTTGTAGAAATAGTTATAGTCTTGCAGTTTATCTTTGTTTTAATAATATCAAAGTCACCGTTTTGGTTAGTTAATCAGGAAATTGCAATATAATCATATATTCATATCTATAATTTTGTTAATACATTCCATAGTTCGAAAACCATAAAATTATATATATATATATATATATATCTGTGTGTGTGTGTGTGTGAAAGTAAAGTAAGACTAACTCCAGAATCTGTCATTTGACATTTTGGGGGTTAGTGCTTGCCATGAGGCAAGTTTGTCAAATTGCTCTAAAATGTGTAGATTTATAATTTCACATGGCAAGTCATATTTTGTACACCTTATATGGTTTGTTTTGTCTGTTCGTCTCTTTCTCTCTCATTTTGGGCTTTTTATTATTATTTTAATTTAAACACTTTTTTAGTAACATCAGACTAATAAAGTATCAACTTGCAAGTTATTTTTTAATCTTTGATATAATTATTTTTTTTAAAAAAAGAATAATAAACATGTATTTTAAACTTAATTCTAAACATAAACATGTATTTTACCCATAAGAAATAAATTAAATAATCTTTTATGTGTATTCTTGAAGTGTTCCCTTTTGAATTACTTTAAACACATAAAGTAGAAAATATAAAACATTGTTATGTTGGAACCCAAAAAAGATACCATAGGCTCTACAAATATGAGAGAAATGATGGAGTAAGTTTGAAGATTTGATATGGATGATGGAGATTTTCGTTGAAAAGGGGAAAAAAATCTTGAAATAGGACAACACATGAGATATGAATATGGTCATTTTTTTAATGTGGAAACATTTGTTACTTTTATGTTTTAGGCTATAGCTAAGAAAAACACATAGAAAACTCACAAAAATTTGGACGAACAAGCATAACTGAAAACTCACAAAAATGAATAATTAGAAAAAGTGTGAAAGAGTAATTCAAAAGAATATGTATTTTGAAGTGTGGGAATGAGAATGCAATTTATTAAATAACAAGAAATTTTGAAAAGCATCATTCCAAAAATATAGAGGAATATTGGTGTGGGTAAGTAAAGCAAAACTTGTTTATACTGAATGGTGAGTTTTCAGTATAGATACCCTTCACCTATACTATATATACCCCTATTACCCATAAAAGTAAAGGAGGTCATTCAGAGAGAAAAACTCTAGATAGGTTTTGTACAAAACAAAACACCCATTTTTTAGAGAGAAAGCTACTCATCCTTAGTGAGAAATCATTGTAGCATTTTCTTCTTCCCCCTCTCATTGTCATACCTTGAAAGGAGATTTGTACCCAAACACAACCTACACATTTTCAGAGTGTAGAGAGTGTTTTGGACTTTTGGGGATTTGCCAAAAGAAGCTGGTGAGGCTTGGTAGATGTAATCGGACGTATTGCGAAATCCGAAAAGCTAGAGAAGACATGAATTCAAGAAGTCCATTGGTAACAAGAGCTTGGAGGGCTTAAGTACATTGAGTAGACTAGACTTGGAGGGTCTTTTGTTATTTGTGTACTTCAACTTTATTCTCTAGTGGATCGATTTCGACTTGGAGGGTCGCGGAGAGGTTTTTCGCCTAGTTCTTCAGTTTCCTCTTCAATAAAATGTCTTGGTGTTATCATGTGTTTGCATCTCTCTTTCTTTACTCTTGTACTTTACATTTATTGGTTATTGTTCATGTTTGTGCACCAGAGTAGTTTCGGTGATTGCACTTCATTTACTTTTGTTCCGCACTTAGATAAGTTAGAATAAAAGCAATCTAGCTGTATTTTTTATTTGGGGGTCTGAACAAGCTCTTGTGTTTTAGCACAAATTCGAGCTTTCACTTGGTATCAGAGTGGGTAAACTTGTTTGGGTTTCATTACCTAAGTGTGATCCTTGACCCCTTGTGTATATTGCCATGGATAATGCTTTGTATGCTTCTATGGATGTTGTTGATTGTAACATGCCATGTGTTTATGAAAATGACTCTATGAGTGTTTCTCCTCATGATTGTGATGACATGTTACATGAATCTATGGGTGTTTCTAATATTCCAAATGTTAAACTCTTGAAGAAAAAGGCTAAGAAGTTTCATGAGAATTTGAGCAAGTTCATTTGTGAAAAAGATGATTTGATTTCTAAGCTCAATAAATTCAATAAATTAGTTGAAAAGTATAAGAAACTTGCTAAACATTCTCTTGAAAAACTAAAAGAGTTTGAATGTTTGAATATATACTTAGATGCTAAACTTGTTTTGTCTAACAAACTAGTTGATGATCTTAAATTTGAAAATGAATCTCTCAAGATGCATGCAAAGTGTTTGATTGCTGAATCTATTGCAAAAAATGAAGAAAAACTTTGTTGCAATCATGTTGTGGTGCCCGATTTTTTGCCTATTGTGAGTTCTATCTCTAAAGACAAATCGGTGTACATTCCTCCACACAAAAGAAACCCAAAAGTGGAGAGAAAGGCTCTTAAGCCTAAGCCTTTGTTTAGGTCTCATCCTAGGGATTTGAGTGGATTTTAGTTTGTTCCTACTTGCCACCATTGTCACATAAGACCTCAATGTTCCATGTTGAAGAGAGAACAAAAACATGTTGCTAGATCCCTCCTTAAAAAGCCTAGTAGACCTAAACCCATTGTTTGCTACCATTGTGGTGTTTTTGGTCATCTAAGACCTCATTGCTCTAAGTTTCAAGCTCTCAAAAGAATCCAAAGAAAAGAGAAACTTGAGCTTCTTGGAAGTTGTGCTTTGCAAGCTAAACCGGATTTGATTGAAAATGGTAAATTGTTGAAGCATGTGGTTAATGCTCTTACCTCCTTGTCTATATGCATCTTTGGTTCTCATTCTTCCAACCCTCGTCTCAATTCTCATGAGACACTCATTCCAAACAATCATTCGGCTTGGATGAGAAAGGGTTCCTATGGTTGAGCTTTTGCTCTTTTGGTTCTTAATCTATTTTTTTCGATTTTTGTAGGACCCTTTATGCATTAGATGCTTCATACTCATGCATTTGTGCATTTTGCATTTATTTATATGCATTGTTTTTTAATTTGATCTTACTTTTATGCCTTTGTTTTGTGTGAGTAAAAATCCAAAAACACCTAAAAAATGGAAAATTCAAAAAGTTTGATTGTATATGTTTGAGCACATTTCACATGTGAGTTTGGCCTAGTATCTCCTTATTAATGGACGTAGTGCATTTACGAGCTTAGCTTGTTATGTATACACATTTCTTAAGTGTGAGCGACATCTAGAAATCTACGTTTAATTGTTGTATATAGATCTTCAAGCTTGTCATGAATGATTGTTCAATAGTCTTGCTTAATCTTGATACATGCGCAAACTTGTGCCCATATATCTCCTCACATTTTTTTTTCTTTTTCAAAAGAGCTCTTCAATGTCAATCTCTAAAAAGAGAAAGAGCTGAAAAAGTCTTGCTTCGAAAACTAGTTTGACTAGGAAAAGGTGGAGCAAACATGTATTAAAATGCATAGTGCCAAAGCGAAAGGCTTATTCATTAAAGAAATATCAAAAAGTTTATGGCATTGTTTCTCAAAAATTTGAGTTGTATTTGATCAAAAGTATGAAAAATGGAAGCCAAATGAAAAGCTTTCAATCATATATAAACACATTGGTGAGGGGTCATATATGTTCATTTCTACAAGTGAGATAGGTCACTTGACTTCGTACTAGTTGTGTATGACTTGACTAAATTGATCATTGAAGTTTCATACTAGACTATGAACTAGTTCATACTTGATCCACACACACAACATACAAGTTTAATGTTCAATGAATGCCTATTTTATTTGTGTGTTTGTATATATTCAAATGTGATGTGTGTGTGTGCTCAACCACATATGGATCAAATGAAAAAGATTTTTGTTCTTTTTATTTACTTTTGGAAGTGATTTGTATCACCCATGTTTTTCAAAAATTTTCTAGTTGATTTTGTGTAAAAAACATGTTTTCTGGGTGTTTTCGTGATTCATTTCGCAAGTAAATTTAAATATATTAAAAAAAATACTAAATCCACTATCAATTTTAATACCAAAATACTTAAAAATAAAGTAGTAGCGGCTCCTGTAATTTTTTACAAAAGTTTCATTAAGAAAGTTAATTTAAACGAAATTAATAAAAAGAGAACTTGAATGTAACGAGTTATCGACAAAAAAGAAAAACGCAAATACTTGAAATTTTATAATTTTCTTCTATGGGTTTTCATATTTTGAAACCATTACATGATAGTTTTTTTTTAGTGGTCTTTATCTATTATCAATGTGGCTAGGTGTGACTATTTTATTTTGTTAATTTTTTTATTACATTTCTATTTTTGCGCAATTTTCATTATCTGTTTGTCATTATTTAATAAAAATATTTTAAACAAAATGACAAAATGCAACCCACACTATATTATTTATTAACTCACACAACCACACTCATCCATACATATATATTACATTAAGGGTCTACTTAATCAAGTAAATGCTTTAACATCAGTAACTTTACTATTTATTTTAAATCACTAACAAAAATAATATACTAGGTGTCTAATTATTGTTTGGTTTTGGGCAATATACGATCAAGGTGTGCAAAAATAATTTTAAGGAGATAAAATATACTAATTAAAAAATATTATATGTGTGTGTATTATTTTTTGAATTCAAAGGTTCATTTTAACCCCCTAAACAACAAGTGCCACCGCCCCTAGTTGTAAAAGGAAAGGAAAAGAGAGAGAAGAAACTAGAGGATCAAGCGTGGCATCATAGGAGAATGGGTGAATTAATTAATTGTAGTTTGCAGATGCTTCTAGTTTTATATATCATATAAATAATTTCAATTTATTTATGATTGTAAAATTTTTTATCAATTTTGTTGTGATTTATTCTTAAAAAATAAAAGAAATTTGAACTTACATGTGTGAAGAGCCCAGCCCAAATTTATTGTTCAAAAATTTTATATGCTTTGTTTGAGCATGTAACTTGTGCTATGGTTCAAAATTTTCAAATTTTTTGTGAGGGAAAAGCTCTTAGAATTCACACAATCAGAGCGAAAATGTAATAAAATCTACATAAGTTCATTACAAAATACAAATAAAATAAGGCGCGTACACTGTACTGCATCCGATTTGTTTTTTTTTTTTTTTTTGTTTTTTTTTTGTATAAAAAAAATAAAATAATTTGGGTTGGGGCAGATCCAAGTTTGGTTATCTGAGTTGCCAGAAGATGTTTTGCAACACATTCTGTCCTTCCTTCCTACCAAACAAGTATTTCAATCTACTCTTTTGTCTACACGATAGAAACATGTGTGGACTACATTCCCCATTCTAAAATTCGATCAAACCTCCATGTTGTGGAGTTCAGAAAAGAAGAATAATCCGGAAGTCAAGATAAAGAGAAGAAACTTTTACAAGTTCTTGAATAAATGTTTACGATTGCGAAGCCGCCAAAGTCAGAGAACACATATAAAGAATTTTACATTAATGGATAGCGTGCAGAATCACAAATCCAAGTCTCGTGTTGACCGCTGGATAAGGTTTGTGGTTGAGAGTAATGTTGAAGAGCTGATCCTTTTCTTTGGGGGGGTCTCGTATACGTTATCCCTTGCTTCATAGTGTTTTGGTTGCAAAATCTTTAACTGTGTTGACACTTCATTATTGTAAGTTGGATTCAATAATTAGTGATATAAACTTACCATCTTTGAAAAGATTGTCTTTATTAGGCGTTTATGCAGATAATCAAATTATTCAGAATCTGATTTTGGGGTGTCCTATGATAGAAGACATGGGAATTTCGTGCTGTCGGGGCATTAAGTGTTTAAAGATTTTTGGTCTCCCTCAAGTCATGAAAATTCTGGTACAAAACAATCACCTTGAGAGGCTTGAATTGGAAGCATCAAATCTTCGTGATCTATGTATAATCGAGGGTCGGCTATCTGAGCTCAACTTGCTTCCTTTAAAAAATCTAAAAATGTTATTTCTAAATACGCCAAATGTAACGGAAAAGTGGTTTGATGATAATCTTTCTGGATTTCCACTCCTTGAGAACTTAGAGCTAGCAATTTGATATAAGCTGGAAAGAATAAAGCTTTCAAGTCATCATCATCTTAAATCATTGGTATTGATGAATTGCCAAAATCTGGTTGAAGTAATGATTGATTCTTCTAAATTATGTAGACTCTCATATTCTGGTAATACTGCAATATCTTTTTCGATGAATGCTTCGGGTCCGTTAGATGCTGAGTACACAATGTGGGCTTCTTATGGTCCTTGGGATGTTGAAAAGATTGAATTCCTCTCAAAGATGGCAAAATCAAAAGTATTCAAATTGAGTATTATTGCAATTCAGGTACTTCTGGTTTTATCTTTATTTCTTTCTTTGATTATCTTGTTCATAAATTTATTTCATTTCACTTTTTATCTTGGATTTGCATTTTCGTATATAACATCTAATCAGATTTTTTTGTTTAATTTCTTTGTAAAGGATGTGATCACCATTATATAATGTCACCATTATGTAAAGGATGTGATCACCATGATTATACCAAAAGAATTGAGAGAAACCTTACCATCACCATTATATAATGTCAAACATTTAAAGCTATCAATACCTCTGCCATTTACAAGATGCAAAGTCAAGGAACTACTAGATGGCTTGCTTTGGATTTCTCCTCTTCCAGACATGTTAGTAATGGAATTATGCAGACAGTCAGATCCTGGTTTTGATTATAAAATAGCCTTTGAGGTAATACACTTACTTATTTCTTAGAATCCTCAAACTTGCTCATTATCTTTTCATTAGTGGCTAATGAGTGTGCTAAATAGTGCTTTTGTTTTTCAAACAAACTTATTATCTTAGAAATTATTGTTGTTACATTTTATTTTTTCGTGTGGTGCTACTTGAGGTTGCTTTTAATATGGTTGATATTTTTGTTATTACTTGTTAGTAATAAGATTGGAAATTCCTTATCTTTTTACTTTTTAGTATCTGATGCCCATTGTGTTTACTACGTGCCCTCTTTATTTTATTTTTTTAAAGAAGCATCAATTACTTGAACATTTTTTTTTTATTGGCTTTCCAATCTATTGTGTAAATCGAAATTATGCAACTAAGTACTATGATCGGGGTAAAAAATAACTATGTTCATAGTATTACATAAGAAGTTGATAAATTTGAATTATGTTTTAGCTGGATGAACAAATGACATTGGTAAGTATAATCTTTTAAACTATCTTCTTTTAATTTTAGATATATACATTGTTAGATATATATTTGAGTGTTTTTATAATTTATTTATATTGGACTTCTCATATTTTCCTTATCTTTGGCTATCTATCTATATATATAAATAAATGATTGCTGATGTGAATTTTCTTGCCCTTTCTTTTTTTAAACTTTTCAAAACGAAAGGAGTCTTATATAGATCATAAATTCTATAGCAATCCATGCTTTTAGTGATCTGCTTTCTGGGTAGCATAGAATCAGATGCTATTGCTGCCATGTCATGGACAATTGCAATAAGGAAAAGGTTCCTGTACTGAATTTTCCATGATCCTAATCCTAAAGCCAATCAGGAAAGCTTGTTTATCACCACCTATGCTGGTGAAAACTGGAAGGGACTAACCAGTGGACTCCTAATATTTTTAACCATTTTGGAGTCCACTAGATTGATGAGATCCTAATAGATTGATGAGATCCTCAACTGAATTTTTCACACATTGTTATAGGTTTATGTAGAAGGAAAGAATTGCTTAATCTAATAGAAATTTTATTTACAAAAAACTTTGGTGCTAGGATACTTGTCCATCTCAATTCTTAAAAGGGGAGAGTACTTACCAATGGAGTCGTCATAATCTTCTTGTTGTTCCATAGGAGTAAATCCCCTCTCTTCAGCAGCTTAGGGATGTCCTTAAAGAGATTTTTTCCCTTGAAAAATCTCACATTGGAGGATTGTTCAGAAAGCAAGAAAGATGGATCTTGATAGCAAATACTAGAAATCTAAGTGCACCGTGAATGGAAAGTAATAATAGTTTTATGTTTCATATTGTAGAAAGTATGAAGTTCTTGGTGTTTTTTTTTTTTTTTTTGGTCCACCAATTGTCATCTTCAGTGGAGAAAACATGTTAACATGAGTTATATAAAATTATTAATTATTGTTGTTTAGTTGTTTCATTAATTTGTTTGTCTTTTATAAACTATAATTTATTATATTTTTGTTTCATTAATTATAAAATTATTAATTATTGTTTAGCCTAATATAATATAATTTGTTTGTCTTTTATAATGTATTGTTTTATTATTATTTAGCCTAACATAATTTAGTTGTTTAATTTGTTTATTAATTGTCTTCTATAATTTGTTATTTGTATAATTAATATGTATAATATAATTAAAAGTTGAGTGTGCCAATCAAGTGATAAACCCAAGCCTTAAATTATACCCATGTCATAACCCAAACCATAAAGCAAGGCCCACCTTTTAATTTAATTTTATTTTTAACAACTTTTTTTCCATTTTCCTTTGTTTCCTCCGTCAGGTCTTATTTTAACTTATATGTCACTTTTGCTTTAACCTTTTTTCTCTCATTTACATGTGCTTTACATCTTATCTCTATCCTGTCTCTTCTAGATTTTTCTTCAAATCTACTTTCCTCATTTCTTTCTTCTTTTCTTACTTCATCCTAATTTCTTATTCACAGCTTTTCTTCTCTCTCAATGTTCTCCTCAAGCATCGTTTTACGCTGCCACCATGCTTCTTTCAACAAGCATCATTCATCCCTAATAGCTCCTCCATGCTCCTCTCTCAAGCCGCCTCTACCTAGCACAACATCTCCTCACCTGCATTACTGATCTATAAGTACTTTGTTTGGATTATAGGTTTATATTTTCATTATTTTGTATGGAAATTCAAGAGTTTTTGTTTATGCCTGGAGTCCGTTTTTGGTTGAGGGTGTTCCTAATTTTTTTTTTAAGGATAAACAAATAAAAAAAATTAATTATTATATATATATTTTGTTAGGTTCTAAAGATTAGGAACTAATGTATTTAGAACTTCAATTTGTATGTTGGCAAACCATGATCAAAACAATGTTGAGTCGTGTGTTAGACTTGCTCAAAGTATGGGTCTTATTGTAAAGTTGGAATCGAGTTTTTATGCAGAAGTACTGTTCACTTTCTGTATGACTCGATCGATCGAAAATTAGACTCGATCGATCGAAAATCGTGCAGAACGTTTTTCTGCAGAAAATTCCAACTCAGCCCAAGCCCGTTTTAATGTATAGGGTTTTATGTTTTGCCCTAAGTATAAAAGGGAAAACCCTAGCCACGTTTTTAGAGTTTTGTTTTGCTGTGTTTGTGAATCTCTCTGTGAGATCTAGAGGTGTTTACCTTCACATACACTTAGGGTTTACAAACTTGAGATTTATGTCAAGAGTTGTGTAGATCGTTACAGTTGCAGAATCAATAGAGCACAAAGATATACAAGCAGGTGCGCTTGTGGATTTGCTGAAGAATTCCAGAAAGAAGGAGTCCGTGGATCTCGGAGCTATCATGGGGTCATGGTAGTAAGTTTCCTACACTCGGGTAGCAATAAGATGTTAGTGGTCTAAGTCTATTGTGTAAACTTCGATTCTTTCATAGTGGATTCAGTTTATCTTGAGGATAGCTAGGTCAAATTCTCCCCAGGTTTTTACCGGTGTGGTTTCCTAGGTTATCATATCTTTGTGTTGTTTATTTTCCGCTGCTTTGTTTATTTTTGCTTATTTGTGTTAACCTAGTTTTAATTAAATTACCTAAGTTATTCACTTGGCTAATTTACTAGGTTAATCTGTTGGGTTTAAGGGGTCTAAATGAACTGACAAGTGGTATCAGAGCGGGTAGCTTTTTGTTTGATTCTTTGATCTTTGAGCTGATCCTTGAACCCTGTTGTCATGGAACACGGAAACTCTCTTGTTGTTCCACCTCACTTTGATGGAAACAACTATGCATATTAGAAAGTAAGGATGAAAGCTTTCCTGAAATCCATTGATGAGAGAGTTTGGAATTCCGTTGAATACGGATGGGAGAAGCCCACTACTCCTGTGAGTGAGTGGCAAACTTCTCAAAAGGAGGCAGCCGTTTTTAATAGCAAAGCTATGAATGCTATTTTTAATGCTGTTTCCATGGAGGAATTTAAGAGAATCTCTAATGTTGAGGTTGCTCATACTGCTTGGAAAATCCTCCAGACTGTGCATGAAGGCACGAAGGCAGTTAAAATTAATAAGTTGCAGCAATTAACTTCTAGATTTGAAAGCATAAGAATGAATGATGATGAATCTTTTGATGAATTCTATGCTAAATTGAATGATATTGTTAATTCTGCTTATAATTTGGGTGAAATCTATGATCAACCTAAAATTGTTAGGAAGATTCTTAGATCTTTGACTGAAGATTTTAGACCCAAAGTGACTGCCATCACTGAGAGCAAGGATGTGGACTCCATCCCTGTGGATGAGCTTGTAGGATCTCTTCAATCCTATGAGTTAGATCTCCCCAAGACTAACAAATCCAAATCAATGGCTCTTAAGTCTGTTGATGATGTTGATGATGGTGGATTTGATGATGATCTCTCTACTACAGAGATTGCCTATCTTGCCAAGAACTTTAGAAACTTTCTGAGGAATAATAACAGAAGGGCAAGAGGCAAGAATACTGTTGAACCTAGAAATTTTAGGAAGAATGAACCCACTAAGGTTAATAACTTTAAAAAACCTAAGGAAAAAGTAGGTCAATCTTCTAATAATTCTTTGGGACAACAATGTTATGGCTGTCAAGGGTATGGTCATTTAAAGTCTGAATGTCCTACTTATTTGAGGTCTAAGGGTAAGGCTATGGCTGTAACCCTTAGTGATGACGAAGTTTCCGACAATGAATCCGCTAGTGATGAGAATGGAAACTTCATTGCTTTCACTGCTACCACTGTAGTCAATGAAAGCATATCTGTTGAAGAGAACCCTTCTGATGGGGAACTCTCTGAGGATGCAGATTTACAGGAAGCCTACAATAAACTTTGCAAAGTTGCTGCAAAAGATGCCATGAATGTTGAGTTAGGCTTGAAGAAAATTGCATCTTTGGAACTTGAAAAGAAAAATTTACTTGTTAAATTGTTTGATGCAAATGAGCTTTTGAATAATGTGAAAACTGAGAACATGCTCTTACTTGATAAAGTTAAATGTTTGGAACTTGATTTATCTGTTGCTAGAGAACAAACTAATAGGTCTGCAAGCTCCAAACTTGATCACATGCTGAGTATTCAAAAGTCTCCGTCTGATAAAACTGGTTTAGGTTATGAGGAAAGTATTTCTGTGCTTAAACCTTCTTCCACTAAATTTGTTCCTTCTTCTGAACCTCCTAAGAGTGAGATTGTTAAACCCCTGGTGAGTGAACCTGTCAAACCTGTTAATGTTCCTCCAACTAGAAAGATTAGGGTTGATCTTCATGCTTCTCATTCTAGAGCTTCAACTTCTACTAAGGGCAAATTGCATGATAAGCCTGCATGGGTTTGTCATTTTTGTGGAAAACCTGGACACATTCGTCCAAACTGTTTTAAGTTGCAAGCTGCGAAGCGAGCAAATAAAACTAAAGTACCTGTGCCTCAAGCACATGATCCTATGGTACTTATTGGTGAATTGGTAAAGGCGTTAAACCTTTATTCCAATCCTGGAGTTGCTCAGAATTCTAATGTGAATCATAACTCCAATGCAAGAGTTGCATCTAAGAAGTCTTGGATGCAAAAGGCTCAATCTAATTGAGTCTGTCTGACATGGTCTTTGTGCTTCATTGCTCAATCTTGTGTGACCTTTGTTTCTAGGATTTGCATTGCATTACATACATGCATTTCATTCTAGGTTGTTTGTTTCTTTGTTAAAAAAAAAAAAATTATTTTTTTTTGCAAATTGTGTTTTGCTATTTTTCTTTGAATTTGAAAACAAGGTTGGTCAATCAAAATTACATGTCATAAGTATGTACCTTGTTTAGTTTTGATGCACTTATTTCTATTGCACTTTACTAGCTAAAGTCTTGTTGTGCATGTTGTGTGGGAAGATGCTATATTTGTTGATCACATGATCTTGATCTTGAAGTCTTATGTCTTTGATTGTTGGACTTGAACTTATTGAGAAAGGCATAAATAACCATCTCACCACTGTTTATTAGCCAATCATGAACACCTTAGTGCATATCGTAAGATTTTGTGCTCGAGAAAGTGTAGCACATGCACAAAAAGAACTTAAGGTGTAGCCTCTAATTAAAATTGGTGTGTACATTATTGGACTTTAATAATCTCACAAATTCTAAATAAAATTGGTGTGTACATTATCCCGGCTTTTATTAAATTTCTAATCAATAAATTTAAATATTGAGGCAAATCAAGAAACTTACATGATTGCAAGCTTTTATTCTAAGAGATGTGGGAGTTATAGGATGTAACTCTTTAAGTGATAGTCTCTTTCAAATTTATGTGATGGATTTTGTAGAAATTGTGATTGATCTCTATGTGTATATCACCTCACATGTTTCTCAAACTTATGCTAGTTGCACACACTACACAAGCTATTCTTTGCTAGAATTGTGTACATGATATTGTGTGTGTTTTTGGCCTGACCAACCAAGTTTGAGAATTCTGAGAATTTGATGCAAAACATGTTTGCTTGTTTGTTGTTTTTGGGTATATTGAGAGAAAATTATGCTTTGGGAAATCTGGGTTGAATACATGTGTTTTTGGAAAACATCTCATCTCATACTCATGCATTTGATTTTTAAAATCTGTTGCTTTGAGGAGTTTCTGATCTAAAATGTTTGATTTTTCAAAAATATGATTTTTCCAGAATTTCGATCGATCGAAACTGATTTTCGACCGATCGAAAATGTTTTAAAATGTTCAGAAAACTCTCTGGTTGAATCGATCGATCCAAGCTGTTTTTGGATCAATCGAATAAGTTTTCGACCGATCGAATGTAATATTCGATCAATCGAAAATCGGGCCGGCTATTTTTTAAAAAAGGAGTTTCTCAAGTGTCTTTTCACTTTTTCCAAACTTTTCAAAACTTCTTTTGGTTTCCTACCAACCGGTCAACGACTCTCTTGGAGTTTTTGTCGTTTTCCTCCGATTCTTTTGCACAATCTCTCTCTCCCAAGTGTGGTAAGTCCTTTATACCCTTTCCTTTGCATTTATTTTCTAATTTCATGCATTATTTTCATGCATATTTGGGTATTTTTGGCATTTAGGAATTTTCTATTTTTGGGATTGTTTTTGAGTGATTCTTTCTCAAATTTTTCATGGGTTTTTGTGGGGACACCTTCCCTAAGCACATCATGTGGTTTAATTTGGTTTATTTGGTGGTTTGAAGGAAATTTGAAATTCTAGGGCTTGAAATTGAGCAAATTGGGGGTTTTGTTCACTTTGATTGAAATTGATGAAATTGGCTTGTTAGATTGATTAATTTGATCATTATATTGTGTTAATTAACTATTGTATTGATCAATTTATCAATTTGTTGTGTTTTGAAAACTAGGGTTTTTCAAATTGGGTATTTTTGATAAATATTGCTTGCTCAAGCCAATTTTATTAATTTGGATCACAATTGAACATGTCACTGCATTAGTACATGCATCATGTTATGTTCATGCTCATGCATCATATAGAATTTTTATATTCTATTTTTTTTTTTTGCTGTGCTAACTTGCAGTCTGCCCTTGGTATTGTTTTTGCTCTTTTCTTTCTGTGTCTATCTTTTCCTTAGCACTATGCCTAGGAAAACTAGAGCCCATAGGACTTCTGATCATTCTCCTTCCTTTGACACTGAGCGGTTCCCTAGTGAGTCAAACCAAGTCACTTATGAGACTTTGAACCTTAGGCGTCAGATTTGGGCTGAGCGTAAGGTTATCTTAGATGAGCTGGATCCTGAGGTGCGACGTAACTTTGAGCGTCGGGGTTGGTTACCTTTGCTCGAGTATGAGCATTCTCCTCCTCCTGCCACCTTGATTAGAGAGTTCTATTCGAACCTCTCTATTCATGTCTATGATAACGACACCTTGGTCAAGGTGTGGTTACGTGGTGTGGAGTATCGCATTACCCCTTTGGTAGTGTTTGATGCTCTTGGGGTGCCCATTGTGGACCATCCCGTTTTTCCTTACGAGGAGTCTCCTCCCCTTGATGACGTCTTGTCATACATCACTGGGTCTTCTATCTAGTGGGGTTCTGATCTTCGGATCACTTCTGCTGAGCTGCACTATCTTTTCTTTAGGATATCGTGTCATTCTTTGTGGCCTATTTCGCATGTCCACACCATTCCTCTTGAGAGGTGTGTCTTTTTGTATGCTTTGGTCACTGATGCTCCTATCAGTTTTCTGCATCTGTTCCTTCGTTCTTTGAACGAGGTTCATCGATCTAGTTCTGCGGCTCATGCTTTGTTTTTTCCTGTTTTTATTCATCGGATTCTCCTTTTTCTTGGTTTTGGTGAGTATCCTGCTTCTGAGCCTGTACATGTTGTCGCTCCTATCGGTGCTACCTTTTTGAGGCAAAGGGCTGCTCAACGTCGAGTTAGCTCTAAGCGTTCTAGGGTAGAGCCTTCCGATGTCACTCCACCCCCTTCTTCTTCTACAGATACTCATGCAGCTGGGACTTCTTCTGATCCTGCTGTTGCTGCTGCTGCTGCTGATGTTCCTCCACCGTTTGATGAGATTTCTGACCTTCGTTGGACTCTTGATACTGTCGTGACCGTTCAGGCGGCTCATGGTCAGCTTTTGGTGGACATCCTTGATGAGCTACGTGCGTTACGAGCGGATTTGGCGAGTTCTCGTCGATCTCCTCCTCCACCTTTTGATGATGAGTGAGTGCCCTTTGGCAATTCGTCACAAAAAGGGGGAGTACATAGTTCATTGTATCTAGAGTTTTTTTGTGGAGATTTACATTTTAGGGGGAGTTTTTTGTTTACTTGGTAGTGATACTGCGGAGCTTGTGGAGTTATTAGATTGTATCTAGATGCTTCACTGTGTATTCTCATTTTTAGCTCGTGTTTAGGAGATTTATTTTGTTGAGATACATTTGTATGTATATGTTTCTTATTTCACTATGCTACTACTCTGCTTATTGATTTATATTGATGATGTTATTCATAATATATGTCTTTATTTTGTGTCATGTGAAATTAAGAAATTTTTATTTATGTATTTCCTGTTTTTCTTCCACACATGCGTTTATGTGTTTGTTAAGTGTTACAGGAATATACAGGTCGCTTTCGGTCAAGCTGCTGTCTACCTTGCAACTGTTAGATAGTAGTCTAGGTTGAATTGTTAAGTGGCTATTTTTATTGTAATGGGCTATTTCAATTTGTACCTTTGAGCTTTTTGTTAAGTCTGTGTTTTGTCACGGATTGCCAAAGGGGGAGTTTGTTAGGTTCTAAAGATTAGGAACTAATGTATTTAGAACTTCAATTTGTATGTTGGCAAATCATGATCAAAACAATGTTGAGTCGTGTGTTAGACTTGCTCAAAGTATGGGTCTTATTGTAAAGTTGGAATCGAGTTTTTATGCAGAAGTACTGTTCACTTTCTGTATGACTCGATCGATCGAAAATTAGACTCGATCGATCGAAAATCGTGCAGAACGTTTTTCTGCAGAAAATTCCAACTCAGCCCAAGCCCGTTTTAATGTATAGGGTTTTATGTTTTACCCTAAGTATAAAAGAGAAAACCCTAGCCACGTTTTTAGAGTTCTGTTTTGCTGTGTTTGTGAATCTCTCTGTGAGATCTAGAGGTGTTTACCTTCACATACACTTAGGGTTTACAAACTTGAGATTTATGTCAAGAGTTGTGTAGATCGTTACAGTTGCAGAATCAATAGAGCACAAAGATATACAAGCAGGTGCGCTTGTGGATTTGCTGAAGAATTTCGGAAAGAAGGAGTCCATGGATCTCGGAGCTATCATGGGGTCATGGTAGTAAGTTTCCTACACTCGGGTAGCAATAAGATGTTAGTGGTCTAAGTCTATTGTGTAAACTTCGATTCTTTCATAGTGGATTCAGTTTACCTTGAGATTAGCTAGGTCAAATCCTCCCGAGGTTTTTACCGGTGTGGTTTCCTGGGTCATCATATCTTTGTGTTGTTTATTTTCCGCTGCTTTGTTTATTTTTGCTTATTTGTGTTAACCTAGTTTTAATTAAATTACCTAAGTTATTCACTTGGCTAATTTACTAGGTTAATCTGTTGGGTTTAAGGGGTCTAAACGAACTGACATATTTTTTTTAGGTCAAGGAGTTTCTGGGAACACCTTGGCCTGAACGTGGCGCTGCCACTGGTTTTGGGCCTATATAAGACTCATTCAAAGCCATTGAAACCTTTATGGTGCATTTGGATGATATGATTTGAGCATTAGGATTTGGGTTATTAAAATCAAAATATCTCATTTGGACAATCTAAAAAAGGTCAAGGATTTGGATTTGAAATAACACCTAAGATCAATAGATTTGAAATCAAAGTATTTCAAATCTATTCATTTAAAATCCATATCCAAATTGAAATCCAAGTTTCCAAACGCAATCTAGCTTAAGTTTTGAGTCCTATTTTTTAGTTGGATGATAGGAACTAGGGAGGCTAAGTTGCATGCATACTGGAGTTTTTATCTTGCTAAATACTCATCGAAAAAAAAAAATTTCTATGTAGCTAACGGGTTGCTTGTATTTTCAGTTCTCATGTCGAAAACCTATTTATAAAGAGGAGAATCCTAGTTGTTGCGAGTTCCTACCTTTTCCATGTTGGCGGCATTGCTTGAAGACTGTCAAGATTGAAAGCCTTAAAGGACATGCAGATAGAGAGATTTTGTACAAGTATTTTTCTGGATATGCAAAAACTTTGGAGAACTTCCAGTTTCATGTTGGTGGCATTCCTTGAAGAGTGTCCAAATTGTGACCTTGAGAGGATATGCTTGCATATACAATGATCTCTCTTAGCTACGTTTTAGAGAAGTAGAACTCTTGGAAATAGCCTCTTAGATGTGACTCTTGAAAATAGCCTCTTAGATGAATTTTGTAAAACTGAATGATTTATAAGATTACTTTAGACATCTTAGATTATTTTTAAGGAACGGATTGTCTCGTGTTTGGCACTAAAGCTATTATGATAGAGTTAAATTATTTGATATTCTTAATGTAACAGAGTACTGCTTGCATGTGAGAATGAAGTATGCCCTTCTACCAAACAAGCATGAAAGAAAAAGAAAAAGAAAAATTCTTTACTTATACTTTTAGAGTCCAAATCTTCTGTCTCATCCCCCTTACGTTCTCATTCTCACATTTTTCCTTCCAGTGAAAGAGCACTCAAAGTCTCAAAATACAAGTGTGCTCTACATTCTAGAGACTTTTTCTGTAGAATACACAATTTGAATGATGATCTGTGTAACCCAATGCAACATTCTTTCTAATTTGTTCCTCATTAATTATTAGCCAACAAAAGAATGAATTTCTTGAGATAGTTTGAGAGAACTAAATGATTTGCCACCATCCTACTGTTGGGAGCCTAGCTTTGATGCACTCCCATGTTTCTGCACTTGAATAGGTACCAGCCTTATAAGGAATCCATAATGCTCTATTCGTTATGGGAATTTTCCGAAATAAGGATCTTAGATCAAGTATTGCTTGATCAATTTTGATAAATATTTGGTCATTTTCAAATACTTAAAACTCCTGTAAAAAGCTCTTTAAATCTACTGCTTTTTCTTTCATTCTTTATTTTGTTGTTTTCATCATCTGTGTTAGGGTCCTATTTTTTATGTAATTGGTTAATTCTTTGACAAAACGCATTTTACTTGTAATCTCTGGTAGATCTAAGTTGGATTTAATATATCAAGAAGTATGTTGTTCAAGCATATCAAGTGGTATCTTTGAAGACATGAAGATTGATTCAAGAAATAAGTGAAAAAAGCTGATTTATTAAGTCTCGATAGAAGTTCATCACATACATCAATGGTAAATGAAAAAACTCGACATAAGCTCAATTTATCGAGATCTACCATTTTAGAATTTCTAGATTTGAAATTCAGCTCATGATAACTTGGATGATTAGGGTTTCTTTTCTCATAACACTAGTTATATATAAGACTTATTCTAAAAGTCATCAAGTACGGAAATAGAGATCTAGAACTCATATACTCTGTGTGAAGCTACTGTATTTGTACGCCTTAGGGTTTTGTAACCAAGTAATTCCTGATCTTCATTGTTTATGAAATGAAGAACTTTCCAGCCAACAACAATCATTTAAGTTGCTAGAGTTAGTCACATACTAGGATTTGTGCAAAGGAGTTGGTCACAGATTGGAGATTTGTGCAACAAAGGAAAGAAGGCTACTACAAGATCAAGTCCAATTGGGTATTGGAGTGAAGGTTCCATTGTAGGTTGGTATTTTGGGATAAGCCAGGGTAGTGGTAAGATTCCTTATACTTGAAACCACTTAATTATTAATTAGTAGATTCTTAGGAGTGGTGACCTTAAATTCAACCGATAGGGTTTTTGCTTTGTGCAAGGTTTTCCCCATTTGTCAACAAATCACCATGTCAATTTAATTTCTACTGCATTTAATTTATTTGGTGATTAGTTGGTGCCTCCACAATTGGCATGTAATTTGACCCAATTAATTAACTTGGGTAATTGAATTAATTAATTAGGGTCAATCTATCTTAACACTACAATCTAAAACAATGTGCATCTTAGTTTTATGTAATATTAATCTCAAACACTATAAACCATAGACTTGGAAACCTAAACCCTAGATTGTAAAGTTTAAAGCCCTAATTAAACCCTAAACTCAGCTCAAAACCCTAATTTCATTCCTAAAATCAAAAAAAAAAAAAAAAAAAAAAACATAAACCCAAAACCTTAAATCCTAGATCCTAAAGCATAAAATCCAAAACCCTAAACCCTACGCTCAAAATTATAATCTCAATTCCCGTGAGACTAGAAATGCAAAGAGTTTGATGGCTATAAGATATCTATGCAATTAGACCATCATAAATCAACAGAGGCACAAAATAGACCAAAAGGTGTGTGGTTGAACATGATTCTATACCTAATTTGGGAGAATGTTGATTTAGTTTTGGTAGCTTAGCAATGTTTTGTGGTGATTGTATATTCGTATGGGTGCAAGGTGCTAAGGGAAATGAAGAAAGAAAGAGGGAGGAGGGGGGGGGGGGGGGGGGTGGTGTTGAAGCTGTAATTCTAGGGGGGAGAAGGGAGAAAATTAAATTGAAACTTTGTTTCAGTTCCTGAAATTAGGAAGGCTAAGCTTAAAAAAGAAGAGTTTAATAGTGACAATGTGTAATACTAGTTTAAGGATTCTCATTGTTTTCTTTATGGTTTATGGAGTTCTATACCATGTTCCAAAAGATGTACAAACTTTGCTCGAATATGAAAATTGGTTGTTTATGATTCAGTTGGGTGAACTTTTTTTTTTCTTGGGTCGCAAATGTTGCAATTTTAATGATTTAGAATTGTATGATATATTCATTTGTTATTTGCACTTGAAACAACTAAATTAAGGGACTATTAAAAATACTTCTTGAAATCCAAAGTGCTTGTATGTTAGACATGCTTTCCTATTTGATTGCTCAGTATGGATTGCTGCTTAACATATTCTTAAGATCTAAATTAAAGGATTTCACGTTATTTAAATTGTGCGACCAAATGAGGGCTTATTGGGCTAGGCTCTCGCTTGGGCTCAACTTATTTGTGAAGTGGGTTTTGTGTTTCCTACAATGGGTTGCTCAATACACTGAGGCCCAACATTTACTCTCTTACTTCCCGGCTAATTCATTCTCCTTTGATTAATTTCCTCTCCCTCTCTCTCTCTCTCCTCTCTTCTCTCTTTCTTTTTCCAATCCCATTTTTCTTCATAGCCCTCTCTTATTTATAGCCCCCATTGGGTGGAGGGATTATGATTGCTCTGGACGATAATGGAAAAGAGGGTCCAATGTCGTCGTTGTTAAGTGGGAATTTGGTAGTTGAGTGGCAAAAGTGGCATTGGAACTTGCTCATCATTGCTGTAGTCTGTCCGGCAACGACTTCACGGGTGATTTGCCGGCCAAGTTGGACACCATGCTCCCCCATGAACAAATACCCACGGAAACGTTTACTACTGAAGTAAGGACGGTTCAAACAGCCGACCGTGTGAGAATGAAAGAATTTGTGGGCAACAGAGTTCCCGCCAATTATGTCAAAACTCATCTTTGGGCGTCTAATAATGTCCGGCCAGGCCCGGATTAAGGTGGACTGATCGGGCTCATGGGCCGCGCAGCGAAACGTTATACCTGAGGCCCAATAAAGGATTGGGCCCTGACCGTACATAAATAAATAAAGTATTTAATGGAATGTGACTCTTTTATTAGGCTTTTTTTCTTTTGTAAGAACCTTTGAAGATCGATTGACAAATGGAGCTTAGCAGCCAAATGTGATGTAATAAGCTTTATGTTATGGCACCGTATAACTATCCTAGATTCCTAGTTGAGCAAAGTTTCTTGTAACTTTTTTTTTTTTTTTTTTTTGAGAATGAAGTTTCTTGTAACTCAATTGACAATTTCTGGCATTTTCAATGGAGTTTAGCAACCAAATGTTCTTATTAGTTTAATTTAGTATGAAATTGGATTTATACTCATGATTGTTATTTCTAATATAATACACTAACTTTAGCTCCATTTCAAAAAATTCCTACTAGCAGTTTCTCCTACTAGTTTCTAGCCTTTTGAGTGTATGGTACTTCAAATGATATCTTCACGAGTTAGAATTTTTACTAAATCAAAGGTTTTTTTTGGGGGGGACAAAATTAGAGGTAATTAAGATTGATAAATATTAATAGATTCTCTTATATGGTTGAATAATAAAAGTTGTCTTGGAGCACTACCAAAATAGTGTTTTAAGAACTTCAAGGGTTTTTATAAATTGTTAGATTTATTTTTAAATGCATACATGCATATGCATGAGATTATATATGTGTGATATTTATGTTCAAGTCTAACTTGATTTGGTATAACTTATTTTCATTGATTTACTATTTTTAGAGAATAAGTTGAATATAATTACAATTTTACAAAGTGAGACTTTGGATGTACCTTCTTGAGTTATTTTAATGAGAATTGATTAACAACATAAGTAAATATTATACAGTGGAAAAAAAAAAAAAAAGATAAGTCACTTGTTACAAGTTCAAAAAATGTCATTATCTTTAGACTTTTTATTACGTTCAATATGATTATTGAGCTGTCCAAATCTAAAATGCAAAATAGAAATGACCCATATCATTTTGGAAATTATTTTTTAAGAGATTACCTTCTTACAAAATGCTTAAATTCCTGCATAGTGTAAATTTAATTATTCCAATTTAACCTCTCTTTTTTCACTCCATTTTATTTGGGATAAGAATTTTCCAACTTTACTTCAATCATAGTAATCTAACTATCACACGTGGCCAAAAATTCATTGATAACATGCTTATGATAAGGTAAGATTCTTTTTTTTTTTTGGATTGATAGTAGTTTAAATTTATGTCGTCCACATCCGTGATTATTTCTTGGTAAGGTAGGAGTTAATACTAGCATAGTTTTAAGTTCTGCATCTTGTGTGCCTCTCCTGCTTCTTTAATTATCATGTGATTTTTGGTAGTATCGTGCCTCTTTGTCATATGATTTTTGCAAGTACCGTGATGTGGATTTAATTTACACAATAATTGTTACTATGTAATTCTATAAACACAACTCACTTCAAGAGGGATTTTCTCTTATAATAATTTGGTATATATGGACGGGAGGCTGCATATACCTAATAAAATAGTCAATATTTGAAGAAATTTGAATTTAATATCCTCATTTGTCAAAATAAATAAATAAATATAACTCTTAATACAAAATTATTTGAGCAATTCCAATGAACTGGTGGCGGTGTAGGAGTTATTATTATGGAAATTATACTAGAGTTGATTTGACTTATTGTCTTCGCTAAAAATAAAATAGGTTATTTTTGGTAAATAAAAAAACTTCACAAATGCTTCATATATATATGTATATAAAATGTCACGCTCAAAAGCTTTCTCAACAAATACAATTGTTGTGACTGGTATCTGGTAATCCTCACAAATATCTCATTTGTTTCTGTTGAGTCACATTGCAGATCCTATTCATGACAAGTAAAGATCCTCATAAATCATAATAACTTTGCTTGTAGAAATCTGGTATATGGCATTGCAAATATATATCTAATTCGAAATGCCCTCACTGTAAGAGTTACATTCCTTTGTAGAAATCTGTTACTACAACTACAGTAAGTTGTCATTCCAAACTTTGCTCGGCACCATCCAAAACTCTAATGCCCTTGCTCTGAAAATCCGAGTTGGAATGCAGTTTTTGCAGGTTGGGTCGTATTATATCATTTCATTTTATTTGATTGAATAATATATGAACAGTTAATTTTTTTTTTCAATACTTATATTGAACGTAACAACTACAATAATATCATTGTGACATATCTGTGATCTTGGTGGTTGAACAGTTCTAATCATATCACCAGTGTTCACAGATACAAGCCCTGATCACACCTCCAAGGGTTACAGATATGTCATGATTATCATTGCAGTTGTTACACTCAATCTAAGTATTAAAATAAAAAAAATTTAACTGTGTATATATTACTCAATACAAGTAAAATTAAATGATATAATACGACTAAACCTGTAATTTATACACAAAATTTTATTTTAATATTTGTGTCTAAAATTTTTATTAAATGACTTTTATGTTTTCTTTTTCTTGCTATAACCGATTACCTTGTTATTCAAAAGCCAAGATAACAATGGTACCAAGTTAACAATTGTCCCAGGGATGCTCTTTCCGAAAGATGGACATCCAGCCTGGTGCATATGCTCCTCTCTTATGCAGCTTGAGTGCAATGGAGTTGTGAAAAAAAAAAAAAAGTTTACATTTAGTATCAAAAGTCTTGTAACTTAATTGATAATTCGCGCACTTTCAATAAAGAGCAATTCTCACATTTCCAAAAAAGATTTCTAGGGGGTTCAAAATTTTCCTTTCCCAATTATTGAAATATTAAAATAAAAAAAAATTAATATTTTGCTTTTTGATGCAAATACATCCTATATCATTATTTAATATAATGATATGCAGAGCAAGTCCAAACTAAATTATATACCCATAGACATGGCATAACAGTCGGGTCGAGTTGACCCGTATTTTTCACATAATTTTTTTTTTTATTTATAAAGAAAACACCATGTATTTGTCATTTACAAAGTCATGCAACAAATTACTTGATGTAAAATATATTACTTTGAATTCACCACTTATATCAAGAATAAATTACACTTATTAATACGTATTCAATAATTTTAAAATTATACAAATCCTAACATTGCTATCTAAAATAAAATAACACAAAGATAAGTAAAAAATATATATACAAGTTTTATTTCTATACAATATCAACACCTCAAAATATAAAAAAAAATTACAAATGACTTATTGGATAATTCATTTGACAAAAAATAAAAACGTATAAGAAATTTACAATCTTGAAAATTAATTTTATAATCTATTGTCAATTGTGGTTGACACTCTATTTCAATTTGAGATATATATATATATATATATATATTAAAGTTTGATTGTTTACTTATTTATACATTGTCTCTTTTATGAATATCATATCATTGTTAAATAACACACTCTAGGAAATATCATATTTATTTTGAAAAGACTTTTATTTTGGACATAAATTGTTAAAAAATAGGTCTAAGCATTCATAATTTATGTTAATTTGATATTTTGGCTTCACTATTTTCACAGTTGTGAATGTTTCCTACACATGTCTACAATTTTAAATTTATATTTTTATCTGTACTGTAATCAGATTATTTTGGCATGTGCTTTGCTATTTGATATCTAAAAATGTTTACTCATTACAGAATGCTCAATCATTCATCTTTCAATTAATTTGCATACAGTTACATAAATGTCTCAATTATTTCCTTAAAGCCCACAACAAACAATTAAACCAATATTATCTTAATTTTATTATTTTTTTGTTATAAAAAAAAAAGTTTTAAAAAATGGTTTGGGTTCGGGTCGGGTCGGCCCGCAAAAAACACGAGTCGGGTCACAAGTTAATCCGTTTTTATTTCTAATAAAAAAAATCGGGTTCAGGTCAGGTATTTTCCGAGTTGGGTAGGGTTGGGTCAGATAATTCTAACCCGTTTTGCCATATCTATATACACATATACTGTCATTAAAGATTTAATTTTGAAGAGTTTCACATCAAGCTTGTATATAGATTTATACATTTACTTCATTTTAATATCAAAATTCCCTTGAATATGCCAAGAGTTTGTATTTTAACCAATATCTTCTAATATTTCAATAGAATGTCCAAGTTCAAACTCTCCCCAATAAAAAAAACAAAACAAAAAATTGCTTAAGGCTACAATTGCACTTAATATCTTTTTATTGGATATGAATTTTGACAAATCCATCATTTAAGGACAAAATTTAGCTACAAAATTTATTGCAATTTAAGGCTATAAACTCACTTAGTAAAATAAATATTACAACATATTTTGAAAATCTAATTGTTGAATTGCATGTTTTTTATACTCTTAATACACATCTTAAATTTTGTGTCAATCGGATATTATATACTATATGATTTATAAGTTTATATTTTATGCATAATTTTAAATTATAAAAACTTGCAATTTAAAAAATTTATTGATAATATAACTATGGATCT
Organism: Lithocarpus polystachyus; assembly: GCA_033629205.1. NCBI lineage: Eukaryota > Viridiplantae > Streptophyta > Magnoliopsida > Fagales > Fagaceae > Lithocarpus > Lithocarpus polystachyus. The sequence goes on along the minus strand of CM066166.1, from coordinate 17,284,993 downwards.
TTAATTTTCTTAAAATTTTGCAAGCATAGAAGAAATAAAAAGAAGATGTAATTCAATAATAAATTTATTAAAATTCACCTCTCATAAAAAGATATTAAGTAAGTTTGTACCCTACCGCTAAACTTTGTCCAACAAAAAAATACTAATGACACAGTGGGAAGGACATGGGCCGTCTTTCACTGCTATTAATGATTCAAATATCCATTAGGTTCGGTTCATAATTCGGCCCGTTAGGCCTCCTTTTGTAAGACTTTGGGAACCATACCCATCTGCACTATGCCATCCTGGGCCCTTGTTGTCACAGATAGGCTACTTACCAAAAAAAAAAAAAGGACATGGGCCCAGCACTCCAAACTTTAGTTCTAACAAACACGTTACTTCTTGACCTGTAAGGTTTAGCCATGTAGTAAGGGAAAGGGAAAGGCCCGTGGTGACCTTTTTAATTTTTTTAAAAAAAAATAGAGAAATATTTTTCAGTGAATTCCCATGGCCAGACCTTAATAACATGAATATATATATTTTTTTGTCAATATACAAGATAGAAAAATCTATTACAGCCTAATTTAAATGTGTATATATATATATATATATATATATATATATATTGTAGGGACACAATTTTGGGTTTTTGGCCCAACGATTGATAGATTAGCCCAAAACGGGCCCCTAAGTAATGAATTTGTAGAGAGTAGGTTGAGAAGGACTGGATTAAGAATGACTCAGCTCTTCAAATGGTTCGGACTAGTTCCTTCACCATTGTTCAAATCTGTTTTACACTTGCAATCTTCCATTCGTTTTACGTCCGAGGCTCCTTTTTTATTTCGTTCTCTCTCCTTTTCTTTTTTCAATCCCTTTTTCTTCCTCGTTTTTCTCCTTTTATATTTCCTCCCCTCCTTTCTTAGCCATCCACGTGTGGATTGTTTACTTCCTCTTTGGACACTTGTCCCCCAGTTCTTTCCAGAAGTTGCTTCGTAGAAATAACGTGATCCTCTGCTACTGTTCAGATGTCTTCTCCACATAAATGCGGCCAGAAGGTTAGTTGTGGGGCATTCAATGCGGGGTTGGCAGCCTTTCTGCTTGATATTTTGGGATATTTTCTGGATGCGTGGATCTACCACGTTTGACAAAGCCAGTGGAGACCCCTAGGGCACTTTCCTGGCCGGCCGGTTTCCAAGGTTTATCTCTACCTCGACCGTCCGAGGTGCTAATGTTCTCGGACGGATGGTCGATCTCTCCTGAGTCTTGTTCAGATTCTCCTCCGTTGATCTCGGTCATTGTAGATTAGACTAGGTAGTCCTCGGCTGGGCCATGGTCCTCGGCGTGCGATCTTGATCCAACACACGGGCCTATGATTCTTCGTTATTTGGGCTCCACACCCAGGCCCATCTTCTCTGTTGATATTTTTGCCCCCACATATATATATGTGAAATTAGAGACTTGAATTTCGTTCCTTGCCTTTTACCCCATAAGAACTTTTTACTTGGCAGTGATCATCATGCAAAGCGTGTGACATAGTACAGCATAAACAATTAAAAGAACACATTAATGTCTTTCTCGAAAAAAAAAAGAAAAAAAAGAAGAAGAAAAGAACACATTAATGTAAGCTAATTAATCAAAATTCAACTTTGTATTTATGATGCTTATTAATATGAAGAATGTTTTTTCTTTTTAGGAGTAGTGCCAGTTCAATGGTATAAGCCATTGATGCAGCTACCTAAGACCCCATGTGAAAAAAGGCCCTTAAATTTTAACTAATAGTATTAATAAAGCCGAAATATCAACAAATAAATAAAATAATATTTTCTTCTCAAATGAAACACAAATAAAAAAGAGAAAGAAATACTATATCCACAACATTTTTCATAGTATTTTTACAAAAAATCCTAAATAGTAGATTGTTAAAAGTTGTTATTGACTGCAAAAAAAAATAATTTTAGTGGTAGGTTCAAATAGAAAACAAAAAGTAACTTAACACCTAAAATTTGTTATGAAAAATATTGTGAATGTAGCACTTTTAAAATTAAAAAAAAAAGAAAGAAAGAAAGCAATTCACAATATTTTTCACAATAGTCGAGTTAGCAAACTTTTACTAGTTTTTAACTAGATTCATCAATAATATCATTCTTTTACTCACTACTATCAATCTGTCACATCTACAAATATAAAAAGTTTTGTCAATTTTTTTGTGTGTTTAAAAACTAAAAAAAAAAAAAAAATTCTATGTGGTTCATGTTAATTAATAATAATATTATATATGAAACAAGATAATCAATTTTTACCTTAGGCCCCCAAATGCATCAAGCCGCTCTTGTTTGGGAGCAATATGGAATAATTAGAAACCATGTGAATGCCATAAACATTGAGTAAATTGCAAGTACATTGTTCAATCAATATGTATACTATAACCCGTAATTTTATTATTCCTCACATATTGCATGTAGTAGTTAAAGATATTTAAGGGTACGTTTGGTACACTGTAATGATTATTACATGAGAATAAAAATAAGTATTACACGGAATATATTAAATTAGAATGTAATAAGTATTATTATTCATTAGTTTGGTGGCCATTTAGGAATAGAATCCTGAATATGCATCCACAATTTAGTAGAATATTAAAAGAAGGTGTAATTAAATTATTTTTAAGTCAAATTTTCTAAAATACACTTATTTTAGGGTGTTCAAAATAGAGCTAATAATTAATAAGGAAAATTTATTTTCTTTCTTTTTAAAGATGTGTCAACTAATGGTTTTTTAGAAAAATTTTTTAAAAAGTTATTATATAAAGTTTAGGAATAAATATTTAGTACTTTTGATAAGGAATAGTTATTCCTCATTTTAAAGAATAGCTATTCATAAGAAATAACTATTCATTGTAATAAAAACATAACCAAACAATCGAATAGTTATGCTATAGGAATATCTATTACATTACAGTGTATATTATAATCTACCAAACATGCCCTTAGTTACATAATGAGACAGGAGTTTAAAGCACAATAAATGTGTGATCTAGTGTGTCCCACTAATTAAATTATTCATGTGAAAACTGAAAGGAGGGATGCACATTTATTGTGCACTCAAAGTGTGATTTTTTTTTTTTTTAATGTTTGCAATCCATGAGCACAACATGTCTTGTAATATTTTTTGAAGTAGTACTTCTATTTTGTATCTAGGATTTTTATATCCAAAGCTTTCTCATACCTTCTATCAGTAATATTATTTTGAAGAAACTCAAGATTTGATATTGTAGAAGTTACTGCCTCATACTAGTCATAAAATATGTTGGATCTAAACCTTTAAGAGTGATCTTGAAGTTGTGAACTGGAAGTTTATGTTGGAGAAAATCTTCAAGTGGTGATCTTGAAGTCATGGATTGGAGATTTACGTTAAGAGCATATCCATATTAGAGAAGTCAGCTGATCTCAAACCTCAATTTGGTACCTATTGTTAAGTTTACTAATTAAGAATATGGTCACTCAGTCTACAAGCTTCTATTTGTGGTAGATTTGTTCACCTTAGGATTAATAAGGTCAAATACCCCCAAGTTTTTTTTTTTTTACTATAAAACTGGTTCTTTTCATTGGTTTTCTTTTATCATCATATCTTGTGTCATATTTATATTATGCTATGAATCATATTGATGTTTGCTTGATTAACTAAAGCTTTGCATAATTAATCTAATAATCAACTTGGTCCGAAAACGAGTTTATTACCCCTTTTGACTGAGGTCTAAATCCAATACAAAACATTGTGAAATTACTCCTTCCACATTGAAAAAATATATATAAATCTGGTGGATGAGTGCATTGTTGTAATTTTCGTGGAATTTAAGTTCTTTGCTATAATTTTGATAAAATTTTGGGCTTATGTCTAATTGGTTTTGTGCTTGGGAATAGTGAACCATTGAGTAATTGGGCCGGAATAAATGGCTTAAGTTTAGGCTGTGTACAGCTCAGGTTTCTTTTAGGGTGTGTGCGATTTGTCCAGTGGGTTTTGGTGAATAGACTCTTTATCTTACAAGAACTGGGCTTGAATGAGTGTATAAGGCCTACAACTAAATTCCCTAGGACTTGTGAAGATCAAATATTAGTATCAATTATCAAAATTCACTAAAAAAAGACATAAAAATAATTACCTTCAAATACATATGTCTCTTATTTAATATTTAATTATATATTAGTGTGTGAGTTATTTTAGTAATACTTTAAATTTCAATAATCTATATATATCTAAAAGCTGAAGCGTAGCATTTATTGTTGCTACGCTCCAGTTAAGCCACATCAGCGCCATGTCATTATTAATTTTTTAATTTTTTTAATTTTTTTTTACCGATTGCCATTTATTGAGCCTTTTCTTAAATTCGGGTGTTACTTTATCTCCAAATCTATCATGTGTCTCTCCATTAACCCAGACTCTTAAGATGCCACTATCATATGGAATCCTTATAGTCATCTATACTTTTATCTCTAAATATGTTGTGTGTCTCTTCATTAACCCAGCCTT